>JASEVX010000013.1:30256416-30413337 GCA_031761405.1 Serripes groenlandicus | reverse complement strand
AATACTTTCCCTACACTGCTTAAATATGCTGTTATCGATTTGATTATGAGGAATGTGTTAATTTGAGGTCGTTAAAACATATCACTTTATAGGCCATATACGATTGTCTCCTGTATCCGACAACTAGTACCCTATTTATATTCTTGATCATTCTTATAGTTAATAGTATTCGGATATGCTCTTAGCTCTTCTATACGTTGTTTAACTACTTTCACTGCCGAATTTCACCGTGGTTGGATAGTCAAATGTTGATAATTGGAACGACTCCATTTTCGTCCCAAACAGAATATTATGGGTAAAATGTAATGTCTACGTGGCATAACAATGCAAACTTCAGGAGAGACGACTCGTTATGAGCCGTCTCACCTGAATCTGCATTGTTTTTAAAAACCTTTATTGCCTTTGGCTGCGAAAGGGTTAAACAGTTATCAAGAATTATTATATATGTGTTATGTATTATCAATCCTTTCCCACATACACACGTTTGCAGCAAACGGACTTTGATAACATATAAGGCAAAGATATGGCACCTTATTAATCAAAGAATAGTTATTGAATAAAGTGAAAACATTGAGGCAAAAGGAAAAAACTGCTATTTCTTCTGTTTACCACAATAATTTCAAAAGTCGTGTGCTGCAGAGCGTCAGAAAGCGTTGATAAGTGTGTAAGGAAATACCGTCGAATTGATATGGGCATCGCTCACGTTTCAATAATTATAAATAATGTGTTTTTTCATGTTATATTCTTTATCTCTTTCTTTTGTGGAATTTCAAAAGTTTTAATCGAATTTCATTCAAGTGAAGAACGATCATTTAGTGAATATAATCTTCAACTTTAGTATATTTCAATCGTTGTAGTATTTCTGATACGGAACACGAGGCAATTGATTATTGTTTTTTTCACAACGGATGTGCATGTGCCCCACCAAGGAAATATTATTTACTGTATGGGAAAATTGTTTCTGCTTGCATTAATAATGTGATAATAAACAGTGAGATTGTCATATGGTTTGAAATGTCTACTTTATCAAATTTACAAAATGGACAAAGTTGTTTAATTTTGATTTAAAATTATAATGCTATTGATACAAATTACTTCAAATTGAATGTCTATGGATTACACAAAAGATAATGACTTCGCTAAAGTAGCCATTGTCGAATTGCATCGATACATAGGAGCTTATCCTTCTGCGAACCAAGATGTTTGTTTCTTTTTATGATGTTTAAATCGTTTTCAACAGTATTTTCAGTATTTCAATGCGTTAACTGTGAACGTTTGCAGTACTACTGGTCAAACTATCCTCACACTAGCGCACCAACCACAGTCATAGTGTCGCAACGCTGAATGCCAAGTAGAAAATGTCAGAGTTAACGTTCTAATATTTGATAAAACCCCACCAGGTAATCAAACACTGTTTTAACCCGCTTTACAAGTAACATCGCCGGATGGCGGTACTCGCCAATTGGGTTTATATGCCGCATTCGACTCTTTGGCGAGGAGTACACTCCCAAATTGGTAGCAAAAGCTCTTATGGTTGTCTTTTCCCTGGTAGCACACCGTGTTGTTGAGCTGACTTAAATTACATGTACTTCTATTGATAGTGACATGTTTCCTATTATCAAACTAACTTCTATTTTCTGATTCTTTTTTAATGAAAATACAAACATGAACACAACTAAACTGATTAAATATATCAAATAAATCTGTTTTGTTTTGCAATTAAGATATTTTATTTTAAGATGAGAGTATATCCGTGTTACGAAAAGGAAAGTTACGTTGGTCCTATCGACGAAATCAGAGACGGTGTATTTGTCCTCTGGGTAAAACCATATTTGCGGATTGTACATGTTGATGTTGATCTACATTGTCGCAAATGCCTACTATTGGTTTTCAAAGAGCGCCAATAAATAAATTCGTTTGTTGTGAACAATGAACATTTTGATGAGATTTTGCTCTATCTGATCCGAGTCCCCACTGTTTACGTGTATACTAAGAGATCGGTTTTCCTTGTGGCGTGGTCAGTGAACGAGTGTAATTGTTGATTTATAGATATTATTTATATTTATATCATATTACAAGGGCTATTAATAACAACGTACAACTGTATACTATTATATATATCGATGGCTTCATGCAACATGGTTGTAACTACTTCTTGTGACAACATCTAGTTACAACCGTTTTGCATGAAGGCCACGATATGCTGGTTAATTTGACAAGTGACTTTGTTAAAACCTTTTTTTTTATTTCGTCATATTTAAATAACTTGTTGTTTACTTGCAATGCATAATGTTATGACATGTTATTCCTTTATTACCAATTCAATGACTTCTACGAAATTACCAGACCTTAAATGCATGTATATAACAACTGAGAAAATTACTAAATTGCAATATTGTTCTTGAAAAAAGGGAGCAATAATGCAGTGTATCGATCAATGATTATTAGAAATATCGCAATTAGAGCAATTAATAATTTATTAACAAGATAACGTGGGTAACTTCATACGAAAATCGCCAATAACCCTTTCCCACATATAATACATTTGAAGCAGACGACTTTGACCAAATATACGCAAATATTTGGCAATTCTCTATAAATGAAAGTATAAATAGTGTTGAAAACATTGTGACAAAAGATATTGATCATTTTGAGTTTCTACTTTCTTGTCGATGTGTTTTCAAGAGCTGTTTTCTTCAGAGGCGTTGAATGTCGTCAAGGTTAATGTCTTTTACAAATCTGGAAATTCCAGACCAACCTTCGTCCATGATCGTTGTCTCAGAATCCACTTTAACGCAGCTATGACAGGAGGAGACATCATACATATTTAAAAAAAAAAGGCGGAATTGCAGTCTATTTCAAAAAATCTTCGATAGTTGGTTTTACTAAGAACTGGCTTGCTTGTTATCTGCTGACGAAATCCTAATTGCGCCAAAGTCATACAGTTTAACTCTTTCCCATATACAATACATTTGTAGCAAAAATCTTTAAAACATTAAGGCAAGAACATAGCAAATTTTTTATAACTGAATGTAAAATAAGTGATAAAGGGTTGACAGCATTGTGGCAAAAGGAGTAAATGCTCGTTTTGAGCAATATCTCCTTTGTGTACAATATGGTCAATAGCCGTCTGCTGCATATGCGACAAAATAGTGCGTCTATGTGACAATGGTTTATATAACATATACATTACTGATTGAAAAAAACCATATCGTTTCGTATCGATCATATAAATAAAGGAATAAAAGGTCATAACGTTGAATTATTACTGATTCTTTCAGCTTTATCACCGTGTAGTAATACATTTCACAATGATCACGTGATATGTCTGGAAAATTAAAATAGTTCCGTTTATAATAGTTTGGGCTTTCTTTTTTTGTACTTCTACCTTGTATATAAGTCATACTAGGCATAGAGTCCAGCACTTTGAACTCTCGGGCAAGCGCTAGTCGAATCATACAATCAAATTACACCTTTTCACTAGCCCTCGCCGAGTGTACCATGTGTTAGGACAACCTGAATACATCCAATCGGTGCCTTGCATGCCGTTCATTCGCCACGACACGTATGTTATTCGTGATCTGGTCGTCTTTAGAAAACAAATGCAATTTGAGATGAAATGATCTCTTTGACTTAGCATAATTTAAAGTTACTAGTACATTGGAGCTAAAGCTCTTGTCGGTTTTTGATTTCAGAATATGCATGTGTGTGTCTATTTGATTCCGTCCATGGGGAAAATGGATTGATTGATTGATTATTTGGTGTTTCACGCCCCATTTCAACAATGTTTCATTAATATCACGGCGTTTCATGGGTAAGTTACTAGTATTACTGGTACATTTATCCTGACACCAGCCAGTCAGTTGTAATACTAACCCCGCAACCCTGAGTGCCAAGGAGGGATAGCCATTACTACCATTTTTAAAGACTTTGGTATGACCTGACCGGGGATTGAATGCTTGACCTCCAGCATCAGAGGCGGACTCTTTTCCACTACACCACGGAGACCGTGTTGACATGGACAAGTTGGATTTTTTTAACAGAAATATTACAGGTAAGCATGTGTATTTACGAATTCAGATTAAGATATACATTGTTCATATATAACATTCATCAGCTTGTTAACATTTTCTGTCAACTCGTGAAGAATCTGATCAGATGGAGGATATATGAGCTGTTCCGCTAGAAAACAATCATTGTGGACTTTGCGTAAAGTATCGACCTGGATCAGCGTAAGCATGCCGCACACGCTTACCCGGATAGACACTTTTCGCCTACTGTTGAGTGTATGTTTCAGGAATCATTACTCTATACATCTATCCCCCTGAGACGGAATGTGTCGGCCCGGATCAGTCTGCGCGGACTGCGCAGGCTGATCTGGATCGATACATTACGCAGAGGCCATAATGTTGGTTTTCTCGTGGAACGGCTCATATAATAACTGATATGAACCTTCACTGTTCAGAGTACCAAAGTGTTCCTTTTCCAATGGATGGGATCATTTATCATACACGTGAACAGTGAATAATACTTATGCACTGTCTCAACTGAGTTTTCAATGTCCGCAGATTGCAATTAGACCCGATGTCGGGACGCGGCTGAAGGAGTTAGTAAATCAATGTCGCTGAATTTATTCCCCCTTACGCCGAAATACGCAATTATAGGGAAGTTTGTGTGGTAAATGGTAGGTAAGATTCAGGCAACAAGTATTATTATAGCAACTCATCCATGCCATATGGTGGGTAATATACGAACACAAATCTTAACAAATCCACTAAAATTATGATATTGTGAGAGGGCTACACATACAGTGCAACCTCGTATCAGAGAAATAAGATACGCAGCTGTTTTAGGGAATTGTTACGAAAGGATCACGCATTAGTCACATGTGACACGCTGGAATACGTGTCTCATTTTGATATCATGGATGAACACCTTGTTACGACATCGGACCATCTACCGTACTCAGTTACTATCGATAATTGTACATCAAGAAAATCATCTACGCCACAAAATAAACCAAATATTGCATGGGAAAAGGCGGAATTTGATCATATAAATACATACCAGTACGAACTTGACAATCAATTTAGGTTAAACGAAATCGGCAAAATCAAGAACACCGATGAACTATATAAACAGATAGACTTAATAATTAAAACATGCGCAATTAATTGCTTACCGGTAGTCAAGTGTAACAAACATACAAAACCTTATTGGAACGCAAAAGTTAAAGAAAATCACTCAATTGCTAAACGCGCTAGAAGTGCGTGGGTAGATGTGGGTAAACCTAGAAACCGCGAACATCCTTCATATATGCAATACAAACAGAAAAAGGCAACCTTTAGAAAGGTACAACGGAATGAATCAAGCAAGTATACAGAAATACTTTTAAGCGGTTTAGATAAGGCTGCGGGCGTAAATAACAAGCTATTCTGAAAATACATGAGAAACTTTAAAGGCAGGCAAAGTAGAGAAATTGAGAAAATACTTGTAAACGGTCAAACTTTCACTGATAATGAAATACCGGACGGATTCGCCAAATATTACGAGAACATCTTTGAATTTAAATATGCCGAACCCTGTACAAAGTTCGAAAGTGATATTCGAGATAAAGTAAGGAATACTACTAAAACTGATAAGTCTTTAGGAGCCTTCAAAGAAATTTCCGAGGAGGAAATTATCATAGCACGAAAGGCATTGAAACGTAAAAAGGCACCAGGACCAGATGGGATTACAAATGAACATATTATAAATGGGGGAAAACCAATAGTAATGGCGTTAAAGTTACTATTTAACAAAATACTTAATGAATGTACGTGTCCAAACAGCTGGAGAGAGAGTTACATAATCCCGATATATAAGGGTAATGGAAAGAGCAAAACTGACCCGAAAAGTTATCGGCCGGTGTCTCTCATGTCCGCTGTATGCAAAGTTTTTGAAAGAGTTATCGCTAACAGACTTAATCAAATTCGTTTTCCTTCCTTCCCAAATAAACAACAACAAGGTTTTCAAAAAGGATTTAGCTGTATTACGGCGGGCTTTAATCTCCAAGAAAGGAGTTTTATCAGGATTCTACTACACCTTGTGTATTAATGACCTCCTTGATGACCTTGAAAGGTCAGGGTATGGTGCAACGGTTGGAAGCGTTCCAGCGGGAAATCCTACTCTAGCAGACGATATAAGTATCGTAACTACCAGTCCGTTAGCATTACAAAACCAATTAAATATTGTACAACAATACGCAGAAAAGTTTAAATTTGAAATAAACACTGATAAATCGTGTACCTTTGCATTTTCCTATCGTAGGATGATGCAGTTACCGTACACAGTTAAATATAAGGAAGAGGAACTGAAAAGAACAGAGTCTTCTACCCATTTAGGTATGATATTGGACGCTGGTTATGGTAAAAACTGTAAATCTAAAATAATAGATCGGTGTAAAAAGGGTAAAAATGTCTATCATGCTATGCTTGGGTATGGAATCCAGCCTAAAACCCTAAATCCGTTAACCATGTGTAACATATATAATAAGGTAATAAAACCAACCATATTATACGGCAGCGAGTTATGGAACGATCTTAAAACTACGGACGTAGATCAGATAAATAGGACACAGCATTATATAGTTAAGTCAATACAGCAATTTCCAAAATTAACCCGTTCCGACATGAGCGAGTCAATGCTAGGTTTAAATCGACTGTCAAGTCAGGTAGAGGATAGGAAACTACGTTTTGTGCACAAAATATCGACTCTTAACACAAATTCTATTACTAGGCAAATATTTACACGAAGACTACTTACTTACATAAAAGATCCAACAACGATGAAAGGTTTTATACCGGATATGTACCAGATTACTGAAAAATATCTAATGACTGACATTTTATATTGCTTTACAGAAAACGCGGAAACTCTGTCTAAATATGCATGGAAACGGCGCGTTCGTCATGAAATAGCGGAACGTGAACAAAGATTATGGGAACAGCGTATTAATAGCGATTTCGACTTTACTCTATTTAGGCGAATACATACATCTATAAGTCCGGCAGTTGTTTGGTCCTTTTTAAAAAGAGAAAAAAATAATAGTCTCTCAATATTCATTTCAACTATTTGGGTTCAAAAAGCTGTTAGAAGCAATGCAGTGTGTAAATTCTGTAAAAATGTTTATGTAAACAAATATGTGCATATTTTATCAGAATGTTTAAATTTTAAACAAGCAAGAGAGACGTTAATTAACGATATATCTCGAACATTTGGAAGGGAAAATGCGATGCACTTAACTAGGCTAGGAAAAGTAGATTTTGCTTGTGCATTACTAGGCGCAAGGCAGGACAATATTTCCATCGAGCAGAACTATGATTTTTACAAATGTGTATTCACATTTGTGAGAACCACAGTATCTGAATATGATTTGCAGCAAGTTATTGTTGATATATAAAGCTCTGCTATAATATCATCACATCATAACCAGTATATTTATATATTGAATATCAGACTCGGCATGTCGCTATAAGCATTAGACGCTGGATGTAACTATATTTTCTTTTCTTCTTTCATATTGTGTATGTATATATTATATTTTCTTTTGATGTTAACAAATCTCCCACGAGGAGGATGAATAAATAAATAAATAATAATAAATAATATGCGTGAAGTTGTCAAGTAAACGCCGAGACATGTTGCGCGGAGCATTAGTGTGAGGAAACCAAGAACCTCCTACCATGATCATTCTCCCAGTAACCCTACCTCAACTCGTTCTCATCCCGCAGCAAGTAAACCCGACCCTTAATGGAGCTCACCCATTCACCATTTTTTTCAATTTAGGTAACCCCGACACTTCATGGAGCTCACCCGACCACCATGTTTCGACTCTAGGTAACCCCAACCCTTCATTAAGCTCACCCCCGACACACACACACACACACACACACACACACACACACACACCATTATTCCACTTCAGGTAACCATGACCCTTCACGAAGCCCACCCGCTCTACATTATCCAACTTCAGGTAACCCTGATCTTTCACTCATCACCCTTTGTCCACTCGTCTTCATCCCTCTGCAATGCATGGTGGTCATCCGTTATCAAATTGGCCACGTCACAGTAAAACAGACATTCGGAGATCTTCGTACCGGTGAAGATCCAGAGCAAACATTCTGCACACTCGGATGAGTGTAATTAAGTCGTTCAAGCATCCTAGAGACCTGTGAAGAACGATAAACCGTGGACTATCAAAGTATGCAATCTTAATTGTCATTTATTTTCAATACCTCCAAAGGTCGGTTTTCATGTTAAGAATCGCGTGTGTAGGATATAACATCCGTCGGATGTGCTACGTGTTTTGCTGATTAAGTTTTCGTTTGTTTATCGGAATATAATTGTGCTCCGTGTTCAGCAATATTTCAGTTAAATCACAACGTTTCATAGGTAAATTACTAGTACTATCGGTAGTATTTATCCTGACACGGATGCATCAGTCTTAATTATATCCCTGCAACCATGAGCGCCAAGAAGGAAGCCATTACCACCATCTTTTAAAGTATTTGGTGTGACACCATCGCATTTGGAATCCTGGTCTCACGCTCTCAATGCAAAAACTGGAACCAGTAACCATAAAGACGGTTTATAGTTAATGGTTGGTCTAGTTATATAATTGAATATATAAACAACATGCCGTAACCGTTCGTCAGAGGTATGCGGGGTGTTTTACGAAAGGGAAGTGAACAGAAAAAACCTTGCACAGAGACACAGGCTCATCTGGATGATTCTTCGTCTGAGCTGCAGCCAGATATCGAGGGCTTGGTGTGAAACGGTTGTAACTAAAAACCTATTTTGAAAACCCTGGTTTAGGGGCAATTTTGACCCCTTTGTAAACAATGCAAATTTAGGTGCCATTGCTCAGAACGAGCAATGGCACCTAAATTTCCATTGTTTACCAAGTAAAATTATTTAACGCTTATAAAGACTTTATGGAGAGGTAACTAACCTTGGTAAAAAAGTACCAATTTGAGTTACAACCGTTTCACGCCAAGCCCTCGATATGCCTTCCATTGTTTGTGGTGACGTCTCCGTCAAAAGAAATCGATCGATTGATTGAGGTTAAACGCTATTTTCAACACAATTTCAGTCGAACAGATCGGACAGTCGAAACAGATCACTATGTTCCCGTTTGTGGAAGACCAATGAAGCCGATAGTGACAATCACTTTTGTCAATAATCGGAAATGATGACATTTGTAAGAACCACACTTTCTGCATGTGAACTGGTGCTGAACTCCATATGGAGATCAAAACTTCTGCAAATATTGTTAATAGTGACAACAAAGTAAGTAATAAATAGTTCAAAACTATTTGGCAGTAAATGTTAAAAACCGTCAATTGAAAGTCATGAAAATTTACAAAATTTGGCTTACGGGTATGTCTACCCAGTAAAAATGAAGCATAAAAGATCAATATTTATTATTACTTTAATTTTATCCCAGAACTATGATTTAAATATTTCCAGACAACTTTTGAACAGTTCTGAAACTTTGACCGAATACTATCAATACTCTGGAGTTTAGCAACATTAATATTGAGACGTAAACTATGGAAGGGTATTAACGCATACATTGCATCTTTCCTTCTTACATTACAACTTGCATTCGTACATTTACATTTTGCATTCGTACATTCACATCTTGCTTTGTGACATTCACATCTTGCTTTGTGACTTGCACATCATGCTTTGTACATCTTGCGTTGTGACATGCACATCTTGCTTTGTACATCTTGCTTTGTGACTTGCACATCATGCTTTGTACATCTTGCGTTGTGACATGCACATCTTGCTTTGTACATCTTGCGTTGTGACATGCACATCTTGCTTTGTGACTTGTACATCATGCTTTGTACATCTTGCGTTGTGACATGCACATCTTGCTTTGTACATCTTGCTTTGTGACTTGCACATCATGCTTTGTACATCTTGCGTTGTGACATGCACATCTTGCTTTGTACATCTTGCGTTGTGACATGCACATCTTGCTTTGTGACTTGCACATCATGCTTTGTACATCTTGCGTTGTGACATGCACATCTTGCTTCCGTACATTTACATTTTGCGTTCATACATTCAATATTACATTCGGTTATCTGACATTAGGATCGTCCTTGAACATTTTGCTTGATGGCATGATGCATTTTTTTATTTAATGTTTTAACCTTATTTCAAATTCTTCGCTAGATCGGCGATTCATCGTCTAACTGTAAACAAATAATAGAACATGTCACAGAACAGAACGCGACCATCACGGTTTTTGACAGCAGAAGGCGCATGTTCGGAAACAAAATAAATTTGACTGTCGACCTACGACCTATACGCCAGGTCAACACTTTCTGAACATAAGTTTGACTGTCGACCTACGACCTACGCGCCAGATCAACACTTTCTGAACATAACTTTGACTGTCGACCTACGACCTACGCGCCAGGTCAACACTATCTTAATGTAAGTTTGACTGTCGACCTACGACCTACGAGCCGGGTCGACACTTTTTGAAAATAAATGTGAGTGTCGACCTACGACCTACGAGCCAGGTCGACACTTTCTGAAAATAAACGTGAGTGTCGACCTACGACCTACGAGCCAGGTCGACAATTTCTGAAAATAAATGTGAGTGTCGACCTACGACCTACGAGCCAGGTCAACACTTTCTGAAAATAAATTTGAGTGTCGACCTACGAGCTACGACCTACGTGCTAACTTCACACACCTTATCTTCAAAGTATATTTGAGAGTCATCTACGGAAATTGCCGACAACACACACGTAGCGCCACCTGTTAGCATAATTTGGTTGTCGCGTCATTATTACACCAGGTGTCGCATCGTATTATGCCTTCTGTATTATGCTGTTTACATTCGGCTTTCTACATTCGACTATTCGTCATTGTTACTGCTATGCACACTGACATTTGTCATTCGTAAAGAGGAAGGCGTTATTAAAATTAGAATATAAACATGAATTCATCTCATCAAATTAATATTAATTGATGATGTTAAATAACGAGAATAACAGACAATATTTATTGCAATATGTGCATATCACATAGCAAGACATAAAGCAAGATGTGCATGTCACAAAGCAAGATGTACAAAACAAGATGTGTATGTCACAACGCAAGATGTACAAAGCAAGATGTGCATGTCACAACGCAAGATGTACAAAGCATGATGTGCAAGTCACAAAGCAAGATGTACAAAGCAAGATGTGCATGTCACAACGCAAGATGTACAAAGCATGATGTGCAAGTCACAAAGCTAGATGTGAATGTCACAAAACAAGATGTGCATGTCACAACGCAAGATGTACAAAGCAAGATGTGCATGTCACAACGCAAGATGTACAAAGCATGATGTGCAAGTCACGTCACAACACAAGATGTGCAAAGCATGATGTGCAAGTCACAAAGCAAACTGTGAATGTCACAAAGCAAGATGTGAATGTACGAATGCAAGATGTAAATGTACGAATGCAAGTTGTAATGTAAGAAGGAAAGATGCAATTTATGCGTTAATACCCTTCCATAGTAAACAGCCTGCTGTAATATCAACACATCACAACCGGTACTTGGACTTCTGAACATCGCATTGTTAATGTCGCTATACGCATGAGATGTTTGATCGGACGACATTATTCTTTTCACTGTATCATATTGTGTAAGTAAGTTTTATAGTTTAAATCGTTAAACCAATCTCCCACGACGAGGATGAATACATAAAATAAAAATATTAATACAAAAAAAGAATAGAAATCAGCCCCCATGTTTAAACCAGCCAAGAAAACCACGCGATGTTTGTTTCGTCCTTTATCGCATTCTTTTGTCATTTTGTTACTATTAATTGTGTTGTAAAACGACTGAGACTCCAACATATAAAATATAAGCAGCAAACTACTTTGCAAACATCTTAGCAAGACTTATACAATCTGTATAAATGAGAAAATAAATAGTCGATAAAGTTGAAAAGATATGACAAAAAATAAAATACTAAATTATAAAAACATTACAGATGTTTGTATCACATAATATAAATCACCCGTGGTCAAGTGGATAGCGTCGGGAATTTGGAACCGCGCATCCTGGGTTCGATCCCAAGTAGCGGCCGTCATGATGGACTCTCTCTGGCAAGGAACATTTTCTAGCCTAGAACTGGTTTCTTTTTAAACAGGGATTATGAGTAAGTGATTTGAAAATGGCGTAACAATTTCGAGAGAGGGTCAACTTAGTCCCTTGAATGCTCTAGTCCATTTTAAAAATCAGCATTGTGCGGGTTAATGTCGTGTAGCTACATGTATCACTGGTGCAGATGAATTGTCAACCATTTACAGTACATTTCTTTAGATAAAATGTTAGAACAAGAGATTTTACTCGTTTTGAGGCTCGCCTCGGTGGTGTAGTGGTGCGGGAGGTCGCAAGTTTGATCCCCTACCGGGTCATACCTAGTAATTGCTTTCAGTCGGGATCGTTGTTTAGAATTATGACTGAAACACTATCGAAGGACAAATGGACCAGTTGTACTGATAAATAACCCAGGAAACGTCGTGATAGAACTGAAATAAAATGGTTGAAAGCGAAGTAATGCACCATTCAATTAACACAATCCATCTTTTTAAGCTATTTCTTCTTTCTTACAACATGTTCAACCTTTTCGCCAAATTTATCTTATAATTATAAATACAAATGTATTGCTTACTCTCTTTTGCATCAGTTTTCATAATGTTTATGTTATGTTTGTAACAAGAGTTATTACTTATTTTGTGCATGTTTCTGCTTTAGCTACAATGTGTTCAATAGTCGTCCGATACACATGCGGTAACATGTGTCTGTATGTGGGAAAGGGTTACCCTTCTTGTGGTTATTATAGTGTAAACAAATCACTTATGTTACCAACCATACACGTACATTGGACGTGTATTGCAGAATTTAATTATTTACAACGCAGTTTCGGAAAGGTTTTTCACGGCTAGGTTAACACATGACGTATGCTTATAGCTGATGCAGACGACTGTTCAACCATTGTCAGACGATAAACTAGACGCTTAAACAACTTTGGTGGAACTGGATATTTAACTCATGGTGATATTTTTCTCGATGTTCTACAGCATGTTCAACTGTTTGTGGTAAATAAGATTTTCCATCGTTTTTCCTAGATGGGTTTTTTAAGTCGTATGCTGCAGATTCGTACTATGTGAGAAATGATTGACATTTCTTATAGCTACGCAGTTTGTTGTTGTTGATGTGTTTCGTGGCTCGAGGATGTATTACACATGTTATACCGGATGACCTACGAAATTTCCGGGATTAGAAATTAGAAAGTCATTTCAAAGGGTAAGAAGCCGCAATATTTCATTGCACATGAAGAAATAAGAAAAATGAATATTTAAATTATTTCTCAAACTGTAAAATCATGACTTAAGAGTGCCTTTATATAATTACAAAAAGTTAAAGTCAATCTTTTGTTAGGCAAAGATATTTAAAAGAACATTTATAGTACAGTTTAAGACACTATTTTGTTAACCCTTTCCCACATGCAACAATTCTGCAACAAATGTCTTTCAAAGCATTTACCGGTATTCAAAAATAAGGACACTCTCTGTAATTTGAAGAACAATCATAATTATAATTGAATGAAGTTGAAAACAATTCTACTGTTGCCACAATGTTTTCAAAACATATTTGATGCAGATGTGCCTGAAAGTGTCTGTATGAAATACAGTTCAGTTAATCTGATCACACTTTGTTTGTAAGAACCAGAAGATTTCATTTCATTTAAGTTTTCTTGAAGTTTTCTTGAAGTTCACATCGCATACGTGATAAAACATGTTGTCGGCTAGGCAAAATACACCGAAATCGTGTTTACCGCGATATTCATGAAAAAACGAATCAACTAGACGCCGTAATTTATCTTGATACATATATTTCTGTGGTTTAAATCTTTCCACGTCTGCATTTTGCGATGACAATTGTACTCAAAGTCAACTTTGAATCATGTATGTGCAATCATGGACGAAACCTCAGAGATATTTACTAAAAACAAAATGCATAAATGAATGAAAATGAATGATGATCGAAAATGACAAAAAGTAAAACAATTAGAAGATTTGTCACGCAACATAGTAAAATAGGTAGATATTATACTGAACATGAAAGTCAGATTATTAAAAACAAAGCAAATGAATAGTTAGGATGATTGAAAATTGAGATGTCATCTATGTGAAAAAACAATAAAAATGAAAATCTATAAATAGACTACAGATGAATCGTACTGTCTTTTGTTTTAGCTACTAACTTTATTCGGGAATCAGATTCGTCGGTGCGCGGCCTTAAACGCGGTGGTGAATACGGACTCAATCAAAAACGCCGGGAATCCAAAAATTTGACTTAATATTTAAATTTATATTTAGTCGAACATCTAAATTGAAAAGTTTGGTGAATACGAGCCCTGGCTTCTTCCTCTAACTACTGCGTAATATATCATAGAATGTAAGGAATCAGACTACATGTACATTTAGCTACATTTTTTGGTTCCCGGTTTGAGATACTATTGAAATGATAAAGTGTATGAGGCAGGTAACCAATTCAAAAGAATGTTTCTCTATTTAACTGTTTCGACCAGATACAGCATGAATTTCGCTTATCTAAAAAATGTACTTACATTAAATCAATCAGAGACATATATATGTTTATATGTCTCTGAATTAATATACCGGCCTTTATCTATTTTTTAATTTGTAGAACTCACAAAAGTCTATAGATTTTCAAAAGTAATTTACCTTAAATTAATATACTTAGTTAGGACAAAGAGAAATCACGATATGTAGTCATACGGGCAGGTCTATATATCTCCTTGTGCTAAATTTCAAAGTATTCCTGCTGGCGGCTTCCAATAAAGTAAAACGTAAATGTTTACATGTAGATAAGTAATAAGATAAACCATGAAACATCAAGGAATTAAATCGTTGTCTTCATTTTTTTCATTATTCCAAACGGCTTAGTCTAGTTTTACATCGATTGCGAAATAAGGTCTTCGCTTATACACGATCGATGCTTTTTGGATACTTCACTATTGCTCGCACCGTTTGCATGGAAACATTCCAAAGGCAGAAGAGCTCATCACGGCATTCGAACCCGTGACCTTTGGGGCTAGAGGTCGACGCTCTACCATTCCACCACTGTCTCAAACGGTTTCGATAAAGACTTCACCGGGGATTGATCTTTACATGTGATGTATTCATTTTTTCAAGGTCTTCATGATTGGGACTTCCATTGTTTGCTTAACTTTCCAAATAGCATTGCTTTGATGAAATACCATATATCTTGACATTCAATAACATTATCAAAAGCATAAATATGGAAAAAAAAAAAAAGGGTTCCATGATGTGGACACTCAAATTAATCGTTAAAGTTAGCTGTTGTGGACTCTTGCTAGTATCAGTGGCACAAAGAACAATTTTGCCGAGCCCCGGTAGCTCAGTTGGTAGCTACGCGGGCTGTCAATCCAGGGGTTGTGAGTTCGAATCCAGGCTCGGCCAACTTTCTTTCCAACGATTGACAAAAGTCAATGCGACATGCGTCATTCGTCTTCCACCAATGGGCTTAGTCTATGTGAAAAAGCAGCCAGTTGCTTGGGAAGATTGTTGTGTGGAGTACTGGTGTGAGAAAACCAGGAAATACATGAGAAGGTGAACTGGCCGAAGTGATATAACTGAGAAATTGTTAAAAACGGCATTAAACCCCAAACAATCAACAAAGAACAATTAAATGAAGTAATGAAAAACAGTTGTTTTTCTCACACAATAGTTCGCTTATGACTCAACCTAAACCCTATGTTGTGGACGTTCAAAAGAATAAGCACACTGAGAGGATGCTTCTGGGTACCCACAACACAGGCTTTCGCGGTCAAATAAAGATATAAGACCATGAAATGAGCGATTTGTCTAAAAGAATATGACCGTTATCTAGTGATATCTCTCACTTTACGAGATCACATTCCCGAAGTGTGACCCTTTTTCGATGGACCGGACTGTTGAGAAACCTATAAAACAATGATCCGTCTCAACGGCTGGTCATTGTTATTCAGAAATAGAAGCAACAACGAAGAACATGAACAGCAAATTAATAGCGATCCTATCGTTCTTAACTACAGGTATATGTGATTGAATTTGTGAGGAAAATTGTATTTATATATTAATTTATAAGATTCATATTTATAGTTTATATATTTATAAATTTATTTATTTATTTATTTATTTATTTATTATTTATTATTTATTATTTATTTATTTATGTATTTATTTATTTATTTATTCATATGTTTGTTTTAATTAATATTAGATTAAATTACTTATTTATTCACTGATTTATTTAATTTGCATTAGCTTATAGTGATTTATAATTGGATAACTTGGGCATATTGACATACATGTAGTAAAACGTTATTATTTATTCATTGATTTAATTATTCGTTAAGAATATTCCAATACATTATCATAGAAAAAAAAATATAAAGCATATGGGAATAGCAATAAATTGTAGCATTAATTCATGTATACATTCATTTGTTTGAAATCTTCAAAATGTTATTTATAATTGAATATCTAAAGCTTACTGGCATCGCAATTTAATGCAAAAAATAAATATTCGTCAATTCATTTATATATTTGATATTTCTTATTGATATTGATATTATTAATTGATGTATAAATTAATTTGTTTGGTATATTTTAATACATATTACGTTTAATAGACTAAAAGAAGCACGTCGGCATAGCAATGTCTATTTCCTATATATTCGTGTATTTGTTTGTCATCTTCTAAGTAGTATCTATATGAAGGGTCGTATTGTTTTAAAACAATGTGGTACTGTTCAGCAATTGATATGAATACAATAGAATACAGTACCTTTTTGAAAATGGACATGTTTTAGAGTAAGATGACTTGTTATTATCGTCATCAACAGTTAAGGGGCATATTCCCCACTATGAACATATATTTTATTTTCAATTTAAGTATAAACAAATATACATACAGAAATGGTCAAGACAATACAATAGCTGAAAAAGAGTAATAAGTTGCGTTTAATTTATTATGTCAATGCATTTTTATACAAATCACTAATCTATTTTTAAACATATGCGCCAGTATAAGAAAAGTACAACCTGTGTATAAAGACCTACCATGGGATGAGACAAATCTGGTCTTTGTTCACAGGTGGTCTTTAATTACAGTGTCATTTATGCAGAACATGAGAAATTGGGAAATTAACAGTGTGGTCGCTATGGACAGGGAATGGCTGAACAAAAGTGGTCTTTATCACAGGTTTGACTGTACATGTATTAGGAAAATTTATTCATCACTGTCAGGCGCGTAGCTAGGCTTACGCACGTACGCACGTGCGTAAGAAATATTTTGAGAGTTCCAAAAATGAAAATGAAACAAATGCGAAAAATGCAATAAAAACTGGACCCTAAGGAGGGTAACGGTGAAAACGGCAAAAATCAGGACAATTCAGACATGATCACGAATAATCTATATTTATTGATAATTATTAGATGTCCTATGTAGTTTGTATACAGTCATATAGTATTTTCATATTGTACATGGGAGTACGATATTCGATGTATATTGTTGGAGCGAATTGAGGTCCGTGCTATTTATTTGGATCTGAGAAGAGATCGCTAGTGTCGCAACCTGCAACAATCAACCGACCCAAGCAATCGTGGCAAGGTTATCACCGCTCACATTAAGTGCAAAACACATGCGCATTCGCTTGAAGCGGCTGAACATTTCACTGCAGTTATGTCTGGAATTGAGAAAAGCATTGCCCAATCAGTTTCATATGCCAATGATGACCTAGTTAGCAAGAACATACATGTATTACAAGGCATAATTGATACAATTATATCCTTTGTTGTAAACACAATCTAGCTATGCATGGTCATGAGGATACAAATAGTAACTTTAAAGCACTTTTAGAATACCAAGCCAAATATAACTCTGTGCTGCGTGATCATTTGAAGAACGGTGACGCGATACACTTCATCCGCTATACAAAATGAAGTAATCACGATATGCGGGGATCAAATTAGTGAGGAAATTGTGCGCAAATGCAAAAGTGTTCCGTTCTTTGGGTATATGACAGACGAAGCCACTGACGCGTCTACTATGGAGCAAGTGGCGCTCTGTTTGAGGTACTTCGACCATACAACCAAGTCGGTTAGGCTACGATGGAGCATCCAACATGTCCGGAAAGTTCCGTGGTGTTCGAGCGAGTGTCGGCAGATAATTCCCGACGTAGCCAGTGTACAACCACTACAGAGCTCACTGTCCAAACCTTGCTATAGCCACTTGCCAGAAACATGACCGTTCAAGAAGTGGCATTCCTGTTTTACTTCTCGGGCAAACAGTTGTTGCGTTTTCATGAAACGAAGTAAGCATAAAACACCTGGAAAATCGGACTAAATTACAGTCACACTTAACACTTTCAAATGCTCGTATACGACGGTCGTTGACAGCTTAGATGACTTCTTCCTTAACTATGGTGATGCCAAAGCCGGGGCATATGAACTGCGATCACTCAGTTCGGTTTCTTCGAGGTTTCACTTTTGTTGAAGTGCCAGTCAATGTTGGTAAATATAAATTACGAATGCTGCAAACGTTTTTAGGGTATTTTGTGTAGATATGCCGTACATAAGGGTATCAAGTAGGCTCATTTAGAAATTGTGAAATATACACCAGAAGTCACCTGAGCCGATATAGACGAATTTTGTTCGGTGCGTAGTCCACAAATAGACCCAGCTACGCGCCTGACTGTTGGTTGTGTGGTTTTATTTTCATTTGTTTTCTTTTGAAGTATATAATGTTACATCGATTGTCAAACAAGTCGTTTCATTTAAATGAAACAATGTCTAGCCAACAATGTACTGGCGACAAACTTGTGTGGAGATTTCCTCATCAAATTCGATATCGGACTGTGTGGGTCACGAACAGTAATTATGTTGAAGATTGGATATAATTCTTATTTGCACTCCGATCTTCATAAACACAATAATAAGTAATTTGTCTTAATTGATTTATTTCGGAAAAATACTGTGGGGCGAATTTTGATTAAGATTAAAGTGAGGCATCGGGTCGGTCCACACATGACCGTTTGCAGAGTTTAGATAAAATGTCGACAAAACACTTGACATATACCAACCGGTTTCATATAATGGCCATAGCAATATGTTTAAAACACTGTGTATTGTTTTCTGTATTTAAGCCTTGGCTTGCCATCCAGGATGGGTCTCAAACGCTGGGAACTGCTACCTGTTTGCTTCGGTCAATCTGGACTTTCTTAGTGCACAGGTCTGTTACATTATTTACCATTTTTACAAGATGTGAGTTGTAAATTCATATCAAACATTTAATTAGTAATTTTAACATTTTCTTCATATAAATAATTTGCAGGAGACGATTTTAAAATAACCTTTGAGTATATATATATATATATATATATATATAGTGCGTCAAATTAGCTCTACATTTGATAAGGCTTAAGTAAAACAGTATGCTTCTACTTTCTGGCAATGAATCTGCCATGTGGCCGAGTAAAAATCGTAGGTGAATTGAAACCGAGCGTCACGACTACGATCCCCGCTGGAATCATGAATGGTTAAATCTCATGGGCAACGCACATTGTCTAGTATAGTACTGTTCAGTCAGCAAGATATCATCAATCAATGGTCTGCCGTCGTTATGTGGCTGAAATAAGGTTGTAAAATGCCTTAAAAACCATTTAAAAATATCTTCTTTTCGGGTACGATAATTGAAATGCCTAAAGTGTTCCATTACACTGTATGTACGTATATTCTCGGACAGAACTATTGCCTCCAGTGGTCAGCTAACCTAGTACACGTGAATGACGCTACAGAAAACGCCTTCCTCAAAACGACAGTCCAGTCATATGATAGTAAGTAAATTAATAAAATTTTTGTTTTTGTTTTTTTTGTTATATAACTTTATTTGCCACGTGCATAGATATGTGAAGGTCGTGGCCATCCTCCCTCATACCTTACAGTCAATTTGTTTTAGTAGATCTATGTTAGAATATTAGGTTAATATTATGAATCAATAAATAGGGGGTCAAACTTATAAAAGGTTTTTAAGTTTTACACGTGTTAATAAAGCTATACATTTTTATGATGGGAAAAAGAAGCTTTAAAAGATAACAGAAAAACAAACAAACAAACAAAAATAAAAACATGCATTTTTCTGTTTGTAATACGAATATAAGTCCACATCAGAAGTTAAGAGTGGTTTTGTAACATATATCTTACAATTGTCTATAGTTGCTTCTCGACACTTTTGACCAGATTCAGACCTTTATGCAAATACGTATATAATCATTATGTATTTTTCTGGTGTTATACACAGTATTCAATAGTATTCTAGTTACATCACGACGTGTCTAGGTTAATTTACTTTCTTCCTGATGCCAATGCAAATGTTCATGATACTATTTTCACACAACCGTGGGGGACAAGGAGGGAAGCAATTACTACCATTTTTAAAGTTTTTTTTAATGACCCGACACCAAGGTAGACGCTCTTACCACTACAGCACGGAGACGATTTATCATGTTGTACTTTTATTTTCATGGAATTGATTGTTTGAGTTGTGTCAACCTGAAATTTTGATTACATCACAAGTGAATTGTGTTCTTAAACGTGAATGTTGCAATCTTATACCTCTTCAAAGCCTAAAAACGTAAATGTTTCCCAGAGGTTTAAAGAATCTTCCAATGAACAAAAATCATTAGGTGCATAATGGATTCGGAAGCAAATGTGTTGCAACACTGGCCATTATTATGTTAAGGTTTGTTTTCCAAATGGCTGATGCGAACTGATCTGAAGATTGATTCTGAAAGAAGCAGCGTGGTGTTCTTGAAAAGCAAAATTGCCCTAGAAATACTAATTTATATAGAACAATTGTGCTATGTTAAGGCTTAGTTACAAATGCATCGTTTTTGTTTTGTATTTTGCAGCAAAGTCCTGGTGGATTGGTCTCTCCGATCTGGACCAAGAAGGTGTGTTCCAATGGATAGATGATAAGTCTTCGCTCACATTTACAGGTAAAACTGTCACATGATAAATAATGCTCGTTATAATTCATATCGATTGTTGTAAGCCTCTTTCAACAATGTTTGTTAATTCTTACCCCACAAAATGCTGTTTTTATCATGGAACGGCTCATATCTAGCTGCCTCCTCACCACGCACCACGTGACATTCTTCAACTGACTACCTAGCTACATTACAATGAAACTATAGATATGCATAAAAAGTTCAACTTTACTTTGATTAGAACAATACACCACTTTAATTTCAAATAGTGTCTTCAGTATGGGAACGAGACGAAGAATTTATAAAAGTATGAATGTATATTTCTCTTCAAAATTACTCATTGGTTAAATTAAAGACAGACATATCATATCTCACCGTTTGAACACATATTTATTGATTTTCTAATATTGCCCTTATCAGCAATGTTTTAGTCATATCTTGATGGCAAGTACACCTACTCATGATGTTATATTAGCAGTACTACATACAGTAAAGCATAGTCTTACCAACTAGCCCATATGAGCCATCAGAGCTAAACAGGATTACCAAACGAGCATCTGTTCATGTTTTCTTGCTTTAATAATTCCTTGACCAGGTTTAATCACCGGCGTCTGTATTTTCTTGTGAGAAAATTAAAAAACACAATACCTGGTTAAACTTCTACTAATTAAGGGAATCCCTCCCGTGTTACTATAAAAAGCCTGTCTATACGGTGCATATAGTATAATAATAATAAAATGGTAACTCGTACGCCTGTGGTTTAATGAAGCTGGTGGACATCGTATTTCGTGTTACACGTGGGAAAAGGTAAATACTCTGGCGAGTCTGTGCATCTGTCCGTCTAAATTCACAAGAGTCATTTATGTGATTTCTCAAGGAGAATGTAGCAACGTAGCTCACTTACCTCTTCTTCTTGCTCAAGTATGTAATACCAATACGGAAATGAAATGTTTATTTTTATTTTAATGGTGTACAACGCCGTTTTTAAACAATATTTCCGTAATATCAAGAGGTTTTCTGGGTAAGTTTCGAGCACTACCAGTATTATTTATATTGACATCGATGCATTAGTCACAATACTATTCCCTTGACACTGAGGCCCAATGGTAGAAAGCATAACTACTGTTTTTAAATGCAATTTGGTACAACCGAACCAATGATCGAAGCCTTGTCTACCGCTTCCGAGACGAACGGTCTAGCCACTTCACCAGGGAGACGTTGCAATGTGTTGCAACAATACCTCATTTCTATTTACAGATTGGCACCCTGGCCAACCCAATGATTTTAGAAACAACGAGGATTGTGCGACTATGTACAAGGGCTATAACTATAGCTGGGGTGACTACTTCTGCCTCAATAAGGCTAGTCACCCAATCTGTGAAAAACCGTAAGGCTTTGGTTTTTAATCATCTTGTCGTTAGTTAAGAAGTAAACAAGTTTATTTTAAAGTGTTATTTAGGCCACCGGCACATACACAAATACAAACATTTACAAAACATGTGAAGTGTGACACAAAACCATTACAATACATAATACTGTATATTACACGGATAATTAAAAAGTCAAGACATAATACATTTTCAACAGTAGGAAAATCACAAATATTGATAATACTATTACAAATGTATAGTCAATAAACACAAAACACACATTTAATGTTATGATGATTATATATCATATTGTAATGATCATAACATAGAAAATAGAAAACCTGGTTGTCTTCTATCTTAAATAGTGTATATGTAGTGCACGTATTTTGGATCGCCTTACCTTACCTGTGAGGGTGATACTAAGGGATTGATGGTGTCGTCTGTCTGTCTGTCTGTCCGTCCGTATGAATGTATGTATGTCACTGTATCCATATGTGTGTATGTCAGTTATAATTTGACTCGGTTTTAGTCAGAATATTGTGTATCAAACGATGTATATATATGAGCTACACGTCAGGCGTGTGAGAGTCTTAATGCATCTGCACACAGGGAAGACAGCTTCTGATAAATTACTGGAATTTGTAGCTCATCATGTTGTATGCCAACACAACTTTATATGAGCGGTGCTCTGCGAAAACTATCATAAAGGTTATTTTACGATCAGTTTAGATCCATATTTAATATGGCGCTGTTCTGTTCGCCAATAAGTCAGGTAAGGGTTCACAAACCTTTTGACAAAAAGTGCCAATTTTGATCCGCAGGTGTTTTTAAACATGTGTAATTATCAAGTTGAAGTTTTCTCGGAAGAATGTACAAATGATGTCAACGTGGAGGGTTATTATAACTCCAAATCGTACAAGGATATGTGTTCTTTCAAAGAGGCGTGTTTTGCAAGTTGTTTTCTTGGACACAACATAAACGTTTAACAACCAATACATTTTACTTGTATGCTTATCGGTTGGTTATTTGGGAATAAGAGTGAGTTTCATCCTTACAAACTCTTCGTTAGAAACATAAATAATTCTAAGCAAGCATCTAAGATATACATGGTTGACTTTGAGAAGACGTACATCCTTTACGACCGGATATTTCACTATTTTTATGTACTTCATTTATTTGTATGTATTACTAACTGACAGTAAAACCTTAATAATATTTGAAATAATTTAATGTGACCTATTCCTCGTGGAAATTATGCTCAATATTGCAGATATTTCGAAAGATAAGGATTAAAACTTTCGATCCCGTTTTTTACAGGGACACACCAGCTGTATAGAGGGTTATCAGGTGCGTTTGGAGACGAATATGTATTGTTTTCTTTCGTGTTAGTTAGTGTTATCAATATATTTCGTTATTAAATATACAAAAGTTCATCGCGTGTTCGTATTCTATGTATACATATTAAAATAAAGCTCATGAAATACAATATCATTATCTCAAACATTATACTACTGCAATAAAGACAATGGACGTTGTCCGTTTAGTGTAATATCCGTACAAGCGATGTTCCACACAAACTGCCTAGCCCCGGTAGCTCAGTCGGTAGCGACGCGGGTTGTCCATCCAGGGGTTGTGATTTTGAATCCAAGAATCCCAGAATCCCAGCTTGGCCAACATTCATTCTGACGTTTGACAAAAGTCACCGGGACAAGCGTCATTCGTCTTTCATCAATGGGCTAATAGTCTATGTGGAAAAGCAGCCAGTTGTTTGGAAAGTATGTTGTGTTGTGACCTGGTGCGAGAAAGCTAGGAAACAAATGTGTAGATGAACTGGCCGCAGTGATATGACTGAATATTTTTTGAAAAGGTCGTTAAATCCCAATCAATCAATACAATCAATCAATCCACACAAACTATCATAGTATGTTTGTAATATATTAAGATACCGATCGGAAATAATGCAGATTGGTCCAAATTGACTATTTATTCGCAAGTGGGGAACAGTGCATAGCTGGATCAAACTACAAAGATGCGCCGGTTGATAAGACTATACACTGCTTACACTTACGACCAGAGGTTTGGTTGTCATCCTAACAATTGTTTGCTGCGAAGTATGCATAGATTGTTCAGCTAGAATGTCGTTCAGAAAAATTAAAGAGCACATTACCTCTACTTTGTCAGCTGAATCTGAATACACTCCTGTGTCAGTCTTGGGAGTACCAGTATGCCATAAAGATATGAGCAGTGTTCCATGAAAACTAATCTTATCGTCCTTATTTCACTTCTCAAAAATTGACATGCCCCTGTGCATCCATACTAAGGATGCAAAAGACTACCTCTGTATAATTGGTGCTGAAAACTGAGAAGATGCGTTAATTGTCCTGGTACTAGACTGGTCGCAAATGCATTTCGGTTGGTTTTCGTAGAACGCCGTTATTATCATTTGAAACAGACAATTGATCTTCAAGTCTTCTACATATTGATTGAAAGATAATTGAGGAGCGCTCTGTGGAAACCAGAATGACTGTAATGTTTGTACAAATATGCAATCTGAGGGTAAGTAAACCTATCAATTCAGTTTCGTTTTTAGCCTGGGAATTTAGGCCCCTGGTCATAGTAGTAATACCATTTTTTTTTCGGAGTTGGCAGCATGCCAATTAATGTTAGCACCAAACAACGCGAGAAAAAATGCGCGAGAAAAATATACCATGGATTCAACAAAACTGCATTTAAAAGGTTAGGTTCTCCCCCATAAATATCATTTTAATCTTGTTGGAACATCAGTGAAAAACTTAAGGCGTGAGTACTCTAATATACGTTTAAGAAATGTTTTAGAAATTAATGCGCCGAGAGGTCAAATATGGACGCTTGTTAACAATATTAACATTCGCAAAGAGGAACGGAAAAAAGAAAGAAGTCACATGAAATATACAGTGGCGGATTAATCGGTGGCCGTAGGGCCCGTGCGTCGAAAAAGTAATGGTAAACAAAGAAAAAGCGTGGCAAATGTAGTGGCAGCTTTAGCGGGGGCCCAGAGGGCCCGTGCCCGACTCCCCCACCTTACGAAAGAAGTCACGTGAAATAGACAGTGGCGGATTAACCGGGGCCGTAGGCCCATGCGTCGAAAAATTAATGGTAAACAAAGAAAAAGCGTGGAAAATGTAGTGGCGGATTTAGCGGGGGCCCATAGGGTCCGTGCCGGACTCCTTCACCCCACGACACTGGCCGACCATCCAATGTGTCTCACGGGTTAAAAAAGCCGGTTATCGCATCATTAATCAGATTCCAGTCGCGCTCTTCACAGAAGGTAGCAATTTAACACACAGTGTTTCACAAAAGTGTCAGAGTAACAGTACTACAATATGCCCTGTAACAGAAGGGAGGACTGAAGGAGAAGGAGAGGGCAGTACCCACAAGAGAGGGTGAGTGGCAGTAAAGGGAATGAGACCTCTCCTCTTCAGCCACCAATGCACAATAACTAAGTTGTAGAGGTAGCGTGCAAACGCAAATCTCTCCCCAAACGTGCTGTGCAGGTGCCCGAAAGTGTTGTGGAGGTATCAAGGGCATTTTCGTTAGAATGCTTGTCTTAATAATAACTAAGTCAAGTTCGAATATGGGTCATATTGGGTCAGAAACTAAGTCACTAGGCCAAATTGAAGGGAAATCTTGTTAACATAATGGAGGCTGCATTTTTAACTTGAACATGTTGAAACTGTATCAGAATGTTTGCCTTGATGATATGTAGGCAAAGTTTGAATATTGGTCATATCTGTTAAAAAACTAGTTCACTAGGCCAAATTGAAGGAAAGTCTTGTCAACACTGTAGAGGCCACGTTTTTTAAAATTTGGTCAGAATGTTTATTTTAATGGTATCTAGTCCATGTTCGAATAAGGGTCATATTGGGTAAACAAAAATAGGTCACTAGGCCAAATGAAGGAAACTCTTGATAACACACTGGATGTTGCATTTTGAATCTTTGTCAGAATATTTGTCTTGGAGAGTTTTGCATATTTCAAACACTTTCTCCCAGTCTAGTACATGGTTTAGAGAACTATTTCAACTTAATGGAATGTGATTTAACATTGACATATTTATCAGTATAATAATGCAGAAACTTCAAAATTGTGTGCCTAAACCTGCTGTTAAATTTCCCTTTGATTCTTCATGTCTTAAATGTGTATACGTGTGAGCTCTTGCACTCAGGTGAGCGATATAGTGCCAACAAGGTCCTTCTGTTTTTAAATTGGCAGTTTAATAAAATTTACTATTTTTGACATGATTTTTCAACTTCTTGACAATAAATACATGTATAATCATAAGCTGCAATTGTTATTTCCTTTCACATTTCCCCTACTTCTCCAACCTTCCAGCAGCCCCCAGGCCGTCAGCACTGCAGTACATTGCCAGGTTTAGGAATAATATCAAGCTGAATATATTAGTGTTAATCAGCCACCAGTATAGAGCCTGGTCAGATAGCGCTGATGCGCCGGCTAGATTTGTAGTACATGTTCATGAACCGAGCTCTAGATAAGGGTCGTTTTTCACGTTCTAAAGTCCTTATTTGACATTCAAACCCTATATTGTGGGTACTCAAAAGAATTGTCTCAGTGAAACGATTCTTTTGAGTACCCACAAAATAAGATTTGGTTGTGTAATAAGAGAAATATTGTTGGGGAAAGACCTGTGGCTTCACCATATCTGTTCCAGCAGTAAAAATAAATGTTAAATGTCTGTTTTCTCATTGCATGATTATCTTTGGTATACATGCACTTAGAGTTATATTATATCACATGTATTCTGGTACAATATAGATCTGCTTTTAGATCTCACATCAAAACAATAACAAAGGGCATTCATAAAATACGAGAATGAACAGATTTCTTGTGACAAGATTTAGTTACAACCGTTTTGCATGAAGGCCACGATATGCTGGTTAATTTGACAAGTGATATTTAAATAATTTGTTGTTTACTTGCAATGCATAATGTTATGACTTGTTATTCCTTTATTACCAACTCAATGACCAACTCAATGACTTCTACGAAATTAACAGACCTCAAATGCATGTATATAACAACTGTGCAAGCATGTACAATGTAAATGCGTACAATATTAATTACTAAATTGCAATATTGTTCTTGAAAATAAGGAGCCATATTGCAGTGAATCGATCAATGATTATTGGAAATATGGCAATAAGCGCAATTAATAATTTATTAACAAGATAACGTGGGTAACTTCATACGAAAACCGCAATTTACCCTTTCCCACATATAATACATTTAAAGCAGATGACTTTGACCAAATATACTCAAATATTTGGTAACATTCTACTTTTTTGTCGATGTATTTTCAAGGGCCGTCCTCTTCAGAGGCGTTAAATGTCGTCAAGGTTAATGTCTTTTACAAATCTGGAAATTCCAGACCAACATTCGTCCATGAAGGTTTTCTCAGAATCCACTTTAAAGCAGCTATGACAGGAGGAGACTTCACGAAATAAAGATCATACCTATGTGCTCGTTTTGAGCAATATCTCCTTTTTAGCACAAAATTGTTCAATAGTCGTCTGCTGCATATGCGACAAAATAGTGCGTCTATGTGACAGAAGGGGGTTAATGGACCAATGGTTTATATAACATATACATTACTGATTGAAACAAACATATCGTTTTGTATCGATCATATAAATAAAGGAATAAAAAATCATAACGTTGAATTATTACTGATTCTTTCAGCTTTATCACCGTGTAGTAATACATTTCACAATGATCACGTGATATGTCTGGAAAATTAAAATAGTTCCGTTTATAATAGTTTGGGCTTTCTTTTTTTTTGTACTTCTACCTTGTCTATAAGTCATACTAGGCATAGCGTCCAGCACGCCGAACACTCAGGCAAGTGCTAGTCGAATCATCCAATCGAATTACACCTTTGCAATAGCACTGGCCGAGCACAACATGTGTTAGGACAATCTAAATAAATCCAATCGGTGCCTTGCATAACGTTGAGTCGCCACGACATATACGTTATGCGTGATTTTAGTTCAAATGACCTCTTTGGCTAAGCATAATTTAAAGTTACTCGTACATTGGAGCTAAAGCTCTTGTCGGTTTTTGATTTCAGAATATGAATGTGTGTGTCTATTTGATTCCGTCCATGGGAAAATGGATTGATTGACTATTTGGTGTTTGACGCCCAATTTCAACAATGTTTCATTAATATCACGGCGTTTCATGGGTAAGTTACCAGTACTACTGGTCCATTTATCCTGACTTCAGTCAGTCAGTATTAATGCTAACCTCGCAAACCCGAGCGCCAATGAGGGATAGCCATTATTACCATGTTTGAAGACTGTGGTATGAAAAGGCCGGAGATCGATCCCCCGACCTACCACACACGAGGCGGACTCTTTTCCACTACGCCACGGAGACGGTGTTGAACTGGACAAATTGGCTTTTTTGAACAGCATAAATACAGGTAAGCATGTGCATCTGCGAATTCAGATCAAGCTATACATTGGTCATATATAACATACATCAGCTTGTAATAATGTTCTGTCAACTCATAAAGATTCTGATCAGACGTAGGATATGTTATGACTGATGCGATCCTTCACTGTTCAGAGTAGCAAAGTGTTCCTTTAACATACACGTGAACATTGAATAATACTTATGCACTGTCTCAACTGAGTTTTCAATGTCCGCAGATTGCAATTAGACCCGAGGTCGAGACGCGGCTCAAGGAGTAAGTAAATCAATGTCGCTGAATTGATATCCCCTTACACCGAAATAGGGACATTTTTGGGGTAAATGGTGGGCGGTGATCCGACAAAATGTCATAACATAGCAACTCACCCATTCCGTATGGTGGGTGATATACGAACACATCCAAATAAATCCACTCAACCATTCCATGTACATGATATTGCTTCAGACTAGCGGTCGATACCAAATATATTTATGTAAGCCATAACAGTATGGGCTTAATAGTTTATGCGTGAAGGTGTCCAGTTAAAGTAGAGACATGTTCCGCGGAGCACTAGTGTGAGAAAGCCAATGACTCCTACCATGACAATTCTCCCATTCACCCTACGGCAACATATCCTTATCCCGCATTAAGTAACCCCAACCTTTAATGGAGATCACCCACTCACCATTATTCCACTTCAGGTAACCCCGACACTTCATGGAGCTAACCCTAATCCCATTTCAGATGACCCTGACCCTTCATGAAGCTCACCCACAAAACATGTTTCCACTTAAGGTAACCCTGGCCCTTCATGAAGCTCACCACCCACCATCATCCCCTTTCAGGTAACCCTGACCCTTCATGAAGCTCACCCACTCACCATTATTCCACTTCAGGTAACCCTTACTTTTAATGGAGCTCACCCTCATCCCACTTCAAGTAGCACATACCCTTCATGTAGCTCACCAACTCACCATTATTCTACTTCAGGTAACCCTGGCCCTTTATGAAGCTCACCAACTCACCACTATTCCACTTCAGGTAACTCTTGCCCTTCATGACGCTCACCCACCCACCCTCATTCCATTTCAGGTAACCCCGACCCTTCATGAAGCTCACCAACTCACCATTATTCCATTTCAGGTAACCCTGACTCTTCGTGGAGCTCACCCTCATCCCACTTCAGGTAACCCTGGCCCTTCATGAGGCTCACCCACTCACAGGTTTTCCACTCTAGGTAACCTCGACCCTTCATGGAGATCCCCAACTCACCATAATTCAAGTAATTCAGGTAACTCCTACCGTTCATGAAGTTCACCACTCACCATTCTTCCACTATAGGTAACTCCGACGCCCACTCACCATTATTCCACTATAGGTAACCCAGACCCTTCATGAAGCTCACCCACTCACCATTTTTCCACTATAAGTAATCCCGACACCCACTCACCATTATTCCACCTCAGGTAACCCTGACTTTTAATGGAGCTCATCCTCATCCAACTTCAAGTAGCATCTACCCTTCATGTAGCTCACCAACTCACCATTATTCCACTTCAAATAACCCCGACCATTCTTGAAGCTTACCCACTCACCATGTTTCCATTTCAGGTAACCCTAACCGTTCATGAAGCTCACCCACTCACTATTATTCCACTTCAGGTAACCCTGACCCTTCGTGAATCTCACGCACTCACTATTATTCCACTTCATGTAACCCTGACCATTCATGAAGCTCACCCATTCACTATTATTCCACTTCAGATAACCCTGCCCCTTCATGAAGCTCACCCACTCACTATTATTCCACTTCAGGTAACCCTGACCTTTCATAAAGCTCACCCACTCACTATTATTCCACTTCAGGTAACCCTGACCCTTCATGGAGCTCACCCACTCACTATTATTCCACTTCAGGTAACCCTGACCCTTCATGAAGCTCACCCACTCACTATTATTCCACTTCAGGTAATCCTGACCCTTCATGAAGCTCACCCATTCACTATTATTCCACTTCAGGTAACCCTGACCCTTCATGAAGCTCAGCCACTCACTATTATTCTACTTTAGGTAACCCTGACCCTTCATGAAGCTCATGCAATCACCCTCATCCCACTTCAAGTAGCCCCGACCCATCACGAAGCTCACTCACTTACCTTTATTCCACTTTAGGTAACCCTGACCAATCACGAAGCTCACTCACTCATCTTTATTCCACTTTAGGTAACCCTGACCCTGCATTGCACTCACCCATTCAACATTAACCCCGAGCCTTCATGAAGCTCACCCATTCACCATTATTCCACTTAAGGTAACCCCGAACTTTCACTCATCACCCTTTGTCCACTCATCCTCATCCCTCTGCAGTGTATGGTGGTAATCCGTTTTCAAATTGACCACGTCAAAGTAAAACGGAACTTCGGAGATAAGCGAACAGGTGAAGATCCAGAACAAACATTCCGCACGCTCGGATCAGTGTAATGAAGTCGTTCAAGCATCTTAGAGACCTGTGAAGAACGGTAACGATAAATTGTAGACTATCAAATTATGCAATATTAATTATCATTCATTCCAATACCTCCAAAGGTCGGTTTTTATGTTAAGAACCGCGTTTGTATGATATATAACAACCGTCGGATGCGCTAGGTGCTTTGTCAATTAAGTTTAGTTTTCTATATTTGCAAAGAGTTTTACTCCGCTTTCAACAGTATTTCAGTTAAATTACAACGTCAAAAAGGTAAACGACTGGTTCTACCGGTAGTATATTAATCCTGACACAGATACATCAGTCGTAATGCTATCCCTGCAAATATGAGCGCCAATGAGGAAGCCATTACCACCATCTGTTAACGTATTTGGTGTGTGACACCATCGCATACTAAAGCCTGGTTTCACGCTCACAATGCGGACACTGGAACCAATACACTATATAGACGGTTTGTCGTTTCAGAACATAGTTAATGGTCTAAATGCTATATTTCAATATATAAACAACATGCCATAACCGTTTGTCAGAGCTATCCCGAATGCTTTTAGGAAAAGGAAGTGAACAGAGAGGACCTTACACAGAGATAAAGGCTAATATGGATGTTCGATTTTCACGATGTCTTCAAGGTCGAATTACGCCTGACGTTGCTCCACGCATGTTTCGATGCGTGTTTCTTAATTCCACACTCGTGAATTCGAAAATTGACCGCAGTACTCTATGACATCAGATAACAAAACTTGGTTGAACTTTCAAATGGGCATTAAAGAAGTCCGACCATCCAACGTTTTAGAATTAATTAACCACTGACTTAAAGACTTGGTCACACGTGATCTGATAACACAACACGAATACGAATCACACTATCATAGTGTGTAAGTATATGTAACACTCATTATTCGTAAATAGGTAGCACCTATACATAGTTTCAATCGTTGTAAACTAATGTGTTATGACCAAAAGTATGCTCTTAAAGTATTGTTAACACTCATTATTCGTAAATAGGTAGCACCTATATATAGTTTCAATCGTTGTAAACTAATGTGTTATGACCAAAAGTATGCTCTTTAAGTATTGTTAACAATCATTATTCGTAAATATGTGTCACCTATATACCGTTTAAGTCGTTGAAACCAAATATCTAACGAGGAGGTGGAATTAGTTAATACAAAAAAAGATATGCACAAAACACACTCCCCCATGTTTAAACCAAGCCAGGAAAACAATGCTATGGTTGTTTCATCCTTTATCGCATTCTTTCGGCATTGTGATTCTATTAATTATGTTGTAAAACGACTGAGACTCCAACATATAAACTATAAGCAGTAAACTACTTTGCAAACATCTTAGCAAGACTTACAAAATCTGTATAAATGAGAAAATAAATATTCGATAAAGTTGAAAACATATGACAAAAAATAAAATAATAAATTATGACCAATTTCTACTTTTGCCACTATGCTTTGAAAAATTATCTAGTGCAGATACGTTAATCCTATCTGCGTGTGCGTAAGCGTTTAAAAATATTAAGGACGTTTGTATCGCGTAATAGGAATCCCCCGTGGTCGAGTGAATAGCGTTGGTAATTTGGAACCGCGCATCCCGGATTCGATCCCAAGTCGCGGCTGTCACGTGGGACCGCTCTTGGGCAAGGTACATGTTCTAGCCTAGAACAGGTTTCTTTTTAACTAGAGATTATAAGTAACGGAACTGTCGTCGTGATATAACTGCATTAATGTTGAAAATGACGTAACAATTTCGAGAGAAGGTCCACTTAGTCCTTTGAATGCTCGAATCAACTTTATGAAGCATGTGACACAACTTTAGAGCCAGGAAACTAACATGTGACACACGTATAGAGCCATGAAACCAAAATGTGACACACGTATAGAGCCAGGAAACCAAAATGTGTCACACGTATAGGGCCAGGAAACCAACGTCGCCTGACCAAGCTCTAATGTGTTATCTTCTCAAACTCAACATTTGTGTCATAATGTTTCGAAAATTGTTATAGATCAATCCACGTGCAAGGCTGGACGAGTCCATTTTAAAAATCAGCATTGGACGGGTTAATGTGGTGTAGCTATCACAGGTGCGGACGAATTGTCAACCATATGTTAGAAAAAGAGATTTCACTCGTTTAGGGGCTCGAATCTGTGGTGTAGTGGTGCGGGAAGTCGCGGGTTTGATCCCCAACTGGGTCATACCTAGTAATTGTTTGCAATCAGGATCGCGGTTTACCATTATAGCTGACACACTGGTGAAGGACAAACTGACAAGTTGTACTGATAACTAACCCAGATAACGTCGTGATAGAACTGAAATAAAACGGTTGAAAGCCGAGTAATGCACCATTGAAGTAACACAATCCATCTTTTTAAGCTATTTCTCCTTTCTTACAACATTTTCAACCTTTTGGCCAAATTTATCTTATAATTATAAATACAAATGTATTGTTTACTCTCTTTTGCATCAGCTTTCATAATGTTTATGTTATGTTTGTAATAAGAGTTATTACTTATTGTGTGCATGTTTCTTTTTTTGCTACAAGGTTTTCAATAGCCGTCCGATGCGGATGTCTGGGGCTTGGCGTCAAACAGTTGTAACTAAAAACTTAGTATGAAAACCCTGGTTTGGGGACAATTTTTACCCCTTTGCAAACAATGCAAATTTAGTTGCCATTGCTCAGAACGAGCAATGGCACCTAAATTTCCATTGTTTACGAAGAAAAATGATTTAACGCTTATAAAGACTTTATGGTGAGATGACTAACCTTGGAAAAAAAATACCAATTTTAGTTACAACCGTTTCACGCCAAGCCCTAGATGTGTCTGTATGTGGGAAATGGTCACCCTTCTGTAGGTTATTATAGTGTAAACGAATGGCTTATCTGACCATACACGTACATAGGACGTGCATTGCAGAATTTGATTATTTACAACGCAGTTTCGTAAAGGTTTTTCACGACAAGGTCAACACATGACGAATGCTTATTGCTGATGCAGACGACTTTTGAACCAGACGATAAACTAGACGCTTAAAAAACATTGGTGGAACTGGATATTTCACTCATGTTGATATTTTTCTCGATGTTCTACAGCATGTTCAACTGTTTGTGGTAAATGAGATTTTCAATCGTTTATCCTAGATGGTTTTCTTTTAAGTCGTATGCTGCAGACTCGTACTATCTGGGAGATGATTGACATTTCTTATAGCTACGCAGTTTGTTGTTCGTTGATATGTTTCGTGGCTCGAGGATGTATCACACATGATATACCGAATGACCCACGAAATTCATTTCAAATATTTTCCGGGATTAGATAGGACAATGTCACCTTGACCTGAAACGAATCAACGTAAACAACAGGTATGCACTGCTACAGAGCGTCATTTCAAAGAGGAATAAAGAAAAACGTAAATGTTTACATGTAAATTGGTAATAAGATAAACCATGAAACATCAAAGAATTAAAATCGCTGTTTTCATTTTTTCCTTATTCCAAACGGCTTAGTCTAGTTTAACATTCATTGCGAAACAATGTATTCGCTTATATAAATTACGATCGCTGCTTCCTGGATACTTCACTAATACTCGCCCCTTGTGCATGGAAACATTCCAAAGGCAGACGAGCTCATCACGGCATTCGAACCCACGACCTTTGGAACTAGAGGTCGACGCTCTACCACTACACCACTGTCTTCAAACTGTTTCGATAAAGACTTTACCAGGGATTGATCTTTACATGCGATGTATTATTTGTTCAAAAGTCTTCATTATTGGAACTTCCATTGTTTTCTTAACTTTCCTAATAGCACTGTGTTGTTGAAATACCATTTAACTTGACATTCAATAACATTATCAGAAGCATAAATATGGAAGAGAAAAACGGTTCCTTGATGTGGACATAAACACTAATCGTTAAAGTTCGCTGTTGTGGATTTAGTGACACAAATAATAATAAAGTAAAGTAAAGGAAACATCTGTTTTTCTCACAATATTTCGCGTACTACTCAACTAAACCCTATGTAATGGGCACTGAAAATAATTGTCTTACTGAGAGGATGTTTCTGAGTACCCACAAAACAGACTTTCGCGTTCAAATAAAGATATAAGACCATGAAATGAGCCAATTGTCTAGAAATATCTTTCCCTTACCTACTGATATCTCACTTTATGAGGTCATATTCCCGATGTGTGCCCCTTCTTTCGATGGACCGGACTGTTAAGAAACCTATAAAACAATAATACGTCTCAACGTTTCGTCATTATTATTCAGAAATAGAAGCAACAACGAAGAACATGAACAGCAAATTAACAGCGATCCTATTGTTCTTAACTACAGGTATATGTGATTGAATTTGTGAGGAAAACTGTATTAATATATTAATTTATAAAGTTTATATGTATAAGTTTATGTATTTATAAATTTATTTAGTTATAATTTATTTATTTATCTATTTATTTATTCATATATTTGTTTTAATTAATATTGAATTAAATTACTTATTCATTCACTCATTTATTTAATTGGCATTAGCTAATAGCGATTTACTATTGAATAACTTGGGCACATTGACATAGTAAACCGTTTTCATTTATTCATTGATTTAATTATTTGTTAGGAATATTCCAATATATTAACATACAAATATTTATATAAAGCATATAGGAATAGCAATAAAAAGTTACATTAATTCATTTATACATTTATTTGTTTACATCTTCAAATAGTTATTTATCATTGAATAACTAAAGCTTATTGGCATATCAATTTGTTTACATTTTGTATTCGTATATTCAATTATTTCTTTGATATTTATAATTGATATGGAATTTAAAAATGCATGTATATATTAATTTGTTTGTCATATTTTTATACATATTATGTATAAAAGACTAACAGAAGCATGTCGGCATAGTGAGTGGCATTGTGGTCTAGTGGTTAACACGCTGGACTGTCAATCCAGATGTCTGGGCTCTAAATCCCGATCCGGGTTCTGGATTTTTCTGAGGTGCTTTAAGTGGCTCCCACTCAACTAGAGGTCAAGTACTGGTTCATTCCAGGAAAAAGATCATCGCTTGTATCGGTGCTTTACACTGAGCACGTTAAAAAACCAAGGGGTCTTTTCGGAAATAGCTAGGGTATCGCACCCCTTGTATCTAATTATGTCTCTTGAATTTATCTGCACCTGTCAGATGATTGTACACTATATAGTGTACACTACCAAATGGGCCTATATAAGCTAGAAAGCTTATGCTCGATCAGAGCAATTGGTCTCTGTAAGTACATTACAGTACATAGCAATATATATGTTCTATACATTCGTGTATGTGTTTGCCATCTTCTCATTATGACCTATATTTAGAATAGCAATGAAGGGTCGTATTTGTTAACAACAATGTGGTACTGTTAAGGATTGGATATAGATACAATACAGTACAATACATTTTTGTATTTTATTAACCAGGGTTTCCGAAGGAAAAATCTGGTTATTAGTTTGGCGAAGTTGGCGGGCGGGCGGGCGTCAACTTTCCTTGTCCGGACCATAACTTTGCCATGCATAGAGATATTTTCAAATAACTTGGGACAAACATGCACCATATCAAGACGATGTGCCAAATGCAAAGAAAAATTATGTAGATTCAAGGTCAATGTCACAGTGATAAGAAATAGACTTTAATTGAACTTTTCTTGACCGGACCATAACTTTGTCATGCATAGAGATATTTTCAAATAACTTGGCACAAACATGCAACATATCAAGATGATGTGCCAAATGCAAAAAACAATTCTGTAGATTCAAGCTCAAGGTCACAGTGATAAGAAATAGACTTTAATTTAACTCTTTTCTTGTCCGGACCATAACTGTGTCTGCATAGAGACATTTTCAAATAACTTGGCACAAATATGAACTTTATCAATATGATGTGTCACATTCAAAACTTTTGTCTGTAGCTTCAAGGTCAAGGTCACAGTGACAACAAATAGACATCAGTTGAACTTTTCTTGTCCGGACAATAACTTTTTCATCCATAGAGATATTTTCAAATAGCTTGGAACAGATATACCCTATATCAAGACGCTGTGTCATATGCACACTTTATTTGTTTAGCTTCCAGGTCAAGGTATTTAGCTTCCAGGTCGAGGTCACAGTGACAGAAAATATACTTTACTTGAACTTTTTTTGTTCAGACCATAACTTTACCATGCATATAGATATTTTCAAATAACTTCGCGCAAATATGCTCCATATTAAATAACTTGGCAATTTAAAATAATATAGCATAGATATGAGTAAGTTTCATAACCTCGGGCCCTGGATCTAGTCTGTTTGCAAAGGCATAAACGCGTTACTATCAAGTAAAGGGTTAAGGCAGATCACTGATTATCAACCTGGCATTAGGGATCCTAAAATGTGGCTGCTTAAAACAAAAGGTTGCTTAATATCTGTTATCTATTATATGCTCTTAATAAATGAGGCCATCAACACACGATTGACTGTATTGAACTGATATTTGTTAAATAAAATTGTGATATATTTAATTGACAAAGTAATTATGATTATTCATCAATATAAATATTCCCTGTTAATTGAATTTCTAGCTTTGATTAACTATTAACAGAAAGATTTGACAGATCTGTTAATTTTTAATCAAACACCTTCCATTATAGAAAACCTGGTTTCATGGAATTTCCATGTCTTGTTTTAATAACTTGTAATTATCGTCATCAACACTCCATTGTGTAATTCATTGTGGATGGTTTGAATATTTTTAGCCTTGGCTTGCCATCCTGGATGGATTTCAAACGCTGGGTCCTGCTACCTGTTTGCTTCGGTTAATTTGGACTTTCTCAGTGCACAGGTCTGTTACACTTTAACCAAATTCACATGATTCTAGTCAAGTGTTGTTGTTAGCAATTTTAGCCTTATCCCCAAATATAAGACGACATTAAAGAAAAAATCGGCGGATATATATGTAGTGCGTCAAATTCATTTTACACGTAGGAAAGATTTAAGTAAAACAGTATGATTCGATTTTCTGCCAATGGATCCGCCGTGGCCGAGTGTGCGTAGGGGATTTGAAACCAGGTGTCACGAGTACGGTCCCCGCTCGAAACATGTAAGGTTAAGTGTCCTTAGGCAACGCACATTTACTAGCATAGTACTGATCAGTCAGCAAGAGATCATCAAGTAATGGTCTGCCGTCGTTATCTAGGGGAATTAAGGTTGTAAAATGGCGTAAAACTCCATTTAAAACAATCTACTTTCGGGTACAATAATTGAAATGCCTAATGTTTTCCATTACACGTTATATACGTATATTCTCGGACAGGACTTTTGCCTCAAGTTGTCAGCAAACCTAGTACACGTGAATGACGCCTCCGAAAACGCCTTCCTCGAATCGACAGTCCAATCATATGATAGTAAGTAAATTAACTATAGGTGCTTCTCGACACTATTGACCAGATTCAGACCTTTATGCAAATATATCATCATGATGTATTATACTGGTGTTATACACATTATTTAATATGTCATCATGATGTATTATACTGGTGTTATACACAGTATTTAATACGTCATCATGATGTATTATACTGGTGTTATACACAGTATTTAATATGTCATTATGATGTATTATACTGGTGTTATACACCGTATTTAATATATCATCATGATGTATTATACTGGTGTTATACACAGTATTTAATATGTCGTCATGGTGTATTATACTGGTGTTATACACTGTATTTAATATGTCATCATGATGTATTATACTGGTGTTATACACAGTATTTAATATGTCATCATGATGTATTATACTGGTGTTATACACAGTATTTAATATGTCATCATGGTGTATTATACTGGTGTTATACACTGTATTTAATATGTCATCATGATGTATTATACTGGTGTTATACACTGTATTCAATATGTCATCATGGTGTATTATACTGGTGTTATACACTGTATTTAATATATCATCATGGTATATTATACTGGTGTTATACACTGTATTTAATATGTGATCATGATGTATTATACTGGTGTTATACACAGTATTCAATAGTATTTAAGTTATATCACGACGTGTCTAGGTTAATTTACGTTCTTCCTGACGCCTACGCAAATGTAACGATACTACTCACACATCCATGGGGGACAAGGAGGGAAGCCATTACTACCATTTTTAAAGTTTTTTGAATGACCCGACACCACGCAAATGTTCCCCCGAGATTTAAAGAATCCTCCAAAGAACACAAATCATTAGGTGCATAATTGATTCGCAAGAACATGTGTTGCAACACTGGCCATTAATACGTTAAGGTTTGTTTTCCAATTGGCTAATGCGAACAATATTGATTCTGAAAGATGTAGCGCGGTGTTCTTGAAAAGCAAAATTGGCCTATTGATAGAAATACTAATTTATATAGAACAATTGAGATATGTTAAGGCTTAGTTACAAATGCATCGTTTTTGTTTTGTATTTTGCAGCAGTGTCCTGGTGGATTGGACTCTCTGATCTGGATCAAGAAGGTGTGTTCCAATGGATAGATGATAAGTCTTCGCTCACATTTACAGGTAAAACTGTCACATGATAAATAATGCACGTTATAATTCATATCGATTGTTAAGTGTTGTAAGCCTCTTTCAACAATGTTTCAGTTATATCACGGCGTTTCCTGCGTAAGTTACCTGTCCTACTGGTTCATTTAAACTGACACCAGCGAGTCAGTCGTAATGTTTACCCCACCACCCTGAGCGTCAAGGAGGGGAGCCATTACTACCATGCTTAAAGTATTTAGTATGACCCGGCCGGGGATCGAACCCCGACCTTTTGCACCGAGGCAGAAGCTCTATCATTACACCAATAAGGTGACCAGCAGTTGTATGTACTACGCAACCAACAAGTATACTTTTTTCACATACATGTACAATACAGTAATGTGTTACAAAGATAAATCCTATGTCGTCACAATCAATATAAAAATGAGAAATCATTGATTGAGTGACGGTTTAGCGCCATTTGCAACAGTAGTTGAAATATATGAGCCGTTCCACGATAAAAACCAACATTATGGACTCGGCGTATAGTATCGAACCGGATCAGGCTAAGCTTGCCGCGCAGGCTAAGCCGTGCAGATACTTTTTGCCTCATGTGGATTTTCTGTTTCAAGAATCGTCACGTTATACCTCTATCCCCCTGACACAGAATGTGTCGGCCCGGATTAGCCTGCGCGGACTGCTTGTCATATTGCATTTAGTAAAACGTCAAAGAGAATATTGGCCGAGCTTGGGTTCGAATCACTGGAAAAACAGCTCGAATCGCTACTGACTGAGAAACCAGAGCTAAACAGGGTTACCAAACGAGCACCTGTTCATGTTTTCTTGCTTTAATAATTCCTTCACCAGGTTTAATCACAGGCGTCTGAGTTTTCTTGTGAGAAAATTAAAAAACACATTACCTGGTTAAACTTCTACTAATAGTCTCTGTATGATCCATCTGCTATAATAATAACGATCGTAATGTTATCGTATGAGAAAACTCGGGGAATCCCAAACAAGACCCTGTTACTATAAATAGACACACCCTTGGTAGAATATAAAATGTTTTTCTCATTTCATTATTATTATACTATATGAACCATATAGAGATACTTTTTATTGTTTTATAGTAACAAGGGAGGGATTCCCCAAATTAAAATTACGATATGTTTTATTATAACATATGGACAATATGGAGAAACTATTTGAGTATCTTGACGAGGTATTGTTTGTTTTTCTCCATTTCTCCTCAAATGTAAATTCGGACGCCTGTGGTTTAATGAAGCTGGTGGACATCGTTTTTCGTGGTACACGTGGGAACAGGTAAATACTCTGGCGAGTCACCGCATCCACAAGAGTCATTTATGTGATTTCTGAAGAAGAATGTAGCAACGTAGCTCACTTGTCTCTTTTTCTTGTTCAGGTTTGTAATACCAATACGGATATGAAAAGTTTCTTTTTTTTTAATGGTGTCCAACGCCGTTTTTAAACAATATTTCCATAATATCAAGAGCTTTTCTGGGTAAGTTTCGAGCACTACCAGTATTATTTGTATTGACATCGATACATCAGTCGCAATACTATGACCTTGACACTGATGCCCAGTGGTTGAAACCATAACTGTCGTTTTTAAATCCATTTTGGTACGACCAAACCGATGATCGAACCCTTGTCTCCTGCTCCCGATGCGAGCGGTCTAGCCACTTCACCAGGGAGACGTTGAAATGGGATTTTACAATATATCATTTATATCAACAGATTGGTACCCTGGCCAGCCCGATAATAATGGATCCAACGAGGATTGTGCGACGATCTACAACGGCTACAACTATACCTGGAGTGACTTCCTCTGCCTCAATCATGCCAGTCATCCAATCTGTGAAAAACCGTAAGGCTTTGGTTTCTCATCATGTTGTCGTTAGTTAGGATTATTTAGGCCACCGGCCCATACACAAATACAAACATTTACAAAACATGTGAAGTGTGACACAAAACATTACAATACATAATACTGTATATTACACAGATAACTAAACAGTCAGGACATAATACATTTTCAACAGTAGAAAAATCACAAATATTGATGATAGTATTACACAAAAAACACAGTTTGCATTTTTGGCCGGATTGCTTAAGCAATTCCGGTCTATAGATTGGCGATGTCCGTCTGTCTGTCTGTCCGTCAACATTTTGGTTAAAGTTTTAGGTTAGGCAAAATGGTTAAAGTTTCTGGTTAAGCAAAATCTCAGCACAAGAAAGGGTTGCAAACTTGAAACTTTGCCTGAAGGTAACCAGTAACAAGTTCTATTGATTTCTATTGTTACTTTGACCTTGACCTTAGTTTGTCGATTTTTAAGGTCAAATTGCCGACAATCCGGCCTTACCGTCTTCAGCGGTTTCTTGTTTGATAATAATATATCATATTGCAATGGTCATAACATAGTAAAATAGAAAACCGGGTTGTCTTCTCTCTTAAATCATGTAGATGTAGTCCACCTATATTAGGTCGTCTAACCTGTTAGGGTGATACTAAGGGATCACTGACGTCATATGTCTGTCTGTCTGTCTATATGTCTGTTTGTCTGTGACGATCTGTCGGTCAGTCTGTTTGTATGCCTGTAAGTTACAACTTCACTCGGTTTTAGTTAGAATATTTGGTAGCATACGATGTATAAGTATATATGATACACGTCTAGCAAGTTGGGGTTTAAATGCATCTGCACACAGGGATGACAGCTTCTGATAAAATACTGAAATGTTTAGCCCCACATGTTGTATACCAACAGAAGAATATATGAGCGGTGCTCTGCAAAAACTAGCATTACGGTTTGTTACGACCAGTATAGATCCATATATATTATGGCTCTGTTCTGTTCGCCAATGAGTCGTATAAGGTTTCACAAACCTTTTGGAAAACCATTGTATATGTTGATACGCTAGAAAGAATACGCAGGTAGATATGTGTTTACCTCTGTTATTATTACGATGAGGTTGGATTTCCCGGAGTAACGCTCTGCTGATAATAATGTGGAGTATCATTAAAACCCTAAATCGCACCACGCGGCTCGTATGTGTTCTTTGAAGATGCGTGTTTTGCAAGCTGTTTTCTCGGACAAAACATAAACGTATACCAAGCAATACATTTTAAGTGTATGCTTATCGATGGGTTATTTTGAAAATAAGAGTGAGTTTCATGCTTACAAACTCTTCGTAAGAAACAGAAATAATTATACCTTTTATTTACAATTCTAAGCAAGCATCTTAGACTAATATACTTGGTTGAACTTGTGAAGACGTAAATTCTTTACGACCGGATATTTCACTATGTTTATGTACTTCATTTATTTATATTTAGCACTAACTGACAGTAATAACTTGATAATGTTTGAAATAATTGAATTTGAACTATTCCTGGTGGAAATTATGCTCCACATTGCAGATATTTCGAAAGATAAGGATTAAACACTTTGGATCCCGTTTTTTACAGGGACACGCCAGCTGTATAGGGAGTTATCAAGTGTGATTGGAGACGAACTGAACTCTGTATTGTTCTCATTCGTTTTACGTTGAGTTATCAATATATTTCGTTATTAAACATAAACAAAGATTATTGCGTGTTCGTGTTGTATGTATACATACTAAAATAAAGCCCTGATAATAACATTGAACACGTTTATGATATCGTTTTGTCCTCGAAACAAAACGGCGTAGCCGTATATTTTTCAATATCCCAGGATTCGAGTTCGCAATCATCGGATTACACTATAAATTGTAAAAGTGAGTTAAGCAAATCAATGTAAAACAGTTATTAATTTTCTAATACTCGAAATGTTTTAAAAACCTTAAAAATGACCCATCGATAAGCATACACTTAAAATGTATTGCTTGATATACGTTTATGTTTTGTCCGAGAAAACAGCTTGCAAAACACACACTATCATACTATACAATAACAAAGTTATTCCAATTGCAGGAATATAGGAAACTATTGAGTTGGGAGTCCTTCTTTCTGTTGTGTTATGCACGCGCAGCATTGCCCATAAGAAATCATTAAGTACAATAGTATCTCAAACATTATACCATTGCAATAAAGACAATATACTTTCTCCGTATAGTGTAATATCCGTACAATCTTTGTTCCGGTAGCTCAGTCGGTAGCGACGCGGGCTGTCAATCCAGGGGCTGTGAGTTCGAATCCCAGCTAGTCCAATATTCATTCCGACGTTTGACAAAAGTCACTGAGACAAGCGTCAGTTGTTTGGAAAGTATGTTGTGTGGTGTACTGGTGCGAGAAAGCAAGGAAACACGGACACAGTGTTGTAAACGGCGTTAAATCCCAATCAATCAATCAATCGAAACAAACTATCATAGTGTATTTGTAACATATTAAAAATTGCAGATTGTTCCAAACGGACTTCGCAAGTTTCTCGAAACTTTCACGACTAATTGGTGAACAGTGTATAGCCGGATGCGCCGGTATTATACACTGCTTACAAACGCCATGAGGTTTGGTTGTCATCCTAACAGTTATGAATAGCTTGTTCATCTAGAATGTCGCTCAGAAAATTAAAGAGCACATTACTTCGACTTTGTCAGCTGATTCTGAATACACTCCTGTGTCAGTCTTGGAAGTACCAGTATGCCATAAAGATATGAGCTGTATTCCTGGAAAACATAATCTTATCGTCCTTATAACACGTCTAAAAAAACCTGCCCCTCTGCATCCATATTATGGATGCAAATGACTACCCATGTAGAATTGGTGCAGAAAACTGAGACGATGCGTTAATTGTCCTGGTACTAGACTGGTCGCAAATGCATTTCGGTTGGTTTTCGTAGAGTAACGTTATTACCATTCGAAACAGAGATTTGGTCTTCCACATTGTTTGAAACATAGCTGAGGTGCGTGCTGTGCAGAAACCGGAATGTTTGTACAAATATGAAATCTGCGGGTAAATAAACCTATCAATTCTGTTTCGTTTTTTAAATGGCCGTGTCGAGCTTTGTATTTTGAAGAGTTTATTGCCAAGTTTAGGAATGGAATAATATCAATATGAATATGTTAGGGTTAATCAGCCAACATAATAGAGCCTGTTCAGATGGCGCAAATGCGCCGGCTAGCCTCGAAGTACATGTATATAGCTGTAGATATGAAGGCATTGTTCATGCTCTAAAACCTTTATTTGATATTCAAACCCTATTTTGTGAGTACTCAAAGTAATCGTCTCAGAGAGACGATTCTTTTGAGAACCCTCAAAATAGGATTTGGTTGAGTAATAAGAAAAGGATTGTGGGAAAAAGACCTGTTCACTCCCTCTCATCTAGTCCTCTGAATTGTATACTAGTGGCACAGGCTTCAAAATATATGTTCCAGCAGTAAAAATGTTAAATGTCTGTTTTCTCACGGCATGATTGTCTTCGGTATATGTGCACTTAGAGTTATATTATAACACATGTATTCTGATGCAATATATATCTGCAACTAGATCTCATATCAAAACCATAACAAAAGACATTCATACAATACGAGAATGAACAGATTCTCAATCAGGAATTGAAATTGGTGTACACCATTTTGGAATGAAAAGAAAACTATGAAAAAAGTGTAGGAATTTAAAAATCAAAGATTGAAAATTGAGCTTTATGTTTAAACCATAAAGTCTAAAATGAAGTACATCTACTAATTTGTTTGTATGGTGGTTTAAGCCGTTTTCAACATTTTTTATATCACGCTGTTTCGTGGGTAAGTAACCTGTACTACTGGTCGATTTATTCTGAAACCAGCCAGTCAGTCGTACTGCTAACCCCGCAACCCTTATCGCCAAGGAGGGCAGCCATTACTACTTTTTTTAATTAATTGGTATGAACCGGCCGGGAATCGAACCTACGATCTACTGCATCCGAGACAGACGCTCTACCATTTCACTACCGAGGCGTTTTAGCATATCTATTAAATCAACAAGGATAAGAATCAATAGCCTTGTTCTTGAGGCAGGTATTTCTTTTGTAGAAACGATACAGTCGTCAACATAAGTCATGACATGGGATAAAAGGTTTTCGCCCTCCATTGATCTGTATATATAAACCTAGATCAGTCTGTATGATCTCACTGTATGGTTAGCATCGGCATTTACATGATTAGCACCTCTTCTGCTCGTCTAAGTGGACTGTCAAACGCATTTTAGTTCCATTAAATGAGTTCAATAATGGGAAAGGTACTCTTTGATATTTCTTTATTTAAGTGTAATCAAACTGGTATATTTCTTTTCAATTGACGGACTCGTATAGTGCTTATCTGTATCAGATAGTAGTAACATTTTGAACTACACATTGGACAACAAACCAAACGGCATATTAATAAAAGTGTAAACGCCGTTTCAATTTACATCGCTTGCGAATGTTTTCAGCTAATATGAATCGCCCTCGATGTCTGCTTCTTTAAATTTTAACCAGAACCCACACCGTTTCGCTTAAAAAAATCCGAATGACAGAACCTACGCATCACGGAATTCGAAACCGGGACCTTAGGTACGCCGTTTACAACAAACTTTCCGCTATATCACGGCGTTGCTTTTGTGGTGTACCAGTACTGATGATCCGCTTAACCAGACACCAACGTATTATTTGCAATGGCAACCCTTGAACCATGAGAGACACAGAGGGAAACCATTAAACACAGGGCTCAAATCGTACATTTAATCCATTTAAAAATATAGTCAAAGTTTAGTTTATCATCTTGTTGTCTGAGCCACTTTACTCGAAACCAGACTTTTGGATTGTTATTTGGATTGTTATAACTATTTTGGTTATCGCTTTTTATGGCTTTATAATGATACACAATCGCTTTGAGGTCATTATGTTTGCCCAGAGACTTAACTGATGTTTGATCGACTTAAATGGCGAACAGAGTAGACACTGATTGCATAGTTTTGCATGGCCCCTCTCTGGTCGCAAAGGTTGGGGGTTAGGTTTCGTGTGACGTAGATATTTCTTCTTATCATTATTACAAAACCAAATGAATCTTGACCTTGGCTTGATTTGACTAGCATGGCGACATCATGTTAAAATTGCAATTTATTTGTCGGCTATGGCTTGTTACCTTTTTGTATATCGTTTTTTTGTTTTAACTTTTTCGCTGCTAAAAGCAATTGAATGCTTTTGCAAACAATGCAGATTCATGTGAGGCAGCTGGTGAAATCTGCATTGTTTGCCACTTTTACCAAATTTCCTGTTGGACGAAAAACTGGAGTGGTCCAACTTCTACTATGGTAGGGGGACTCTGTGAAATTCGGGTAAAATAGTTAAATTATGTTTGATGGGGAGATATATTATATTGTACATATTATTAGCCACAGTAGGGCGGGACTTGATACGGATAATTGCGTATTGGGCTTTTTCGGATAAAATATAAATTTCCTGAGGCAATCAGAACAAAATAAATCGAATAATGGATCTGACGACAACGCTAAATGGTCGTCTCGAACTGATCTTATACATTTGATTATTCATAAGCAGGTTTTCTGTCCAATGAAATCGCACGATACAACCATACAATCATTGCTCAATTCGACAATAAAAATGGTTAATTTAAGATCGGAACACTCGGTCATAAGTGTTTCTCTATCTCGTGTATTCATATGGGTTATATCCCTTGTTGTTAAGATAACGTGGCATTGATTTGTTTTCATTGAATTTAAAGATAAAGAGTGTCATTGCTATCAGTTCGTTAAATTGTTTGATAAAGGGCACGTTCTCTTTATTCATCTAAATGACATGTAAAATGAGTTTCATCGTTATGTCAAGGACCTTGTTGAATGGGAAACGATAACACATGATGACATTGTTAAGCTTCAGCCTCGGATGTAGGATGTCGCGGGTTCGATCTTACGCCGGGTCAAACCAAATAATTTAAAACATGACACTGATGGCTTTTCCTTCTTAACTTTGGGGATTGTTTCCTCTTAGCATTACTAGTATTCTACTCATCACCACATTAAGCACATAACGAAGCACATTTTGCAGGAATTTTGTCTTCATCATAACGGGTTTCTGGTCGAAATGAAACCTCAACTGGATGATTATTTTCTACGGGATTACTTGCAATGACGAAACTTCAAGGTTGGGGCCCACATATATTGTACGTTTCTGCTGTATATGTATCGGCGCTAGTTACAATATCTCTAAGTGGCGTGAGAAATTAAACGTGCGTGGTTCACTCATATATTCGTTGGTACAAATATAGGCACTGATGTGGTTTCTACGGTTTACCGTTAGGGTCATCGTGCTTTCGTGCACACGCGATGCCACGATATCACGATGACACGATGGTGATGACACAATGACACGATGAGGATGGTACGATGACACGATCGTGATGACACGATAGCACGATGACGATGGCGCGATGACACGATGGCACGATGGTTATGACACGATGGCACGATGACACGATGACACGATGACGATTACGCAATATTACATCGCGTCATCGTCATCGTGCCATCGTGCCATCCCCATCATGTCATCGTGTCATCACCATCGTGTTATCGTGTTAACGTAGCATCGTCTTCCTGTCTGACATGCGCATAGACTCGCACTTGCTTCATGATGTCGTATGAGGAAGAAAGCGGTAAGTATTTAAAGCAGGTTAATTTGATAATACTTACTGCTTTCTTCCTCAGACGACATATACAGATAACACTACGCCACCGCACAGTCCTATCAGGATCAACACTGTGTGGTACTTAGTTGTTCAAGCATTTTTAAAACCCCCGGAGAATGTAATGACTAAGAATTGACTAAACACGAAGGCAAATCGACGAAAATTTATTTACCAACTCAATGACTTCTACGAAATTAACTACGACCGTAAATGCATGTATATAACAACTGTGCAAGCATGTACAATGTAAATGCGTACAATATTAATTACTAAATTGCAATATTGTTCTTGAAAATATTGCAGTGAATCAATCAATGATTATTGGAAATATCGCAATATGCGCAATTAATAATTGATTAACAAGATAACGTGGGTAACTTCATACGAAAACCGCAATTTACACTTTCCCACATATAATACATTTAAAGCAGATGACTTTGACCAAATATTCTCAAATATTTGGCAATTCTCTATGAATAAAAGTACAAATATTGTTGAAACCATTGTGACAAAAGAAATTGTTCATTTTGAGAACATTCTACTTTTTTGTCGATGTTTTTCCAAGAGCCGTCCTCTTCAGAGGTGTTGAATGTCGTCAAGGTTAATGTATTTTACAAATCTGGACATTACAGACCAACCTTCGTCCATGATCGTCGTCTCAGAATCCCCTTTAAAGCAGCTATGACAGGAGGAGACTTCACGAAATAAAGATCATACCTATGTGCTCGTTTTGAGCAATATCTCCTTTTTAGCACAAAATTGTTCAATAGTCATCTTCTGCATATGCGACAAAATAGTGCGTCTATGTGACAGAAGGGGGTTAATGGACCAATGGTTTATATAACATATACATTACTGATTGAAATAGACATATCGTTTCGTATCGATCATATAAATAAAGGAATAAAAAGTCATAACGTTGAATTATTACTGATTCTTTCAGCGTTATCACTGTGTAGTAATACATTTCACAATGATCACGTGATATGTCTGGAAAATTAAAATAGTTCCGTTTATAATAGTTCGGGCTTTCTTTTTGTGTACTTCTACCTTGTCTATATGTCATTCAGGGCATAGCGTCCAGCACGCCGAACTCTCGAGCAAGCGCTAGTTTAATCATCTAATCAAATTACACATTTGCAATAGCACTCGCCGAGCACACAATGTGTTAGGACAATCTGAATATATCCAATCGGTGCCTTGCATAACGTTGATTCGCCACGACATATATGTTATGCGTGATTTGAGGTCAAATGACCTCTTTGGCTAAGCATAATTTAAAGTAACTAGTATATTGGAGCTAAAAGTTTTTCATTTCAGAATATGCATGTGTGTATCTGTTTGATTCCCTCCAGGAAAATGGATTGATTGATGGATTATTTGGTGTTTTACGTCCAATTTCAACAATGTTTCATTAATATCAAGGAGTTTCATGGGTAAATTACCAGTACTATTGGTCAATTTATCCTGGAACCAGCAAATCAGTCGTAATGCTAAGCCAGCAACCCTGAGAGCCAATAAGGGATGGCCATTACTACCATTTTTAAAGACTTTGGTATGACCCTTGAATTCCCGCACCAGAGGCGGACGCTCTACCACTACATCACGGAGATGGTGTTGAAATGGACAAGCTGGCTTTTTTGAACATCAAAAATAAAGGTAAGCCTGTGCATCTACGAATTCAGATCAAGATATACATTGTTTATATATTGTTTTCGTCAGTTTGTTAACATTTTCTTTCAACTCGTGTATATTCTGATCAGACGGTGCAGATATATAATGACTGATGTGAACCTTTCCTGTTCAGAGTACCAACATGTACCTGTTCCCATGGATGGGATCATTTATCATACACGTGAACAGTGAATAATACATATGCACTGTCTCAACTGAGTTTTCAATGTCCGCAGATTGCAATTAGACCCGAGGTCGAGACGCGGCTCAAGGAGTTAGTAATATACTGCCGACAAAATGTCTTAACATAGCAACTCGCCCATTCCGTAAGGTGGGTGATATACGAACACACATCTTAATAAATCCACTCAACCACTCCATGTACATGATATTGCTTCAGACTAGCGGCCGATACCGAATATATATACTTTGCTTCGGGTCTAAAATTATGATATTGTGAGAGGGCTACACATACAGTGCAACCTCGTCTCAGAGAAATATATCTTGTAGTTGCAAAGACACGTAGCTGTTCTAGGGAGTTATTACGACAGGCATTGCATTGTGACTATAGCATCATTCGTCTTCAATCGATTGTCTAAATAGTCTATGCGTGAAGGTTTCCAGTTAACGGAGAGACATGTTACGCGGAGCACTACTGTGAGAAAGCCAAGAACCTCTTACCATGACCATTCTCCCATTCACCCTACGGCAACGCATCCTCACCCCGCATCAAGTAACGCCGACCTTTCATGGAGCTCACCCACTCACCATTATTCCACTTCAGGTAAGGCTGACACTTTTTAGAGATCATCCTCATCCCCTTTCAGGTAACCTTGACCCTTCATGAAGCTCACCCACTAAATATGTTTCCACTTCAGGTAACCCTGACCCTTCATGAAGCTCACCCACTCACCATTATTCCACTTCAGGTAACCCTGACTGTTAATGCAGCTCACCCTCATCCCACTTCAAGTAGGACCTACCCTTCATGAAGCTCACCCACTAAATATTCTTTCCACTTCAGGTAACCCTGACCCTTCATGAAGCTCACCCACTCACCATTATTCCACTTCAGGTAACCCTGACTGTTAATGCAGCTCACCCTAATCCCACTTCAAGTAAGACCTACCCTTCATGAAGCTCACCATATCACCATTTTTTCCACTTCATGTAACCCTGACCATTCTTGAAGCTCACCCACTCACCATTTTTCCATTTCTGGTAACCTTGAACTTTCATGGAGCTCACTCATTCACCTTTATTCGACTTTAGGTTACCCTTACCTTTCACGAAGCTCACCCACTCACCCTCATCCTATGTCAAGTAACCCTGACCCTTCATGAAGCTCACCCATTCACCCTCATCCTATTTAAAGTAACCCCGACCCATCATGAAGCTCACCCATTCACCAGTATCCCACTTCAGGTAACCCTGACCCACTACGAAGCTCACTCACTCACCTTTATCCCACGTCAAGTAACCCTAACCCTTCATTGCGCTCACCCACTCATCATTATCCCACTTCAATTAACGCTGACCCTTCATGGAGCTCACCCACTCATCATTATCCCACTTCAATTAACGCTGACCCTTCATGGAGCTCACCCACTCACCATTATCCCACTTCAAGTAACCCCGACCATTCATGGAGCTCACCCTCATCCCCTTTCAGGTAGCCCTGACCATTCTTGAAGCTCACCCATTCACCATTATCCCACTTCAAGTAACCCTGACCCTTCATGGAGCTCACCCACTCACCATTATCCCACTTCAAGTAACCCCGACCATTCATGGAGCTCACCCTCATCCCCTTTCAGGTAGCCCTGACCATTCTTGAAGCTCACCCACTCACCATTATCCCACTTCAAGTAACGCTGACCCTTGATGGAGCTCACCCATTCACCATTAATCCACTTCAAGTAACCCCGACCATTCATGGAGCTCACCCATTCACCATTATCCCACTTCAAGTAACGCTGACCCTTCATGGATCTCACCCACTCACCATTATCCCACTTCAAGTAACGCTGACCCTTCATGGAGCTCACCCACTAACCATTATCCCCTTTCAGGTAGCCCTGACCATTCTTGAAGCTCACCCATTCACCATTAATCCACTTCAAGTAACGCCGATCATTCATGGAGCTCACCCTCATCCCCTTTCAGGTAGCCCTGACCATTCTTGAAGCTCACCCATTCACCATTATCCCACTTCAAGTAACGCTGACCCTTCATGGAGCTCACCCACTCACCATTATTCCACTTCAAGTAACGCCGACCCTTCATGGAGCTCACCCATTCACCATTAATCCACTTCAAGTAACCTTGACCCTTCATGGAGCTCACCCATTCACCATTATCCCACTTCAAGTAACGCTGACCCTTCATGGAGCTCACCCACTCACCATTAATCCACTTCAAGTGACGCTGACCCTTCATGGAGCTCACCCACTCACCATTATCCCACTTCAAGTAACGCTGACCTTCCATGGAGCTCACCCATTCACCATTAATCCACTTCAAGTGACGCTGACCCTTCATGGAGCTCACCCATTCACCATTATCCCACTTCAAGTAAAGCTGGCCCTTCATGGAGCTCACCAACTCACAATTATCCCACTTCAAGTAACGCTGACCCTTCATGGAGCTCACCTATTCACCATTAATCCACTTCAAGTAACCCCGACCATTCATGGAGCTCACCCTCATCCCCTTTCAGGTAGCCCTGACCATTCTTGAAGCTCACCCACTCACCATTTTTCCATTTCTGGTAACCTTGAACTTTCATGGAGCTCACTCACTCACCTTTATTCCACTTTAGGTTACCCTTACCTTTCACGAAGCTCACCCACTCACCCTCATCCTATGTCAAGTAACCCTGACCCTTCATGAAGCTCACCCATTCACCCTCATCCTATTTCAAGTAACCCCGACCCATCATGAAGCTCACCCATTCACCAGTATCCCATTTCAGGTAACCCTGATTCACCACGAAGCTCACTCACTCACCTTTATCCCACTTCAAGTAACCCTGACCCTTCATGGAGCTCACCCACTCACCATTATCCCACTTCAAGTAACGCTGACCCTTCATGGAGCTCACCCACTCACCATTATCCCACTTCAAGTAACGCTGACCCTTCATGGAGCTCGCCCACTCACCATTATCCCACTGCAAGTAACCCCGACCATTCATGGAGCTCACCCTCATCCCCTTTCAGGTAGCCCTGACCATTCTTGAAGCTCACCTACTCACCATTATCCCACTTCAAGTAACGCTGACCCTTCATGGAGCTCACCCATTCACCATTAATCCACTTCAAGTAACCCCGACCCTTCATGGATCTCACCCACTCACCATTATCCCACTTCAAGTAACGCTGACCCTTCATGGAGCTCACCCATTCACCATTAATCCACTTCAAGTAACCCCGACCCTTCATGGATCTCACCCACTCACCATTATCCCACTTCAAGTAACGCTGACCCTTCATGGAGCTCACCCACTCACCATTATCCCCTTTCAGGTAGCCCTGACCATTCATGGAGCTCACCCACTCACCTTTATCCCACTTCAAGTAACGCTGACCCTTCATTGCGCTCACCCACTCACCATTATCCCACTTCAAGTAACCCCGACCATTCATGGAGCTCACCCTCATCCCCTTTCAGGTAACCCTGACTATTCTTGAAGCTCACCCATTCACCATTATCCCACTTCAAGTAACCCTGACCCTTCATGGAGCTCACCCACTCACCATTAATCCACTTCAAGTAACGCTGATCATTCATGGAGCTCACCCTCATCCCCTTTCAGGTAGCCCTGACCATTCTTGAAGCTCACCCATTCACCATTATCCCACTTCAAGTAACGCTGACCCTTCATGGAGCTCATCCACTCACCATTATTCCACTTCAAGTAACGCCGACCCTTCATGGAGCTCACCCATTCACCATTAATCCACTTCAAGTAACCCTGACCCTTCATGGAGCTCACCGATTCACCATTATCCCACTTCAAGTAACGCTGACCCTTCATGGAGCTCACCCACTCACCATTATTCCACTTCAAGTAACGCCGACCCTTCATGGAGCTCACCCACTCACCATTATTCCACTTCAAGTAACCCCGACCATTCATGGAGCTCACCCTCATCCCCTTTCAGGTAGCCCTGACCATTCTTGAAGCTCACCCACTCACTATTAATCTACTTCAAGTAACGCTGACCCTTCATGGAGCTCACCCACTCACCATTATTCCACTTCAAGTAACCACAACCATTCATGGAACTCACCCTCATCTTCTTTCAGGTAGCCCTGACCCTTCATGGAGCTCACCTATTCACAATTATCCCACTTCAAGTAACCCTGACCTTCCATGGAGCTCACCCATTCACCATTAATCCACTTCAAGTGACGCTGACCCTTCATGGAGCTCACCCATTCACCATTATCCCACTTCAAGTAAAGCTGGCCCTTCATGGAGCTCACCAACTCACAATTATCCCACTTCAAGTAACGCTGACCCTTCATGGAGCTCACCCATTCACCATTAATCCACTTCAAGTAACCCCGACCATTCATGGAGCTCACCCTCATCCCCTTTCAGTTAGCCCTGACCATTCTTGAAGCTCACCCACTCACCATTTTTCCATTTCTGGTAACCTTGAACTTTCATGGAGCTCACTCACTCACCTTTATTCCACTTTAGGTTACCCTTACCTTTCACGAAGCTCACCCACTCACCCTCATCCTATGTCAAGTAACCCTGACTCTTCATGAAGCTCACCCATTCACCCTCATCCTATTTTAAGTAACCCTGACCCTTCATGAAGCTCACTCACTCACCTTTATCCCACTTCAAGAAACCCTGACCCTTCATTGCGCTCACCCACTCATCATTATCCCACTTCAATTAACGCTGACCCTTCATGGAGCTCACCCACTCACCATTATCCCACTGCAAGTAACCCCGACCATTCATGGAGCTCACCCTCATCCCCTTTCAGGTAGCCCTGACCATTCTTGAAGCTCACCCACTCACCATTATCCCACTTCAAGTAACGCTGACCCTTCATGGAGCTCACCCATTCACCACTAATCCACTTCAAGTAACCCCGACCATTCATGGAGCTCACCCATTCACCATTATCCCACTTCAAGTAACGCTGACCCTTCATTGCGCTCACCCACTCACCATTATCCCACTTCAAGTAACCCTGACCCTTCATGGAGCTCACCATCTAACCATTATCCCCTTTCAGGTAGCCCTGACTATTCTTGAAGCTCACCCATTCACCATTAATCCACTTCAAGTAACGCCGATCATTCATGGAGCTCACCCTCATCCCCTTTCAGGTAGCCCTGACCATTCTTGAAGCTCACTCCACTCACCATTATCACACTTCAAGTAACGCTGACCCTTCATAGAGCTCACCCATTCACCATTAATCCACTTCAAGTAACCCCGACCCTTCATGGAGCTCACCCACTCACCATAATTCCACTTCAAGTAACCCCAACCATTCATGGAACTCACCCTCATCCTCTTTCAGGTAGCCCTGACCCTTCATGGAGCTCACCTATTCACCATTATCCCACTTCAAGTAACCCTGACCCTTCATGGAGCTCACCCATTCACCATTAATCCACTTCAAGTGACGCTGACCCTTCATGGAGCTCACCCACTCACCATTATCCCACTTCAAGTAACGCTGACCCTTCATGGAGCTCACCCACTCACCATTATCCCACTTCAAGTAACGCAGACCCTTCATGGAGCTCACCCATTCACCATTAATCCACTTCAAGTAACCCCGACCATTCATGGAGCTCACCTTCATCCCCTTTCAGGTAGCCCTGACCATTCTTGAAGCTCACCCACTCACCATTTTTCCATTTCTGGTAACCTTGAACCTTCATGGAGCTCACTCACTCACCTTTATTCCACTTTAGGTTACCCTTACCTTTCACGAAGCTCACCCACTCACCCTCATCCTATGTCAAGTAACCCTGACCCTTCATGAAGCTCACCCATTCACCCTCATCCTATTTCAAGTAACCCCGACCCATCATGAAGCTCACCCATTCACCAGTATCCCATTTCAGGTAACCCTGATTCACCACGAAGCTCACTCACTCACCTTTATCCCACTTCAAGTAACCCTGACCCTTCATTGCGCTCACCCACTCACCATTATCCCACTTCAAGTAACGCTGACCCTTCATGGAGCTCGCCCACTCACCATTATCCCACTTCAAGTAACGCTGACCCTTCATGGAGCTCACCCACTCACCATTATCCCACTGCAAGTAACCCCGACCATTCATGGAGCTCACCCTCATCCCCTTTCAGGTAGCCTTGACCATTCTTGAAGCTCACCCACTCACCATTATCCCACTTCAAGTAACGCTGATCCTTCATGGAGCTCACCCATTCACCATTAATCCACTTCAAGTAACCCCGACCCTTCATGGATCTCACCCACTCACCATTATCCCACTTCAAGTAACGCTGACCCTTCATTGCGCTCACCCATTCACCATTATCCCACTTCAAGTAACGCTGACCCTTCATGGAGCTCACCCACTCACCATTATCCCACTTCAAGTAACGCTGACCCTTCATGGAGCTCACCCACTCACCATTATCCCACTGCAAGTAACCCCGACCATTCATGGAGCTCACCCTCATCCCCTTTCAGGTAGCCTTGACCATTCTTGAAGCTCACCCACTCACCATTATCCCACTTCAAGTAACGCTGATCCTTCATGGAGCTCACCCATTCACCATTAATCCACTTCAAGTAACCCCGACCCTTCATGGATCTCACCCACTCACCATTATCCCACTTCAAGTAACGCTGACCCTTCATTGCGCTCACCCATTCACCATTATCCCACTTCAAGTAACGCTGACCCTTCATGGAGCTCACCCACTCACCATTATCCGCTTTCAGGTAACGCTGACCATTCATGGAGCTCACCCATTCACCATTAATCCACTTCAAGTAACCCCGACCCTTCATGGATCTCACCCACTCACCATTATCCCACTTCAAGTAACCATGACCATTCATGGAGCTCACCCACTTACCATTATTCCACTTCAAGTAACCCCGACCATTCGTGGAGCTCACCCTCATCCCCTTTCATGTAGCCCTGACCATTCTTGAAGCTCACCCACTCACCATTATCCCACTTCAAGTAACGCTCACCCTTCATGGAGCTCACCCATTCACCATTAATCCACGTCAAGTAACCCTGAGCCTTCATGGAGCTCACCCATTCACCATTATCCCACTTCAAGTAACCCCAACCATTCATGGAGCTCACCCATTGATCATTAATCCACTTCAAGTAACCCCGACCATTCATGGAGCTCACCCTCATCCCCTTTCAGGTAGCCCTGACCATTCTTGAAGCTCACCCACTCACCATTATCCCAATTCAAGTAACCCTGACCCTTCATGGAGCTCACCCATTCACTATTATCCCACTTTAAGTAACCCCGACCATTCATGAAGCTCACCCATTCACCATTAATCCACTTCAAGTAACGCTGACCCTTCATGGAGCTCACCCTCATCCCCTTTCAGGTAGCCCTGACCCTTCATTGCGCTCACCCACTCACCATTATCACACTTCAAGTAACGCTGACCCTTCATGGAGCTCACCCACTCACCATTAATCCACTTCAAGTAACGCCGACCCTTCATGGAGCTCACCCACTCACCATTAATCCACTTCAAGTAACGCTGACCCTTCATGGAGCTCACCCACTCACCATTAATCCACTTCAAGTAACGCTGACCCTTTATGGAGCTCACCCATTCACCATTATCCCACTTCAAGTAACGCTGACCCTTCATGGATCTCACCCACTCACCATTATCCCACTTCAAGTAACGCTGACCCTTCATGGAGCTCACCAACTCACCATTATTCCACTTCAAGTAACCCCGACCCTTCATGGAGCTCACCCTCATCCCCTTTCAAATAACCCTGACCCTTCATGGAGCTCACCCATTCACTATCATCCCTCTTCAGGTAAACCCGGTTTTCGTTTCAGAACATAGCTAATGGTCTAAATTTATATTATAATATGTAAACAACATGCCATAACCGTTCGTCAGAGCTATCCCGAATTTGTTTAGGAAAAGGAAGTGAACAGAGAGGACCTTACAAGGAGACAAATGCTTATCTGGATGTTCGCTTTTCACGATGTCTTCAAGGTCGAATTACGCCTGACGTTGCTCCACGCATGTTTCGATGCGTGTTTCTTAATTCCACACTCGTGTATTCGAAAATTGACCGCAGTCCTCTATGACATCAGATAACACAACTTGGTTGAACTTTCGAATGGGCATTATAAAAATCCGACCTTCGAACGTTTTAGAATAAATTAACCACTGACTTAAAGACTTGGTCACACGTGTTTTGATAACACAACACGAAAGAGAATCACACGAGTGAGAACGAATGATTGCGATTACAAGTCCAATCTTCGCCATAAATATTGAATCCTGTAAATTGTTCGAAATCTTGTAAATAATGAGGTCCTTGATCAAACTGTTCAGTACGTCTCCGTCAAAAGAGCTCGATCGATTGATTGGGGTTATACGCTATTTTCAACAAAATTTCAGTCGACCAGATAACCTTACTTTGTTTCCGTTTGTTAAAGACCATCGAAGCCGATAGTGACAATCACTTTTGTCAATAATCGGAAATGATGACATTTGAAAGAACCACAGTTTCTGCATATGAACTGGAGCTGATCTTCCGCTGAAGATCAACATTTTGAAATGTTGAAATTTCTGCAAATATTGCTAATAGAGACAACAAAGTAAGTAATAAATAGTTCAAAACTATGTTGGAATTAAATATTGAAAGACAGTCAATTGAAAATCATGAAAATGTACAAAATTTGGCTTACTGGGTATGTCTACCAAGTAAAAAAGAAGCATAAACGATCAATATTTATTATCACTTTTATTTTATCCCAGAACTATGATTTTAATATTTCAAGACGACTTTTGAACAGTTTTGAAATATTACTAAATACTATCAGTAAAAACCCTGCTGTAATATCAACACATCACAACCGGTACTTGAACTTCTGAACATCGCACTTTTAATGTCGCTATAAGCATTTGATGTTTGATCGGACGACAGTTTTCTTTTCAATGTATCATATTGTGTAAGTTAGTGTTATAGTTTAAATCGTCGTTAACCAATCTCCAACGATAATATACAAACAAAAGCTGACAAAAAACACAGCTCCCATGTTTAAACCAGCCAAGAAAACAACGCGTGTTTGTTTCGTTCTTTATAGCATTCTTTTGTCATTTTGTTACTATTCATTATGTTGTTCATGGTGGAGTGCCCTTGGGCAAGGCACATTTTCCAGCCTAGTACTGGTTTGTTTACCCAGGGATCATGAATAATTAAATTTAATTGCGCGCTAAATGACCTTAGTTGTCGATGCGCCATAAAACAATATACATTCATTCATTCATTCATTCATTATGTTGTAAAACGACTGAGACTCCAACATATAAAACATATCAAACATAAGCAGCAAACAACTTTGCAAACATCTTAGCATTAAATGAGAAAATCAATATTCGATAAGGTTGAAAACATATGACAAAAAATATTACGGACGTTTGTATCAATTAATAGGAATCCCCCATGGTAGAGTGGATAGCGTCGGGAATTTGGAACCGCGCATCCCGGGTTCGATTCCATGTCGCGGCCGTCACGATGGACCGCTCTTGGGCAAGGAAAACTTTCTAGCCTAGAACCGGTTTCTTTTTAACCAGGATTATGACTATGTGAAATGTCGCCGTGATATAACTGAAGTAATGTTGAAAACGTAACAATTTTGAAAGAGGGTCCAGTTAGTCCTTTAAGTGCTCGAATCGATTGTATTAAGCATGTAACACACAAGTATAGATCCAGGAAACAAACATGTGACACAAGTATAGATCCAGGAAACAAACATGTGACACAAGTATAGATCCAGGAAACAAACATGTGACACAAGTATAGATCCAGAAAACAAACATGTGACACAAGTATAGATCCAGGAAACAAACATGTGACACAAGTATAGATCCAGGAAACAAACATGTGACACAAGTATAGATCCAGGAAACAAACATGTGCCACACGTATAGAGCCAGGAAACAAACATGTGACACACGTGTATAGCCAGGAAACAAACATGTGACACAAGTATAGATCCAGGAAACAAACATGTGACACAAGTATAGATCCAGGAAACAAACATGTGACACAAGTATAGATCCAGAAAACAAACATGTGACACAAGTATAGATCCAGGAAACAAACATGTGACACAAGTATAGATCCAGGAAACAAACATGTGACACAAGTATAGATCCAGGAAACAAACATGTGCCACACGTATAGAGCCAGGAAACAAACATGTGACACACGTGTATAGCCAGGAAACAAACATGTGACACACGTATATAACCAGGAAACAAACATGTGACACACGTATAGAGCCAGGAAACCAACGCCGCCTGAAAAGGCTCTAATATGTTATCTTCTCAAACTCAACATTTGTATCATGATGTTCCTAAAATTGCTATAGACCATTCCACGTGCAAGAAAGGCTGAACAATGCCATTTTAAAAATCAGCATTGGACGGGTTAATGTCGTGTAGCTATCATTGGTGCAGACGAATTGTCAACCGTTGACAGTATATTTTTTTAAATAAAATGTAAGAACAAGAGATTTCACTCGTTTTGAGGCTCGCGGTTTAGCAATATGACTGACACACTGGTGAAGGGAAAATTGACCAGTTGTACTGATAACTAACTCAGGAAACGTCGTGATAGAACTGAAATAAAACGGTTGAAAGCGGAGTAATGCACCATTCAAGTAACACGATCCATCTTTTTAAGCTATTTCTCCTTTCTTACAACATTTTCAAGCTTTTCGCCAAATTTATCTTATAATTATAAATACAAATGTATTGTTTACTCTCGTTTCAACAGCTTACATATTGTTTATGTTATGTTTGTAATAAGAGTTATTGCTCATTTTGTGCATGTTTCTTTTATTGCTACAATGTTTTCAATAGTCGTCCGATGCAGATGCGTTAATATGACGAGGGCTTGGCGTGAATCTATTGTAAATAAAAACCTATTTTGAAAACCCTGGTTTAGGGACAATTTTGACCCCTTTGTAAACAATGCAAATTTAGGTGCCATTGCTCAGAACGAGCAATGGCACCTAAATTCCCATTGTTTACCAAGAAAAATGATTTAACGCTTATAAAGACTTTATGGTGAGGTGATTAACCTTGGAAAAAAAATACCAATTTTAGTTACAACCGTTTCAGGCCAAGCCCTCGATGTGTCTGTATGTGGAAAATGGTTACCCTTCTGGAGGATATTATAGTGTTAACAAATCGCTGATCTGACCATACACATGCATTGGACGTGCATTTGATAATTTAATTATTTACAACGCAGTTTCGGAAAGGTTCTTCACGGCTAGGTCAACACATGACGTATACTTATTGCTGATGCAGACGACTTTTCAACCATTGTCAGACGATAAACTAGACGTTTGAAAAAAATAATGATGGAACTGCAGCTTATGGTGAAATTTTTCCTACAGCATGTTCAACTGTTTATAGTAAATGAGATTTAAAATCGTTTTTCCTAGATGGTTTTTTTTTAAGTCGTATGCTGCAGATTCGTACTATGTGGGAAATTATTGACATTTCTTATAGCTACGCAGTTTGTTGTTGTTGATGTGTTTCGAATATTGTCCGGGTTTAGATAGGACAATGTGACCTTGACATGAAACGAATCAACGTAAACAACAGGTGTGTACTGCTCCAGAGCGTCATTTCAAAAAGGAATAAAGTAAAACGTAAATGTTTACATGTAAATTAGTAATAAGATAAACCATGAAACATCAAAGAATTAAAATCGTTGTCTTCATTTTTTTCATTTTTCCAAACGGCTTAGTCTAGTTTTACATCGATTGCGAAACAATGTATTCGCTGATTATAAATCCCGATCGATGCTTCCTGCATATTTCACTAGTTCTCGCACCTTTTGTGTGGAAACATTCCAAAAAGCTCACCAAGGGAATCGAACCCATGACCTTTGGAACTAGAGGTCGACGCTCTACCATTACACCACTGTTTGCAAACGGTTTCGATAAAGGCTTCACCGGGGATTGATCTTTGCATATGATGTATTAATTTTTCCAACGTCTTCATGATCCGTGCTTACATTTCTTTCTTAACTTTTTTAAAAGCATTGTTTTGTTAAAATACCATTTATCTTGACATTCAATAACATTATCAGAAGCATATATATGTACAAGAAAAACGGCTCCTTGATATGGACATAAACAATACTCGTTGAAGTTTGTAGTTGTTGATTCTTGCTGGTATCAGTGGTACAAATAACAACAAAATGAAGTTAAACAAACAGGTGGTTTTTTTACAATAGTTCGCTTATGACTCAACCTAAACCCTATATTGTGGACATTCAAAATAGTTATCACACTGAGAGGATGCCTCTGAGTACCCACAACACATACTTTTGCTGCTAAATAAAGACATAAGACTATGAAATGAGCCATTTGTCTACAAATATCTGTCCCTTTATTTACTGATATCTCACACTTTACGAGATCCCATTTTCGAAGTGTGCCCTGTTTTCGATGGGCCGGACTTTTTAGAAACCTATAAAACAATGATCCGTCTCAACGTTTGGTCATTATTATTCAGAAATAGAAGCAACAACGAAAAACATGGACACCAAATTAACAGCGATCCTATCGTTCTTAACTACAGGTATATGTGATTGAATTTATGAGGAAAATTGTATTAATATATTAATTTATAAGATTCATATTTATAAGTTTATATATTTATAAGTTTATTTATTTATTATTTATTCATTTATTTATTTATTTATTTATTTATATATTTTAATTAATTAATATTAAATTACTTATTCATTCACTCATTTATTGTTTTGGCATTAGCTAATAGTGATTTATAATTGAATAACTAAGGCATATTGACATAGTAATACGTTTTTTATTACTCATTTATATAATTATTTGATTGGAATCTTCCAAAACATTATCATAACAATATATATTTAAGCATATGGGAATAGCAATACATTGTTACATTAATTCATTTATACATTTATTTGTTTGACATCTTCAAATAGTTATTTATCATTGAATAACTAAATCTTATTGGCATATCAATTTATTGACATTTTTTATTCGTTTATTCATGTATTTATTTGATATTTCTAATTTATATTGAATTTATTAATTCATGTATATATTAATCTGTTTGGCATATTTTAATACATATTATGTATAGTAGACAGAAGCACGTCGGCAAAACAATGTCTATGTTCTATCTCTTCGCGTATGTGTTTACCATCTTCTAATTATGATCTATATTTGGAATTGCAATGAAGTGTCGTATTTTATTTACAACAATGTGTTACTGTTAAGGATTGGATATAGAAACAATACAGTACAATACTTTTGTTTAAAAATGGACATGTATTATATTCTAATGACTTGCAATTATCGTCGTCAACACTGAAGGGCTAATTCCTCCATAATGTCAGTAGATTTTCATACAAATCACAATATATTTCTTTACATTTTCTGCGTTAAAAGGTAAAGCGGTGGTCATAATCAGGTCGATAATGTCATCATATTATATACATATATTAGGAAAGGTAACTTTTGTGAAAGGTAGTTCGAATAGATTCCAAAGACATATCAAACGTATATTAATTTATCACTATTGCTTGTGTAAGGTTTTTTTATTTGTTTTCATTCGAAGTCGGTCTTCAAACAAGTCAATGCATTTAAATGAAACGATGTCAAGCGAAAGTGTACCGAAACAAATTGTGTGTAGAGATCTTAAAGTTTGACTTCCTCATCAGATTCGATATCGGAGCTTTTGGATTTAAGAGCTGTAATTATGTTGAGAATTGTATCTAATTTGGACTCCGATCTTCATAAATCTATAATAATATATAAATATAAATATTATTTGTTTTCGAAGATTGAGTTATTTCGGAAAATAAATACTATAGGGAAATCTTGATTAAGACTGAAACTAAGGGCGGGAACATAAAGGACAGGTTGAAGATTTTATCCAAAGTCGATAAAAACCAATATGAGGTTCCAGATAAATGCCATAAAAGTATGTGTAATTCATTGTGTATTGTTTGAATATTTCAGCCTTGGCTTGCCATCCTGGATGGGTTCCAAACGCTGGGTCTTGCTACCTGTTTGGTTCGGTCAATTTGGACTTTCTCAGTGCACAGGTCTGTTACACTTTAACCAATTTCACATGATTCTAGTCAAGTGTTAACCATGTTGTTAGTAATTTTAACCTTATCCCCAAATATAAGACGACATTAAAGACATAATCGGGGAATATTTACGTAGGGCGTCAAATTGATTCTACACGTAGGAAAGATTTAAGTAAAACAATATGATTCTATGTTCTGCCAATGGGTCCGCCGTGACAGAGTGTTTTGCGTAGGTTATTTGAAACCAGGTGTCACGAGTACGGTCCCCGCTATACACATGTAAGGTTAAGTGCCATTGGGCAACGCAAATTGACTAGCATAGTACTGATCAGTCAGCAAGAGATCATCAAGTAATGGTCTGCCGTCGTTATCTAGGGGAATTAAGGTTGTAAAATGGCGTAAAACTCCATTTAAAACAAACTATTGTCACGTACAATAATTGAAATGCCTAATGTTTTCCATTACAATGTATGTACGTATATTTTCGGACAGGACTATTGCCTCCAGTGGTCAGCAAACCTAGTGCACGTGAATGACGCCTCCGAAAACACCTTCCTCCAATCGACAGTCCAATCATATGATAGTAAGTAAATTGACTATAGGTGCTTCTCGACACTATTGACCAGATTCAGACCTTTATGCAAATATGTCATCATGATATATTATACTGGTGTTATACACAGTATTTAATATGTCATCATGATGTATTATACTGGTGTTATACACAGTATTTAATATGTCATCATGGTGTATTATACTGGTGTTATACACAGTATTTAATATGTCATCATGGTGTATTATACTGGTATTATACACAGTATTTAATATGTCATCATGGTGTATTATACTGGTGTTATACACAGTATTTAATATGTCATCATGATGTATTATACTGGTGTTATACACAGTATTTAATATGTCATCATGGTGTATTATACTGGTGTTATACACAGTATTTAATATGTCATCATGGTGTATTATACTGGTGTTATACACAGTATTTAATATGTCATCATGGTGTATTATACTGGTGTTATACACAGTATTTAATATGTCATCATGGTGTATTATACTGGTATTATACACAGTATTTAATATGTCATCATGGTGTATTATACTGGTATTATACACAGTATTTAATATGTCATCATGGTGTATTATACTGGTGTTATACACAGTATTTAATATGTCATCATGATGTATTATACTGGTATTATACACAGTATTTAATATGTCATCATGGTGTATTATACTGGTGTTATACACAGTATTTAATATGTCATCATGGTGTATTATACTGGTGTTATACACCGTATTTAATATGTCATCATGGTGTATTATACTGGTGTTATACACAGTATTTAATATGTCATCATGATGTATTATACTGGTGTTATACACCGTATTTAATATATCATCATGGTGTAATATACTGGTGTTATACACTGTATTTAATATGTCATCATGATGTATTATACTGGTGTTATACACTGTATTTAATATGTCATCATGATGTATTATACTGGTGCTATACACCGTATTTAATATGTCATCATGATGTATTATACTGGTGTTATACACAGTATTTAATATGTCATCATGGTGTATTATACTGGTGTTATACACTGTATTTAATATGTCATCATGATGTATTATACTGGTGTTATACACAGTATTTAATATGTCATCATGATGTATTATACTGGTGTTATACACCGTATTTAATATATCATCATGATGTATTATACTGGTGTTATACACTGTATTTAATATGTCATCATGGTGTATTATACTGGTGTTATACACCGTATTTAATATGTCATCATGATGTATTATACTGGTGTTATACACCGTATTTAATATATCATCATGATGTATTATACTGGTGTTATACACTGTATTTAATATGTCATCATGGTGTATTATACTGGTGTTATACACTGTATTTAAATGTCATCATGATGTATTATACTGGTGTTGTACACAGTATTCAATAGTATTTTAGTTATATCACGACGTGTCTAGGTTAATTTACGTTCTTCCTGACGCCTATGCAAATGTAACGATACTACTCATACATCCATGGGGGACAAGGAGGGAAGCCATTACTACCATTTTTAAAGTTTTTTGAATGACCCGACACCATGGCAGACGCTCTTACCACTACAGCACAGAGACGATTTATCATGTTGTACTTTTATTTTTATGGAATTGATTAAATTGTGATTAACTCACAAGTCCATTGTGTCCTTAAACGTGAATGTTGCAATGTTATATCCTCTTCAAAGCCGACAAACGCAAATGTTTCCCCGAGATTTAAAGAATCTTCCAAAGAAAACAAATCATTAGGTGCAGACTGGATTCGCAAGCAAATGTGTTGCAACACTGGTCATTAATACGTTAAGGTTTCTTTTCCAATTGGCTAATGCGAACAATATTGATTCTGAAAGAAGCAGCGTGCTGTTCTTGAAAAGCAACATTGGCCTAATGATAGAAATACTAATTTATATAGAACAATTGAGATATGTTAAGGCTTAGTTACAAATGCATCGTTTTTTGTTTTGTATTTTGCAGCAAAGTCCTGGTGGATTGGACTATCTGATCTGGACCAAGAAAGTGTGTTCCAATGGATTGATGACAAGTCTTCACCCACATTTACAGGTAAAACTGTCACATGATAAATAATGTACGTTAGACCGAACGGTTATGAATTCATATCGATTATTAAGTGTTTTGTACGCCTCTTTCAAAAATGTTTCAGTTATATCACGGCGTTTCCTGGGTACGTTACCTGTCCTACTGGTTCATTTATACTGACACAAGCATGTCAGTCGTAATGCTTTCCCCACCACCCTGAGCGTCAAGGAGGGCAGCCATTACCATGTTTAAAGTTTTTAGTATAATCCGGCCAGGGATCGAACCCACGACCTTCTGCACCGAGGCAAAAGATCGATCACTACAGCAACAAGGTGACCAGCAGTTGTATGTACTAAGCAACCAACAAGTATACTTTTTTCACATACATGTACGATACGGTGCTGTGTTACAAAGATAAATCCTATGTCGTCACAATCAATATAAAAAGGAAAAATCATTGATTAAGTGACTGTTTAGCGCCATTTGCAACAGTAGTTGAAATATATGAGCTGTTCCACGAGAAAACCAACATTATGGACTCGGCGTATAGTATCGAACCGGATCAGGCTAAGCTTGCCGCGCAGGCGATTCCGCGCAGACACTTTTCGCCTCATGTAGATTTTCTGTTTCAAGAATCATCACGTTATACCTCTATCCCCCTGACACGGAATGTGTCGGCCCGGATTAGCCTGCGCGGACTGCTTGTCATGTTGCATTTTTTAAAACGTCAAAGAGAATATTGGCCGAGCTTGGGTTCGAATCACTGGAAAAACAGCTCGAATCGCTACCGACTGAGAAACCAGATCTAAACAGGGTTACCAAACGAGCACCTGTTCATGTTTTCTTGCTTTAATAATTCCTTGACCAGGTTTAATCACAGGCGTCTGAGTTTTCTTGTGAGAAAATTAAAAAACACAATACCTGGTTAAACTTCTACTAAGAGTCTCTGTATGATCCATCTGCTATAATAATAACGACCGTAATGTTATAGTATGAGAAAACTCGGGAAATCCCAAACAAGACCCTGCTACTATAAATAGACACTCCTTTGGTAGTAAATAACGTGCTATTCACATTTCATTATTAGTATACTATATGAACCGTATAGAGAGACTTTTAATAGTAAGACGGGAGGGATTCCCAAAATTAAAATTACGATATGTTTTATTATAACATATGGACAATATAGAGAAACTATTTGAGTATCTTAACGAGGTATTGTGTGTTTTTCCCCATTTGTTCTCAAATGTAAAACGCCTGTGGTTTAATGAAGCTGGTGGACATCGTTTTGCTGGTGAATAGGTATCGTGTTACACGTGGGAACAGGTAAATACTCTGGCGAGTCTGTACATCTGTCCGTCTAAATTCACAAAAGTCATTTATGTGATTTCTGAAGAAGAATGTAGCAACGTAGCTCGCTTGTCTCTTCTTCTTGTTCAAGTTTGTAATACCAATACGGATATGAAATGTTTCTTTTTGTAATGGTGTCCAACGTCGTTTTTAAGCAATATTTCCGTAAAAGGCGTTTTCTGGGTAAGTTTCGAGCACTACCAGTATTATTTATATTGACATCGATGCATTAGTCGCAATACTATCCCCTTGACACTGATGTTCAGTGGTCGAAACCATAACTGTCGTTTTTAAATCCATTTTGGTACGACCAAACCGATGATCGAACCCTTGTCTCCTGCTCCCGAGGCGAGCGGTCTAGCCACTTCACTAGCGAGACGTTGCAATGGGTTGCAACAATACCTCATTTCTATTAACAGATTGGTACCCTGGCCAGCCCAATGATTTTAGAAACAACGAGGATTGTGCGAACATGTATAAGGGCTACAACTATAGCTGGAGTGACTATTTCTGCATCACTCAGGCCAGTCACCCAATCTGTGAAAAACCGTAAGGCTTTGGTCTCTAATCATGTTGTCGTTAGTTAAGAAGTAAACAAGTTTATTTTAAAGTGTTATTTAGGCCACCGGCCCATACACAAATACAAACATTTACAAAACATGTGAAGTGTGACACACATAATACTGTATATTACACGGATAACTAAAGAGTCAAGACATAATACATTTTCAATAGCAGGAAAATCACAAATATTGATAATACTAGTACAAATGTATAGTCAATAAACACAAAACACACATTTCTTAATGTTATGATGATTATATATCATATTGTAATGATCATAACATAGAAAATAGAAAACCTGGTTGTCTTCTATCTTAAATAGTGTATATGTAGTGCACGTATTTTGGATCGCCTTACCTTACCTGTCAGTGTGATACTAAGGGATTGATGGTGTCGTCTGTCTGTCTGTCTGTCTGTCTGTCTGTCCGTCCGTATGAATGTATGTATGTCACTTTATCGTTTTGTGTGTATTTCAGTTATAATTTGAATCGGTTTTAGTTAGAATATTGTGTAGCAAACGATGTATATATATGAGCTACACGTCAGGCGTGTTAGAGTCTAAATTCATCTGCACACAGGAAAGACAGCTTCTGATAAATTACTGGAATTTGTAGCTCATCATGCTGTATGCCAACACAACTTTATATGAGCGGTGCTCTGCGAAAACTATCATTAAGGTTATTTTACGATCAGTTTAGATCCATATTTAATATGGCGCTGTTCTGTTCGCCAATAAGTCAAGTAAGGGTTCACAAACCTTTTGACAAAAGTGCCAATTTTGATCCGCAGGTGTTTTTAAACATGTGTAATTATCAAGTTGAAGTTTTCTCGGAAGAATCATCAAATGATGTCAACGTGGAGGGTTATTATACCTCCAAATCGTACAAGGATATGTGTTCTTTCAAAGAGGCGTGTTTTGCAAGTTGTTTTCTTGGACACAACATAAACGTATACCAACCAATACATTTTACTTGTATGCTTATCGGTTGGTTATTTGGGATTAATAGTGAGTTTCATCCTTACAAACTCTTCGTTAGAAACAGAAATAATTCTAAGCAAGCATCTAAGAATATACATGGTTGACTTTGTGAAGACGTATTTCCTTTACGACCAGATATTTCGCTATTTTTATGTACTTCATTTATTTGTATGTATTACTAATTGACAGTAAAACCTAAATAATATTTGAAATAATTTAATGTGACCTATTCCTGGTGGAAATTATGTTCAACATTGCAGATATTTCGAAAGATAAGGATTAAAACTTTCGATCCCGTTTTGTACAGGGACACACCAGCTGTATAGGGGCTTATCAGTTGCGTTTGGAGACGAATATGTATTGGGGTTTTTTCATGTTAGTTTGTGTTATCAATATATTTCGTTATTAAACATACAAAAGTTCATTGCTTGTTCGTATTATATGTATACATATTAAAATAAAGCGCTGATAATGAAATTGAACACGTTTATAATATCGTTTTGACCTCGAAACAAAGGCCGTCGCCGTATATTCTTCAAGAAATAGGCCGCTCCATGGAAACACCGGTGATAGTGACATAGAATAAGAAATGACGTAATCATCACTCAAAGTTTGACTTCATTTGTGTGTGAGTGAAGCTGAAGTTAAATTATATGTTTACACAGAGTTTGATTTGGTTTATAAACATCATGTTCTTCAAGGGATGAAATGAAGAGCGATATATAATAATACTGCTACAAGCCGGTTAATCTGCCCCATGTATGGAAGAATTATTAATTCAAAACATCCAACAAACACAAGCGTGTAAGATTAGTAAACAGATATATTTGTATATATCAATATTTATTTTAACTATTTTGTTTTTTCGTGATTTGTGAACATTCCCCCTTTCAATTGATCGATTTATGTTTAAGAATTGAAAATATGTTTCTGAGGTTGACTTGAAATGGTTTTTACCATTGAAATATACGCATTTTCGTTCTTTTGTTTTCTTTGGTTTTGATTATGTGAAATTTGTGTGTATACATTTCCATCAACTTTCAATTTAAATACATACTCAATATATTTTAATGCTGCTATGATGTTATACAAGACTGTATGAAAAAGTTTATTTGCAACTGCGAAAAGTAAATTAAATAATATATAGCCCTCAATAAGGTATTGAACTTATAGTCATGGAAAAACAAAAGTCTATGAAATATAACCGTGTGAATCGGTTGAAATTGCGGATACAAAACATATTGTTTTGTGTCATTATGATTCTATAATAGATGTATAACTTCAAGCGTTGCTTAACAAAAACACTTTCATGCATTTGCGAGCGTTAAAGAAATAGATCTGCGTGCAAATCCATACAATTTAATCCGCATCTAGGAGTACAGGTAGAACCCTTTGTTAAACTAATCTACAGTTGTCGAAAACATCCAAGACAGTAGAAAACAGCTCAGTCTATTATGTACACAACATACCGACGCTGTTAACTAGTACTATATTGCGTCATGGCTTACGTAATTTGTAAAACAAATTTCCTAACGGGTGTTGCACTTGCAGGAGGCTGACCTATGAGATTTACATACATCACTCAGTTTCAAAACCATAAAGTGATAGTATAACCAGTGATACTAATTCAGTGGCTATCTAGATTTAGACATGGAGAAATTGATCTTATATCAAAATGGTTTATATAAGATGACAAGAAGAATATCGGAATCATTGTTTATGTTGTAATTAAATCTAATGATCTCCTAAAGCAACAATGATTCTAGATATGTTTTAAACCATGGGGAAAACGCAGTTTGATGAAGGATCTTGACCAGTTGTTAGGTTTATGCTGTATCCTGTGATTCATCTTGGATGTACTTTCAACGATACATCTGTTAATACGGTGAAAACATGTAGTTTTTACTGTGATTTTTTTCTAGCAATATTCAACCCATTATTCATTCTAGGCAACTGACTGTCTGTAAATGTAAAGGGTATTTTTTTTCTTTTCAATACAATGTCATGCTGCAATGCAGCGGTGGTGTACACTATTTACATGATGCCAACGTAATGAAAGATCTGCCTGGTGGTTGATATTTATTCTGCATCCAAATCAAGATGTTAGATGCTACATGGCATATGACATTAATGTAGAGTTATGCTATATTATATATAAATGGTAATATCATCTTCATGAATTTGTGACTAATGAAATCCTGATAAGTTTATGCATTTGTTCAGTCTGGTCAGGATCGCCCACGTCCATGCGGTTTTACATTCTTCCTGGGAGTAAGTTTGAAAGAAATGTTAAAAGCCAACTTAAGTATGAAATATAAATGAAATCGGTATTGATTATAAACCGTTTTCAAACGGTTTGGTATTGCATGACACATTGACTTGTGTCGTTATCTAGTTATCCCAGACGTCATAAATGCAGATTATTGCAGATCTGAATAATTTATTTGACAAAAACACACCTGAACATGTTGTTATCTATTTATCCCAGCTGTCATGAATACAGAATAATGCAGATCTGAATGTTTTATTTGACAAAAACACACCTGAACATGTTGTTATCTATTTATCCCAACTGACATGTCCTCCCCCACTGATGAACCATGTGTTGTTTGATTATAACAAATTAAAGCAGAATGTTGCTTATCTGAATATAAATAAGAGAACATGAGAACAAATATCATAATTTGTTAAATTAAATTTACTTATATAACAAGGCATACTTCGATTGTGATGCACCTTGTTGTTGTTGTTCTACATATAGACCGTAGCTTTCGTTGTACTTCCCCAATAACCAAGAGTACCAAAGAGTGGGTTTGACTATTGTCAATTGAGAATTGGTAGTGCACCGAAACGAACTCGGACACTGATCTCAGATATTTATGAGGTCGCTATAATCACAAACCACACAGGTTTGGGGAAATTGGATTAGTGCATGTATACTTTGGTATACATGCACTTAGAGTTATATTATTTCACATATATTCTTGTACAATAGAGATCTGATTTTAGGTCTCACATCAAAACAATAACAAAGGGCATTAATACAATACGAGAATTAACATATGTATTGTGACATGATGTAGTTACAACCGTTTTGCATGAAGGCCACGATATGCTGGTTAATTTGACAAGTGACTTTGTTATAAACCTTCTTTTTTTTATTTCGTATATTTAAATAACTTGTTGTTTACTTGCAATGCATAATGTTATGACTTGTTATTCCTTTATTACCAACTCAATGACTTCTACGAAATTACCGACCTTAAATGCATGTATATAACAACTGTGCAAGCATGTACAATGTAAATGTGTACAATAGTAATTACTAAATTGCAATATTTTTCTTAAAAATAAGGAGCAATATTGCAGTGAATCGATCAATGATTATTGGAAATATCGTAATTAGCGCAGTTATTAATTTATTAACAAGATAACGTGCGTTACTTCATACGAAAACCGCGATTGACCCTTTCCCACATATAATACATTTAAAGCAGACGACTTTCACCATGTATACGCACATATTTGGCAATTCTCTAAAAATGAAAGTATAAATAGTATTACAAAAGAAATTGTTCATTTTGAGAAATTTCTACTTTTTTGTCGATGTGTTTTCAAGAGCCGTCTTCTTCAGAGGCGTTGAATGTAGTCAAGATTAATGTATTTTACAAATCTGGAAATTACAGACCAACCTTCGTCCATGATCGTCGTCTCAGAATCCCCTTTAAAGCAGTTATGACAGGATCAAAATGGGGCTATCATTCTAGAACTTCAAAAATTTGAAATATTTGTTGGCAAATCTCCAATCACTCTTTTTAACTTATATTCAAGGGGTGCGACCTAGAAACTTTAGAACATTTAGACACGCATATCTATATCTTAAATACGGAATTTGTGTTAACTGGTGATTTCAACGCACATAACTTTATCTGGGGATCTTTAAAAGACGACAATTGAGGTTCAGATCATTTCCCAATCTTAATATCAATGACAAGATCAAATGAAAATCACAAAAACGCAGAAGATAGGTTCAAGTTTGAAAAAGCAGATTGGGAAATGTACAAAACTAAAAGTGGAGAGATCTCCCTTACAGAAGTCTATCATCCAAACATTAACTTATTCAATAAATCCATTACAGAAAAATTCCTGTCCATAGCTAGAGACTCAATCCCAGTCGGTAAACCATGTAAACAAAATAAAAAGAATGTACCGTGGTGGAACAAATTCTGTGAAAAGGCAGTCAAGGAGAGAAAGCATGCAATTTATACTTTAAAAAAATCGCCTAGTGAAGTCAATCTGGTCAAATTGAAAGAAGCAACTGCCCACTGCAAAAAGGTCATTTTAGAAAATAAATCACAAAACTGGGCTGAATTCTGCGAATCCTGCATAGTAAACCCCAAAGTTTCCAGGGATTTTTGGAATAAGATTCGCAGAATTAAAGGACCTCATTTACACCAATCCCCGTATTAAACAACATAGCAGGAATTTCGATTACCCCCCTTGACAAGGCAAATTCCCTGGTCTCCCACTACGCAAAAGTAGCTAGTGATGAAAACCTAGACCCATCCGTTTTGGCCCATCAAAAACAATTTGAACAAGATCACCAAGAGTTCATAGACTCTCCTCTTTTAGAAAATGTAAACTTAACCCTTAACACCGACTTCACTATTCAGGAACTAAAAGACTGTATTAGTAGCAGAAAAAACTCCGCCGCGGGACTAGACAAAATTGCTTACCCAATGTTCAAACATATGGGTGAGACAGCCCTAAAAATATATATGGCTAACTTTTTTCAATAAAGTATGGAGTGAAGGCGAATTTCCAGAGGATTGGAAGCTAGCCTGCGTGATTCCCCTGCACAAAAAAGGAAAAGATAAAAATGAACCTAAATCGTACATACCGATAAGTCTGACATCTCACCCTGGGTGAGCCTAGAGTGGATGGTCAAGGCACGTTTGGAACGACTTTTAGAATCAAAAAACATAATAAATCCCCTTCAATCTGGCTTCAGAAAGGGACGTAGCACGCTCGATCACTAGTGCGGCTTCAACATGATGTACTCAAATCTAAAAATAGAGGGCACCATGTTCTAGCGATTTTTCTGGACCTAGAGGCCGCTTTTGATCTGGCTTGGCACTCAGGCATTCTATATAAATTTAAAAAACACGGAATCACGGGGAAATGCTTCAATTATATACGGGCCTTTTTGATGGACAGGAAAATCACAGTTAAAATCGAGGGTACCCTCTCAGATACTCAAACTCTGAAGAGAGGTACGCCCAGGGCGCCATAATTTCCCCTCTACTCTTCTCTCTATTAATTAATGATTTCCCTGATGTATCTCAGGGGTCAGGGATGGTTATTAGTCAATTTGCCGACAGTTGGCTCTGTGGAGGCAATATTCAATACCTACAAAGAAAGGCACAGATAGGACTTGACTCCATTTGGCGCTGGTCCCAAGCATGGGGCTTCAAAATTAGTCAGGCTAAAACAGTAGGGGTATTATTTGGTCATAAAAACTCGCACCAAGTGGACGTATCATTAGGAAACACAAAAATACAATTTAAAAAAACTGTAAAATTTTTGGGCATGACTCTTGATGAGAGGTTTACTTTACAGTCACATATAAATGAACTGGTCACCAAAGGCCAACAGGACTTGAATCTAATGAGAATGCTGAAGGGCACAACATGTAGTTCTGATAAAAGATCGCTCCTCCTTCTCTACAAGTCCTTAATACGTCCAAAGCTAGACTATGGTGCCGATGTATATGCTTGTGCAGCAAAATCTAATTTAAACCGATTAAGTACTGTCCAACATAAGGCCTTAATTATAGCTCTGAGAGCTCTACCCAACACTCCATTATATATACTTGAACAAGAAGCTGTGATTGAGCCTCTAAATCTACGCCGCGAAGAGAAATCCCTAAAGTACCTGGCTAGGGTTAAGAGTAGACCTTGCAACCCTGTGAATGCAATCATTGGAGCCGATTTCTTCGTCAAAGCTAAATACAAAAAAGCCAAACTCCCATTCGGAGCCCAGGTTCAACAGCTTGCCGAGGAGTATCGGATCCATGAGTGCAATGTAGCGTACCTTAGACCCCGTCTAGAGTCGCCCTGGATGCTAGCTCCCCCCGTAGTCGACATGTCCCTAAGTTTGAGGTTTAAAAAGAATGATCATTCACCAAACATTTTAGAGATCACAAATGATCATATTTCCTCAAATTACGCTGAGCACTTAAAAATTTATACAGACGGTAGTAAAAATACAAATCAGACAGTTGCGGCTGCAATGGTTATACCATCAGAAAATGTTACCGTATCAAAAAGACTCGGCAACAAGTTATCTATATATGCTGCCGAACTGATCGCAATCCAATATGCTTTTAACTGGACTCTCGTCAACCGGCCACATACTGTTGCTATTCTTTCGGACTCGTTATCTGCACTTCAATCTATTCAGCTAAGAAACAGCAACTCAAGGCCTGATCTTATAGAAAATATAACCTCCCTTCATGATCAGTGCTATGTAAATGACATAAAAGTTAAACTAATGTGGTGTCCAGCTCATGTCGACGTCCAGGGAAATGAACTAGCAGATAGGCCGGCTAAGGACGGACTAGGGTGCTTTGTCGTTGACAATATTCCTCTGGCAGCAACTGAAATCTACTCCATAATTAGGTGCATCAAAAAGCAAAAATGGAGTAAAGGGCTGGCAGATGCAACAAAGAGCCAGCCCATCCCACCACAGGGAGCCAGTCTTAGCCAGCCACACAAGTATTCTACCTGTAAAAGGGTGGATAAGTGTGTGACTAGGCTAAGGCTGGGGTTCAATCTGCTGCTTTGGATGCAACAAAGAGCCAGCCCATCCCACCACAGGGAGCCAGTCTTAGCCAGCCACACAAGTATTCTACCTGTAAAAGGGTGGATAAGTGTGTGACTAGGCTAAGGCTGGGGTTCAATCTGCTGCCTGGGAGTATGGGACGGTTCATACTGGTTAAACTTAATATATGTCCCGTATGTGTCGTCCCAGATACTACAGAGCATTTTCTGTTGCATTGTGGGATTCACGAGGAAGCAAGGAAAACGCTCTCAGATGTCATACTGAGGTATGTCGGCCAAATGGACATAAATACATTACTCTTTCCGTCCAGGGCCCTCCGGACCTCTACGTTTATGGCATTGGATTGCTACATTTTAGATTGCCAGATGACAGACAAGATATAGGTGTCATCTGCAATGTATTTATTTGTCCATTTTTTATTTTTCCGAATTCAGTGCAATTTTTTCATTCTGTTTACTTCTTTTTCGCCAATGTTGGTCTTTTTGGGGTAGCGTTCCATCGTGTCCGCGTCCTTAAATATTTAAGGATTGACCTAACTCATCCTTGACCTACATTGGTTGAAGATGACCCACATTACTTAATCACTGACCTACATCTTCTAATTATCCAAGACTGGGGCTTTAGATCGCGTCCGCACTCTGTCTCATCTTATCCATTTCTCACATAGTTTAATTACATCAATATTTTTTGTTCATTAAAGGGATACCATCTACATACCCTTATACCTTTTTTAATACATATATAATTTAAATACCTAATGAAATATGACAGAGCGGACAAAAACACCAATGCATAAAACCATTGAAAACATTAAAATAATCATATATGTAGGTTTTCTTTTTAGTCTGTTTTTACTTTTTTACCTTGAAATTGCACTGTTTTCAGCCTTTCAGCCCTAGCCGGTACTCTATGGGATATAGAAATAACAAAATGGCCTCCCGAGTCATAAGTTCAAAATGGCACACGCTTTTTCCGTGTGCTGTTGCGATGGTCCCACGGACTGGGCTGTCTGGGGGAATGAGTCAGTGAAAGCTTGCTGCATGTGTGTCTCCGTCTGCGCGGGCGCAGGTGCGTCGCCCTTCATTGCGTGACTGGGGGATGGCGATATCTGGGTCATTTACGAAAGATGTCCTCCCCGTCAGTTCTTGTTGGGGGTGCGCGCGCATGTGCGAAATCCCTCGGGCGGCTGGCTTGTGGGACTTATTATGATAAGGTAGCCCATACACCAATATGCACCAGTGTTGCAACGAAGCTATACTTGTTTATACCATGTAAATATTTTATTCTGCAGGGCTGGCACAGTGTGGGATATATGTATATAGCACTAGTTTTAATGGTTCTAGTAGGGCCGTTTTTGATGGATAGTCTTTTGTATGCATAGATGTTTTAACCACACTGTGCAAATACACTGTAGAAATTGTTTTATCGTTTTCCATACGTTTTTTGTCTTTTAAAATTCAAACTCTTATTTTTTCATTATACAACCTTTGCCCTTTGCCCATTTATATGGGCTTAAGGGTAATCCAAATACCTTTACAACGGAGCCTGTGATTGGCTGGACGCTGAATCTGGTCGACTCGTCTTTTAACATAGAATTAAGTGTGAAAGTCGAGCTTGGTCAGAAAATCGGATTGAAATTCGGCCAATCAGGGGCGCCGTTGTGGAGGGCGGTTAGGGAGTACTTTTTTGGCACTTCTTTTTTACTATTTATTTTTATTATTTATTTTCTTAAAATTTTGCTATTAAATAATAGTTTTTCTTTAAAAAGATATGTGTTTTATAATACATAGTGTTCTATCACTTTTATGAGATTAACACTGAAATTTAAAAAAAAAAAGATATATATATATATATGTTCGTCCTTTGCCCATCTACATCGGCTAAAGGGTAAGACAGTTACCTGTACAACGGGGCCTGTGATTGGCTGGACTCTAAATCTGGGCAAGTCGTCTTTCACCATAGATTTATGTGTGACGGTCGAGCTTGGCCAGAAAAGGGGATTGAAATTCGGCCAATCAGGGGCGCCGTTGTGGAGGTCTGTTAGGCAGTGCCTTTTTTGCACTTTTTCTTTTACCTTCATTTTTATCAATTGTTTGACAAAATATTTTAAATACACACACACTTATATACCTACATATAACAATATATCTATAAACAGAAAGCGGGAAGTGTAATAATGAAAAATAAACAATGAAAATCAAAAGTCATGTATAGATTAAAAAAATGAAATAACCAAATATAGTCTACCCCCAAAAATAAAAAATAATTGGAGAGAGAACAATAGCTGCTCGCCAAATGGCTTTATGCCGATAGGCGAGGGTAAACAAACACATATGAAGAAGAAGAAGGAGACTTCAAGAAATAAAAATCATACATATTTCCAAAAAAGTCGGAATTGCAGTCTATTTCAAAAAATCTCCGAAAGTTGGTTTTACTAAGAACTGGATTGCTTGTTATATGCTGACGAAATCCACTCACTCACCATTATTCCACTTTAGATAACTCCAACCCTTCATTGGGTTCACCCACTCACCATTATTCCATTTTAGGTAACTCAGACCCTTTATGAAGCTCATCCACTCACCATTATTCCACTTAAGGTATATCCTACCGTTCATGGGGTTCACCCACTAACCATTATTCCACTTTAGGTAACTCCTACCCTTCACGCAGCTCACCCACTCACCATTATTCCACTTTAGGTAACTCAGACCCTTCATGAGGTTCAACCACTCATCATTATTCGACTTTAGGTAACTCCTACCCTTCATGCAGCTCACCCACTCACCATTATTCCACTTTAGGTAACTCAGACCCTTTATGAAGCTCATCCACTCACCATTATTCCACTTTAGGTAACTCCGACCCTTCATGGGTTTCACCCACTCACCATTATTCCACTTTAGGTAACTCCGACCCTTCACGGGGTTCACCCAGTCACCATTATTTCACACTCCGACACTTCGTTGGGTTCACCCACTCACCATTATTTCACTTTAGGTAACTTCGACCCTTTATGAAACTCACCCACTCACCATTATTCCACTTTAGGTAACTCCGACCCTTCATGGGGTTCACCCACTCACCATTATTCCACTTGAGGTAACTCAGACCCTTTATGAAGCTCATCCACTCACCATTATTCCACTTTAGGTAACTCAGACCCTTTATGAAGCTCATCCACTCACCATTATTCCACTTTAGGTAACTCCGACCCTTCATGGGGTTCACCCACTCACCATTATTCCACTTTAGGTAACTCAGACCCTTCATGGGGTTCACCCACTCACCATTATTCCACTTTAGGTAACTCAGACCCTTTATGAAGCTCATCCACTCACCATTATTCCACTTTAGGTAACTCAGACCCTTTATGAAGCTCATCCACTCGCCATTATTCCACTTTAGGTAACTCCGACCCTTCATGGGGTTCACCCACTCACCATTATTCGACTTTAGCTAACTCCGACTCTTCATGGGGTTCACCCACTCACCATTATTCCACTTTAGCTAACTCAGACCCTTTATGAAGCTCATCCACTCACCATTATTCCACTTTAGGTAACTCCGACCCTTCATGGGGTTCACCCACTCACCATTATTCCACTTTAGGTAACTCAGACCCTTTATGAAGCTCATCCACTCACCATTATTCCACTTCATGTAACTCCGACCCTTCATGGGGTTCACCCACTCACCATTATTCCACTTTAGGTAACTCCAACCCTTCATGGGGTTCACCCACTCACCATTATTCCACTTTAGGTAACTCCGACCCTTTATGAAGCTCATCCACTCACCATTATTCCACTTAAGGTAACTCCGACCCTTCATGGGGTTCACCCACTCACCATTATTCCACTTTAGGTAGCTCCGACCCTTTATGAAGCTCATCCACTCACCATTATTCCACTTTAGGTAACTCCGACCCTTCATGGGGTTCACCCACTCACCATTATTCCACTTTAGGTAACTCCGACCCTTTATGAAGCTCATCCACTCACCATTATTCCACTTTAGGTAACTCCGACCCTTCATGGGGTTCACCCACTCACCATTATTCCACTTTAGGTAACTCCGACCCTTTATGAAGCTCATCCACTCACCATTATTCCACTTTAGGTAACTCCGACCCTTTATGAAGCTCATCCACTCACCATTATTCCACTTTAGGTAACTCCGACCCTTCATGGGGTTCACCCACTCACCATTATTCCACTTTAGGTAACTCCGACCCTTTATGAAGCTCATCCACTCACCATTATTCCACTTTAGGTAACTCCGACCCTTCATGGGGTTCACCCACTCACCATTATTCCACTTTAGGTAAGTCAGACCCTTTATGAAGCTCATCCACTCACCATTATTCCACTTTAGGTAACTCCGACCCTTTATGGGGTTCACCCACTCACCATTATTCCACTTTAGGTAACTCCGACACTTCATGGGGTTCACCCACTCACCATTATTTCAAGAAAATGTACAAAATTTAGCTTACTGGGTATGTCTACCCAGTAAAAATGAAGCATAAACGATCAATATTTAGATATTTATTGTACTGGAAAGTGAAATCATTACTCTAATTTTATCCTAGAATTATGATTTTAATATTTCCAGACAACTTTTGAACCGTTTTAAAACTCTGTCTAAATACTATTAATAATCTAGAGTTCAGCACCATTGATATTGAGACGTAAAAACCCAGCTGTAATATCAACAACTCACATCAGGTCCTTGAGCTTCTGAACATCGCATTTTTAATGTCGCTATAAGCATTAGATGTTTGATCGGACGACAGTTTTCTGTTCACTGTATCATATTGTGTAAGTAAGTTTTGTACTTTTAATTGTTAAACCAATCTCCCACGACAAGGATGAATAGATAAAATAAAAAGAAATAATACAAAATAAAAAGAAAAAGAAATACAGCCCCATGTTAAACCAGCCAAGAAAATAACGCGATGTTTATTTCGTCCTTTATCGCATTCTTTTGTCATTTCGTTACTATTCATTATGTTGTAAAACGACTAAGACTCCAACATATAAAACATAAGCAGCAAACTACTTTGCAAACTTCTTAGCAAGACTTACAAAATCTCTAAATAAATAGTCGATAAAGTTGAAAAGATATGATAAATAATCAAATGCTTTTAAGGATCATCTGGTGCATATACTTTAATCCACTCTGCGATTGAGTAAGCATTTACAAATATTACGGACGTTTGTATCGCGTTGTAGGAATCCCCCGTGGTAGAGTAATAAGGGTCAGGAATTCGGAACCGCGCATCCCGGTTCGATCCCAAGTCGCGGTTGTCACGATGAACCGCTCTAGGGCAAGGCACATTTTCTAGCCTAGAAACGGTTTCTTTTTAACCAGGGATTATAAGTAAGTGAACTGTCGTCGTGACATAACTGAATTAATGTTGATAATGGCGTACCAATTCCGAGGGAGGGTCAAGTTAGTCCTTTGAATGCTCGAATCGATTTTATGAAGCATGTGACACACAAGTACAGAGCCAGGAAGCAAACATGTGACACACACGTATAGATCCAGGAAACCAACATGTGACACACAAGTATAGAGCCAGGAAACGAACATGAGATACACAAGTATAGAGCCAGGAAACAAACATGTGACACACAAGTATAGAGCCAAGAAACTAACATGTGACACACAAATATAGAGCCAGGAAACCAACATGTGACACACAAGTATAGAGCCAGGAAACAAACATGTGACACACAAGTACAGAGCCAGGAAACAAACATGTGACACACACGTATAGAGCCAGGAAACAAACATGTGACACACAAGTATATAGCCAGGAAACCAACATATGACACACAAGTATAGAGCCAGGAAACAAACATGTGACACACAATTATAGAGCAAGGAAACCAACATGTGACACACAAGTATAGAGCCAGGAAACAAACATGTGACACACAAGTACAGAGCCAGGAAACCAACATGTGACACACAAGTATAGAGCCAGGAAACAAACATGTGACACACAAGTATAGAGCCAGGAAACAAATATGTGACACACAAGTACAGAGCTAGGAAACCAACATGTGACACACAAGTATAGAGCTAGTAAACAAACATGTGACACACAAGTATAGAGCCAGGAAACAAACATGTGACACACAAGTACAGAGCCAGGAAACCAACATGTGACACACAAGTACAGAGCCAGGAAACCAACATGTGACACACAAGTACAGAGCCAGGAAACCAACATGTGACACACAAGTATAGAGCCAGGAACCAACATGTGACACACAAGTACAGAGCCAGAAAACCAACGACGCCTGACCAAGCTCTAGTGTGTTATCTTCTCAAACTTAACATTTGTATCATGATGTTCCTAAACTTGTTATAGACCATTCCACGCGCAAGGCAGGACAATTCCATTTTAAAAATTAGCACTGAACGGGTTAATGTCGTGTAGCTAGCACTGGTGCAGACGAAATTGTCAACCGTTGACAGCATATTTTTTTTTATAAAATGTTAGAACAAGAGATTTCACTCGTTTTGGGGCTCGCCTCGGTGGTGTAGTTGTTCGGGAGGTCGCGGGTTTGATCCCAAATCGGGTCATACCTAGTAATTGTTTGCAATCAGGATCGCGGTTCAGCATTATGACTGACACACTGGTGCAGTTGTACTGATAACTAACCCAGTAAACGTCGTGATAGAACTGAAATAAAATAGTTGAAAGCGGAGTAAATGCACCATTCAAGTAACACAATCCATCTTTTTAAGCTATTTCTCCTTTCTTACAACATTTTCAACCTTTTCGCCAAATTTATCTTATAATTATAAATACAAATGTATTGTTTACTCTCGTTTGCATCAGCTTTCATGTTTGTAATAAGAGTTATTACTTATTTTGTGCATGTTTCTTTTTTTGCTACAATGTTTTCAATAGTCGTCCGATGCAGATGCGTTTATATGTCGAGGGATTGGCGTAAAACGGTTGTTACTAAAAACCTAGTTTGAAAACCCTGGTTTAGGGACAATTTTGACCCCTTTGTAAACAATGCAAATTTAGGTGCCATTGCTCAGAACGAGCAATGGCACCTAAATTCCCATTGTTTACCAAGAAAAATGATTTAACGCTTATAAAGACTTCATGGTGAGGTGATTAACATTGGAAATAAAATACCAATTTTAGTTACAACCGTTTCACGCCAAGCCCTCGGTGTGTCTGTATGTGGAAAATGGTTACCCTTCTGGAGGATATTATAGTGTAAACAAATCGCTTATCTGACCATACACGTACATTGGACGTGCATTGGAGAATTTAATTATTTACAACGCAGTTTCAGAAAGGTTCTTCACGGCTAGATCAACAAATGACGTATACTTATTGCTGATGCAGACGACTTTTCAACCATTGTCAGACGATAAACTAGACGTTTGAACAAAATAATGATGGAACTGCATATTAAGCTCATGGTGACATTTTTACCTACAGCATGTTCAACTGTTTGTGGTAAATGAGATTTTCAATCGTTTTTCCTAGATGTTTTTTTTAAGTCGTATGCTGCAGATTCGTACTATGTGGGAAATGATTGACATTTCTTATAGCTAGGCAGTTTGTTGTTGTTGATATGTTTCAAATATTTTCCGGGATTAGATAGGACAATGTGACCTTGACCTGAACGAATCAACGTAAACAACAGGTGTGTACTGCTCCAGAGCGTCATTTCAAAAAGGAATAAAGTAAAACGTAAATGTTTACATGTAAATTAGTAATAAGACAAGCATACTGCGACGATGGTTCTCTATATTCTCTACTCTCACGACACCGCACGAATAATGAAACGAGCTATCGAGTTGTTGCGAGAACAGCGTCAAATTCACTTGAATATTTCTTCTCCTCGTGTAAAAGTACGGGAAACGGAAGTTGTAATGGCTATGTGAAGTGCTCTCTTGTTGGTCGATATTTGGTCGTGTCCGGATTTTTAGCTTCTTTTTGTCAAAAATCGGGACGATCATTCGATGTAGCAACTGATGGGCTACACAACGGTTTTCGCCGTTTCCATAGCAACGGTGGTTTCTATGGCGACCATACTACAAAAGGAACAACTAGAGCCTAGACCCTTCATCCCTACCAAGTTTGGTCGAAATCCGTTGAATAGTTTTGGCGCTACGCTTGCCATAAACAAACAAACGGACAGAAACGAAGACCGACTTTAAGGGTCTCTAGAAGAGAGAACCAATAAACCATGAAACATCAAAGAATTAAAATCGTTGTCTTCATTTTGTTCATTATTCCAAACGGTTTAGTCTAGTTCATTGCGAAACAAAGTCTTCGCTTATATACATCTCGATCGATGTTTCCTGGATACTTCACTATTACTCGCACCGGTTGCATGGAAACATTCCAAAGGCAGAAGGGCTTATCACGGCATTCGAACCCAAGACCTTTGGAACTAGAGGTCGACGCTCTTCCACTAAACCACTGTCTTCAAACTGTTTCGATAAAGACTTTACCAGGGATTGATCTTTGCATGTGATGTATTATTTTTTCCTAAGTCTTCATTATTGGAACTTCCATTGTTTGCTTAACTTTCCTAAAAGCATTGTGTTGTTGAAATACCATTTAACTTGACATTCAATAACATTATCAGAAGCATAAATATGGAAGAGACAAACGGTTCCTTGATGTGGACATAAACAATAATCGTTAAAGTTAGCTGTTGTGGATACAGTGACACAAATATTAATAAAGTTAAGTAAAGGAAACATCTGTTTTTCTCACAATATTTCGCGTATTACTCAACTAAACCCTCTGTAATGGGCACTCAAAATAATTGTCTTACTGAGAGGATGCTTCTGAGTACCCACAACACATACTTTCGCGTTCAAATAAAAATATGAGACCATGAAATGAGCCAATTGTCTAGAAATATATGTCCCTTACCTACTGATATCTCACTTTATGAGATCACATTTCCGAAATGTGCCCCTTTTTCGATGGACCGGACTGTTAAGAAACCTATAAAACAATGATCCGTCTGAACGTTTGGTCATTATTATTCAGAAATAGAAGCAACAACGTAGAACATGAACTGCAAATTAACAGCGATCCTATCGTTCTTAACTACAGGTATGTGAGGAAACCTGTATAAATATATTAATGTATTGGATTTATATTAATAAGTTTATATATTTATAAATTTATTTAGTTATAATTTATTTATTTATTTATCTATTTATTTATTTATTCATATATTTGTTTTAATTAATATTAAATTAAATTACTTATTCATTCACTCATTTATTCAATTGGCATTAGCTAATAGCGATTTATAATTGGATAACTTTGTATTCGTCTATTCAATTATTTCTTTGATATTTATAATTGATATGGAATTTAATAATGCATGTATATATTAATTTGTTTGGCATATGTTTATACATATTATGTATAAAAGACTAACAGAAGCAAGTCGGCATAGTGAGTGGCATTGTGGTCTCGTGGTTAACACGCTGGACTGTCAATCCAGAGGTCTGGGGTTCAAATCCCGGTCCGGGTTCTGGATTTTTCAGAGCTGCTTTAAGTGGCTCCCAATCAACTAGAGGTCAAGTACTGGTTCATTCCAGAAAAAAGTGCCTCGCGTGTATCGGTGCTATACACTAAGCACGTTAAAGAACCAAGGGGTCTGTTCGGAAAGAGCTAGGGTATCGCACCCGGACTCCCTTGTATCTAATTATGTCTCTTGAATTTATCTGCACCTGTCAGATGTTTGTACACTATATAGTGTACACTACCAAATGGGCCTATATAAGCTAGAAAGCTTATGCTCGATCAGAGCAATTGGTCTCTATAATTACATTACATAACATAGCAATATCTATGTTCTATACATTCGTGTATGTGTTCGCCATCTTCTCATTATGACCTATATTTAGAATAGCAATGAAGGGTCGTAGTTTTTTACAACAATGTGGTACTGTTAAGGACTGTATATAGGTACAATACAGTACAATACATTTTTGTATTATATTGTAATAACTTGCAATTATCGTCATCAACACTGAAGGGTTAAGTCCTCCATTATGTTAGTAGATTGTCATACAAATCACAAATCTATGTTTATAGATATGCTTCATTAAAAGTTAAGGTAAAACGGTGGTCATTATCAGCTCAAGTATGTTATCTTATGCAGGTATTAGGAAATGTGACTTTTGTAAAATGTAGTTCGAATAGGTTCCAAAGATATATCAAACGTATATTAATTTATCACTATTGGCTGTGTAGGTTTGTTTCATTTGTTTTCATTTGAAGTTTGTAATGTTACATCGATCGTCAAACAGGTTAAGGCATTTAAATGAAACGATGTCAAGCCAATTAGTACCGAAACGAAATGTGTGTAGAGATTTTTAAGTTTGACTTCCTCATCAGATTCGGTATCGGAGCTTTTGGATTTAAGAGCTGTTATTATGTTTAGAATTGTATCTAACTTGGACTCCGATCTTCATAAATTTATAATAATATATAAATATAAATATTATTTGTTTTCGAAGATTGAGTTATTTCGGAAAATAAATACTACAGGGAAATCTTGATTAAGACTGAAAATGAGGACGGGAACATAAAGGACCGGTTGTAGATGTTATCCAATGTCGATAAAAAAATAAGATGAGGTTCCAGATAAATGCCATAAAAATATGTGTAATTCATTGTGTATTGTTTGAATATTTCAGCCTTGGCTTGCCATCCTGGATGGGTTCCAAACGCTGGGTCTTGCTACCTGTTTGGTTCGGTCAATTTGGACTTTCTCAGTGCACAGGTCTGTTACACTTTAACCAATTGCACATGATTCTAGTCAAGTGTTAACCATGTTGTTAGCAATTTTAACCTTATCCCCAAATATAAGACGACATTAAAGAAACAATCGGGGGATATTTACGTAGGGCGTCAAATTGATTATACACGAACGAAAGACTTTAGTAAAACAATATGATTCTATTTTCTGCCAATGGGTCCACCATGGCCGAGTGTTTTGCGTAGGGGATTTAAAACCAGGTGTCACGAGTATGGTCCCCGATCGAAACATGTAAGGTTAAGTGCCCGTGGGCAACGCACATTTTCTAGCATAGTACTGGTCAGTCAGCATAAATTAAAGGTCTACCGTCGTTATCTATGTAAATTAAGGTTGTAAAATGGCGTAAAACTCCATTTAAAACAATCTATTTTCGGGTACAATAATTGAAATGCCTAATGTTTTCCATTACACGTTATATACGTATATTCTTGGACAGGACTATTGCCTCCAGTGGTCAGCAAACCTAGTACACGTGAATGACGCCTCCGAAAACGCCTTCCTCGAATCGACAGTCCAATCATATGATAGTAAGTAAATTAACTATAGGTGCTTATCGACAGTATCGACCAGATTCAGACTTTTATGCAAATACGTATATAATCATGATGTTTTTATTCTGGTCTAACCCTAACCTTACACAGTATTTAACATGGCATCATGATGTATTATACTGGTGTTGTACACAGTATTCAATAGTATTTAAGTTATATCACGACGTGTCTAGGTTAATTTACTTTCTTCCTGACGCCTATGCAAATGTAACGATACTACTCACACATCCATGGGGGACAAGGAGGGAAGCCATTACTACCATTTTTAAAGTTTTTTGAATGACCCGACACCATGGCAGACGCTCTTACCACTACAGCACGGAGACGATTTATCATGTTGTACTTTTATTTTTATGGAATTGATTAAATTGTGATTAACTCACAAGTGAATTGTGTCCTTAAACGTGAATGTTGCAATGTTATATCCTCTTCAAAGCCGACAAACGCAAATGTTTCCCCGAGATTTAAAGAATCTTCCAAAGAACAAAAATTATTAGGTGCAGAATGGATTCGCAAGCAAATGTGTTTCAACACTAGTCATTAATACGTTAATGTTTGTTTTCCAACTGGCTAATGCGAACAATATTGATTCTGAAAGAAGCAGCGTGGTGTTCTTGAAAAGCAAAATTGGCCTATTGATAGAAATACTAATTTATATAGAACAATTGAGATATGTTAAGGCTTAGTTACAAATGCATCGTTTTTGTTTTGTATATTGCAGCAAAGTCCTGGTGGATTGGACTCTCTGATCTGGACCAAGAAGGTGTGTTCCAATGGATAGATGATAAGTCTTCGCTCACATTTACAGGTAAAACTGTCACATGATAAATAATGCACGTTAGAATTCATATCCATTGTTAAGTGTTGTAAGCCTCTTTCAACAATGTTTCAGTTATATTACGGTGTTTTCTGTGTAAGTTACCTGTCCTACTGGTTCATTTAAACTGACACCAGCGAGTCAGTCGTAATGTTCACCTAACCACCCTGAGCGTCAAGGAGGGCAGCCATTACTACCATTTTTAAAGTATTTAGTATGACCCGGCCGGGGATCGAACCCACGACCATCTGCACCGAGGCAGAAGCTGTATAACTCTAGCAACAAGATGGTCAGCCGTTGTATGTACTAAGCAACCAACAAGTATAGTTTCTTTCTCATATATGCACAATACAGTTATGTGTTACGAAGATAAATCCTATATCGTCACAATCAATATAAAAATGAGAAATCATTGATTGAGTGACGGTTTAGCGCCATTTGCAACAGTAGTTCAAATATATGAGCCGTTCCACGAGAAAACCAACAGTATGGACTCGCAGACTAAGCTTGCCGCGCAGGCGATTCCGTGCAAACACTTTTCGCCTCACGTGGATTTTCTGTTTCAAGAATCATCACGTTATATACCTCTATCCCCCTGACACAGAATGTGTCGGCCCGGATTAGCCTGCGCGGACTGCTTGTCATATTGCCTTTTGTAAAACGTCAAAGAGAATATTGGCCGAGCTTGGGTTCGAATCACTTGAAAAACAGCTCGAATCGCTACCGACTGAGAAACCAGAGCTAAACAGGGTTACCAAACGAGCACCTGTTCATGTTTTCTTGCTTTAATAATTCCTTGACCATGTTTAATCACAGGCGTCTGAGTTTTCTTGTGAGAAAATTAAAAAACACAATACCTGGTTAAACTTCTACTAATAGTCTCTGTATGATCTATCTGCTATTATAATAACGACCGTAATGTTATCGTATGAGAAAACAAGACCTTTTTACTATAAATAGGCACTCCCTTGGTAGTATATAAAATGTTTTTCTCATTTCACTATTATTATACTATGGCATAGTTCACGACGAACTCAAGGAGGGTAGGGTCGGTGGGTACGTGTATCGATGGTGCATGCGCAGACACTTGGTTCTCGTGAACGCACATCTCCACTCTGGAGTCAAAATTCAAAATGGAAGCCTCCGTGTTGTATCCACTTATTTCATTATCGACACCAGAAAGCTCGTTTTCTTGTTGTCTAAATTACGGATCGCAATTATTTGCAAGGCCCAATTAAACAAATCCTTATTTATCTGCCATACAAATAAAAAACATCACTTATTACTGAACTCAGATGTTCGTATTTTAGGATTATTTACACACCAGCATCAATAATTGCCACCCTCCGCCATTTTGGAACTCTTCTAACTCTCGCTTGAAGCAGGGTTGCCAATAGTCGGTGTCAGAAAGTCATATGACGTCACTAGGGTTAAAACTCTTGCCGTTCGTGAGAAACCCGTGAAACTCTAGTCGGAACTCGGTTTCGTCGTGAACTACGCCTATATGAACCGTATAGAAATACTTTTTATAGTAACACGGGAGGGATTCACCAAATTAAAATTACGATATTTTTTATTATAGCATCTGGACAATATAGAGAAACTATTTGAGTATCTTAACGAGGTATTGTGTGTTTCTCCCAATATTTTCTCAAATGTAAAACTCGGACGCCTGTGATTTAATGAAGCTGGTGGACATCATATTTCTGGTGAATATGTATCGTGTTATACGTGGGAACAGGTAAATACTCTGGCGAGTCTGTGCATCTGTCAATCTGCATTCACAAGAGTCATTTATGTGATTTCTGAAGAAGAATGTAGCAACGTAGCTCACTTGTCTCTTCTTCTTGTTCAAGTTTGTAATACCAATGTCGTTTTTAAGCAATATTTCCGAAAAAGGCGTTTTCTCGGTAAGTTTGGAGCACTACCAGTATTATTTATATTTACATCGATGCATTAGACGCAATACTATTCCCTTGACACTGATGCCCAGTGGTTGAAACCATAACTGTCGTTTTTAAATGCATTTTGGTACGACCAAACCGATGACCGAACCCTTGTCTCCCGCTCGCGATGCGAGCGATCTAGCCACTTCACCTGGGAGACGTTGCCATGGGATGTAACACTATATCATTTATATTAACAGATTGGTACCCTGGCCAGCCCAATGATTACAGACACAACGAGGATTGTGCGACGATGTACAAGGGCTACAACTACACCTGGGCTGATTACCGCTGCCTCACTCAGGCCAGTCATCCAATCTGTGAAAAACCGTAAGGCTTTGGTTCCTCATCATGTTGTCGTTAGTTAGGAAGTTTACATATTTAATATTTAGGCCACCGGACCATACACAAATACAAACATTTACAAAACATGTGAAGTGTGACACAAAACATTACAATACATAATTACACAGATAACTAAACAGTCAAGACATAATACATTTTCAACAGTAAGAAAGTCACTAATATTGATAAAATAATTACACTTTACACATGTTCTGATAATAATATATCATATTGCAATGGTCATAACATAGTAAAATAGAAAAACCTGGTTGTCTTCTCTTTAAAAATCGTGTAGATGTAGTTCACCTAATGTTAGGGAGATACTAAAGAATCACTGACGTCATATGTCTGTCGCCAATGAGTCGTATAAGGTTTCACAAACCTTTTGGAAACCATTGTATATGTTGATACGCTAGAAAGCATACGCAGGTAGATATTTGTTTACCTCTGTTATTATTACGATGAGGTTGGATTTCCAGGAGTAACGCTCTGATGATATTAATGTGGAGTGTCATTAAAACCATAAATCGCACCACGCGGCTCGTATGTGTTCGTTGAAGATGCGTGTTTTGCAAGTTGTTTTCTCGGACACAACATAAACGTATACAAAGCAATACATTTTAAGTGTATGCTTATCGATGGGTTATTTTGGAAATAAGAGTGAGTTTCTTGCTTACAAACTCTTCGTAAGAAACAGAAATAATTCTACCTTTTATTTACAATTCTAAGCAGGCATCTTAGACTATTATACTTGGTTGACTTTGTGAAGACGTACATTCTTTACGACCGGATATTACACTATGTTTATGTACTTCATTTATTTATATTTAGCACTAACTGACAGTAATAACTTGATAATGTTTGAAATAATTGAATTTGAACTATTCCTGGTGGAAATTATGCTCCCCATTGCAGATATTTCGAAAGATAAGGATTAAACACTCTTGATCTTTTTTTACAGGGACACACAAGCTGTATAGGGAGTTATCAAGTGCGATTGGAGACGAACTGAACTCTGTATTGTTCTCATTCGTTTTACTTTGTGTTATCAATATATTTCGTTATTAAACATAAAAAAAAGATTATTGCGTGTTCGTGTTATATGTATACATACTAAAATAAAGCGCTGATAATAACATTGAACACGTTTCTGTTGTGTTATGCACTCGCAGCATTGCCCATAATAACTCATGAACTATAATATTATCTCAAACATTATACCATTGCAATAAAGAAAATATACTTTCTCCGTATAGTGTAATATCCGTACAAGCTGTGTTCCTGTATCTCAGCTCGGCCAAAAGTCATTCCGACGTTTGACAAAAGTCACTGAGACAAGCGTCATTCGTCTTTCACCAATGTGCTACTAGAATATGTGGAAAAGCAGCCAGTTGCTTGGAAAGTATGTTGTGTGGTGTACTGGTGCGAGAAAGCTAGGTTGATTATAGTATACACTGCTTACAAACGACATGAGGTTTGGTTGTCATCCTAACAGTTATGAATAGCTTGTTCAGCTAGAATGTCGTTCAGAAAATTAAAGAGCACATTACCTCGACTTTGTCAGCTGAATCTGAATACACTCCTATGTCAGTCTTGGAAGTACCCGTATGCCATAACGATATATTAAAACATGATCTTATCGTCCTTATAACAAGTATAAAACAAACCTGCCCCTGTGCACCCATATTATGGATGCAAATGACTACCCATGTAGAATTGGTGCAGCAAACTGAGACGATGCGTTAATTGTCCTGGTACTTGACTGGTCGCAAATGCATTTCGGTTGGTTTTCATAGAGCGCCGTTATTATCATTTGAAACAGAGATTTGGTCTTCCACATTGTTTGAAACATAGCTGAGGTGCGCGCTCTTCAGAAACCAGAATGTTTGTACAAATATGCAAACTGCGGGTAATTAAACCTATCAATTCTGTTTCGTTTTTTAAATGGCCGTGTCGAGCTTTGTATTTTGAAGAGTTTATTGCCAAGTTTAGGAATGGAATAATATCAATATGAATATGTTACGGTTAATCAGCCAACAGTATAGAGCTTGTTCAGATGTTCAGATGGCGCAGATGCGCCGGCTAGCCTCGAAGTACATGTACATAGCTCTAGATAATAGGCATTGTTCATGCTCTAAAATCTTTATTTGATAATTAAACCCTTTGTTGTGGGTACTCAAAGGAATCGTCTCAAAGAGACGACTCTTTTCTCAAAATAGGATTTGGTTGAGTAATAAAAAAGGATTGTGGGAAAAAGACCTGTTCACTCTTTCTTATCGAGTCCTCTGAATTGTATACTAGTGGCACAGACTTCACAATATCTGTTCCAGCAGTAAACAAATTAAATGTCTGTTTTCTCATGGCATGATTATTATCTTTGGTATACATGCACTAAGAGTTATATTATAATTTATAACACACGTATTACGGTGCAATATAGATCTGCTTTTCGATCTCACTTAAAAACAATAACAAAGGGCATCCATACAATACGAAAATGACCAGATTCTACATTTAGGAATTGAAATTGGTGTACACCTTTTTTGAATGAAAGAAAAATATGAAAATGGTGTACGAAATAGAAAATAATAGATATAATTGAATAGTTAGTATAACTACTAAATCAAGCTGGATACGAATCATTGGCCTTGTTTTTAAGGAATGTATTCCTTGTGTAGAAACAGTCGTAAACATTAGCTGTAACTCGGGATAAATATTATCCTAGACCAGCCTATAAGAACTCATTGTACTATCAGCATCAGCGTGGTCGGCATCTCCTACCTTCGTCGTAGTGAACTGTTAACTACGTTTAAGTTCCATTAAATGAGCCAACTTTAGGGAAAGGAACTCTTTGACATTTCTTTAAAGTGTAGGTTCAGAAAAATATACACATGCTGATCTGGTTCTACATAATTCAGATAATCAAACTTCAACATTTGTTTTCAATTGACGGACACATATATAGTGTTTACTTGTATCAGATAGTTGTCACATACAACAGCATATGTAGAAAAGTGTTGACGCCGTTATGTCTTATTTTGATTTACATCGATTGCGAAACAACTTTTCAGCAGTTATTAATCGCTCTCGATGTCTGCTTCCTTGAATTTTAACAAGAACTCGCACCGTTTTGATAGAACAAATCCCAAAGACAAAACCTGCGCATCATGATATTCGAACCCGGGACCTTTGATACACCATCAACAATACTATTTCAGCTATATCACGGCGCTTCTTTTGCGTATCAATTACAATGGCAACACATCAACCAAGAGAGCCATGGAAGTAAGCCATTCGGCACAGGGCTAAAATCGTACATTTAATCTATTTAAATGTACAGTCAAAATTCGTTTATCATTTTGTTGTCTGAGCCACTTCACTCGAAACCAGACCTTCGGAGTGTTATAACTATTTTGATCATAGCTTTATTTGCCTTGCTTTATAATGATACATAATCGCTGTGTGGTCATTACCATTGCCCAGAGACTAACTGATGCTTGACCGACTAAATAGCGAACAGAGTAGACCATAATTGCATAGGCTTTCATGGCTCCTCTCTGGTCGCAACGTTAGAGGGTAAGGTTTCTTGTGACGCTGATATTTGTTCTTATCATTATGACGAAAACAAATAAATCTTGACCTAGTATAGCGACATCATGTTAACATTGCTGTTTATTTGTCGACTATGGCTTGTTATTTGTACGTATATAACGTTTTTGTTTTAACTCTTTCGATGGCAAAGCCAATTGAAGGTTTTTGCAAACAATGCGAATTCATGTGGGTCAGCCGTCTCTCCTGAAATCTGCGTTGTTTGCTACTAAGATATTAAATGTAACCAAATGTCCTGTTGGCCGAAAAATGGAATGGTTAAACTTTCAACATGGAAGAGTCGACTTTGTGAAATTCGGCAGTGAAATAGTTAATTTATGTTTGATGGGAAGATATATTGTACATATTATTTGACACGGTAGGGCGGGACTTGATACGGATCCTTGCAATTCTTTTTGTTTTTATAAAAAGTAAATTTCCTGAGGCAATCAGAACAAAATGGTCGTCTCGTTTTTCTGTCCAATGAAATCGCACGATACAACCATACAACCAACGCTCAATTCTTCTATCAAAATGGCTACTAAACGATCGGAACACTCGGTCACAAGTGTTGCTGATGCAAATGTCAATCTGAGACAATCTGTGAAAGGCAGTCATCAGAATTATACGAGCATTTGCCACTCAAGCGAAGCTTGTGTCTTGTTTTAAAGAGATTAGATTCCTGTAGGCCTACTTTCGGTTATTTAGCTATTGTAGAAGCTATATATATACTCGAGTTTCCAGATACTAAGCATCATCAAAAACACAAAAGTTACCATGCAAAGGATAAAATGAAGCTTTAGATATTGGAATAAAGTTTAACTGTTAAAAATTGACTGCTTATACAAAGAAACTCAAGAAAATGGTGAGAATAGTGACGTCAGGAAATTAGAAAAACTACGTAGTTGGAATGCTCGACGTTACATAGGGTGTCTGTCGTTTTCAGTATTGGTGGGGACTGGAGCTAACTGTCCAGATAGATGGGTGACCTTCAAAGATTCATGTTATCTTTTTGGTGTGGATAAAATGCCGTTTAATGAAGCTGAGGTAAATATATACATAAATAGACCGCATCGGTGCGTGCAATCGCAGGTCCCCGGATATATTATGCCAACAATTTTAATAATTAAAGGGAGTTATATTATCTATTGTTGTGATATAACTGAACAAAATGTTGAAAGCGGTGCACATTAAGGGCTAAATATCCGGATGTAGATCTATTTGAACACATCGTTACATCCATACAAACAAACAAACATGCGAACGGCTCGAGGAGAAAAACAATCCTTTCTATCGACGCATTTCCGGGGTAAGTTCCAACAACCCTGAGCTCCAAAGATGGAAAGCCATTACTTCCATTTTAAAGTATTCAATATGATCCGGTTCGGGGATCGCAACAGCGATCTCCAGCACTCGAAGTGAACGCTCTACATCTACACGTCCGAGGTAGACGCTCTACCACTGCAACACTAAAGCGGACGCTCTACCACTACACAACTGAGGCGAACGCTCTACCACTACATCGCCGAGGCGAATCCTCGATCACTACACAACTGAGGCGAACGCTCTACCACTACATCGACGAGGCGAATCCTCGACCACTACACAACTGAGGCGAACGCTCTACCACTACATCGACGAGGCGAATCCTCGACCACTACACAACTGAGGCGAACGCTCTACCACTACATCGCCGAGGCGAATCCTCGACCACTACACCACCAAGACGGACGATCTACCACTTCACAAGCCTTTGCATGACATTGCTCACTGTGCAATGAAATCTAAGATAAAGTGGCATTGCTATTTGTTCTTTGAACAATAAAAATTAAGTGACATTGTTTATTTGTTCTTTAAATTTAATGATTAAGTGGCATTGGTGTTCTTTCATTGAATTTAAAGATAACGTGACATTGATTTGTTTTCATTGAATGTAAGGATAAAGAGTGGCATTGCTATCTGTTCGTTATTTTTGTTTATGAAGGGCATGTTCTCTTTATTCATCTAAATGGTATGTTAAATCAATTTCATATTTATGTCAAGGACCTTGTTGAATAGGCGAAACGATTAAACAAGATGACGTTGTACAGCTTCCGCGTCGGATGCAGGATGTCGAGGGTTCGATCTTACCCCGGGTCAAACCAAATAATTTAAAAAATGACACTAATGGCCTTTCCTCCTTGGCTCTGGGGATTGTTTCCTTAGCATTACTAGTATTCTACTCATCACGCCATTATACAACTTTAATATCGTTGAGAGTATCGTAAAATAGCACACAACGAAGCACATATACGATCTGTATTTTTGCAGGAATCTTGTCGTCATCACAACGGGTTTCTGGTCGAAGTGAACAGTCAACTGGAAAATGATTTTCTACGGGATTACTTGACGGAACTTAAAGGTTTGGGCCGCCATATGTTGTATGTATCTGTATCTGTATCTCTATCGGCCCCAGCTACTATGTCGCTTAGTGATGTGACTAGTTACACTTGCCTGGTATACCCCGTTTCACTCATATGTTCGTTGGTGCAAATGTATGCACGTTTAAATATATTTAATGATTAAATAATATAATTTAATAATATTAAATAATTTATGTTTTCGAACGTTTAAATGGAATGTGGAATTGCGCTATAAATTCATCAGTCGTTATTCTTTAGGTAGACTATATAGGGAAAAGTACGTTGCTGTAGCGATACGGGGCTTTGGTATTGTTCTGCAAGGTGCGTGGACAATTGATAGCTCACGAGCTCGAAGGTCGAGATAGATGTCAATTTGACCATGCCCCGAATAGACAATACAAATCCATGTCTCGCTACTGCAGCATTATTTGCCTTTTATATATACCTAGTATAACTTTACATACAGAATAAAGAAGAGCTTTACAAATATCTATATTTTCAATAACGAAATAACCAAATTTACACATAAACTAAAATGTATGAAAGAAATTTGAATGACGTCATATCAATGACATCACATTAGTGACTTACCATTACCTTATTTGGTACCGTATTTGACTTATTAAAAAAAACGCAATTTCAATCCGTCTTGTTTTATTTACTCATGTCAATATGCATGTATTTGGACCTTTAAAAAAATGCATGAATATAATAAATAGAGAATATCATGTTGCAGAAGCAATACTGGGTCTGGTATTGCAATACGTGGACACTTTATATCTCGAAAGATCAAAGGTCAAGAGAGCTGTAAAAATGTCCACGTCACACGAGTATACAATATAACCCAGATATCGCTAAAGTAACACAATTTTCCTTTTATCATAGACATTGTAAAACTTATAAGACAGAAATAAGAAAACTATTACATGTGTATTATTTTTTTGAATTTCCTTTACAGTTATATCATTCTTAGCGCTTTTTTTATTATAATCATTATTATTATTATTATTATGTTATTATGAATTACACCATTATTTAGATGCAGATCATTGGCTAGGTTTAACGGATAAGATGGCAGAAGGACGATGGGTATGGTATAAAAGTCAGACGGCGTTGGCATTTAATGACTGGAATCCAGGGGAACCAGGGAATGTCTGACACAATAATGAAGATAGCGTAATATTCGGTTACGCCATTAGCTTCCATTGGGCAGATGTTTCGTGCACTAGTTCACGAAAGCCAGTTTGTGAGAAGAGGTAGGAGAATATGTCATTGATGCATACGGCAAGAGAATTTCCAGGCACATTCAAAAATAAAGTGTGACAAAATTAAAATGGGAAATTGCTATTTAAGAGCCAAAATGCATTCAACTCTTTTCAATAACTACAATTATGTGTCTATATATGATTATAGTCACCTGCAGATTTGTATTTTGCTAATAAAAGGTCAACATGAACCCCATTAGTGTTAAATTCTCAATCGTCATTTTTCTCATGACGATCACTTTTGGTTCAAGTGTTTACAAAAGTTCAGTGTTACCTATTTAACTTGCTGTTTGACTTAGTTAGAAAAGTTGTTTTCGAATTAATGAAGGAATGCTTTACATAATGAGCAATATCTCCTGTTGCCACAACGTGTTTATCTCTATTCAATGATCAAACTTTCATTTTTTAAGGGTATCCATATTGTTCACCAGATGTTTTATAAGTCGTCTGCTGTAGATGTGTTGTATGTGGGAAAGGGTTAATATTATGCTATTAATTATTTTTTCAGCAATGATGTCACAGAACTGATTGGATAAGGCACTCTGTAGTCTCAGATATCGCTGCGGTCTATGTACAATGCATGTAAACTACATTATGATTAAACATGTTGTAGACTCCATGTTTCAGGCCAAACACGTTCAAATTCTTATTACGTTTTAAACTGTTTTGTAAAGAAGGTGTTTGACTATAAGATTTATTTGTTTTATCGTTTACCCTCTCCTACCCATAACAAATATGCAGCAGACGCATTTGAAAACATTTAGGCAAAAGCATAGAGAATATCTACACATATAGATTTTATTACTTGGAGATGTTGGAAACATTTTGTCCAAAGAAGAAATTGTTCTTTTTGGCCAATTTCTCTTATTGGCATGATGTTTCCAAAAGTCGTCAGATGTAGAGGCTTCAGACAGCGTCTATATCTGGGAACGGGTAGCAATATCTTATCGGATTTCTTATAAAAATATATTTAAATGACTTAATGAATAGCAATGATTTCAAAGCACCACTAGTATGTTATGTTTGGAAGACAGTTGTGCCGTGGAAGGACCTCGTCGTCTCATACCAAAGGCCCAGGGTTCGATTCTCGTGATATGATCAGCGAGTTCTGCTTTTAGGATTATTCCGTGCAAGGCGAGGGTACTAATTTAAAGTCTCCAGGAAGAGGTGAAATCGAAAATGAGAGATATAAGCTGAAAGCTTATTTCACAATCGATGTAAAAAAGATAAGCTTAAATGAAACTAAAAGTTTATCTTGAATATAATTTTCTTGCTATGGTAAAACTGTGTATTTCCATCCTCTTCGTATAATTATTCGAGAAGACCCGCTAAGCTCGAATTGTAATTTATAATCATAAAGTTAATCTCAGAACAAATCAGTCACGTTTGATTTATGTTTAAAATGTGTCAACAGAATGGCTATACGATAACAATAATATTGAGTAGTTTTAGAACAGCAAATGATGGAAACATTAGCTAAAAACTAAAAACTAAGACAGTTCTTATCGAGGCTGATCCATTATATGAAAGAAAGGTATTTTTTAACGAATCAGTTACAAAGTATATGTATTTACGGTGATATCATTTTCAAATTGCCCAAAGGATGATCTGAAACTGATTTCATACTACATGTATATAATTGTAACAATATCAAATGGAATAACCGAAGGTATACGTATTTACGAGAAGTAATGTATAGCCGGCCATCATGAAGTCCAAAAAGACCAATTGTGTTATGAGAAAGAATGGCGCAAAAGGCAGCAGGAAAATACTCCAGTGAGATTTTGAGTACGGGGATGCGAGACGGTTGCTGTTGTAAAACATAAACTCTACACATATTGCAAAATGAATATCCAAACAGGTACTGCAGTATCGTTAAATTTTATGAATGGAAAAATGTCCCGCTTTATATTCAATGTTACATACTTAAAAGATCCGTTGACATAATACATAAAGGTGTTCGATGACTGCATCCCTCGGGTGAAAGCTATATTTCACTGACTTGGTTTTCATAATGAACACTAAAGATAAATGAAAAAAAGTATCTATTCATAAACGAATTTAGCATAAAACCCAACAATTACTCGAACAAGTCGAAAACTCGAAGTAGTTTATGTTTCCCTTTTGAGTTCTAGTTAATGAATTAAGCATAAATCCGGCGATCAAACGAACAAGTTGAACACTCGAAATAGTGTATGATTCCCTTTTGAGTTAGAGTTAATGAATTAAGCATAAATCCGGCGATCAAACGAACAAGTTGAACACTCGAAGTAGTTTGCGATTCCCTTTTGAGTTCGAGTTAATGAATTAAGCATAACTCCAGCAATCACTCGGACAAGTTGAAAACTCGAAGCAATTTATGGTTGCTTTTTAAGTTGGAGTTAATGAATTAAGCATTATCCAGCTAGCACCCGAAAAAGTCGAAACTCAAAGCAATTAAGTATTTCCATTCGAGTTTGAGATAATAAATTAAGCATAAATTCGGCGATCATCCGAACAAGTCGAATACGAGAAGTAGTTTATGATTCCCTTTCGAGCTCGAGTTATCGCGAATTTAAAAAAAGACTTCCGAAGGACGGTGGTTTTTTTTGGCGTACGTAATTTAATGCGTTATGACCTTATCCCCTCCCCTGTCTTATCACTGCTATTCCTCATTTACAAAATGTCCTAATTGTTTGATGAATGTTTTAATTTTTGGTGCATTTCATAGGTTGAGGAAATACTTTTTTATGTGATCTGCAATGGCAACTAATCCTAGAATCGCTTTCCAAATAGTAATCATTATGTATAAAATTCATGAACAATCTTAAACGCTTGTATCCTGGTGCTATCTGCAATTGGGTTGATAATAATAACAATCGTGAAACATTCTTTATTCCGAAAACACAGACATTAATAATGCCATAGAAAGCGGTGTAAAAAGCGTTTGCCACCAAACGACCCAAATTTATTCACGAAGAGCGAGTTAATAAACTTGTCTTGGCGGTGTCTCAATAGCGCTCATCGTCATCATGTCGTCTACGGCGGCGTTCCCAAAGTGTTAAACAGTTGAGTTTAAATTGTGACATACGGTTAAGAGTGAAGCTTGTGGTATATGCTGTTCTCTGACAGTTATTGTTTTGTGTTACAATCAGGCCGCCGATCTACCCGATGAACCGTTCTCTGACATACGAAAAGCCAGTACTCTACTTGTAATGTATCAATGTAACTTGAATAGACGTGCTTTCGGGTTAAGATCCTGCTTGTATTTTTGAAATATAACAACCAGTTTACATTTGCTTTCCAAAAAATACAACATGGCATTTGTTCATATCTATGTTCAGTCTGCCATTGATTTAGTTCTTATTTCAGAAACTGCTTACATCTGTCCGAAGCAATGGACGCAAATTTGCAGATTAATAAATATATAGGGAACTGAACTTGTCTACGGAAGCGCATTAGTGGCAAGAGTTAATAAATGACTCCCATATATTGTAGGAGTTTTGTCGCCAAAATAACTCACATCTTGTGGAAGTGGACGACGAGAACGAAAATGACTTTTTGAAACGTCATCTCAAGATACTTCAAGGTTATATATTTTATTTTTATGTTTTGTTCCGTTTTGTTCAGTTTTGTTATCAAAGGAGACAACACAGGAACCAGGAGCGATTGAACTAGTAGGACATAAATAAAAAACCACAAGAATATGTAGAGTGAAAAGGGGCATTTTAATTGTAAATGCTAGATGGAAAATTCAAAACAAGAATGGAAATGGGATTTTAATTGAAAATGCCAACTGTAACTGTTCATGTTTCGTAATATTCCTACGTCCGCTCCCGAATATTGGATCAGGGGTGGACCCCGTAAGTCCCAAGTGAAGGTAAAGTCGTCACTTGTTCGAATGAAGTCTTTAAGTGTCCGTACGAATGAATGACCGAACAACTGAATTCGTTACAAGGGCGCAGTCTTCTTTGATGTGTGACGTCAACTCTATGTGTTGCGTCGGTGATCTAGAAAATTATCCGGGTCGAGTCCAAAGATGGTCGAGAACATACTGTAAGCATAAAATAAAGTCCGTAAATCAAAAGCATGTAGAATTCTAAACAAGTGAAAAGCGATAATTGTTGTATTTCTATTGGCCAATACTGGTTAGGAGTAATCTGATTGGCTAATGTTAATTAGGGGTTCAAATTACGTGTAGTTCTTCGTTAACGTATATTGCAACAGATCACTGGCTTGGAATGACAGACGAAACAGTCGAAGGTCATTGGGTTTGGTATAACAGTGCGAAACAGATTGCATTTAAAGGTAAGTTCTTACGCTCATCTATTTACCCGGGGAAATTGGTGGAGAAGGCTGAATTGCTTGTTTACAGCCATATTTTTATAAACATTTTTAAAGTATTCTGTTGCAGTCATGTCAAAATTCATTTGTATCAAATTCAGGTAAACTGTCAAAATTGTTTTAATGTTTAATGAACGGTTAGTTTAGTTTAATGCATGATTACTAAGCCTTTTCTCCCCATTTCCATGCAATGTTTATAAATTTGCTACAGAAACGTCAAACGTAGTACGTAGCAAATCACGTTAGAGGTTAAAGATGTGACTGGGATGTATGCCTGTTTCCGCCACGATGATGGTACTGTGTATGTGAGATTTAAGCCTGGCTGACACAATATTTAAACGTTTATATTTTATCTATACCACATAGTTTGTTTAAATACCTGGTTCATTGCGAAAGAACCCATAATTGCCATTATAGACGACGGACAATAAAGCAATATTGTAATTTATCACAAAACACATCTTATATTTTAGCATTTAGGAGAATGTGGTAGATTACCTCTATGTATAACTTATATTCCAAATTGTATTAAGTTTTGGTTAAAAATATTACGTATGGAAAACCATAGATATCCTTAGCAATGTTATAATATGCTAAAACAATTTGATGAGGCTGGTAGAAGAACTTGGGCTAGTAATATTAAAGAATTATTATTTACGTACGGTTTTGGTTATGTTTGGATTGCTCAAGAAGTTGGAAATGAATCAAACTTTATATAATTATTTAAGACACGCATTAAAGATTGTTATTTACAAAGATGGAACTCAGGTTTGAGTGATTCATCCAAGGCATTACATTATAAACATTTTAAATCTCATCTTTACGTCGAACCATATTTAGATATTGATTTGTCCTATATTTTAAGAAAAACTTTATCAAATTTTCGAGCCATATTCTAATGATTGAAAAGGGCAGGCTTTCTTCATCAATAGACAGAGATTTAAGATGTTGTCCTTTATGTATAAAAAATAATATTTATGTAGTCGAAGACGAGTTTCATTTCTTCTTTGAATGTAATGAATATGAAATGCTTAGACAAACTTTCTTTAAACCTAACTGGTTAAATAATAGATCTCTTAACATGTTTTACATAATTATAAGTTTAAAGGATGAAAAGAGTTTATTCAGTATTGCTCGATTCTTATTTAATGCATTTGCAAGAAGAAAGGGAACTCTTGATTTATAATATTAGAAATTTTACAAGAATTCGTAATTTGTATACACACTGCAGATAAGTTACATTTGTTATGTAAATATCATTGAATAATGCATTCAGTTAAATACGATACTGATATCTGTTTCAAACAATTCTTTTCAATATCAACCAAATTTCTGTTACTATATTGACATGTTTAAAAACTATAACTATAAATATATTTTCATTTACAACTTATTAAGCTAAACTATAATTGTTTCATCATAAAAGCTTAGAAATGTATATGTTTATTTGAATACCACCAATATTTATTGTTTGCTTCACTCTATTTGATGTATGTACATGTTGTATTTTGGGCCGGAGGCCTTTATTACCAAATAAAATATGTCTATGTCTATGTATATTCGTTCAATCATACGCTCAAATAATCATTCAATCATGTATTCGTTAATACTTTTAATCATTCATTTGTTAAATAGTTCATTAATTCAATCATGTATTCGTTTATTCTTTTAATCATTCATTCATTTAATATTGTTTTCATTCAATTATATATTCGTAAATTAATTTAATCATGCATTCATTCATTCATTCAGTCCACTAGCAGATATGTTTTATCATAAGACCTGGAGTATTCAAACTTTCCTAACACATCGATTTGGTTTTGTTGGGGTTTTACGCCGTTCTCAACATAATTTCATGGTGACAGTTCACTAATTCATGATGCATGGGTAAACAAACCAGTACTAGGCTATGAAATATGCCTTGCTCAAGGGCTCTCCCCGATGACCACAGCGCCGCGACTGGTGATCGAACTCGGGACGCCTGGTTCCAAATCCCCGACGCTCACAAATCCGAGTGATGAGGAGCAAACAGTGCAGAGGAATATTAGTCTGCAAACATATACAATTTCAATCATGATAAGTATATTTCTAAAAAATCTGGTCGCGTGTACCAGAGCAATGGTTAGATCGAAAGTGCTGTGTTTCTACATTGACAGGAGCGCCTCAGTGGTGTTGTGGTAGAACGTCTGTTTCGGGTGTGTGAGGTTGCGGGTTCTATCTCCGACGGGATCATACCAAATACTTGAAAAATGGTAGTAGTGGTTGCCCTCATTGACGCTCACGGTTGAGGGATTAGCATTACGACTGACTGGCTGGTGTCAGTATAAATGGACAAGTAGTTCTTGTAACTGACCCAGTAAACACCGTTTTATAACTGAAGATTTGATGAAAGCGGCGTAAAACACCAAACAATAATCTACATTGACAGATTGGGGCCTTGGTGAACCAGGGAGTAAAGACGGTGCGAACGAAGATTGCGCAGTCCTTAGTGCGTACAAACATTTCCAATGGGCAGATGTTCGCTGTATGTCGTCTAGGAAAGCGTTATGTGAGAAGTGAGTTTTGTAAGCCAGAATCCCTTCGAATTAAGTGGAATTCCAATTACTCGAACATGAGAAAAAATTCGAATGCATCGTTTAACTCTAACTATTTCCATCGCCTCGGTGGTGTAGTGGTAGCTCGCCCGACTCGGTGCGGCAGGTTGTGGGTTCGATCCTCGGCCAGGTCATATCAAAGCCTTAAAAACTAGTAGTAATAGCTGCACTCCTTGGCGCTCAGAATTGTGGGGTTAGCATAACGACTGACTCGCATGTGTCAGGATAAATGGACACGTAGAACTGATAACTTACTCAGGAAACGCCCTGATATAACTGAAAAAAGGTTGGAAGCTGCGTAAATCATCAAGCAATCAATCAATCGAACTGGATCTACCTTTTGAAAACATTGTTACAGCAGTTCTGATTAAATGATTTATGTTTTGTCTCGAATTAACGTTGGAGTGTGAGCAATCTTATCTGAGTCGTCACTGTTGGCTAACAAGTGAAGGGAGCATTCAACAAACCTCTGCCATACGTTGTACATGTATATCACACAGTATGAATGTAAAAAGGCTTTAACCCTTTCGCTGCCGAAGACAATTAAAGGCTTTTGCAAACAATGCAGATTCAGGCGAAACAGCTCATAACGAGCTGTCTCTCCTGAACTCGGCATTGTTTGCCACTTAGACATTAAATGTTACCAAATATCCAGTTGGACGGAAATGCAGTGGTCCAATTTTTCAACATGGAAGATTCAACTTTGTGAAATTCGGCAGTGAAAGAGTTAAGGTTGTTATCTAGAGAACGCCACTCAAATAGTGATAATGTTTTCTTCCAGGACAGCCTATACTGAAGTCGTCCAAGTTGTGGGATAATCTGTGCTTCTATTGACAAGTTTGACGGCAACTTAATGTCCAAGTGAATTGAACAGTTTCGTGTATACATATGTTCTTCTTTAATTGTTGAAAATATAACAAAAGAAAATTGTTTTGGAACTTTATTTTTTCTGACATGGTTACTTGTGTTCGACGGATGAAAACAGTTGTGTTCAGTCACGGGAAAAACAGTGGTTCTGGGTCCGATACTATAAATCTCAGAAATGAATTCAATGCTCCAAATAAGATTTCTGATTGGTCAATTTGGAGAACGAATTTGCTTCTGACTAATCAGATACATGAGCACACATTCTGAACTCTAGATTGATATCCCTCGGCGTTAACGGCTAAGCTATCGGGGCCCAAAGAATAAGCAGTGTCCCCCATTCAACTAGAGCTCAAGCACTGGTCCTTTTCAGGAAAATGTGCCTCACGTGTATCGATGCTATACACTGAGCCCGTTAAAAAACCAAGGGGTATTTTCGGAAAGATCTAGGGTATCGCACCAGACACCCTTGAATCTTATTCTGTCTCTTGAACTTATATGCACCTGTCAGATAAAGTGTACTCTATCAAATGGGTCTATAGAAGCTAAAAAAAAACCATGCTCAATCAGAGCAATTAGTCTTTATATTTGAATTACAAAGCTTTGAATAAACAGAAACGAAGGACGCTAAATATGCTCAAAGAAAGCTTCCAGCACAGATTAAACCTTGGAATAAGCAGAATGAAAGCACGATATATGTGTGTTCATTTACGTAAGTTTTTTCCTGGCATTTCAGAAGTTTCGACTAAGACAAACGATCTTATTCCCGACACAGAATCTGATCTAAATCTGTATTTAGTTCTTTGAATGTCTCTGGTAGTCAATTCCTGTGATTGAAATGTGTTGTCAATACTGCTTTTAAAACAAATCCGAATCAGATGACTTTGAAGACTTGTAGACAAAATGTGGAAAATCTCTATAAATGGAAGATTAATTATTCAATAAAGTTGAAAACATTGTAGCAACAGAAGAAATTGCTCAATGTTTTTAAAAGAGGTCTGGTGTAGAGGCGTCAGAAAGCGTCAGTATGTGGGAAAGGGTTAAAACACGTTATCAAGTGTAATACTGCTCCGTTAAAAATGCATCAATCGGTTCGCAAATGCAGTAAATCTGCAATAAATCTGCAGCAGACGACTTCGAAATTTGCAAAACTATTGAAAATCTCTGAATGAAATAAGGATTACATGTAAAACGTTTATCAGAGAGATATAACACAGTGCATATGGTTGAATTCATATTTTTTGTCAAACTCTTAGTTCGTTTGCCACCGTGGTGTACATCGCAATGAGATAACAAGAGCGCCGCAAGCGAACGCCAACACTCGTCTACCTTGTATATGCGTCGATAAATGGGCATTACTGAATATTTATTAAAGCCAGTGAAAAAACATTGCTAATTGGCTGGCCTGGGTCGTGGATCGTAGCTCAGTCACTGAAAAAACATTACGAATTGGTTGATCTGGGTCGTAGATCGTAGCTCAGCCACTGAAAAAAAGCAATGGAAATTGGTTGATCTGGGTCGTAGATCGTAGCTCAGCCATTGTAAAAACATTGCGAATTGGCAGACCAGGGTCGCAGATCGTAGCTTAGCCACTGAAACCCCATAGCGAATTGGTTGATCTGGGTCGTAGATCGTAGCTCAGCCATTGTAAAAACATGTAGCAGATATACGATCTACGACCAATTTCCAAAAATAATTCAGTGGTTCAGCTACGATCTACGACCAAGGTCAGCCAACTACATTTTTTGTTGAGCTACGACGATCTACGATCTACGAAAAACCGGACGTGCTTAAAAGTAACCGTTTTATTTACATGATGAGAGGAGTGTGATCTACATGTGTGTTAATGTTAACTGGAACAATTCACACAGAGTTAATTCTCGTACAGTGCAACCTAGTTTAAAATACTTTTCTTTCCTTTTAGACACATACGTCCAATGTCTGTTTAAGGTTTTACAGGCATTGTTTAGACATGTTTATTCCGCCGAAGTTGTGTAGTGGTAGGGCGTCCGCCTCGGTTGTGGGAGCTCACGTGTTCGATCCCCGGCCGGGTCATACCAAACACTTTTAAAATGGTAGTAATGGCTGTCCTTGGCGCTTAGAGTTGCGGGATAAGCATTGCGTCTGACTGGCTGGTGTGAGGATAAATGGACCAGTAGTACTGGTAACTTACCCAGGAAATGCCGTGATATAACTGAACAATTGTTGAGATCGGCGTAAAACACGAAACAATCAAAGAAGAAACAAAATCACCTATGCCTCAACTTCCCCCTTTGATTCATTCTAGTTTGTGTACGTCAAAATGTAAATGATTTATTATAAGAAATTTGAATTAAAACATGGGAATCTTGTGTCCCTTATTTTTACTTTGAAGTATATAGAGTAGCAATAATATCTGCCAATGACGATTTTTGTAAAGGAGGATTTGTGGAGCAATTTCTCACTTTGCAACGACGTTTCGAGCGTTAAATGTACTTTAATTGTTTTAACTGTCCATATGTTTGCCAACATGTTTCCATAATCGTCTGTTGCAGATGTGCTTAATATGGGACAGTGAAGGGTGCAGATAAAAGCTATTTATTTATTTCAATAAGATAAGGCAGGAAGAGTTATAATTTGGTTTTAAACGCGGCTATATGCGATATATGCGAACAATTTAGGCAGACATAAATCAGCAATCAAGTAGTATCTAGTTTTCGTCTACAATGGTTGCCTTTGGAAGTGACATAGCACATACGTGAACCGTCCCGCGAGTAAAACAACAGTATAGTCTATGTGTAATGTATCGACCCAGAGAAGCCTAAGCAGTCCGCGCAGGGTAAGCCGGGCCGACACAATCCGTCTTAGGGGGATAGATGTATAGAGTAATGATTTCTGAAATAGAAAATCTACAGGAGGCGAAAAGTGTGTGTCCGGGTAAGCCTGTGCGGCATGCTTAAGATGTTCCGGATCGATACTTTACGCAATGTCCACACTGTTTGTTTTTCTCACGGGACGGCTCATATCAATATATCTGCGTAATTTATCGACCAGATCAGCCTGCGCTGTCCGCGCAGACTGATCCGGCCGACACATTCCGTCTTAGGGGGGAAAGATGTATACAGTAGTTATTCCTGAAACAGAAAATCCACAGGATACGAACAGTGTCGGTCCAGGTAAGCCTGTGTGGCATGCTTAAGCTGATCCGGGTCGATACTTTACGCAGAGTCCACAATGTTTGTTTTCTCACGGGACGGCTCAAGTACGGAAGTATGATAGCGAAAATGTGTTTATTATAAACTAACGCGTTTATAAACCAACAGAACGTCAGTTCGTTATAATGTCTAACATAAATCGGACAGTTAAATCGTCTTTGATCATATTTACAATCACATAGCATGGTTAAGGTATTCTTTTCCAGGTCATATCAGCTATGTGTTTGCTGATAGGATGCTTGGATATCAACATAATCAACATATAACGACCCTGGTGAGTACCCGAAGGCCCCTCCCCAAGTTGTGTGATCTTTAGTTGGCCTCTTAGAGAAAGTGTTCAGAAACCAAGCTGCAATAAAGTCGTGCATACATACGTTCGTGTTTAATGACTAGTTTAACTCTCAAATGTATCTTCTATAGCCACACTATCATACAACTGATAGTGACAAATAGGCCGTGTGATAAGGAGACAGACTTCATAGACTTAGCGCCCAACTCACTTCTAGATCAGCCTGCCCGTCCCAGTAGTTTCATCAGCGTCTCCACTGTTCACCATTTAGTCGTACAAGCACCATTGACGTTTTGGGCAGAAGGTTATTACCATGAAACGTGTTTGTAATATGATCGTAGTTTCAAAAACCGCGAAGACAAGTTTTCCCCTGACGTTGAATAACCTTAAGTTAGATTGACCCATCTGTGTTGAATTCATTTGGACATCATGGCATTGCCGAAAGGATTATCGTTGTTATATTTATCTGTAGTTATAAGTCGTAAGGTTTATTGTTTTTTCGTTTCGTGTAGATCCAGATAAGCCTATGGCTATGCGCAGCTTGGTCTGGTTCTGAGCAATTCATCAATCACTCACAGAAAGTTTCAGGATTGCTTTATTGTTATTTAACGTCATTTTCAACAGTATTTCAGTTTTATCACGGCGGCCAGTTCAGCTAACGTTTGTATCCTGGGCTGTTTCACTTGACGACGAGGCATGGGTTGACATGCATTTACTTACCGTCATTGCGAATCTGTGACAGTTAACAAACTTCCATCGTTTGTTGTGGGTACATCTGTCCCCGTAACTATAACACCTGGATACGTTCTCTGTGTTCAAAAATTAACTATTTGCTCCAAATACAACTTCAGCTTTGTCAATTACGAGAAATATGATTGCTTCGGACAACAATTATAGTTTTATATTATTAGAGCCAGCATATTATTTGGCACGTTCATTGTTTAACCCTTTCCCATTTTAGGACTCATTTTAACGCATTTGCACCAGATGACTTTTGCCACAATATTTGTTACCCTATTCAATAATTATGCTTTTATTTATAGAGAAATTCAAAACAAATTGCCGAGATGTTTTCAAAGTCGTCTGCTTCAGATCTGTTGGTTGTATGAGGGAAAGGGTTAATACAAGTGAACGTTCATGAGTTAATTTGTTATGCCATGTGCTTCGCCAAACGCATAACGTTAATTCATGTGTTCACTACTTCGTTCCCTTGCGTTTCTGACTGTTAACACATATAAGATGTAATTTCTTGTCTTTCAGTGAGTTTGATTACCAAATGTCAAAATCGTCTTCTGATAGTCTGCCACGTGATGGCTTTAACTAAAAAATGATTTTAAGTGCAGTGAACTCACGATAAATCGAGAGGTATCCATCAATTACTTCGAGTTAACGACGCATTCGAGTCATCGCTCTAATAATGCTTAATTTATTTGAGCCGTCCCAGAGAAAATCAGCTTTGTGGACTCTGCGTAAAGTATCGATCCGGATCAGCCTATGCATGCCGCGCAGGCTAACCCGGTAAGAAACTTTTCGCCTCCTGTGGATTTTCTCTTTCAGGAGTCATTACGCTATACCTCTATCCCCCTGAGACGGAATGTGTCGGCCCGGATTAGCCTGCGCGAACTGCGCAGGCTGGTCTGAGTCGATACATTACGCAGAGTCCATAATGTTGGAGGAACGACTCATTTGTCTATTGCCAGCTTCAAACTGTCATTAAACTCAAGTGTATACATGTATCATGAAACCAAATCAGTGATAATATATGGCAGCATGAGTGTTTGTTTTTCGTATAGCAATATAAACTTTTTTTTTTTTCAAAATACAGATCCGTTCCAGGATGTGGTTCGAGTGAAACGATATATATGTATTCGAATTATCCCATGTTCGAGTAATTGCGATTCCAATATATAGCTTACGTTAGCTGGCTATCCCTTCGTGCCACAATATCGCGTGTTATATCCAATTTCAGTGTTTGCGCTTGCATATGCCAATTGTCCAAACCGATGGGTAACTTTCGACCGTTCTTGCTACCTTTTTGGTGTGGATGCCATGCACTTTACAGAAGCTGAGGTATTGCATGATTGAAGTATACCTTCTTTTTTTCTTATGTGATATGTTTTGCTCACTTTGTGAATTCTCGAGTTCATGAAGTAAGGTATACGGCCTGTTTTGTTAAATTCAAAATTATGACATTTTGTATTGTGTTTTCCCCTACAATCCATAATCATATAATATGATCAACTTCGAAATATTAATGTATAGTTCTTTTTATTCATATAAAGCAAATATATGTCAGTCTTGCACCCTCTTGTTTCCTTTGGTCTCCTCCAGTTTTTGTTCTCGAATTATATTAATTACAACGTTTCTTCTTTGGTACATGTAATAATTATATAGTACAATAGAGCTGCGGAATTGATATTCAGTTTTCTATAGTGCATGTTACGGTTTGTTTAGCCAAGCTATTTAACATTTGAAGCTTCGCCTAAATAGGCTTGTATTTTTTTATTTTAAGCATATTTTATTCAGTATTATTGTATACATTGAAATTATCAGTTGCCCGGATGATCTGAAATAACATCATAGATTATGTCACCATATTTTGCCATGCATATATATGTTAATGTAAGCGCGATAAAAACAACAACTGTTGTCACAATTCAACGGCATTTACGAGAAATGCTATCGATATTCATCGATCGTATATTAAATATAGAATTAATTTCCTATTGAACTTTTGAAACGAGAATTTCTACTTCTCATGATTTTACCTCTTAATAACAATCTCGTATGTTATACGTGCGTAAATATAACGAGATATAGTTGCTATATTAGCTTTGCAATGTCAAAACACTACATATTAGTTATTCAACATGACGAAACACATTGGTAGGTATTTCAATATTCGCAGGGAAAATTTAATGTATGATTGTGTAGATTTAAACTTCACGTTAATGTAAATACTATCATCTTAATTAAAGCTGTGATGAAGGCCTATACATACTAGTTCAAATGAACATGACAAATACGTTCTTAACTTTCAATATGTCTGTTTGCGGTCCTATGGTCTCTGGCCAGTAACTTTTGTTTGGTTCGGACCAGTGAAATATTTCCTTTGGTCAGTGTAATTTTACATGTAAAATATAACAATAACCAAACAATTAGGATTTTCGGATTATTGAAATTGAAAGGTTAATATCCATGACTGATATGTATTTGTAGGAATACTGCCGTCACCATGAGGGCCACCTGGTCGAAGTTGACGACAAAATAGAAAATGCTTTCTTGCAAGATTATATGAAAGAGCTGAAAGGTAGGCTTCTCGTATCGTCTGTGTGAATACTTTCAAGTAAAAGTCACTTTTAGGTCGTATCATTGGTGTAGTTGTTAGAGGGTCCGCATCGGCAGCTTGGAACCAGGGTTCGATCCCTGGTTGAGTCATACTGAAGATGTAAACATTTATAACAATGGCTTCCCTCCTTGGCACTGATGCTTCGGTGTCAATATAAATACAATCGGAAGTTATTTTATCCAGGTAACGCCCTGATATAACTGATAGAATGTTAAAGGCGATATAAAGCACCATTCAACAATGGTAAGTCTTTATATGCATGTCATTATTCATTTGAACTTGTTTTCAACTCGTCTAAAGTCGTTTTCCTTATAGCAAAGCGATACAACCATTTTAACACAACCGCAGTACCTTAGCGACCAATGCAAATCAATATCAACGTACGCATGCGCACAGACTGATCGTGCTCTGCAATGTTCTCCAATTTGATACAAAAAGGTTTCAAGACACAAACACAATTAAATATTAAACACAGTTAAAGATCGATGCCAATGTCATAAGATCAGACAGTTCGCTTTCACTGGAAAGGTCTTGTGAGAAGGATTTATTTGCGTGCATAGTTTAACCCCGCTCTCAACTATTCTTAAGTTATTTCATGTCGTGTCCTTCGTAAGTTACAAGTACTACTGGTCCATTTATTGTGACACCAGCCAGTCAGTCGTAATGCTGACCCATACTCATTGACACCAAATAGGGAAAACGATTACTTCCATTTTAAAAAGATCCACCCGCGACCTCTCGCACCCGAGACAGACGCTCTATCACTGAATCACTGAAGCGGTAATTTGAGAAGGAACGTGCCTTATATGGGGCCATTATCACCAACAGGTCTATCGTATTGCCTTTTTTTTAAAGAAGGTCAAATAACAATTTCAAGATCACAACGTAAACCATATTTTTAGAACTCAAAAGGACTTCCACGAGGGAATAAACATTTGTATATGCAATTTCTATATTGGACGGGCAAAAGTCATAGGACATGTTAACCTTTTTATCATCCTTAAACTAAAGACGGGTCGATTATACCCCCTTATGTTCGATTCCGGGGGCATAAACTATGCCTCGCCTCCTATTCTACTGACCATTTTTTATATTCAATATTTTAATTTTACTGATGACTTTTTCCTTTTGTATAACTTTCATACATTGTAATGTATAAGTCGCGTTTAGCGACTTTGAGTCTTATTGCATCAGCGTAAAGTGAAGCAGGTGGTGCGTCTTTGTTATACGCCTAATTTCAATGTATTTAAAAGATGTAAATAATGTAGTAAAACAAACACGATATACTTCATTAATGAATTATTCTAATTGATAAACAGGAATATCTGAGGGTATCGGACAATTAAAACCAGCTTATTGAAATACACATTTAAACGTTCTTCCATATCAATTTAACATGAAGTAGATTTATAATTCAGGGCAACATAACCAGACTAAGAGGATCAGATTTTCTTTCAAGGAGAATACTTTTGCTTTCTGGTATATCTTTTAAAACTATTGTTATTTCCCTTTGAACATAAATCCCGAACTCGACTAAGTTAAGAACAATTGCGCTTTAAAAATGTGGTATGTTGGAAGTTATATTTAGTTGTCCGTTTTTCTAAATACAATATATATATATGAGCCGTCCCAAGAGAAAACCGACATTGTGGACTTGTGCGTAAAGTATCGACCCGGATCAGCATACGCATGCAACGAAGGCTAATCCGGACAGACACTTTTCGCCTCCTGTGGATTTTCTGTTTCAGGAATCATTACTCTATACCCCTTTCCCCCTGAGACGGAATGTGTCGACCCGGATTAGCATGCGCGTACTACGCAGGCTGATCTGGATCGATGAATTAGCAGAGTCCATAATGCTGGTTTTCTCGTGGAACGGCTCATATATCATATATTGATGTAGACGCCGATTACTGGCTTGGTATGACGGATGAGACTGTTGAGGACATATGGAGATGGTATCACAATAAAACATTGGTAAATTTCACCGACTGGTACCCGGGGGAACCCCAGGATTATCCGAACATCAACGAGGATTGTGCTGCATTCGGTCACTTGGACCAGTACCACTGGATTGACGTCCCCTGCATGTCTTCTAGACACCCGCTTTGCGAGACAAGGTAAACTTCCTTATTAATTCGCTCTCCCGGGTGCGTTTAAAACTAACCTTGACCGATATGCGCGAAAACCCGCTTTATTCCAACGAAACGACTGAGGCCATGGGATGTATTCATAAACGTTCCTCAAATCTCAAACTCAACTTCCATATCTGCCGATAATTTAAAAGATGTTCACGAGATATCAAGAGGACAGTAACGCGTATCACCATCCCATACTTTTAGCTAATACAAACTTTGCCATATTTTTCTCCGGCACTTATGTTGTTAATCAACACGCTTCTTTCAGCTTAGGCTAGAACTGTCGTTTGTGAATATGGCTAATTTAGCGATATATCAAAGCGTGATATATTAAAACCGCAGCTTTGAAGAAGTATCAAAAGCGCAATATATCAAAACCTCAACTTAAAAGATACATCAAAACCGCAACTTTAAAAATCTATCAAAATCGAAACTTTTAAAATGTCACAGACGCGACTACATGTTATTTACGGAAATATCTAAAGTTTGTCAGTAATGACTCTGATAAGACTGTAGGTCTACACAGGGTGCAGACATTGCACTAAAAACACCTACAAATCCCCCTAATACAGTTTCTTTTCTTTTATAGCAATACGTTTTACGAACCCTCGGAAATAATCGGATGAAGCACATTGGTGAAGTGGAATGCTCCTTATATTCGGGGTTAAATGAAGTTTAACCAGACTGTATGGATAATATTTTGAAAATAAAGATAAATAACATTACCGTATATTTCTTGATTATTTTTCATACCAATAATAGCTCCCTGTTGCCTTTGGTACGTATTCGACTTTTTAAATACAATCATATTTGTATGTAGATCTTTGTGATATGTGGGTAATATTTGCTCTTTTTCCTGTATCAAATATATCTATAGCTGATAGGATGAATAACAAGACAGTTTGACCTTTTTTTGTTCCCATTCATTCCAGTATATTTGCATACGAATTTGTTTCTATAACTTGCCTATGTTTTGTTTATTTAGGGTTTTACACCGTTTCCAACACCTAAGGTCTTACTTATCGCGGCGGATCGGAAAGATGCTATTGGTTACTAACCTTATATTTACATTGTGTTGGACGAGTTCCTTCGGCTGAGTTGCCCGAGCGTTCGAGGGCATAACTCCGCCTAAGGAACGAGTCCCAACACAAATATTTCCTATAATCATGCAATAACCTTTTTATTGTATAATTTGATATTGGCTATTTGAAATTAGTCGATATGTGTGTTTTAAAAACTGAACTATTATAAAAATTATCAATTGTTTTGATAAACAAACATTAACGATCCATCGGGCAATTATTGTCCTTTCCGATGGTTGCAAGGGTCGTGGAAAATATAAATCTACGATCAGCACTTTTGTTCATCATTTGGTTTCGACTCGAAATTGAATCGTCGACAAAATGATGTGTAATGCTTTCTGTAACAGTGGATGGATATTATTTAGAACTCGTTTATAATCTTATTCTGCTATCTACGCTTGTATATTGGTGTTCTTAATTAGGATTTTGATTCCCATTTTGACCCCACACTATGTTCAGTAAAGCGAAAACGTATCTTCTATTTGGCGAAGACCTATCTTTAACAAAATCAATTACGTATTAATCATAGCAGTTATTAAATCCCTCTTGATGTTGTTGGTCATGCGTAATTGAGATAATCTTATATCGATCCTCAACAACTATCAAACAACTATTGCGTATGGCAAAATGTGTAGCAAGTCTTCAAATACCGATGTATTTGAATCACACGTCAATTTATTACGTCAAAAACATCGTATGTATTTAAACACAGCTAGCGCTATGAATAGACAGGATTGGGTGTTTGGTATGTCTATCGATTTTTCACTGCGTGTCATCTACAAACGATGTACCAAATAGTGTTACATTTAGCTGGTCTCTAAACTCATCAAATGTTGGATGGGAGCGCTCTGTAACGTTACTGTATGGAAATAATTCCGTCCTAAGCAACACGTGAACAAGATCTGAGCGCACTATCAAAGCGTGCTATATCGACAAATACAGCATTCTCTTTTCCCATAGAAAATAGAAGGAACAATATCAAAGTGTACAATAAACATATATAAGGTATAAAAGCCAATACAACCCCACCTGCTGGAGCTTGAGAGTTACATTGGCTTGTATTGTTCGGACCCATTGATGCCTCTTTTACGGTTCAAGCAAGGGTCAGACTGTGGCTGCCATTCTTATCGGGTGTTCCCCGGCCACCGGGGCGTTGCCGATGAGAAACAAATGTATTATGTAGGATCATGCTAACCTAACATCATACCGTATTCTTAAAGGATAACCGTGTGTTACTTTAGCCTCGTTTTCAATGATATATGAATATTCATAAATACATTTTAAGGAAATGAGTATTGTCTCATCGAATATCATATAGGTAAGGTAACGGTAAATTGTGGTTTACTGACTAGTTATTTTCGTTAAGACAGTGTGCAGTGGTAGACTGTCGGCCTCTCGATCCAAAGCTCCGGGTTCGAATACAGTTATGTGCGGCTTATACATTTTATCATTTTAATAATAATAATGCTAATAATAATAATTTTATCATTTTAATAAAAATAATGTTATTAATAATATTGAAACTGATAATAATAGTAATACTTGTGTTGATTATAATAATAATACGTCAACTAGTCGTGCAAGCGTTGGGTAGTGGTAGAGTGTCAGCCTCTCGTACCAACGGTCCCTGGTTCGTATCCCGAGATTAATTGGTTCTGCCTTTGGGATTCTTCAACAAAAATGGCGAGAGTACTGGTTAAGTTTCCTGAGGCAGACATCGAATGTGAAAAGCAAGAGTTCTACAAGGAATACGTATGTCGCCTGCAGAACATTGGAAAATACACGCAATTGAAAGAAATGGCCGGACAAAAGCAAGTGACACAGGAAGCAGACATCGAGCGTGATTAATATAACCTACACAGCTTGTTTCGCAATCGATGTAAAATAAATAAGTTTAAACAAAGTATAGGGATCATGCGCTGCATTCGTTGAAAGCATTTGAATAATCACAATGAATTTGAAATGGGCATAATATGGATGTGTTGGAAACTGAGAAGTTGCCCGGGAAGAGTGTTCTCATCGAAAATAAGTGCGAGAAAGCCAAGAAACACATGTATAGGTGAACTGGGCGCCGTAAGACAACTGAACAACTGTTGAAAAACGTATTCAATATTCACCAATCAACAACGAAAAAACAACACTGAACATCATTCTAATTATTTAAGATAACATAAATTTATTTTTACAAAATCGTCTCAGATTAACATAACATATTTATTTACTAACATTTAATAATTTAATGACATTAATGTTACAGTATCTTGAAATCGAAGCGACTATGACTATAATCCGAAATACAGTCCGACCTGTGTTTAAAGACCAACACATTGCAAAAGAACAATCTGGTCTTTGTTCAAATGTGGTCTTAACTGCAAGGTCATTTTTGTAGAAAATGAGTAATTGGGGAACTAAAGGTGTGATTGCTAAAGACAGGGAATTGCTGAATAAAGGTGGTCTTTAACACAGGTTCGACTGTATATGAACTCCGAGGTTTCTGTTGCTCGGTTTCATTAATTGAAAGTAAACAAGTGATTCGAGGAGAAAAGTATTCGACGTAAGCAGGATATCGACAAATGCGATGTCGAGATAACGAGTGTCAACAGTATTTACATTTACAGTTTACACACATCGTAACCGTACATTGAGTCAACCTAACCAATTACCATCGATACTGTGAGGACTTTCAGGAAACCCAAAATAATAAAGTCGTCGATGCGAGAGAGCTAAAGCACACGTGGTTATGTGAATTGGCCGCCGTGATATAACTGTAACGTTTACAGTAGAAAAGTGCATTGCATTTATACTCCACCTATTTAGCCATTTTGTCTTCAAACGTCGTCTTCTTTAACTCTTTCAGCGCCGAATTGTTTAAAGTAGGTTCTTCCATGTTCAAAATCGGCCGATCTATTCTTCATTTAATACAATTTTTTAGAATATTTTTAAAACTTAAAGTCAAACAATACTGATTTGTTACGAGCTGACTCACCTGAATCTGTATTGTTTGCAAAAACCTCAATATTGTCAATGGGGCTGCAAGAGTTAAAGGCCACAAGTATCTATGTATCAGGAAAGGGTCGCATGTGTTGACCTCAACAAAAAGATGACTAAAAATGTTCATGGCACTGCCGCATGAGGAATACATAACAATCTCACTTTACAAGGTATATCTAGTACTGAAGGTCTCGATTTCGAGTCCCGTGATGAGCGGGAATCGCCTTTACAATCCCTATAAAGACAAGACACAATATATATATGTTTTACATTAGTCTGTTCTCGAACATGTAACATAGAAACGTTTATTATTCTGTTTAATCCTAAATAAGATCCACATCTTGCACTTTTATTCCGCTGAAGATATTTTGAAGTAAAATTCACATTTTTCTGTACATTACAGCGCACTAGATAAGGAGCGTTTTGCTTGTTCTAAAATCCTTATTGTATCCGCGTGAGTGAGGACTCAAAAGACTCGTCTGAATGAGACGATTGTTTCAAGTACCCACAACATAGGGTTTGAATGGATAATAAGAGAGATGGTGTGGGAAAAAGAGCTGTAAGCCTCTCCTTATCTGGATCTCTGACGTTAATGAATTCACCGTGCGACAATTGAACTTACACACGACACAAACAATGCTACACTTGCACAACAACGACCATTATAAGCAAGTATGTGATTGAAGTAAAGAAACAATATATATTGAAAGAACACTTATATAATTATCTGGTGAAAAACAATAAACGACGAACTGTTCCCCCAACAGATTATTTCACAAACTTACACACATTCCTATGACAGCAATCGGAGCGCTTCGGTTAAACTCGTAAATCTAAGACGGTAAAAGCCGACTGAAGTCCGTTTGCTAAGAGAACTCATATAGTTTCGAGAAATACCTGCTCGTAGGGCACCGTTCACTCTAAACATTAGATATTCATAGGTAAATTGGATGTACAAAAATCAAAAATATAATTTCCCTTGTATTTTTTCCATTCATATACATAACAACCGTGGTCCGCATACTGTTAAATAACCACCATATATTATACAAAATGCACTGCATATCATGGACAAAGTACCATGTCAACTGAAATATATACCTCGTATACATGCAAATGCACTGCGTATAATACAATACAACATACTAAGACAGTAAAGGCATTTCATAGTTAACAGTGAAGTTTGTGATATATGCTGTTCTCTGACAGTTGTTGTTTTGTTTTTATTTCCAACACACTATATGTAACAGTTAACATTCAGGACGCCGGTCTGCCAGTTGAATTGTCTTGTGACTCACTCAAAGCCAGTACTCTACTTGTAATGTATCAAGGAAGTTAATATGAATATATAAGCTTTCGGGTTTAGATCCTGCTTGTAGTTTTGAAATGTAACAACCAGTTTACATTTGCATTCCTAAAAATACAGCATGGCATCTGTTCCGATTGTCGGCCATTTATTTAGTTCTTATTTCTGAAGCCATTTTAGATAGTTTTACTCGCTTATACTTGACATTGTGTATAATAATACTGAAGAATGGAATGGAAATTTGAAATACGGGCCAACATGAAAGTTCTTATTGCTCTAAATATATAGGGAACAGGACGTTTATCTGGAAGCGCATTAGTGGCAAGAGTTAATAAATGACTCTCATATATTGTAAGATCTTTGTCGCCAAAATAACTCATATCTCGTGGAAGTGAACGACGAGAAAGAAAATGACTTTTTGAAACGACATCTGAAGATGCTTCAAGGTTATTTTTTTTGTTTTTATGTTTTGTTCAGTTTTGTTATCAAAGGAGCCGACACAGGAATCAGGAGCGGTTGAACTAGTAGGACATCAATGAAAAACCACAATAATCTGTTCGAGTGAAAAGGGGCATTTTAATTGACAGAACAATCACATTAATAATATTTACCATTTGCTTCCCCTCTAAAAAGAAACAAAATCACATATGCCTGAACTTCCCGCTTTGATTCATTCTAGTTTTTGAACATCAACTTGGGAGTGAACAGCCTGATGTTTTATTATAAGAAATTTGAATTGATACATGGGTATCATGGATACCTTAGTTTTACTTTGAAGTATATAGAGCACCATTTTTATCGATTCATCAACCTTTTCCATCATGCAGGTGCATTTGTTATCCATCTGCATTTGACGACATTTTTAAAAGGAGGATTTGTAAGCTAGTTCTTACTTTTCCACAACGTTTACAACTATATTCAAGTATTACATGTACTTTCATTTGAAAGAAATATCCATTCGTTTGCCAACATGTTTCCAAAGTCATCTGTTGCAGATGTGATTAATATGGAAAAATAAAGGGTGTAGATTTATTTATTTATTTTAGTAAGATAAGGTAGGAAGAACAATTGAATTATAATTTTGTTTTAAACGCATCTATATGCGAACAATTTAGGCAGACATAAACCAGCAGTGAAGTATTTTCTAGCCTTTGTCTACAAATTGTACATCATTTGGTTGTGACATAGCACATACGTACATGTACAGTAGCATGATAGAGATAATGTCTTTATTATAAACTAATGCGTTAAAACCAACAGAACGTCATACGGCCTAACATATATTAGGACAGTGAAAGAATCTTTGATCAAATTTACAATCACATTGCATGGTTAAGGTAGTATCAGATATTGTTTTTGCTGATAGGATGCTTGCATATCAACAGAACAATAAAAGACCATAATGAATTTCAATTTGCGTGATCATTTTTGGCCTCTTAGATAAAGAGTTCAGAAACCATTAAAGTCGTGCATGTTTAATGACTAGGTTTAATCTCAAATGTCCCTTATATAACCACACTATCAGCAAACTGATAGCAGACAGGCCTTGTAATAAGGAGACAGACATCATAGACTTAGCGCTCAACTCATTTTTTAATCAACTTGCCCGTCCCAGTAGCCTGATCAGCGTCTCCACTGTCCACCATCTAGTCGTACAAGCACCATTGACGTTTTTGGCAGAAGGTTCTATCCTTGATACATGCATGTAATTTGGTCGTAGTTTTAATAAGGGGGCCACGAGGCCCTGCATCGTTCACCTGATAATGTGCTATTTAGGACTTAATAAGAGAAGCCATGTGTTTAACGGATCACATCATCGAAATAATTTCAACAATCTTAGTAGAGGGTTACCCAATGAATATTTCTCTCCATTTTCTTAACAACATTTCCCCTCAATTTGACCTAGTGACCTAGAGTTTGACATCATATGACCCAGTTTCCAACTTGTCCAAGATTTGATGGAGAAAAATGCCCCGATAAACTGTTATGAAGATCGGATTCAAAATGTAGCCTGTAGAGTGTTAACAGGGCAAACGTTGACGACGGACGACGGACAAAAGGCGATCACAATAACACACCTTGAGCACTTCGTGCTCTGGTGAGCTAAAACAAAAACGCGAGGAACAGTTTTCCCCTGACATGGAACAACATTAAGTTAGGTTGACCCATCTGTACTGAATTCATTTGGACACCATGGCACTGCCGAAAGGATTATCGTTGTTATATTCGTTTGTAGTGATAAGTCGTAATGTTTTTCTTTTATTTCTTCGTGTATAGATACAGATAAATCTGCGACTATGCGCAGTTTGGTCTGATTCTGAGCTATTCATCAATTACTCACAGAATGTTTCAAGAGTAATTGATTGTAATTTAACGCCATATTTCCTCCATTTTTTTTAGTTATAACACAGCTGCCAGTTTACCTGACGTGTGTATCATAGCTTACTCGCACCAGTACTCTTCAAATAGTTATGGTGGTATGGAATAATGAATTGTCTTTGATAATACGAAAAAAAAACCATAAATGGTTTTTTTCGCTTATACGAAAAAAAAACATGAATGGGTTTTTTCGCTTATAGTTAACAGGTGTGAGATTTTTTTTTTTTTTTTTTTTTTTTTTCAATAACCCATGAAGCTTTCTGAAATGAAACTGGAAAAATCCATGGGGGCCGCCATTTTGGATATGTATAAAAGGCAGACGTAAAACACAGATTGAAAATTATTGTCGTCTTTTTAATCTATTTTTTTTTAAATCGGTATTTTGGGTATGTATAAAATGAGCAGAAAAACACGGATTGAAAATTATTGTCGTCTTTTTAATCATTTTTTTTAAAATCGGTATTTTGGGTATGTATAAAATGAGCGGAAAAACACGGATTGAAAAATTGTCGTCTTTTTAATCATTTTTTTAAAATCGATATTTAAGATCATTAAAGTGCTGTGTTATGTGGGAATTAACATTTGTACGAAAAGTTAAAAATAAATGGAAATCTGTAAGAAATACGTTTTCCCGTTCGTCAAAATAACGACAGCATTAGCGAGTCTTCTACGCCCGAAACTAAATGTTGACTGTATCGTAGCCAAAGAAAGACGTGACGTCATTTCCGTTACACTTCATCTTGGCGTAACGTAAATGGAGCGACGTCGTTTCCCGCAAAAAAAGTGGTATCAACATGAAAGACCCCAACTTCCTATACATGACCTATTGACTCACTCATTCAAAGTATAATTATTTATCAAACATTGTGGCAAAAGGATAACTTCCTCAGAAGGAGCAATTGTTCTTATTGCGGCAATCTTTTCCTAAATCGTCTGTTGCATAGGCCTCAGAAACCGTCTCTAATAGGGAAAGGGTTTAGCAGAAATGTGACCCCTTACATAATTTGTTCCAGTCATATTGACTGGTTGAAAAAGGCAGTCGCCAGGTGGCATCAGAAAAGGGCTGATCTATTTGCTTCTTTACCATAATGCAGGTGATCGATTAAGGATCATCTTGGCCCTCATGTTTTAACTTCGTTCATTATAAATGTATTCCTTGATTTTCTGAAAGTCTTTAATTTATTATTTTCTGTTCGTAATAATAGACGACAGCAATACGAATTCCAAATATGTTTTGATAATGCAAGAAACATGACATTAACATTATTTTTGTCTAGTCAATTACTTATAAATCCTTTTTTATGGCCAAAGTATGCTCTTTAATTTTTGTTTATAATTATCTTGCGTTTTTTCGTAAATAGGTAGCACCTATAGATATATTAATTGCCTAATAGTGATAATGTGTGCATGTTTGCTTCCATTTTATGTCATACTTTGTAAATAAATACAAAAAAAAGAGATTTTCTTTTTCGGAGTCATTACGCTATACCTCTTATCCCCTGAGACGGAATGTGGCGGCCCGGATTAGCCTAATTTGGGTCGATACATTACGCAGAGTCCATCATGTTGGTTTTTCTCGTGGAACGACTCGTTTGTCTATTGCCAGCTTCAAACTCCAGCGATTCAATATGGCAGCAGCAGTTTGTTCGTATAAGCAATAAGAACTGTTGCTACGATTTCTTTTTCAAAAGACTGATCCGTTCCAGGAATTGGCTCGAGTCAAACGATATACATGTACTCAAAGGATCCCATGTTCAAGTAATTGCGATTCCTCTTTATATCTAAAGTAAGCTGGCTTTCCCTTAGTGCCACAACAACGGGTGTCATATCCAATTTCAGTTTTTGCATTCGCAGAAGCCAATTGTCCAAACCGATGGGTAACTTTCGACCGTTCTTGCTACCTGTTTGGTGTGGATGCCATGCACTTTACAGAGGCCGGGGTATTGTATTATGTTTTATTTGTTTATATTTTATTGATATAATTTGCTCATTTTGTGAATTCTAGAGTTAATGAAGCAAGGTATAAGGCCTGTTTTGAAAAATTCAAAATTATGACATTTTATATTGGGTCTTTACCTACAATTCATAATCGTATAATATCACCGACTTCGAAATATTCATGTATAGTTCTTTGTATTCATATAAAGCAAATATGTGTCACTCTTGCGCACTCTGGTTTCCTTTAGTCTCATCCAGTTTTTGTTCTCGAATTATATTAATTACAAAGTAACGTCGTTGAAATTATCACTTGCCCGGATGAACTGAAATGAAGTCATATATTATGTCACCATATTTTACCATGCATATTTGTGTCAACAAAGCGCGATAAACATAGCTACATTTGTCACAATTCAACGGCATTAACGAGAAATGCAAACTTTAAAAATTTAAAACAAACTCGTGCAAGCGCACTAGTATGTTATACGTGCGTAAATATGACGATGTAGAATTGCTATTTCAGCTATGAAATGGTAACACTATATATTAATTCTTCAACATGACGAAACATTGGTATTTCAATATACGCAGGAAAAATTGAATGTATTATTTTATAGATTCAAACTTCACGTTAATGCTAATACTATCGTTTTGATTTAAATTTTTGATTAAAGCCTATACATACTAGTTCAAATGAACATGACAAATACGTTCTTAACTTTCAATATGTCTGTTTGCGAAAAAATTAGTGGTCCTATGGTCCCTGGCCAGTAACTCTTGGTTCGGACCAGTGAAGTATTTCCTTTGGCCAGTGTAATTTTACATGTAAAATATAACAATAACCAAACAATTAGGAATTTCGGATCATTGAAATATCGAAAGTTAATTTCTATGACTGATATGTGTTTGTAGGAATACTGCCGTCACCATGAGGGGCACCTGGTCGAAGTGGACGACGAAATAGAAAATGCTTTCTTGCGAGATTATATGAAAGAGCTGAAAGGTAAGCTGTCTCGTATCGTCTTTGTGTGAATACTTTCCAGTAAAAGTCACTCTTCGGTCATATCATTGGTGTAGTGATTAGAGCTTCCGCATCGGCAGCTGGGAACCCGAGTTAGATACCATGTCGAGTATCAACGAAGACTTTAAACATTAAAGCAATGTCTTCTGTCCTTGCGGGAATAGCGACTGATGCTTCGGTGTCAGTATAAATTATACCGGATCTTTTGTTATTTTACCCAGTAAACGCCCTGATATAACTGATATAATGTTAAAAGCGATATAAACCACCATTCAACAAAGGTTAGTCTTCATATGCATGTCATTTCGTGACGAGATTATTCATTTGAACTCTTTTTTTAACTCGTCTGAAGTCGTATTCCTTATAGCAAAGCGATAAAACCATTTTAACACTACCGATAGTGATCAAGAAAAAGTCAACCGCAGTGCCTTAGCGACCAATGCAAATCATTATCAACATACACATGTGCACAGACTGATCGTGCTCTGCACTGTTCTCTAATTTGACACCAAATGGTTTCAAGAAACAACATTATTTAACGAAGTTAAAGATCGACGCCATGGTCATAAGATCAGACAATTTATCAATGGAAAGGTCTTGTGGTGAGAAGGATTTGTGTGTGTGTGTAGTGTTTACGCCAGTTTCAACTATTTTCCAGTTATATCATGGCGTTTTCTTGATAAGTTACTAGTACTACTGGTCCATTTATCGTGACACCGGCCAGTCAGTCGTAGTGCTGACCCAAAATCATTGACACGAAAGGGGAAAAACCGTTACTACCATTTATAAAGTATTTCGTAAGATCAATGCGATATCACCCCCACGGCCTCTCGCACCGAGACAGACGCTCTATCACTCAATCACTGAAGCGATATTTTGAGAAGGAACGTGCCTTGTATGGGATCATTATCAACAACAGGTAAAAAGGTATGGCTAATGTTAAAATAGCAATTTCAAGATCACAACTTAAACAATGTATATAACTCGAAAGGACTTTTATTTCCAGGTAGGTATACACATGCTTATATGAAATTCCTATAGTGGATCGGTCTAACGTTATAAGACATGTTAACCTTCTTGCCACATTCAGTCATAGAGATCAATTTTTAGATTTAATATCTGGCTGCTATCAGGGGCGTAGCTAGGATAAACAGAGTCTGAACACAATCTGTTTAGGGGGGGTCCGAGGACATGCTCCCCCGGGATTTTTTTTCCCGTCTCTATCGTCTGTACTGACTTCTGGGAGCAGTTCAGAAGCAAAATATGACTGATCTTGATGGTGAAATAAACGTATTTTCTAGGAAATTTTGAGATAGTTAAATGTGTTGCATTTGTCATTTTTCGTCAAATCTATCAAGTCAGATCGGTTGTTTCCCCATGGCAAGTTTCTATTGCAGATTTGAACTTTTTAAAATTTAAGTACTGGAGACAATGTGTACGCAGCTGCGTATTTTGCGTACTGTCAGCTACTCGCCTGTCTATTAATGACTATTTGTTCCTTGTATACTTTCGTCATACATTGTCGCGTTTTGCGACTTTGACTCTTATTGCATCGGCTTAAAGTGAAGCAGGTAGCAGTGTTTTTATTATACCCTTAATTTCAATGTATTAAAAAGAGGTAAATAATGTTGTAAAAAAAACACGGTATTCTTCTTTAATGAATGGTTTAAATTGACAAACAGGATTAATTTCGATCTGCGGGTATCGGACATTTAACATCGGATTATTGGCATACAAATTTAAACAATTTAAACGTTTCTTTCATATCCATTTGATATGAAGTAGATTTATGATTCAGGACAACATAACTGGACTAAGAGCATCACATTTTCTTTCAAGGAGAATACTCTTACTTCGGGTATATCTTTTAAAACTATTGTTATTTCCTTTTGAACATTAAGTTAAAACAATTGCGCTATATGCATGTGGTATGTACGGTGTTTAAAGATATTTGTCCGTTTTCCTAAATACAACATATCTATCACATATTGACAAAGACGCCAGCTACTGGATCGGTATGACAGACGAGACGGTTGAGACTATATGGAGATTGTATCACACTAAAACATTGGTAAATTTCACCGACTGGAACCCGGGGGAACCCCAGGATTATCCGAACATCAACGAGGATTGTGGTATTTTCAGTCGCTACAGCCAGTACCACTGGATTGACGTACCGTGTACGTCGTCGGAACACCCGCTTTGTGAGACAAGGTAGACTTCCTTATTCATTCGATCACCTGAGTGCGTTTAAAACTAAACTTGACCGATATGCGCGAAAACCCGCTTAATTCCGACGAAACGACTGAGGTAAAGGGATGTATTCACAAACGTTCCTCAAATCTCGAACTCAATTTTCATATCTGCCGATCATTTAAAAGATGTCCACGAGATATCAAGAGGACAGTAAAGCGTATCACCATCCCATACTTTTAATCAAACACGCTTCTCTGAGCTTAGGCTAGAAGTGTCGTTTGTGAATACGGCCATTTCGCGATATATCAAAGCGCGATATATCAAAACCTCAATTTTAAAGATCTCTCAAAACCGCAACTTTAAAGATCTATCAAAACAGCAGCTTTGAAAATCTATCAAAAGCGCGATATATAAAAACCGCAACTTTGAAGATGTTCCACATGTTATTTACGGAAATATCTAAAGTTGGTCAGGTATACACAGGGTGCAGACATTTCAGCAAAGACACCTACCCAATCCCCCTAATGCAGTTTATTTTCTTTTATAGCAATACGTTTTACGAACCCACGGACATTATCGGATGAAGCCACCTTGATGAAATGGAATAATCCTTATATTAAGCGTTAAATGAATTATAACCACTGTGTGTATGTGCACCATTTCTTGAAAATAAAGATAAATAATATTTCCGTACATTTCTTGATTATTTTTCATACCAATGTAAGCTCCTCCCTATTGCCATTGGTCCGTGATTTGACTTTCTTAATACAATCATATTTGTGTGTAGATCTTTGTGGTTTGTGGTCTTTTTCCTGTATCAAATATATATTTAGCTGATTGGATGTATCACAAGATAGTTTGACCGTATTTTGTTGCCATTCATTCCAGTATATTTGCATACGAGTTTGTTTCTATAACTTGCCTATGTTGTGTTTGTTTAGGGTTTTACACCGCTTCCAACACCTAAGGTCTTATCGCGGCGAAAGATGATATTGGTTACACATCTTATATTTACTTAAAGATAATATAGGTTTTGCATCTGTATAGGAAATGATTGTGTTTTACGTGTTCCTTCGACTGAGTTGCCCGGGCTTGGGGTTTCAGAGCTCCGTCAAAGGAACGAGTCCCAACACAATAGTTTCCCATAATCATGCAATAACCTTTTTTATTGTATAATTTGATATTGGCTATTTAAAATTAGTCGATTTGTGTTTTAAAAACTGAACTATTTAAAACGTCAACAATTGTTTTAAAAACCGAATTATTTAAAAAATCAACAATTGTTTTGATGAACATACAATAATGATTTATCGCGCAACTATTGTCCATTCCGATGGTTGCTAGAGTCGTGGAAAATAGAAATCTACGTTCGGCATTTGTGTTCCCCATTTGGTTTAGACTCGTAATTGAATCGTCGACAAAATGATTTGTAACGCTTTTTGTAACAGTGGATATTATTTAGAACTCGTGTATAATCTGATTCTGGTATTAACGCTTGGATATGTGTTTGGGTTTTTTACGATTTAAATGCCCATTGTTACACACCCTCCCCCCCCCCCCCCCCCCCCCCATTCCCACTGCGTACCATCTACATACGATATACCAAACATTGTTAGCTGGTCTCTAAACCTATCAAAGGTTGGATGGGAGCGCTCTGTAACGTTACTGTATGAAAATAATTCCGTCCAAAGCAGAACGTGAAAAAGATATCACATTGCGTACAATATCATGCATTTACAGAGTAAACAGAGTAATTGCTCATCATGACAGCATTCTTTTTTCACATGGAAAATAGACGGAACAATATCAAAGTATACAATAAGCATATATGTGGTATGAAACCAATATACCCCCCCCCCCCCCCCCCCCCCCCCCCCTTCTGGAGCTCAAGAGTTACACTGGCTTGTATTGTTCGGACTTCGGCAGGATCAATAATATTAACTTAACATCAAACCGTATTCTTAAAAATCATCGTTTGTTACTTTAGTCTCGTTTTCAATGATACATGAATATTCATCAGGATATTTTGAGGAAATGAGTAGTGTCTCATCGAATATCATATAGGTAAGGTAACGGTTAATTGTGGTTAACTGACTAGTAATTATCGTTAGACAGTGTACAGTGGTAGACTGTCGGCCTCTCGATCCAAAGGTCCGGGTTCGAATACCTTTTTGGGCGGATTATGCATTCATCATTTTAATAATAATAATGCTAATAATAATAATAACAAGAGAAAGTTGATGCAACGCATCAATGTCGCCGGATATCCATAGTGCAGTTATGCATAACACTAACATTATAGTAGTTGAATAAACAGTTATCAACTGAGGGGCATATTGGAACATCAGGGGTGGGGTCAAGTGAAAATGTATCATAACTTGCATTGTTTTGTCGACGAAGTGAATGATAATTGAAGCCTTTCATTGTTTATGATCAATCTCTATTCCAAAGTAGGTTGACCATACACACAACCAACTAATTATTGATCATAAACAGTAATGGAAATGAGTAATCTTGCCAATCATTAGTCTTAGTATGTATACAGTGCTTTCATTAAGGAATAATTATAAGATTTGTGAATTCCACATACACTTTTCAAGATGTTTGTCAGAATATTTGAATTTTATTATTTTTCAATAAAACCACAAAACAGACAATTTAGGATTTGCATGCAATAGCACGTCATTTTACCTTTCCTCTTTTAAAGTCAACAGTGGACACCTTTGCAGCAATCTACTTTTAAAACAATGAGATAAGGGTTAAATCGCTGAAGACATGAGTTTTCTCTTTTTCTCAAAATGATATTAGCTTAGCATCCTAATTATATCATACTTTAACAAATGTTGAAATGTAGTCCAATATTTATAAATTAGACCACCTTCGAAATATAATATCAACGAAACAGTTAAATCTCATTGAAATTGTTGTATAATTTAAACTTAATTTCGAACATAAACAGAGCCCTACAACATGTTAATTTATTTTAATTCTTTCCTTCCTTTTTTATAATGAAAACAACAAACTACTCATGTTTTAAAAATTATATTATGATGAGCGCCCTTGTGTCAATGATGCATAACAATATGCAGATCGGAAGCAATATGCCTTTAGGGAATTAAATGACACATTTAAAATTGTCAAGGACGAAATAATTTTGTACGAAAGACCCGATTCTTTCTTATTCGCAGAGGTGTCGTTCTTGAAACTCTCTTTATAGGCAGAGAGTGTTCGTTCAAAGTCATTTTTCCATTAAAACCAGTTTTATCTCGGTTTGTGTTTCGAACCAAATAAACATTTTAAATCACCTATAATTTACTATTTGTAAGGGAGTGTAAAGAGCGGCTCTCTGCAAAGGAGATTGATCTACGCAGTTGGTATTCGCGAGTCACGCAGGTGCGCGTAAGTAAACAAATTAGACTGCGACGTAAAGGTTTATAGTTATCGACTTTTTATTACATGTAGTATATAGTGTAAAAATAAAGTATACCAGTCTAGCTAATAGGGACTGTTTTGTCTTCGTAAATAAAACAAAAAAACATAAATGCGAGTCAAAATAAAGAAACTGAAAATACCTAAAACATCGGAATATTTATTTCATTTTAGATGTGTCATTACTTAGTGTTTTTAAACAAAAACAATTGTAATATGTTCAAGACATCTAAATGTGTTTCTTTCTAATAATAATCCCCCCTCCCATGTGATTTCAGAAAACCTATTAAAAATAGAAGTCGCGGGCTTCTGCCCGGCGACTAATAATAATGTTATTAATAATATTGAAACTGATAATACTAGTAATACTAGTAATACTAGTAATACTAGTGTTGATTATAATAATATTACGCCAACTAGTCGTGCAAGCGTGGGACCGTTGTAGAATGTCGTCCTCTCGTATCAAAGGTCCCTGGTTCGAATCCGGAGATTAATTGGTTCTGCCTTTGGGATTCTTCAACAAAAATGGTGAGAGTACTGGTTAAGTTTCCTAAAGCAGACATCGAATGAGAAAAGCAAGAGTTCTACAAGGAATACGTATGTTGCCTGCAGGAAATTGGAAAATACACGCAATTGAAAAAATGGACGAACATAAACAAGTGACACAGGAAGCAGACATCGAGCGTGATTAATAATAAGCTAAACAGCTTGTTTCGCAATCGATGTAAATAAATAAGTTTAAACTAAATATCAGGATCCATCACTTCATTCGTTGAAAGGATTTGAATAATGGCATTGAATTTGAAATTGGCATAGTATGGATGTGTCGGAAAGAAAACAGTTGCCCGGGAAGAGTGTTTTCATCGAACATAAGAGCAAGAAAGCCGAGAAACACATGCATAGGTGAACTGGCCGCTGTTAGACAACTGACAAACTGTTGAAAAACGTATTCAATATACACCAATCAACAACGAAAAAGCAACACTGAATATCATTCTAATTATTTAAGATAACATAAATTTATTTTTACAAAATCGTAGAAAGTTCAGATTAACATAACATATTTATATACAAACATTTAATAATTTAATGTCATTAATGTTACAGTATCTTATAATCGAAGGGACTATGGCAATAATCCGAAATACAGTTCGACCTGTGTTTAAAGACCAACCCATTGGAAAAGAACAATCTGGTCTTTGTTCACAGGTGGTCTTAACTGAGTAATTGGGAAACTAAAGACAGGAAATTGCTGAATAAAGGTGGTCTTTAGCACAGGTTTGACTGTATATGAACTCCGAGGTTTCTCTTGCTCGGTTTCATTAATTCAAAGTAAACAAGTGAATTGCTTAAAGTAGGTTCTTCCTTGTTCGAAATCGGCCGATTCTATTATTCATTTAATACAATTTTTAGAATATGTTTAAAACTTAAAGACAAACAATGCTGATTCGTTACGAGCTGACTCACCTGAATCTGTATTGTTTGCAAAAACCTCAATATTGTCAATGGCGCTGATAGAGTTAAAGGCCACACGTGTCTATGTATCTGGAAAAGGTCGCATGTGTTGACCTCAACAAAAAGATGACTAAAAATGTTCATGGCAATAAGACATTTAAATTAAAAGTACATAATGACGAGTATACTGTCCGTGTAAATTCAACTGCCGCATGAGGAATACATAACAATCTCACTTTACAAGGTATATCTCGTACCGAAGGTCTCGATTTCGAGTCCCGTGATGAGCGGGATTCGCCCTACAATCCCTATAAAGACAAGACACAATATATATATGATTTACATTAGTCTGTTCTCGAACATGTAACCTTGAAACGTTTATTATTCTGTTTATTCCTAAATAAGATCCTTATCTTGCACTTTTATTCCGCTGAAGATATTTTGAAGTAAAATTCACATTTTTCTGTACATTACAGCGCACTCGATAAGAAGCGTTTTGTTTGTTCTAAAATCCTTATTTCATCCGCTAACCCTGTGTTGTGAGGACTCTGGATCTCTGACGTTAATGTATTCGCCGTGCGACAATTGAACTTACACACGACACAAACAATGCTAAACTTGTACAACAACCATCAATATAAGCAGGTATGTGATTGAAGTAAAGAAACAATATATATTGAAAGAACACTTATACTTGTCTGGTGAAAACAATAAACGACGAACTGTTCCCCAACAGATTATTTCACAAACTTACACACATTCCTCTGACGACAATCGGAGCTCTTCGGCTAAATTCGTATATCTAAGACGGTAAAAGCCAATTGAAGTCCGTTTGCTAAAAGAACTTATATAGTTTCGAGAAAGGGCACCGTCCACTCTGAACATTAGCTATCCATATCTCTTATAAAGGATAAATGTGTGTAAATTGGAAGAAGAAAAATCAAAAATATGATTTCTCTGGTATTTTTTCTATTCATATACATAAATACGAAGCTCTTCTAAAATCAACCATAGCGATCTGTTCCCCCACATATTGTTTCACAAACTTACATACATTCCTCTGTCGACAATCGAAGCTCTTCGGCTAAACTCGTATATCTAATACGGTAAAAGCCGATTAAAGTCCGTTTGTTTAGAGAACTTACATAGTTTCGAGCAATACCTGCCCGTAGGGCTGTGTATATTTCTCATAAAGGATAAATGTAGGTAAATTGGATGTACAAAAATCTAAAATATAATTTCACTGGTATTTTTTCCATTCATATACATAAATAGCGCTTGATCGAACCCTATATAGCAAAATCTGCATGCGCACTCTAATAAGGTCTGAACTGTTCGAAAACCATTGAAGATATACATTGACCATATACACAGATCTTTATCTATTCTTGTAACATTAGGTTGTTTTTTTCCGATTCAATAATTATATTTTAATGATCTTCCTATCTGTTTGACCCTTTCCCACAAACAATAATGGTGCAGCAGACGACTTTGAAAACATCTAGGCAAAAGTATGGCAAAAGTATGGAAAAAGATCCGTAAAAATGAAAATATAATTATTTAAATTATTTAAAAGAATCGAATCCATCGTGACAAAAAGAGAAATTTCTCATTGTGAGCAATTTTTCATATTCTCAAAATGTTTTTACAAACTGCTGCTGCAGAGGCATCAGAATGCGTATGTATGAGGGAATGGTTAAACAATAGTTATTCTTATAACATCATATATCAGTATTTGCAGTATTAAACAAGTTCTAAGATTGAGAAAGAAACTAACAGCTTATATTCTATCTCTCTTCGAAATGATGTACATAGTATACACAATCCATGTTTTAACTCAATGTTTTTCTTTGACGGGATTATTTACCACTTTAAATTTCCAATCAATCGAATCATCATATATGTATTGTATTGTGACATTCTAATTATTCCTGACAATTCATGAGCATGTCCAAAAGTCTCTCCTAAGATAACATATTTACATCATTACAACCGAAAGCTTGTATACACATTTCATATCTTAACTCAATATTTTTCTTTGATCAACAGTCGAATCATGACATGTTTGTTGCATTGTCACATTTTGATTATTTCGGACAACCGTAAATATTCATGAACATGTACGAAAGTATAAAACAAACAACTTAGATTCCAGTTTAAAATAGAACGACCGGAAGCTGTTCCATAATCTTAAAATATCCGCCAATACAGATGCAATTCGCAAATGTAGAGCTGACTTCTATATTTACAATTCATTGAATGTCAACATATACCATAAAAATAGAATTATTTTAACGAATATATGAGAAATTTTCTACGAAAACAAACTTAAAGGCATTTGAGATCATTGTAGATTAAGATCAGCCAGCGCATCTGCGCCGTCTCACCCGACCCTGCACTATTCCATAATAACTCATCAAATGTATCAATTATAGAATTGGTGATGCCTTTCAATATTCGTTTGAGTGTGATAATTTCAATGGAGAAGAATGAACTATTTTACAAAAATAAACTTGTCAAGTTAGCTTTAATTTGTAAAACCATCTTATTAAAGTTTTACTAATAGTCACTCTCCGAAAAAATCAACATTCCTTTCATCATATATGATCACAAGTGTAGTCATGCGACTGCATGCACCTTATGTTTCATATAGTTTTGATCTCAAATATTTGTTTTGATTTGTTAAGCTTTACTGTTTCATTATTGTTTGAACCTATTGTTATCATGTGCGTAGGATATGCCTTGATATGAATAAAATATTTAAACAATATATTCCACACGTGTAATAATTACATTAAGGTTGTTTTCATGAATCACCGCTCATTTATCTTGTGTGCACCATTGTATGCGCCCACCTTCTGTGAATCCAAGACTTATGGTTACATCATTTCTTCCTTTTCTTTTGTTTCTGGTTCTGTTTCTTTTTAGAGTTTCCTGAAGCTAAAAAATGCAATTGTTATTGTTGATTATTGTCCTGATGAATGATTGACATTTTATTAAACTACTGTAATGTAAGGTACCATCGATTGCATTTTTATTTTACATTATATATTTCAAAAGTCAAAAGTTCATTGCGAAGAAAAAAAAGTTATTTTTTGCCTTCATTGACTATGAAAAATGTTTCGATACTATAAACGGGGACACTCTTTGGCATAAATTAATACAAATTCGTGTAGGTTCACAGTTTGTAAGTTTTACAAAGTATTTATAGAAATGTCTCGGCTTGCATAAAAACTCATTCGGATAGGCATTATTCGGATTGTTTCGATACAATGCTAGGTTTGAAACAAGGTGATCCTATGTCACCAACATTATTTTTATTATTTTTAAACGATAAAAGCGACTATAATGCAATTAATAATCTAACGGTAAACGACCTAAATCTACTAACATTGTACCTGCTCTTGTTCGCTGATGACATTGCGGTGTCTTCAACGGATGGTGGTAGCTTGCAGTTGTTATTGGATGATAACCATGAGTATTCGCGGAAATGGGGTCTTAAAATCAATGTTAACAACACTAAAATTTGCATTTTTGAGAAGCGACTTAGCCACAATGATTTGGAAAGGTCCATAAATGGCGAACGTCTAAATTTAGTTGATAATGTTGGTTATTTAGGAGTTAAGTTGTATAAAACCGGAAACCTTTCATTAGCTGTTAGGAGTCTACAGCACCAAGCCATGAAGGCCATGTATAGTTTATTATCATTATACCCATGAACATTAAAACAAAGCTCTCATTATTTGATAAATTGGTTACACCTACTATTCTGTATGGGGCCAAGTTGTGGGGGGATATACTAGTACAAAGATGTAGATAGTCTTCATATCAAATTTTGCAAAATAATTTTAGGAGTCCGTAAACAAAGTTCTAATGATGCTGTATTAGGAGAACTTTATCGATTACCCCTTTCTATCATATGCTTGGAAAATCACTTAATTAAAAATAGGCTTAAAGTGAAGTGTTCACCAAAAACAAGTTTGAACGATGTATATAACGACAGTTGTGTCCATCTTTTAAATTTAAAAACAAGCTGGCTTTATAAAACTAAACAGCAATTATCAGATTTAGGATTATCTTTAGTTTGGACTAACTTTTATCAAGACTGCGAATACTTCGCAATAATTAACAAGAGCGCCAAATGTCACAAAATACGCCCGTCCTCCTTTTTTGAGACCAAGTACAGTGATAATTGGTTGTTCATCAGGCACATTTAGAGAGCAGACACTGTCAGTACAGTTTTGGCCATTTCAAGGGACATAAGTGTGTAGTGACTAAGATAACGTGGTAAGTTATCGAATTTGTCCAAGATGTTATGCCAAAACACAATCCTCACTAAATTTGGTGATGATTTGACAAAGGCTTCTAAAGTTATTGAGCTGACAAGACCAATTTTAGGTAATTTCTATAATCAAAGGGCAATAACTCTCGATTGACTAAAGCGATATGGCTAGTTATTATGCCAATACACATTCTGACTAAATTTGATGATGATTGGACAAAGGCTTCTAAAGTTATTGAGCTGACAAGACCCATTTTAGGTAACTTCTATAATTAAAGGGCGATAACTCTCGGTTGACTAAAGCGATATGACTATTTATCGAACTTGTACGAGATATAATGTCAATACACGTCCTGACCAAATTTGGTGATGATTAAACAAATGCTTCTAAAGTTATTGAGCTGACAAGACCAATTTTAGGTAATTTCTATAAGTAAAGGGCGATAACTTTTTATTGACTTAAGCGATATGGCTAGTTATCGAACTTGTCCAAGATATTATGGCAATACACATTCTGACCAAATGTGATGATGATGGGAACAAGGTCTTCTCAAGTTATTGTGCTGATAACATACTGGACGCCGCCCACCCGCCCGCCCGCCCGTACGCCGCAGGTAAAACTTGAATACGATCCGGTTTTTTTTTCAAAATGGGCGTATAAAAACCGTATACAGGATTAATTTATTTAACAGTATTTTTCGGAAATTAATAGTTCATCTAAACTTATCTACTATAAGGACTATAAAACGGATTTTAAATTCGAATCACACTTAGAAAAATAAGTATATCAGATCATAAGCTAGCTGTTGAAATCGGTAGATATACAAGGAAGGATACTGTGAATTATGTAACCAATTTGAAGTGGAAAGTTAATATCACTTTATCTTAACATGTCCAAGAATAAGGGATATTAGAAATAAGTATCTGAAACCTTCTTTTCCAACACTGTTTAAATGTTCACGATTAATGTCATCTAAAAATTGTAATTTAAAAATAGGTCTTGCTAGATATATTATTGAAACTTCAAATAGGAGGACTGATCTCACATCAATACCTGCTATTTGAATCACAACCACAACATAATAGTATGTATATGTGAATGTTTATATTATACATGTGTTTATATATTGTAGTCATGTTTTTTGCATGTTCAATCATGTTGTATATATTTTGTATGGCCAATGGCACATCTTGTGCAGACTTGCCTAATAAAGTTATTTCAGTTGAGTTGAGTTGTTGTATAGGTCGATAAAAATATAGAGAGAGTAGCGCTTGGTGGTGAAACATGACTTAATAGCCCACTCTACAGAAGACACTGTGATATAATTCGTTTTTGGCATAGACTATCTCGTTTACCTGTTTCACGCGTCGCAAATCGCGTGCTTGTCTGGGAAATAAGAAAAACAGCGCATTCTGGAGACACGTGGTCAGCAGCCGTTAAGCAAATACTGGAGGACAACAACCTCATAAACATTTTCGATGTTAACACCATAAAAAATGTGTCGCGTGAATATATTATAAACTGTTTGAATCGTAGTATGAGACACAAGCTCGAAACAACCTGGAGAGATAGGTTACAACAATCACTAAAACTGAGGATGTATAAACTCTTTAAAGATTGCTTCAAAAATGAGCCATATTTAGATAGACAATTGCCAATAGAACAAAGATCCGCATTGGCCCGATTCAGATGCGGTGCTTTCCCGCTATCCATATAATTGGGGCGATACAGGAGACCACATGTACCACTAGATAGAAGAACATGTCTGGCCTGTAACCAAAGACACGTCGAATACGAGACTCACTTCCTTGTGTCGTGCCCGGCTTACAACGAACAACGACATAAACATACTGGTGATATTGTACGGCAGGACAGTGAAACGGACACTCTAAAAACAATGATGAGAAATATTGACTCTAAATTAATCGCTAACTATCTTATCGAATCATACGAAGAGCGAAATCAGATATTAAAGTATCGCCAGTGATATTTATTAAAGGCATTAAACCATCTAAATTTGATTACTTATACCGTGATAAATCGTAGGCATTATGTTGTGATGAAGTTATAATTGATACTAAATTTTTCATAAATGCCTCAAGGAGAATTCATTCTCAATACTTGCATAAAAGTAACTAATACGATTAAATACTTAATATAATAACTGCATTAATTTACTTTCACTGATAGACTAAACGTAACTATAACTTGACTTTCATAAACATTGGCATATAAATGTGAACTGTTCATGAATTAAAAACAAAATGATAGTGCTTCGTAACCGTTTGAAGGCTGACTATTATATAGTATTGAATTGTATTGTATTGTGTTATATGTATAGGTTATACTTTAAATGATAAAAAATATCTATCTATCTATATATGTGTGACAATGTTGAACAGAGCTTACAAACGCCTGTAATTGTTTGAGAAAAATACATAATTTGAACACTAACACGTTAGGCTCTTACCACCATTATTGAAAGTTGGTTTCCGTTCTTTCGGTTTATTTTGGCACCGTTCCTTTTCTTTGTCGTTGTTGTCATTGTCTCTGCTCTCTAGAGATGATGGACCATCATCATCGACTGGGCTTCGTGCTGATAATAATTAAACGATGAACTAATAACTAGTGTTTTTTAAAAAACCTGCGTTGTTATTTCATAAATGGTCTTTATATGGCTTTAAATAATTGTTTCAGTTACATCACGGCTTTCCTGAGTTATGTACCAGTATTACTCGTCAATTGTTACAGACACCAGCGAGTCAGTCGTAATACTAACCCAACAATCCTGCGCTTCAAGGAGGGAAAGCCATTGCCACCAATGTTTAAGGCTTTGGTGTTACTCGGCCGAGGAAAAAACACTCGAAATCCCTCATCTGTAACAGACGCTTCATCCCAACATTACATGTTAATAGGTCATTTATAAATGTAGAATTTAATAGAAAGGTATGTGACAAAAGTTTAAAATACTACAAAAATTGATTTATCTAGTTATCTTTATATGTATATAGTTTTAAATCGGAGAAATTAAGGGAACAAGAAAAAAATAAAAAAAAAAAAAAAAAGTAGTAAAAACAAAACAAGAGAAAATACACTACATTGGTTTTAAATGTGACAACCTGATGAGTAATATAAATGAAACCGGTTGGCACGTTTAAAACCGTTGTAGTGTCTTTTTTTTCTGTTTTACTATATATATTAAATGGAAGAGCTAAGGGTGATTTTTCAGGTAAAATAACATGTTAAGCAGTTAGCACAGTGGACCATTTTGTATGCAACGCTAACATGTTCTGGTATAAAGTAGTTGTATGCATGCATGAGTTAAGTCCACTATAATTCAGACGTGCATAAACCTATATCGCTAATAAACATACACAATAGAAATACATTAAAATTACGGAACCATAAAGTAAAAAACCTACTTTAATATTGTACACTATTGATTAATCAAAACAACAATAAAAGTGAACAAGGCATTGAGGACTTGTTTTGTGTTTTTAAAGCGTCAATTATACAGACATAGCACAAACAGATAACCATACCGATCAAACAGATATAAACATTAACAATAATGATGAAAACAATATACCAATAATCTTAGAGGAAATATCGAAGGCTGTCAACGCATTAGTCAATAACAAAGCTTGTAGAATAGTGAGCATACTAAAATTACATTCCACGTGTTTAAGGATGTATATTTGCCAATGTGTTTAACTTAAGCACGGCGTCATACCCCCAGATTGGACTATCGGGAAACTTAATCCAATTTTTAAAAAACAAGAGTGACCCAAACAAAGCTGAAACTTCCGACCAATTTCTCTCCTTAGTTGCATTGGGTAACTGTTTACTTGTATAAATAATAACTAAAATCGTTTGTTGAAGCAACATGTTTTAACATTATATATGGCAGTTCAACATGATTTAGAGCTGGAGTATCTACTTAACATCACATGTTTGTCTTAAACCACATGCTCTAATACTTAAATGTCAACAAAAGTTAAATATTTTGTGAGTTTAGAGATTTAAAGCAAGCTTTCGACACAGTCTGGAGAGAAGTTCTTTAGCTGAAACTTGTCAAGTCAAATATAATTGGTAAATGTCTATCTCTCATACGAATATGTATAACAATATTAAACCCTGCTGAATGGTATATTCAGAATTGTCAAAATATTCTCCAAGTAATATAGGTGTTACGACAGGGGGGACATTTATCTCTGTTGCTGTTTTCCTTGATTCTTAACGATTTGCACTATTATCCTAAGATTAACAACAAAGAAACTAGCGTACATTTCCCGTTATTAGATCATCCCAAAATATGCAAAACTGTCAAAATAATTTCATCTTACATTATGCAATTGATACAATTATAATGTCACAGACTGCGACCCTTGGAAATTAACAGTTTGTGTCAAAAGTCTAAAAAAATAACATTTTGAAAAAGGAGACAAGCTACGCTAATTGTTTGTCTTAAGTAGAGTCAAATTGAGAAAGTAAAATAATGAGCGGATTCTGCATTTAGTATTTGTCCACACAAACGGCGCAAGTAAATTGTATGTCTTCAGGAAGCATACATCGAGCGTGATTAATGTTATCTTAAAGTTTGTTTTGTTCTTGAAGTAGAATAAATAGGATTAAACTAAATGTTTTTAAATTAGATGCACTTATGAATTCTGAGAATAAAAGGGAGATGTTTAATATGATATTGTTAGTCAAACAAAATTATGTTAAAAACAAGAAAATGGTATGGCCTGTAAATTTATAATACATTGCATGATGAACCTTGAACCCACCTGTATAGTATGTATTTGTGAAATAGTGTTCACCGTTGTTAGAAATAAAGAACCATAATTGTCGATTTAAAATTGGAGACGTCAAATGTTATATAGAGGCATAATCAATGTATCTATTATGTACAAGAGTAGTTTTCATTTATTACATGCGCAATAAGTAAGAAAGACTATTTGTATATATATTATCAATAGTATCTATAAGATATCTAATGAAATAATTGTTCAACTCTTTCACTCGTGTTGCCTCCATGCAATTTAAAATAGTTATAATCTCATTTGTCAATGTATTTTCGGAATGAGTGAATATACGAAACTTGACTTGACCTGAAACGTTCACATTAATAAGCTAACCAGCATACAGCATACCAAACCAAACCGCCCTATAACGCATCATTCCGTCCATTTTATCAACCAACTTAAGAGCAATTAAAACGAATTAATGTAATATCAAATTGATACCTGTTACATCCTTGACGTGAAGAGCCACTGGTCCACCCCAGGTGAACGCCAAAATGAACGACACACGCCTATTACAGAGATGTCTGCACGGTTGAAGACAGTCTATATATAACTCATAATTCCAAAACTGGTACTTCGTCTGTAAGAATCAGATAACCGTGCATATTAACCGTTATGAACTTGTCACTGCTTAAACGTGTTTACGCATTACAAAGTCATGTTCTTAACGCACGCTGGTACAGAAAAAGGAGAAGATTCTCGAATAAAGTGATTTTTAGTTATTTGAGATTTATTTTCTGAAATATTTCATCACTTTGAATAAATGATCATTTGAAAACTAGCTTCATTCACGTAGACGTCAGGAATTATTTCACTGCTATCAAGCCAATGGGTTACTAATAGCAACCATGTTGGACAGATCATCTAAACGTCAGACGCCGTAGATTTAAACATAACACAAACCTAAAAGGCATAGTACTAGGTGACTGCTTATCAATGGTTACAGGCAAGTAGTTTTGCAAATTACAAACTATGAAATTACTGCAAGCTTTAATGTATAGAAACTGATTTAACATAAAAAGAGTCCGTCTATAATGATTAGATTTCAATGACTGTAGAACGACTTACAAATCTGAAACATTAATATTTTGTTTACCTCAAAGTGAATACAGTTTCCTTTTCCATTTAATGTTCCTTCAAATCTCTTGAGTATCTGTCGAACATAAGGCTCTTCCCACACCTGATCGTCTAATACATATGGTCTCGTCTTACCCGTTGTATTTCTCCACTGCTTCTCCACTAAGCTAAAGTCCACAATATCAGAACCCAAAGGCCCGTTTCCAAGTGCAAAATACGTTTTCGGAAGTATCTTTCGAGAGGCACTTCTGAAATTCTGATGAAATGACTCGTCCCACCGTTTCAGCGTGTTTTTCAACTTCTCTGGTTTACAAAGGTTCTCTACATGTTCCCGAGTCTCTGTTGGCCAATTGAGCAATGCATAAAAAAGATATGCCTCTATGTACGCCCTATGTGATGTGTGCTCTATTTCAAGTAATCTTTCTGAGTAGCAAATTATAGTTTGAAACTGGTCTTTACTCATTGGTTGCTCAGTGGAGCTTAGATTTGCCCCATTTTCTGACATGACAATGATCTCGTTTCCAAGAAACGCAAGGAGATCCCGTCTATCAACACTTCTCAGTTTGGTTTCTTTATCAATATGCTGCAAACTGGTGACAGCATCTTCAATCCTCATGTTAAAAGATATCTTATCAGTCTCACGAGCATACATAAGGGCCTTAAGACCAACTCCATATTTGAATTTGTAGGAATTTCTTAGTTCGTTACTTCCGTAAAACCTCTCAAATCTTTCTCTTAATTTCAATAACAGCTTTTCGTCTTTCGCATTAATAGTAACGTTGTATAATCTCCTTTTCAGCTGGTAGTCCCTTTCTTCTAGTAACCGTAAAGATTCCTCTGCGTGCATTTGGACGACGGAATTATCTTTAAATTCAACAAGGTTACAGCAAGCGCCGGTCTTAGCATACGATTCTGGAACAGCTGCCCCCGCGTCATTCAGAAAAGTTACAAATTCCTTTTCGTCCGTATAACAGGAAAACTTAAAAAAGTTTTCCAACAGAAACAAAATGGTCTTTATTTCCATGAAGTTGCAACTAGTATTATCACTTTCTTCTATTGTTTGGCCTTGTCTAAATTTCTCAATTGCGTTTAATGCCATGCATACAATTGCACCAGCATCCTCGTCAGATATTCGGCTCGAATCAGTGGTTTTGATCTGAATTTGGTGTTCCATATTTGAGAAGATAATCTGGCCATATGTATTAAGAAGATAAGAACTGTTAGGTTTTATCTCTAATGCATTCTTTATTTCGACTTCTGCATTAGGATAGTCCTTTGTATAGATGTAAAAGCGTGACAACTGTTGACAAACCATTGGGTCTTTTGTGATCGCTATACACTCTTTCATCAAATCTATTACAACTGTTTTACTGTCTTCGTTGGACTGTCGTGAATTGAGATACATAACCATGTCTGAGAATTTTTCTCTAGTGTCTCCTTCTTCCGTCAGAAATTGTCTTGTTTTAAAGAGGCTGTTTACGATACGTACGAACTCCTTTGACATTTGGTTTGTTTCTGAAATGTGATCCCTGACTAGCTGCAGAAGGAATGTGACCATCACTGGCAGTGTAGTCCTTTTTATTTGATCAATACAAGAAAGCATAGATTTGGCTACCGCGTGTGAAATCATTGTAATTCCTGGGTAATTTGAGTTCCCTGTTTCAGTTTTCGAATATTTACCATGGCTCCACTTCGTCAATAAGGAAAATCCTTCAGTTACAACAGTATTCCAAGGCGAGCTTACACTGGATCGTCCATGCATCATCGGATAGACCAACCCAACAGGTCCCATTCCAATCAGATTGTGTATGTCTAATGTACTTGATTTCACTCGTCTTCCAGACAACAAATAGTCGAAAACAGTTTGTGGAATCACACTGTCCCTGTCAAAATAATTTACGAGAGACACACATTTGAGGATAGTGATTTCGACATCCTTTACATCTTTGAGGAGCTGAGTCACCAATTCATCAACGTACTTTTCTTCAAAGCTATTTCGCATTACATTGAATGATATGAGAGTACTGACATCGATCCCTTCAGCGTCTTCCAATTCTTTATATTTGTCTTCAAACCACAACTGTTCCTTTGGAGAAAGATGGTGTCTCAGTAGATGGTCACCGCATTTTTCAATACAGGAAACGAGTACTCTGCGAACGTGTATGATTAAACAGAAAACGTTATTTGAAGCAAGATGTCTTTTGTATGCTTTATCATGTAGCATTGCTTTAAGAAGGCATATACTATCCTCGCTTAAATTATCAACAAGGACAACTGCAGACTTGGGTGTTTGATCCTCAAAGGACATAAAGTCATAAATTTGGTCAGCTGTTTTTTCTGTTATCTGTTTGACGACGCAACATCTCAAAGCTCCCTCTGGACCTCCTCTAATTTCAAATTGACTTAATTGCCAAATAAGGTATCGACCTGTCGTACTACCACCTGCTCCTGGGTGATGACAAATGGTCTCCGTCTGTATAAGGTTATCATCTTTTCGAAGTTTACTTTTAACAGATCCCAGTATATTGTCATACAAATCCCTTTCACCAACTTGGTCACCAAAATGGAAATTCCACCATGAGACATTCTCACCTCTATAGAACCTTTCTTTTTCTTCAAGTTTTTTCTTTCGCAGCTGATCAATATCCATTCGTTCCTCTTGAATACATTGCTTACCACTTATTATCTCAATGTCTGTAAGCTGAAGCCTGTCCATATGTTTAGCTGTTATATAGGCTATTTTCCCGTCCTTGCAAGGCAACTGAATGTCACTAAGGCAAAACTTCTTCGATACAGATTTTAACACATTTGTTGTTGCATCCCATTGCATATCAGAGTGAAAGTGTTGTTTGAAGTCCTCGCCGTCTGTAATCCGGTTCAGAACTTTCGATTTCAAGTCTACAATTGCCCCTTCTGAAGAAGCTAAGGCGATACATTCGTTTCTAAATGTGGACACCATGCATTCCTCAGCGATTGAAGCCATTGGGCTATCATTGTCTGAAGAATCAAAGAAAAGAAACAATAACAATGCTCTTCCTTGTGGTATCATTTTTCTAATTTCAGCAAGTTTTTGCTTTACAGTGGACGACCTTTCAAGATGCCACTTATTTGTATTTATTTCAGTCAATGAAATATCCCTATTGCCATTACAATAGAACCAACACGATTTCTCATCCATAGACCAGTCATCGTCGGCAGTGGTTTTTGTTTTCAAACAAACATTGCGTATTTCCTTCTATGTTTTTCTGAGTTGTTGTCATATGATCGAACTCAAAAATAATCTGCGAAGATCGGAAAACATCAGGCATATACTTTTCAATGCTCTCGCGAATTTCTTTTTCATTTTCTATTCCTGTGACCTTTCCTAAAAATATAATTGGACAGAATATGTCCGTTATATACTTTGATCCCACAGCAATACGTCTACGAATTGTTTCCGCTTGTGCATCTGTTTCGGGTAGGATTCTGTGGACTTGAGCTTCAAGGAGTCTTCTTTCCTTCACATTGTCACAGTATAATGCCTTAGTTTCATCGAATCTGTTCAAAGGAACAGACAGAATTTCTGGGCGAATCTCCAGTGTGAAAACGAACATCTGAAGGCTTTGCTTCCCTTTGGGGGGAAACTGGATGTTAAAGAAAGCATCTTCAAGATACCATGAAGAGGGAACTACATCAAGTTCAAGTACTATACGATTGTCATCTATATGCACAGTCTGGATAGGGCGTATGCATCGTTTGACTGCCATCCAATTATGTGGTGTAAAGCATGATTCTATGGCATTTTCAACGTAGTTATCCAGTTCCACTGCCCTTGCCATCTTCTTAAGTCTGATACCAGTTATTTTTCCTGTTCCAATCCCCATTGATTCAACTCCGAAATGTATTGTTCCATTCTTCCTGGTGTTTAAGCAAGCACATATGAAGCGCACGCATTCCTTTCCAATATACGCTACAGCAGATGTATCTATACCGTAAAGAGTTCTAAACTCGTGTGAGGGAACGAGCAAGTCTCCTAAAGATGGTATGATAATTTCCTCGTAACAAGAGAGTTTGCTTTCATCAACTTTGTCAAAGTTTCTCAAGCTTTTCCTTGGCTCATTAGAATATTTCTTTGAACTCTGTTTGTGCATTTCATCCAAAAGTTCTCTTTGTATTTCTAACAGTTCTTCCCTGACACCCATTATAAGTTTTTTGCCGTCCATGTATTCATTAAAGCACGATAACATTTTGTTCTCGTCAAGTCTACTGAAGGTTTTAGGTAAGATGCATTCCTCGACAATAGCTTTTCGAATCAATGGGCCGTATCCCTTTTTAACAGTTTCTATTCTCGAGCTTAGTTTATCCCCGAATTCTTCACAAGAACAGTCGACAAAACCATCATCCGAATTCAAAATGTTGTTGCCATCTATGAATACAAGTAAAAAACAATAGATGACAGTCAAACAATTTGGATCGAGTTGCCAGCATTGAATACCAAGGAAATACAGGTTGGGGGCAATAAAGTATGCACAATAAAAGGGACATGAGTTATTATAATCTATAGTTAAGGGGTTCTGCTCTTCCATTACCTCATTACCCTCTATGTACTGGTAAATACATATGAACATCTGAGATAGTTTATGTGCTATGCTCTGCCATCAAGACGGGTAGCATAACACACGTGTAAGGCGGATATAAGAAAGTTTGTATTAAATGAGGCTGTCTATGGGGTGAAGTAAAAGTTTGGCTTTTGTAAACACGATATGAGACATGCCAGCGTGTCTCCCAAAGATGGGCTTAAATTAAGTGTTGTAAATTACCTTCATCTGATTCGATGATACTGCCTATTGTTCTAAGGGTTTCTTTTCTGTCACGCTTCCATTTCAATCTAACAACACTGTAGCAAGAACAAAATATAGATAATATTCATGTTGTCATTGTTTAAAAGAATACAAGCACTTAAAAACATAAATCAGTACCAATTTCTAAGAAATATAGAAGCTATATATAAATGACAGTCCAAACTATAATTAAATTGCAAAAATCATCGACTTCACTCAACTCACTGTCACAACATAAACAAATTATGGTGCCAAACATTGTGTAGGCTTGTTGACAAAAATTCGATCGTAATCACATCGCTAAACTATCATGTATTTAAATCGCAATTGTACATGTATGTGTAGATAAGCGATGTATAATACAATGATACAGACATACGAATATGTGTGTAATTATGCTACATAATAACAGAAATTACTGAAATGTTTACAGTCTTGTACTTTCTTTGAGAACAAACAGCAAACTTAACATTTCAGACAAATTTCTGAAACCCCTTTAAATCGTCAGATGTAGACTTAATACTTTTATTTCCACGTGCAAAGCAACGTTCTCAACTTGAACAGCAGGTATACATCTTTCGTCGTCAATGAAATTGTCATATAAGTTGGCTTCATATAAACCGGGTTACCCTAACCTTATATATAATCAATAAACATTTCTTACATTTGATGTATTTTAAAATGTACGTTTTACAATAACCATTCATTACGCGAACTGTCAACACTGTTTGCAGCATTGTTACTTTTGAGAAGTTATTTTAAGTCAAATGTTATTTTTGAGAAATTATTTTAAGTCAAATGTTATTTTTGAGAAGTTATTTTAAGTCAACTGTTGACGCGATAAACGCGACCTACTTGGACAACAGAGTGATAAAAAACTGTGCGTTGGGAATTAAATTATTCGCAAACCTAGAAGTGTCCTTGAATGACAGTCCAAATTCATCTTCTACAGCTTTTTGTACTTTTGAAAAACATATGTCATAACCAAGTTCCTCTTCAGCCATAATATGCAAGTCTTCTGTCGAAATCCTTCCGTCTTCATCTGTTTCAAAATGTTTTTCTATTGCCGATAAAATGGCACTTTTTTGCAAGCCGCTCAATTTTGATTCTGAAAAAACGTCAAGGTATAAAGGTGATTATTTGGATATGGACTGAATAACATCTGAACTTCATGTAATCAGGACTGTACTTTCAGCTCTGATAGCAAGTCTTTCCTGAGGAAACATTCTTGTCAGCTTTTTTCAATTATGTGAGAAAAGTAATTGAACTAATTGTGTCCTTACAACGCCTTCGACGACTACAGCTACTACTAATCCTATTACTTATACTTCAATTACATTTTCTATCAATAGCCTCATCTTTTCCGGCAATGACAACCCTAGAAAAAGTGGTTCGTTTCTGTTTTAACTTTATTTATTTGAACAATACAAACTGGCTGATATGGATGGCAATTATTTTAAAATTGCTATGTACATGTATATAATAATCGTAATCTCGGGCCAATAACTTTAATACTTACCTATATCGGCGCCATCATCAGTTGTGTTTTCTATCAAGTCAGCCAGCATTTTGTAAGATTCTCTGAGACAGCGACAGAACTTCCACACATTTGCATCAATTTCATCCACTATTTGCATGATTAAGGTATTGCATTGTTCTACCTTGTTGTAATGCCTTGCGATAGCAGATATTTCCATAGACGATAAGACACCGTTTCGTCTCAAATTTGACATAAATGTGTCTACTTGAACAACTTCTGCAAACCATTTTGCCCACTTTGTGATATTGTAGCGCAGAAGAGTGGTATCAGATGTGCCTGTATGTAATAAATTAGAAATTGGAAGTTAAACGTTGTTTGTAGTGTTATTCGTGTTATATAACAGCGAAAAGTTCACTTAATGTGTGTTTCTTTGCTTTCTCGAACCTGCACTCAACATAATATGTCCAGGTTACTAGGTACATAATAGCTAATACAGCCCTTTGGGTAAATGAAGCTTGTCACAATGAATTATGTTAATCACCAGACAGAAAGAATGGCCAAGCAATGGATCGAACTCACGACCTTTGTATTAACAGTCCGCGTCGCTATGCCGCTATAAACTTAGCTATCGCGGCACGACACAACTTAGGAACAAATGTGTTTGTTTGAGTGTCGTTTTCGTCAATTTTAAAGTCATTTGTATAAAGATAAGCACAGTTTACGAATGAATTGCAAGTACTGCTAGTACGTTTATCCACTTAGCGTATTGTGATACCAATTTATGAAACACTAAACAAGTTGTATCGATAAAGCTGGTGAACACGAGCAAATATATTACAAAGACAATCATGAACGCTCAAATAAAAGTCAATATGTGAAAGCGTGACGAATAGACAACAGAGAAGCGATCCACATATGTTCCTGTAAATTAATAATGATTATCGTAGAAACATACAAGGACATATAAAACATAGTGTATTCTCGCTAGATATCATATCAATAGATAACTTATACGATTATGGACGAATAATGCACGTTCCTTAACGATGTAAATTTTCATAAAAATACCTGTTTGTGAATGTGTATCGCCCTCGACAAGTTTGACCATAAAATATTCATTTCGAAGTTTGACTATTTCAATCGAACTCCGTACAACCACCAGTTCGGTTTTCTGCAAAGCTGCGATCTTTTGTTTCGTAATCTGTTCAAAAGTGCTTCCAGATACCCTTGCAAGTTCATGAATTAAGTTACTAGCTTCGATGAAAATGGTATCATCTGCTAGTTCAGTCTTTGGAATATGACTTAGATCATTTCTGAGCTTCCGAAGACGTTTAACTTTATCTTTCTCATCGTTCGTCATTCTAAAATGTCCATCTAGTAGAAGTCGGGTCAACAATGAAGTATCAAACAGTTGTTCCTGTGGTACTGGATATATAAGATCCCTCTGTTCTTTAAACAAAGGTGGATTTAAGCTCTTAATCGCTGATAGTACATTGCTTTTATTCATGTGATTTTGAAGCGTAATGTGCATTTGGTCTAGTTTCGTATTCATGAACTGGCGCAATACTTCTCCTCCACATCCAAGTTGCAAATCTACGGTCCGATGGAATATGTTTGCCTTCTGTTTGGGGTCAGTCATGATAACGACGAAAATAGGCAGACTTATACCTGAACAGAAGATAGAAAATATATTATTATGGAACGCCTTTACTGTCCTATGATGTTGTATTGTATTATACGCAGTACATTTTCATGGATACAAGGTACATTTTTCAGTTGACGTGGTACATTTTGCATGATATGCAGTGCATTTTGTATAATATATCGTGGTTATTTAATAATATGCAGTACGAAAGTATGTAGATACTGTAGAATAACCATTATATAGTGTGTAAACAACGTCATATGCAATGCAAACAAAATTATATGCCGTCCGTTCTTCGATATGTGTGTTGGTACTTTGATTATATGTGGTAGTTTAAACTTTATATGCGGTGCATTTACATTGGGGATGATCATACTTTCCGGCATTCTCTGGAATTACTTCCGGATAATAACGAGCATGAAAGATATATATGAACATTAACACCGTCTAGTTCATTTTAAAAAAGGCCTTGTGGAGCAATCTTTATGAAAAGTGTACACATTTTCTAAATAGACGAGGTGCAGAATGTCATCTATGCAGACGATCTCTAATTCCTTTCATTTATAAAGATTTTCTACAGTTTTGCCTTAACGTCATCTGATGCATACTTGTTGTATTTGGGAAAAGAGTTTAAATTAACTTAAAAATGTGTTTAGGTTACAATTTTATGGTAATATTTCCTCAAAACAACTTTTAATTCCTCAGCAGCTTCTGGAAATGAAAGAAATAACTTAAAAAGGGATTTGCATGACATGTTTGAGTTTGTCTTTGGAAAAAGGTATAACTTCCTTTTTCTCTGAACAGTATAGGTTCAAACGTCTTATCATAATCCACACAAGTTGACCGAAGCTTCTAATAAACATATGTAAGGACATGTAAGATTTAGACTGTAGAGCGGATTTCAGTGCAGATGGCGAGTTTTTGCCCCTCGTGTATTCAGAACATGTGTACACATCTATTTATAAATTTTGAAATTGAGTAAACGGTTTTAATGTTAATATCTATCTGTCTGAATCGGTATTTTCCGGATAAATAATTACGGAGAATGCCGAAAAGTATGATCATCGTACTGAAAAATGCTCCGCATATAAAGCTGTTTACACCATGTATGAATTAGTATGGACCAAACATATTGCCAAATGCATTGCGTACTATGATTTAGTATAAACACATAAATAACAATTCACCAGGTATAGAGTTACGTGCAAGCACTTTATATATTAAAATATACATCACATATTTTGACCAACATATATATACAACGTATAAATGTGAAACTACTGAATAAGCAAAAAATTACACCGCATATAATGTCATTTGCACTGCATAGTATATAGTTTGTACTGCACATGAAGTTGTTTGTTATAATGGTTATTCTACTGTTTAAACACTATTTCGCACTGCATATTATTCAATAACCACCACATATAAAAGAAAAAGCACTGCATATCATGAATAGTGTACCACGTCAAATGAAATATGTACCTCGTTTACGTGAAAATGTACTGCGTATAATACAATACAACATAGTAAGACAGTAAAGGCGTTCCATATATTATGCTGATTTTGATGTATCTTGATAAAAAGAACTATTTCTACCTAAGCTATATATTTATAAGAACAGAAGATGTGTAACAAAACTAATTAAGCATTGCTATCAAAGCTCTCATTTTAAAAATCGTTCTAGTCGTTAGCAAAGACCTCTGGGATTTAGTTCAGATTGTCCTATCATAACGAGCACACGGGCATGGGCTAGCCAAATGCACCAATCAAATGACATGCTTTAACAAGCAATTGCCTATTGCTCGTCTGAATACACCCCTGGCGTTCCATTTATAGACTATGACTGACGTATAAATCTAGTCTGACATTAGATCCGGTCCCCGACATCTTATACATATAAAAGCGCGCAACGACCTTTCAATCATGTTTTTATTCAAACAAACGTTTTGGTAATATACACTTCTTCTCAATTAATGAAGCTTCTCATAAAGTTTCATTGAATGCAAGTCAGTGGTTGCTGAGAAAAAGCACAGGCAAAGGCGGACGGACAGGCATATTGCAAAGGAGCATTACTCCTTAAAAAATCATTGAACCGGAACGTGTCGAAAATATGCACATCTCCTTTTGATAGTGAGGCTTCCCATACAGTTTCGTCGAATTCAATTCAATGGTTGTTTAGAAATAGCCCAGACCAAAGCGGGAAGGACATAAATTAAAAAGGATAATAACTATGTGATATCAAATACTTTAATTAAAGTACTGAAAGTACTTAAGGTAGAATTGCGATCGTTTAAGAGGAGATGCATAAGTGCATATATAAATATTTATCTAAAAAATTCCCTCCATGACAGACAAGTAATGATGCATCAGGCCGGAAAGAAATATTTCCAAGATCATACATTCGTATTGATCTTGTGAAAGTTAATTGACCCCAACTCCGAATTTATTATTTGGATCACATGGTAATTTTTTAAAGATCATATTAATCAATAGCTCTATGGAAATCCCACCATGAACATTCATGACAGTACAGTGTCTTCTTGTTTATTGACTGTACTGGACCAACTGCTGCATTCAGAGTATGCAATATATTAATGTTTACAATGATAACAGTAAAGTTAGAAGTGTAATCTACCAAAACAGTTGCGCTTTGAATGATTTTCTGGGTGTTCCTCTCCAGTTTTATACTTTTATTTTGTTTAGTGTCTGTTAAATGAAATGTATTGCAAGCTTCTATTTTGGCAGAGAATTTGTATACAAATGAACAGATATAAAAAGGTCTAAACCAAATAAAAAGTAATGTACGAAATAGTATTGAATTTCAAAAACAGAGGGTAAGCCTGGCACTGAATCGATCACCTGAGTGATAGCTAAGTAGCATATTTGTAACTGATAATATCGGAGAAACTGTAATCAAGGGCGTGAATGAAACTGCTTGGAGTGGACACTGTAAATGAAACTTATCAATACATGACATTTGTTATGATACTAAACCTTTGAACAGTTTGTGAAAGGACCACCAAAGTAACATTCCGTGAAATTGGGTGATATCAGTCCAATGGTTTAGGATGTGATTTTGATTAAAGCAAAAAGTTCATTTCATCCATATTCTGATGCAACATGGCAGCTAAAGGAATGTTTCCGCTAAATTTCAAATGTATCTTGAAATCAGGAAAAAACTTGAATAGAAACTATTAAGTTTTTTTCATTTTGCCCCATTTCTGATGCCGTCTGGTTGCCATGTTTTTCAATCAATCAATACGGCATAAGCAACTCTTGTAGAGGGTCACTCAAGGAACATTTGTAATACATTATCTTGGAATCTGATAAGCAGTTTCAGAGAAGAAGAATTTTAGAGTTTATGCATTTTACTCCCTTCCCGATGCCGCAGCATCAAATGTAGTGTTTAGAATTTATATTTTTGAACAAATTTGAAAGAGGACCACCAAAGGAACATTCCTGTGAAGATGTGTTGAATTTTTCCCAGTGTATTAGGGTGAGATGTTATTTGAAGCAAAACGTTTAATTTACCCCTTTTCTGATGCCGCCTGGTAACTATGTCTTTCAATCAATCAATATGGCTGAAAGAATTATGAAGAGGGTCACGAAGAAACAAATCAGACAAGGTTTTATAAAAAAGGAGTTAATTTTTTTTGTCATTTTGCTCTTTTTTGTGATGCCGCCTCGCTTCATTTTTTTCAACCAATTAATAAGGCTTGAACAATTTTCGTTGATAGTCACTGAAGGAACATTTCTACTAAATAACCTTGGTTTCGGACATGCGGATTTAGACGATAAGAATTTTTAATATTGGCCATTTTATTCCCTTTCCGATACCGCACAAACAGTTCTGCTTAATTATCTTGAAATCAGACAAGCACTTTCATAAGAATGTAGTTTAAAAATGTTGTCATTTTGCCTCTTTTCATTCATGAATTGCCGCCTGCTAGCTGATTGCCGTGTTTAACGACCAATCAATATGATTATATTTGTAGAGACTTATACTACGAACATTTCTACCACTTCAACCACATTATATTTGTATCAGACAAGCGAATTCATAGGAAGATAGTTTAGACAAGAGGAACATGATCGTGCTAAATCGCTCACCTGATTTAATAGAAATCAGAGTTTTCAATGTTCTTACGATATGCATACATTGAAAACAAGCAATGACCCCCTGTGGTCATATATATCAATGAATTGTTATAATTTCAACAGTCTTGGAAAAAAGTCACTCAATGAATATTTGTGCGTAATCATTAAAAATCAGGTCTAGAAGTTAGTACGAGCCAGTTTCACTATAAATACCTATAAGCAACGCCCCCTTGTGGTCATAATTATCAATGGATCCTAAAACTTTCAACATTATTGGTAGAGGATCACCCAAGGAACATTTGTTGCGTATTTTTGAAGTATTCACTATATATACATATAAGGGAAACAAGCTCCGCTCCCGTCTTGGAGATATGGAGCGGACACGAAATAAAGCCTCAAACTTTTGACCTTCAAGCGTGACCTTGACCTTAAACCGGTATGGTCGAGACATGGGTTCTGCACATCGCCTTGATTAGGTGAACATCTGACTCAAGTTTCTTAGAAATCCTTTAAGCCGTCTTGGAGATATGGAGCGGACACGATTTGGGACAGACAGACAGACGGACGGACGGACAGACTCATGGGAGAGTACTTGTGGGGTTATTTCGTTTGATGTTTTTTTGTGGGGTGCACCCCACAAGTATGCAATTCATTCCGTATGGAGATATGGAGCGGTCACGATTTGGGACAGACAGACAGACGGACGGACGGACAGACTCATGGGAGAGTACTTGTGGGGTTATTTCGTTTGATGTTTTTTTTGTGGGGTGCACCCCACAAGTATGCAATTCATTCCGTAATTAACCCCCTTTTTACGGAATGAATAACATTAATATACAAAAACTAAAAAAATTTTTTTTATCTAAGTGTCTTTATAAGGGTGGTGGGTAGAACCCCACAAGTACTCTCTCATGCGGACGGACGGACAGACAGACATCCAGGACAAAAACAATATATCTGTATAAAGGGGGAGACATAATTAATTACTTATCACTAGAAAATAATACCTTAACGCTTAAAAGAAAACAATTAAAAAATAACATGCATTTAAATTGTAGTTTTTCTGTTCAATTATAGTAGGTTCTACGAATATCGTGTTATCACGAATACCAAGATAAACACAAAACCGGTGTTTTCTTTATTGCGCGCGCACAACCGTATGCCGTATGATTCCATCAGGAAACCCAGAAGTCCCGACTTTCAAATACTACAATTTTTTTTTTCAAAAAATCAATATTCGCCGAAATTACGACACATGATTGTTACCGATAATAAAAAGGGGCCCCTCACCAACAAAAACGGCATTGTTT
>JASEVX010000013.1:30233945-30256216 GCA_031761405.1 Serripes groenlandicus | reverse complement strand
AAGGTGTCATCTGACCTTGTCAATTTTTTGTTTCAAGATAAACTTATGTCGGTTAAAATAAAGTTGGAAAAGTGAGACTAACTGCGAATAAACCAGGAGCAATAATAGTTTTTCATATTTCAGCTGTGCCGAGACCCGTTAGCCCTGTCGGTAGCGACGTTGGCTGTCAATCCTGGGTTTGTGAGTTCGAACTCAAGCTAGGCCTACATTCTTTCCGACGTTTGACAAAAGTTAATGTGACAATTGGCATTCGTCTTCCACCAATAGGCTAACAGTCTATGTGAAAAAGCAGCCAGTTGCCTGGAAAGTCTGTGTGAAGCACTGTTGTTATAGAATGCCAGGAAATGAATGATATTTCAGATCTCCTTACTAGATATCAGTCCCAAAATCCTATTTGATTGGCAAAATGGACTAAAATGTGGTCATCAAAATAAAAAAGATATTGTCAAGGTGAAACTGAATCTAAAGTATCGCCTCGGTGTTGTAGTAGCAGAGCGTTCGCTTCGGGTTTGATCCCCGGAAAGTCCACATATTTTATGACGTTAATTTTAAGGTAAAACTTGCTTTTAATTTCGTCAACATGTATATATATATATAAGATTGTGCAATTTCTCTTCCCCCTCAATGTTTTCAAAATCATTAAGCTTCAAATGTGTCATATGTCGTTTGCGCATCAGGTACAGTTTAATGTAACTGGAATGAACAACGCCTAAACCTCTCCCACATACAACAATTCTGCATCAGACGACGTTGAAAACATTCCAGGCAAAACAATGAAAAATATTTATTTATGACTATTTGATTATTGAATAGAGTTGACAACATTTTAGTAATTGAAGAAATAGCGTACTATGAGCAAATGTTCCTTTTATCACACTTTTTTAAAGGGTCGATTTCTGTAATAAATAAAGTCGTCTGCTGTATATTTGTTGTATGTTGGAAAAGGTTAGATTCTTTAGGGAAAAACAATAAAGTAAAGTATAAAAAAAGTAAAGTAATGTTCAGTAAGGTAAAGTAAAGTAATGTAAAGTAAAGCAACGTATACGGCAACTCACCAACGACTACGTCGAAGAATCTATAGGCTACAGGCGGTCCAACACCGAAATACCCTCTGCATATATATCTACCACTATCTTCAGAGTTCACGGGACGGAAATGGAGTTTTAGAAATCGGGATGTCAGTGCTGTCTCTATGCTGACTCTGCAAAATAAAAGATAAGGGACATAGCTCTATTATAGGTAAATTATGTTTAAACTTCCAGAACAAATCTTTGTTATTTTCATATCTTCAATAGTTTTTGAGTTTTACTTGCTACAAATGTTCGGACGGGTGATACTTTAGTATACAACTTAGTTACTTATCCCTCTTATCTACGTCCCTGGTAAAACCAAATAATATTTGAAAATTTAATAAATGTTACCGATTGCCGTATCCTTCGTCCGCAATAACGCGTCTGTCCGGGCCATACCATCTAAGATGAGCTACCGACCGGCTTCTGCTGATTGATCCGTCACAGGCTACGCTAAAGCGATGGCCAGATGGCACGCGTAGAGTCTTGGCCCCCACTTCGACTAGTTGACTCCATAAACGTAACGGGGACGATTGATGCAGTATGTAAGCCTGTCCGGGCTGATTCAGGAATGTCAGGAGGAATGCACCTGTCCATAGATATGTATACATATATGTGTACGTGTTCACCCTTTCCCACATACAACAAATCTGCAGCAGACGACTTAAAAAAAATATCTACTAAAAAATATAGAAAATCTATATAATTGTAGGTATAAATACTGAAAAAAGCTTTGTGGAAAAAGAAGAAATTGCTCGTTTTGAACAATTCTCCTTTTGTCGCAATGTTTTCAAAAGTCGTCTACTGCTGATGTTGATGCGTCAAAATTCGTCTACATGTGGGTTAATACAACCGTATCGTTGGTGTAGTATTCATGGGTTCGATCCCCGGCCGAAAACCTTAATATTGTAGAAATGGCTTTCCCTCCTTGGTGCTCAAGCCTGTTGGGTTAGCATTACGACTGACTCGCTGGTGTGTGGTAACTGGACCAGTGGTACTGGTAATTTTCCCTAGGAAAATCCGTGTGTATATCTGATATACTGTTTGTAAATGGCGTAAAGCACCGTTCAAACTAACAAACAATCATGTTTATACTAGGCGTATACGTATTGTGACTTAAACCTTGCCCTCATATCGACGCTTTCTGACTACTCTGCAGCAGACGGCTTTTTGAAAACATAGTGACAAAAGGAGAAATTGCTCAAAACGAGCAATTTCTCCTTTTGCCACAATGTTTTCCACTTTTAGTCATAGGTTATCCATTCAATTATAGAGAATTTCTTTTTTTTTGACAAAATATGTTCAAAGTCGTCTGCTGCAGAATTGTCATATGAGGGAAAGAATTAAAGGTCAAACGAGTTGATTGTTTGATTGGGATTTTACCAGTGACTATAAAATAAACGTTAGTAGTGGCGCTCTAGAGCCGATGGCTGCGGGGAAATTATTACGACGGATGAATCAGTGTTAGGATAAACTTAACATTACTATTAGTAATATACCCATGACGCGTTGTTGTATACCTGTAACATTGTTGAAAGAGGCGTAAATAGCCATTCACCAACTTAAGAAACTTTTGATACATCTGGAAACGACTGTGATATGATAGTCTCGTTTTTTAAACATTCAGTCTCTTAAAATAATACTACATGTCATCTATAATCTCCGATGATGAGAAGATTTGTATGATATTGCACGATAAAAAATAAAAAATAATCAATTTCTAAAAGCAAAACTGTAGTTTAATAAATGTTTATCTCACATGTCGTATGTTTTAACATTATCAGAGAAAACAAAGCATATCATAAGCTTCAAGTTAAAGTTGAAATTGATAATTTCGAACAATTTCTTCTATTCTCAATATTAATTTTTAAAATCATAAAATTGCCTTTTCAAAATGACACCAATATCAGGGAAAAGCATGTTTTGAAACATAAAAGATCTGCTACTTACCAACAAGTAACGATACCATGATTCCTGTCAAGTGTCTAGCGTATACAGACTAATAGAAGTAGTAAATGGTTGTAAAACATAAACGTTGAGAGACAGATAGGATATTCGAACCTAACAGGAAGACGTATTTGGAAATTGGTTAAGTATGTTGAACCTCGTCATCAAAAAGAGCGACACACACTTTATTGGCCAGATCTGAAAATGGTAGTACAGTTCAACCTGTGTTAAAACTTAAAAGACAACTCAATTCAATTCAATTCAATTCAATTCAATTCAATTTCTTTATTCAAGTATTTAGGCCTTTGGCACGTAACATTAATATTTATAAATAATACAATATGAATGACACACTTGGGATGAGATATTTTACAGAAACAAGTATTGAGATATATTACAGAAACAAGTATTGAGATATATTACAGAAACAATTATTGAGATATATTACAGAAATAATTATTGAGATATATTCTTAAAATATTGAAATAGTTATATGATTATAAACATACAAGTAAGCTATACAGTGTTTGAAGATATAATTCAGGCAAAATAAAACGAAACGTAAGGCAAATGTAGTCATTTTAAAGAGTTGTACATTTGAATAAGAACTTTACAAAAAGTTATTGGATAGTTATCCATTGGTAGAGAATACATTGTTCTTTGTTCACATGTGGTCTTAAATTACAGGACAATTTATGCGGAACATGAGCAGTTGTGTAATTAAAATTATGGTTGCTATAGACAGGGAATTGCTTAACAAAGGTGGTATTTAGCACAAGTTTGATACGCTGTTTTCAAAAGATAGTTCTGTTCCAGGTTATTGTATTTAAACGATATATTCGAATTATAGCGATATATTCGAATTATAACGATATATGCGAATGATAACGATATCTTCGAATTGTAACGATATATTCGAATTATCACGTGTTCGAGTTATCTAGTTACCAATATATCTAAAATGGTTTCACTTACAGTGTTCATGTTTTCTGTATCAGGGAAATGTATATACACATACGAGTATATCCTTGTTTTGTTCCAATCCACGTTAATGCCCATCATTCGGAAAACGTCTCGTTTTACAATTCAAAACAAATTTCTGAGTTGCTGCCTTTGTCATACTTAAGCAAAGCAAAATTTCAAATGTTTAAATTCTAAAAAAAAGAGATTGTTAATTAAGTAAATTTTAGCAATATTTTTTTTAGTAAAAGTAGCCAAGCACATCATATTGACCGCCTCGGTGGTGTATTGGTAAAGCGTTTGCCACGGGTACGGGATGTCGCAGGTTTGATCTCCGTTCGGGTCAGACCCTAGACCCCAAAAATGATAGTAATGGCTATCTCTCCTTGGCGCTCAGAATTGAGGTGAAAGTATTATTATTGACAGGCTGGTGTCAGGGTAAATAGTCCAGCAGTACCGGTAACTTACCCAAGAAACGCCGTGATATAACTGAACACTTTTTTGAAGGCCGCGTAAGGATTTATGTTTGGTATAAAGTGTCAAAACTTAAGGAGGAAGAGAAAAAAAAGTCATGACGTAAAACCCACCGGAAGCCATTAGAAAGAATGCGTTCAACTGCTTAACACGTTTTACCCTTTCCCACTTATCACAAATCTGTAACAGACGACATTGAAATCAGAGTTGAAAACATCTTGGCAAAACTATTCTAAAATCCTAATATTGTTAAAATGAAAGTGTAATCACCAAAACAGAGTTGAAAATATTGTGGCCAAAAGATAAATTGCTCATAATGTTTTCAAAAGTCGTCTGCTGCATGGGGAAAGTGTTATACCTTGTCCTGCTGTAAGTGACTTAAAACTTTATTTTACTTTGTTTCCCCCAAACAAATCTAACCCTTTCCCGCGTACAACAAGTTTTAATCTAACCCTTTCCCACGTACAACAAGTTTTGCAACAGACGACTTTAAAACAATCAAGGCAAAAAATGGAAAATCCGTCTGAAAGAGATGAAAATATTTGTAGCAAACGTTGAATATTTTGATTTTCATAATTTCTCATTTTGCCACAATGCTTTTTCAAAATCGACTGCTGCAAAAGCTTAACATTAAAAACATACATACATGTACAATTATTAATACAAATGAAAACGGGAATACAATAAAATGTATTTTAAACAGCATCTACGTATTGCATTATGCACGACTTTAAACTAGGTATTAAAACAAAATAGACCAGACCATGATGAGGCTTCACAATCGCGCTGTCAACTCTTGGTCTACGTTATTCATTCTCCAATAAAATAGCAAATACTACTCTATCAAGGTACAAATCCTTATCATAACTCAATGCTGTAAGTGTCAATCAGAATAAAGGTTTACCCACGTTCAACCATGTTTGAGTTATATCACGGCGGTACCTGGTTAGGTTACCAATACTACTGGTCCATTATATCACGGCGGTACCTGGTTAGGTTACCAATACTACTGGTCCATTATATCACGGCGGTACCTGGTTAGGTTACCAATACTACTGGTCCATTATATCACGGCGGTACCTGGTTAGGTTACCAATACTATTGGTCCATTATATCACGGCGTTTCCTGGTTAACTTACCAGTACTACTGGTCCATTATATCACGGCGGTACCTGGTTAGGTCACCAATACTACTGGTCCATTATATCACGGCGGTACCTGGTTAGGTTACCAATACTACTGGTCCATTATATCACGGCGGTACCTGGTTAGGTTACCAATACTACTGGTCCATTATATCACGGCGGTACCTGGTTAGGTTACCAATACTATTGGTCCATTATATCACGGCGTTTCCTGGTTAACTTACCAGTACTACTGGTCCATTATATCACGGCGTTTCCTGGTTATCTTACCAATACTACTGGTCCATACTATCACGTCGTTACCTGGTTAAGTTACCAGTACTACTGGTCCATTATATCACGGCGTTTCCTGGTTATCTTACCAATACTACTGGTCCATATTATCACGGCGTTACCTGGTTAAGTTACCAGTACTACTGGTCCATTATATCACGGCGTTTCCTGGTTAACTTACCAGTACTACTAGTCCATAATATCACGGCGTTACCTGGTTAGGTTACCAATACTACTGGTCCATTATATCACGGCGTTTCCTGGTTATCTTACCAGTACTACTGGTCCATTATATCACGGCGTTTTCTGGTTAACTTACCAGTACTACTGGTCCATAATATCACGGCGTTACCTGGTTAAGTTACCAGTACTACTGGTCCATTATATCACGGCGTTTCCTGGTTAAGTTACCAATACTACTGGTCCATTATATCACGGCGTTTCCTGGTTAAGTTACAAGTACTACTGGTCCATTATATCACGGCGTTTCCTGGTTAAGTTACAAGTACTATTGGCCCCTTATATCACGGCGTTTCCTGGTTAAGTTACCAGTACTACTGGTCCATTATATCACGGCGTTTCCTGGTTAAGTTACCAGTACTATTGGTCCATTATATCACGGCGTTTCCTGGTTAAGTTACCAGTACTACTGGTCCATTATATCACGGTGTTTCCTAGTTAAGTTACCGGTACTACTGGTCCATAATATCACGGCGTTACCTGGTTAAGTTACCAGTACTACTGGTCCATTTATCCTGACAACAGTGATCTAGTCTTAATGCTTACCCGACAACACAGAGCGCCAAGGAGGGAATGCCCCTCCGAGGTGGACGCTCTATGACTACACTAACGAGGCGGTACTAAGAAATTAAAACATTGGGCAGCAATGTAGAATATGATTAGACTTAACGAATGTCATTCTGCTGATATGCGTCTGCTTTATTTGTAAATGGAACATAGTTGTTTTGAGTGGCGTGAAGCGGGAATCATTGTAAACCATACATGCGTTTATTTAGTGCCCTGATTCTATATTCAACAGTGATTATGTTGGTTAACCCTGTCCCACTTGCAGGCGCGTTTTGACGTAATTGCAGCAGACGACTTTTGAAAATATTTTGACGAAAGTCGAAATGGCCCATGATGAGCAATTTCTCTTTTAACCACACTGTTTCCGTCTCTATTTAATAGTAGTTTACTTTTATATAGAGAGTTTACCCCCTTTCCAACATACACCAAATCTACTGCAGACGACTTTGTAAACATCATGCCGAAAATTTGGAAAAGCTCTACAAAGGAAATCATAAAGTGTAATTAACGAATGGAGTTGAACATATTGTGGAAGATTCTCCTTGTGGCACAATGTTTTTTTAAAGGTTGTCTGCTGGAAAAGCGAACATGTGTGCCTGCATGTGTGAAAGCGTTAATGCAAATGTAATAAGGAAAACTTTAAAGACGATACTTATAGAGTAAGGCACCTCATTGAACTTACCAGTCCAAAGGTCAGTCACGTGCTCTCGTAATTATATTTGCGCCGCGCCATGACAAAAATGACAATCTATGATTATGAAGTCATTTACGAGCTTAAATACGTTCTTTCTCTCGTCTTGGTTATTTTTTCACTGGCCACAGCGGACAAATAACCAAGTGCGAGGGTAAACAAAAAGCTGAACATAGAGAAACACAGGGACAGAGACAAAATCAGAAACCGACAGACTGAGACAGAGACAAAGACAGAAACCGAAACAGAGATATAGAGACAGAGACACAGACAGAAACCGAAACAGAGATATAAAATGACAGAGATATGAGCAGGGAGACAGCGACAGAAGCAGAGAGACAAAACAGAGAGACATATAAAGAAACAGAGAGATATAGACAGAAACAGAGAGACATATACAGAAACAGAGATATAGATACATAAAAAGAGAGACAGAGACAGGAACAGAGAGACAGATACATAAACAGAGAGACAGAGACAGGAACATAGAGACAGAGACAGGAACAGAGAGACATATACATAAACAGAGACAGAAACAGAGAGACAGGAACAGAGAGTCAGATACAGAAACAGAGAGACGGATACAGAAACAGAGAGACAGATACAGAAACAGAGATACAGATGCAGAAAAAGAGAGAAAGATACAGAAACAGAGATACAGATACAGAAAAAGAGAGAAAGATACAGAAACAGAGAGACAGATACAGAAACAGAGATACAGATACAGAAACAGAGAGACAGATACAGAAAGATACAGAAACAGAGAGACAGATACAGAAACAGAGATACAGATACAGAAACAGAGAGACAGATACAGAAACAGAGAGAAAGATACAGAAACAGAGATACAGATACAGAAAAAGAGAGAAAGATACAGAAACAGAGATACAGATACAGAAAAGGAGATACAGATGCAGAAAAAGAGAGAAAGATACAGAAACAGAGATACAAATACAGCAAAAGAGATACAGAAAAAGAGATACAGAAGATAGGATCAGAGAGAAGCGTCATTCGTCTTCCACTTATTGGCTTACAGTCTATGTGGAACAGCAGCCAGTTGCTTGGAAATAATGTTTTGTGGAGTTCTGGTGTCATAAAGCCAGGAAACAATCATCGGATTGATTGTTGACTAAGCCGAGGCTCTAACTTACGATCTCCGGACGGACATCCCTCATCGTTACTTGTGAACAGAGCCACCAGGGCACAACAATCAAAGTGAAGAGAACACGTACATATATATTCATATTTACTGTTTATTTGATAACAATAAAGAGCCTAGAGTGTATTATACATACATACATACAACACTTATACAACAATATCATAGACACTATTCAGTACATAAAGGGACTTTGATAACTCTCTATCATAAAGGGACTTTGATAACTCTCTATCAAATATTTTTTTAATTGATGAATCATCGATTATCGATTGATTATATTTTAATCACTTGGTGATTTTCCTTCGCAGACTATTAGAAAGAATATCGTATTTTTGTCTGTTTACTTTTATCACTAATAACTCGTCACCCGCCTGCACAGATTCGTGTGTATATTGTTTTGTCTGTTTTTCATCAGTCGTTTTCTTTAGAGCCAGGTGTTGTGTTCTGTATCTATAAAAGCATTCAACAATTAGTCACGCTCAGGCTTCGCACACGTTCTAGGAGACCAGCTCTGCTCTGAAAACACAGAAACATGAACTGCGAAAGCCCGTTATGTTCCGGTAAATGTCCGGGAAAATCGTTAAGTGTCTGTTGAACGTGGACCAGGTCATCTCTTGTCATACTGTGATGATACGATGGTAAATGTGACACCATGCGGTAAGTTTTCCGAAACGTTCCTGGAATGGTTTCCTCAATACTTCTGTTCGTTTATAGTCCCTTCAAGGAGCCGGTAACCAGACAATTTGAGACAGAGACATACATGAGGACACGGAGAATAGGTTCTTCTACCGAACTGTCATCGCCATGTTCATTGTGCTTCGAGTCTGAAATAGTGATAAGGAATGGACATGTTAAAAACATACGATTAAGTTAAATATGACTTATAAATATAGATATGTTTTCTTTTACTAAATAATTGTTGGACACTTATACATGTATGGAATTATACCCGTAATAAACAAGTCTTTAATATTATGATATGATATAATTGTATTGAACCACCCTGTACATGGCTCCGGAATCCGCCCTTGCCAATTAATTAGCGTTAGGGATTTGAAACCGGGCGTCCCGGGTTCGATCCCGAGTTGCGGCTGTAATAGTGTAGTGCCCACATGGCTCGTATATTTCTTGCTAAGCCGCATGGTACCGAGCTATTGCATGCTTTGTGTCTGACAGAAAGGACATGCTACAAAACTATCAAGGTTTACTCTATTCTCATAATGTGTGCTCAAGTGTCCGATCGGTCAGAAGCAAATTCGTTCTCGAAATTAGTCAATCATAATTTTTATTTGGAGCATAGATTTCAGAGTGTTATAGTTCCGGACTCAGGATTCACTCAAATGTGTTTGGGGAAAATGTGTCTCTTTTTAACCGTTTCCTTCATATAGACGCTTTCTGACGCCTCTGCAGCAGACGGCTTTTTGAAATAATAGTGACAAAAGAAGAAATTGCACAAAACGTGCAATTTCTCCTTTTGCCACAATGTTTTCCACTTTTTGTCATAGGTTATCCATTCAATTATGGAGATTTTCTATGTTTTGACAAAATACGTTCAAAGTCGTCTGCTGCAGAATTGTTGAATGAGGGAAAGGGTTAAGTTAGAAATGACTGTCCCTATAAAAAGGAGCGACACCATAATAGACAAATCACGTGTATTTACCTGGAAGTGTGCGCAGTATGTGTGTAACAGTGTATTTTCATGTCGATCTTCTGATGGAATCCTTTCCCGCAATACGGACATATGTACGATTTAAAGGAAGTGTGAGTGCGCATGTGCGTGTGTAAGTTAGAGGCCCTGAAAGTAGAAGAAGGGAACATAATGTTAGATAATAATTCAATCGTTTACCGAGTTTAACAACGTAATTTGTTCTTTTCCCAAAACATTTGTAATGTTTGCTGCTACCATATATTTCACTATTCCTGGCTAATAAACCCTTTCTCTGCGAAATGCAATTAAAGGCTTTTGCAAACAATCAAGCGGCTTAGTGCAGGAGAGACGCCTCGTAAGAATCTTGAATCTTTAAGCAAATTAAGTTGATTGTTTTGTGTTTTACATCACTTCAAACAATTGTTCAGTTATATCACGGCGTTACTTGGGTAAGTTACCAGTACTACTGGTTCATTTTACCCAACACCAGCCAGTTAGTCGTAATGCTACCCCCGCAACCCTTAGCGCAAAGAAGGGCAGTCGTTAATACCATTTTTAAAATATTTGGTACGACCCAACTGGGGATTAAATACACGACCTCCCGCGAGAAGGACGCTCTACCACTACACCACCGAGGCGGTAAAAAAATAACCAACCAAAAAATAACTTACCTATTGAAAGCCTTATTGCAGGTGGGACAGACGTATGGTTTAACGGTTGTGTGCGTCAGTCGGTGCCTGGTCAGGTTACCGGGCTGTCTGAAGGCTCGGGCACATATCTCGCATTTAAATGGCTTATCACCAGTATGAATCCGCTGAAAACAGAAGAAAAAATGTCATATGAATAGATTGGCTAAAGGGCATGTCAGGCCGGTTATGGAGAATTGTATTTTGATTATGCATAGTATTAATTTTCTTAACGTATGCGTAAGTCAGTAAAATAAATGGATTCTTTTTCTATAGATACATTCAGAAGCATTAGAATCAGACGACCTTTGAAAACATTTTTGCAGAACGTGAAATTGATCATGATTATCAATTCCTCCATTTGCCTAAATGTTTTCAAATCGATCCAATAATTACAATTTTAATTTAAAGAAATCTTCCGTACCTCAATTTAATCTAGATATTTTCAAGGTCGTCTTCAAAAGATTTGTCATATGCGGGAAAGGATTCACGGTCATGCAACACAAATAGCAGAACGTTCATTTCACTGTTCAATATTCTAAGTTTATATAAACATATACAGTCAAGGGCAAATGGGCGATCCATTTAAGTTTACGTCACAGCGGTCAAACGGTGGTCACTAATTCAATTGTCCCCCCGTCCATTATGACAATAACGCGTAGTGTCCAGAATAACAGCCCATTAATGTCAATATTCCAATTGAATTTCATTTCTATCTCGTAAATGTCATATTTCATTTCGCACTGATTTTTTCAATAAAATAAATATTTGGTTAGAATCCGACCAATTTAGTTTAACAAGGCAAAGTGATAGAATTAACGGTTATGTTTAAAGGGGGCGCGTGTCCTTTTGTCCGTCTAGTGGTCATCTATTGTCCGATTGGTCGGAGTACGCCATATTAAAATGGACCATTGTCGAAAACGCAACATGGGATCCTTTTAAAAATCCTTTCCTTCATATAACAAATTTGCAGCAGACGTCTTTGAGAACAACTCGGAAAAAATATTGAAACTCACCATAATTGCAGATATAATTTAAGAAAGGGGTTGAACATCTTTAGGCAAAAGGAGAAATTGCCCATAAAGAGAAATGTCTTCTCTCACCATAAAGGCTTAACCCTTTCCCTCATATAGACGCTTTCTGACGCCTCTGCAGCAGACGGCTTTTTGAAAACATAGCGACAAAAGAAGAAATTGCACAAAACGTGCAATTTCTCCTTTTTCCACAATGTTTTCCACTTCTAGTCATAGGTTATCCATTTAATTATAGAGATTTTCTATTATTTGTCAAAATATGTTCAAAGTCGTCTGCTGCAGAATTGTCGTATGAGGGAAAGGGTTAAAAGGTAGTCAGCTGCATATGCTTCAAAATCCGTATGCATGTCGGAACGGGTTCAACTCTGTTAGTTTCATCATCATTTAAATAATTAAATTTATATCATTTTTTTTTTATTCTAAAAAGTCTTATCCTCTATTGCAGGTCAAAAGTCGGGTCTGTTAGTGAAAAGGTTGAATTGGCAAGAGGCAAAGACCCATATCAATATTTGACTAATATAGAAAGGATATTACAGTAAGTGGTTTTAAAAATAACGGGACTATTTATTCGCTATTACGCAATAGTCGATACACCATCTGTAGTTATATCAACTAAATTAACACATGCCGAGAAACTGATTTGTTTGTTTTGTTTAATTGGGATTTTATGCCGTTTTCAACATTATTTCATTTATATCACGACGTCAGTTCACTTATTCATGATCCCTGGGTAAACAAACCAGTACTAGGCCAGGAAATGTGCCTTGGCCAAGGGCACTCTACAATGACCGTCGTCCCGCGGCCGAGAAACTGAACGATGTTTCTGATATTAATTCTTTAAATGATAACAATCTACATTTTAACTTGTATAACTTTCGGATAGGCTCGGGATTCCTTAATTTAGTATCGATGAAATGAGTTTACTAGTAGGGATCATCATGTTCTAATTTTATAAATTGAGTATTTTCCTGTAGAAATACAACCTGTCGGTGGACAAAAGACAAAAAATGAAATGAAAATGAAACAGAACCAGAGGAGACGGAGGAGTATATTACTATAGTTGCCAATACATGAAACACTCGACGTTGACAGTGTGAAATACCTATCTGTCGACTGTTACTGCAAACATTTAGTTTGGTCGTTTCAATTTTCAATTGTGATATTTCATGAGTTGCTTGTTTTCGAAACATTTGAGACAAACTTTATGCCCTAATTATGAGAAAACACTGCATCACTTAAAAAAATGGAAGCAAAATAATGATACATAATAAAAATAATAATAATAATAATAATAATAATCATAATAATAATAATAATAATAATAATAATAATAATAATAATAATAATGATAAATAATAATAATGATAATAATAATAATAATAATGATAATAATAAAAACAAAAATAATAGTGCTACTACTTATACTACTACTACAACTACTTATAGTAATGATAACAATAAAATAAAAAATTAAAACAATAATTGTAATAAAAAATAAAATAATATATGATCTTCTACTTCAGTAGTTTGGTCCTAAGACGCTAAAAGATTTTTCACAATTACTTCAATTGTAAAATCATTTCTGTATAGTAAATATTCATGTTTGTGCGAATAAATATTGTTAATAATAAATGTGTTATTACATCTTGATATTACTAAAGCCTGTAAGTGACGTTGATAGAAAGGTTTATACAGATCAGTGCCATACGCACGAATTACAAAAAGAAGGTCGGATTAAATTGTCGTATTAAACGGACATTGTTTTTACAGTCAATTACAGTTGAAGGCTAATGTGTGCTCTTCTATATCACGTCATTATTGCAAAAACAACAAAAATCATACATGCTAGAACGTATTATTTTCTTGACACGAATGAGAGAAATTCGAGAAGATTGCAATGACAATGAAAAAAAACCATGCCTCAAAACAAAAAGGACAGATGAGCCATCCCGCGAGCAAACCAACATTATGGCCTCTGCGTAAAGTATTGACCCGGATCAGCCTAAGCTTGCCGCGCAGACTTACCCGCGTAGACACTTTTCGCCTCATGTGGATGAATCATTACTCTATGTGTCTGTGCAGGCTGATCGGGGTCGATACATTTCACAGAGGCCATAATGTTTGTTTTCTCGCGGGACTGCTCAGATGTCTTAATCCTTACAGTGTAATGAATCGGAGTAGAATAAAATGTATTGTTTGAAAAGATGATAGAAATTGGAAATTATATTTTGAACACTAATATCGCGGAATTCTTCAAATGCAACTACAACATGTATTATTAACATAACTCGAATTTGAAGAATTATTAAAATTGTTGCTAACAATTGTATACCTAAGCAGGTTAATTCGTGTATTGCGAGCTACCCAAATGCTGTTTAAATGCGAATATTGCAGGGTTGGAGTTTAACATGATATACCTTTAAATAAATAATGAAGCAAACAACAAACAACAAATTGTTGGAAATGGAAACAATTTTGTCCAAGTCCCACCATTTCCAACAATATCTTAAAAGGCTTGTCTTTTAAGAGAGGTCAGAATGCGTCTGCATCAAGGAAAAGCATTTAAAATAAACAAACCTTGTGCGTGACTAAAGTGTTGCTCCTTGAAAAAGCTTTCAGGCATACGTCACATTTGTACTTTTTAACCGGCGGCGGCTTTTCCGGACTGTAACGTCTGAATCCTGCGGTTCCCGGAAGTGACATCAACGCCGGGTGAAATATTCCTCCGCCGGGTAGAGGGACCATTGACTGTGGGTGGTGTGGGTGGTGAAATAGAGTGCCGCTAGCCATTGGGTTTGGTAAGTGTGTGTCCAAAAAGTTTGGTAACGGAATTCGTTCTGGAAGTATGTCTATTTTAAGCTCCCTTCGTTTAGATATTTCTCCCAGTTCCGAGCACGAACTTGTTGATACGGGCGAAAAAGAGGTGTTTGGAGAAAGAACCTTTTCTTGTGAAGACTTTTGAGATTCTGGTGTCAAAGAATGGTCCGTATCGCCAGCTCTTTTTTCGTCCCCCGCCATTTTTCCGAGCGGGGTTGTCGCAGAAGCTTCCTTCGGCGGGGAACTATTTTTTAGTAATTTTGTCAAATTGAGAAAGTAGTTCGTAAACGGAATCCGTGGATCCACATAATAATACATATTTTTGTCCATTTGCGGAGGGGTCACTGGAGAGGCTGCCCTTTGTTTATTCGAACCGGCTGCATGTAGTGAATTATAGAGATAAGATCCCAGAAATGCACCAGAATTTCCGCTTCCGGTTCCAATGGAATTGGGCTGAAGGAATGGGTATGTAAGCACTGGTGGATAGAATGAGGGATATAATCCAGAGAACGGAGAACTGATGGGCGGGGATGACATTTCTGTCGGGGAATGTCTTCTACTCTCTTCTGCTTCAACCCGATCGATTTTACTGAAGGCTGATTCGGCTGACGGACGGAAAAACCCAGACGACATATAACTCGGCGAGCTGACCTCGTCTCCGCTGTTTTCCGACTGGTATCGTGGCCGCTTTGGAATGACCTCCTCGTCAGATGTGCTATCTGTTAATAAAATGAAATAATATTTGAGCATGCATTCCATGATTGACTAAAGTTATGTTATGGCTGTAAATCCCCTGCAGAAGAGAAGTTTTAAATCATTCTGAATAAGGAAGCTCTTAATCTTAACCCACTTTCAGAAGCATCCGCAGCAGAATGTTGTTTGAAAACATTTTGAGATAAGGAGAAACTGCTCGTTGCTTCAGTTTATTCAGTAATTATACTTTTTGTTTATAGGGATTATCCAAATTGTTGCCATATATTTTCAAAGTCGTCTGCTATACATTTATTGCAGGAAAATTACTGCTTTCTCATTTTCCCACAATTTGCTTAGTCTCTATCAAAAATGCAACTTCTTTTTTTCTTCACACATGCAGGCGACTAAAAGATAAGTTTTAAAAGAAAATGTAAAACAAAATTCTGAAAAGACGGACTATATATTTAAATATTCTACGACTATACTCTGTCATAAACGTTCGATTTTGAGAAATGAATTTTGATTGAGAATGCTTTGTTAATATCGTTGATTTGAAAAGGGATGTAATAAATGAATATTGCTATAGGAATAGTTTATAGGAAATGTCTTTCACCGGGGTGAAATAACCACAATTAGCCATAACTTAACCATTCTAAACGAGCAATGTTATATTTATAAATTATGTATGTGTAACACAGAACACTGTTTAGTTTAAGAGTAATAAAATATGTTCTATTCTATGATATCTTAAATAAAAATAACCAAATAGAAGTTGTGTCCGTGCTCTGTAAAGATGATGACTTTCTTTTCCAATTCTCCAGATATAACTATCATATCCGCTAGAACACCAGTTTAGTGTTCTACTTTTTTTAATTTGTTTTATATCATATGAATTATGTTTATACCTTTCGATCAGCTCTATGATAAGATATGTCTGTAAATAAATTATTAGGAAACATTTGATACGAAAACGATCGAATGTATTTTGCGCAATACGAAATATATTCCATTTATCATGTTTTTCAGAAATTATAGGAAACCAAATATTATTTAGCTTCTGCAGAAGAAGACTTTATAAGAACATTGTGGCAAAATGAGAAAATCGTTCATCTTGAGCAAATTCTCCCTTTGCCACAATGTTTTCAACAGTATACAATAATAACATATTCATTTATAAAGATTTTCTATAGGTTTTGCCTTGATGTGTTCAAAATAATCTGCTGCAGACTTTTCTGAATGTGGGAAAGGGTTAAGCATATGTTAGAGTTAATAAAATGAATTTTACGAACTAAAGAAACTAAAAGACTATGTAGAAAATCTATGTAGTTCATACCTTCATCTCGTGAATCTTGTTCCATCACTGATCGCATCATTTCTCCTTTCCGTTTTCCACTCATTAAAAAGGACTTCGGCATCGTCGGGATCGGTAGGAACTCACAGAAATTCCTGACAAAAACAAAAATATGTCCTCAATGTTGAAACAATTATATATTATGTTCATAAAGTTGTTTTTGTTTTTTAAGAAAAAGCAACAACTATAAACACCACTGTTGATCTGTTCGTATAACCTGGTAGATTTTTAATGTAATATTTACACTTTTTTTAATTTTTATTTATTATAACTTATTCTCATGACGATGATAGCACTAAACTGTAGAAACTTAAAGTGTGCATGCATAAAAAATGTCGAGGTACATATTATTTTTCGTTTATTACAAATAAGTACCGAATTAAGTCACAATCAAAATTCTCACCAATCGTGTTACGGTATAATTACGTTAAAACGTAAATCCTAACATCTGATTGGCCAATACCTGTTCAAGAGGGCGGGGTCATTTCACACGTAATCTCCTGACTAACGAGATTACGCGAGGAACAATGTGATTAGCACCCATATTGTTTGCAAAAGGTTGCGAACAGACCCCTGCAATAAAGCGAAGCTAAACGAAAGTATCCAATACGGGTACCGTTCAAAAGATCTTATCTCAAACGGTCTTGACGGTCTAGTTAAGTTGTTTTGAATGTGATGCCTTAAAAGAGGCACGTGGTCATCTCTAGGCGACAATATTATTGAACTGTCGGAGAAGCAAAAGAAAAATATTGTAGGGCAGCTAATTGTGCTGTGTGGGTCAGTACCTTCATATGGGATTCTGGGGGTAAGGTGCGAGAAAAGGGGACACTAGCGGATGCAGAAGCTTTTTGACGCATCTTCAGAAGAATCATTTCGAAAATTATATTCCGAAAAGAAGAAATTATTCATCATGAGCAATTCCACGTTTTGTCAAACTTGTTTCCATCTCTATTATATCAATGTATTTTTAGTTATAGAAATGTTCCAGCTTTTTTGGCCATGATGGTATTACGGGTGTCTGGTTCAAATTTGTTGTATGTTGGAAATGGTTATGTATCATTAATCCGGTCGATACTCAAGGCTTCGAGCAGAAGCCCGATCAAAATTTAGGTAATACGAATACACAATATAAACTAGCATTGACGTCGCCTTTTGGCACTCAGAGTTGCAGGGAAAGAAGCCAAACAATAATGAATAAATAAGCTGGGGCCAGCCGAAAACAGGTCTTGCTAAATCGGCAAAACATTGACACATGTAAATACATTTGATAACAACACGCGGGGCTACGCCTCTTGTCCCTTTTATCAGAAAATAAATTGAGATAAATAATTGAATTACTCGAAAGTCGGACATTGTGAAGACTCGGCGTCGGGGTTTTGGAACCTTGCGTCCCGGTAGTTATTGTGGAATGCCATAGGCACAGTTTCTAGCCTAATACTGGTTTGTTTTACCCAGTAATCCCGAATAAGTGAACTGTCGCCAAGATATAACTGAAATAATGTTGAAAACGGCGTAATAATAAACGACACACCATTGAAAACTATACCAAAATGTGTGTATGATCAGTTGCACGAAAGTATTCACTGTTCAAAAATTAGCAGCCCGAGAGGAGAAGTGGTCTCGTTAAATACTTTGCATTACATTTATACATGCAAAATAAATTGCAATACATCTAGCTGGCCTATGAATCTAGTCATTTGTATCAGAAGAAACGTCTATATATTGTGTGTAGGCACAGTTTCGTGAAAGTCGTCAATGCTCGCCATGATTGCTATTGGTAGCATTACCAATGACCGACTGGTGTCAGGATAAATGGACTAGTAGTACTGGTTATTTACCAAGAAAATGACGTGACATAACAGGACAATTGTTGAAAGCAGGATAAGACACCATTTCAGGTCCACTTGTGTCAGGATAAATGGACCAGAGGAACTGGTTACTTACCAAGGAAAAAAGGTGATATAAACGAACAACTGTTGAAAGCAGCATAAAATACCATATAAACAATGTCCGCATGTAACATCAATACCCTTTTTGCCTGACGTGATTCATAAATGCGCCGTCCCACGAGAAAACAAACATTATGGACTCTGCGTAAAGTATCGACCCGGATCTGCATACGCATGCCGCGCAGGCTAATCCGGACAGACACGTTTCGCCCCCGTGAATTTTCTGTTTCAGGAGTCTTTTCTCTATACCTCTATCCCCCTGAGACGGAATGTGTCGGCCCGGATTAGCCTGCGCGGACTGCACAGTATCAATACATAACGCAGAGTCCATAATGTTAAATTTTCTCGTGGAACGGCTCAAATGTGTGTTGATTCGCGTGGACCAATTCCGTTTTCCTCCGCATCTTGTTATGTAAGTTATAAAAACGTTCTTGGAAAAAAGGCAATTGTTCCTTTCCAAATATTGGTTCAAAACGTGGTCCAAATCCCAGACATTTAGGATTATAAAGGATGATAAAAAAAAAGTAATTTCAAATTTTGTTTGAACCATCACGTTTTTGTGTCAGGTCGACAAGGTTGTATTGTTATAAGTTAATGCATTTCGTATATATACAATAGTATAGACGGGTCGATCCAAATATAGACTTAGAGAAGGGAGGGTCAAGTATATAGCTGGATCATGAATATTGAACGGGTATGAATATTTCATGATGGGAATGTTTCGCCATGTACGATAAATACTCCAGCTCTCCGTTAAGTGAACCACTTTGGAAGCCCGCGGATGCTTAACTACGAATCAAATTATGGATACTGTATAACCCTACCACTGCACCACTTTCTTCCAAAACAAAAATGTATGTTCGTGCAAGTAGATTGTAGGAATCGACATGATATCATATTGATCTTGTAGTCGAAATGTTTTTGTAAACATATTTATTTACATACACATTTGAAGTAATAATATATTTACATTTGTTTCTAAATAGTTTAAATTATTAAACTTTGTCATGTCGTTTGACTTGTCCGCCATTTTCAATTCGTTTTCATTTTGCGACAGTCACCTTTTTTCTAAATGTAAAAAATAAACGTGTGTAACGACTAGCCAGTAAAGCAATTACTTTCTAACATATTTCTATACGGGACTTTAGCAATTATTTTTCCGACAATGTAGACAAATACTATTATCTGCCTTTACTTATGAGATCTCTCCGTTTAGTTTGTTGTGTGGAGAACTTGTATGAGAAAGCCAGGAAACACATGAGAAGGTGAACTGGCCGCCGTGATTTCACTGTATTTCTTTTTAAAACTCGTTTAACCCCAATCAATCATCGAATTGTCGTTCCCAACTAAGCTATATCGCGACTCGACAATTTAAACAGACAACGTAAACTTAGCTGTGTAAATTGTCGAGTCGTTTATCTATAGACATATTGAGGGCTTGGCGTGAAACGGTTGTAACTAAAAACCATTTTTGAAAACCCTGGTTTAGGGGCAATTTTGACCCCTTTGTAAACAATGAAAATTTAGGCGCCATTGCTCAAAACAAGCAATGGCACCTAAATTTACATTGTTTACCACAGAAAAGGATTTAACGCTTTTAAAGACTTTATGGGGAGATGATTAACCGTGGTAAAAAAATACCAATTTTAGTTACAACCGTTTCACGCCAAGCCCTCGATATCTTGGTCTTTCTTGTTAGTTATTGTTATTGTGGTTTTAAATCGAAAATTGCAGGAAAGGAACAACACGTTCAGTAATCACAGGATACAATACGTATCCTTCAGGATGCACTAAGACCACGGATGCACGGTTAATTCCGGTGATGAAGCTCGACGATATTAGGCAGGACGCTCCATATTCTTTGAGACCATAGTCGTTTTGAGAAAGCACTTCGAATGGTTTGGAGTTCTGATACTGAATTAACCCTTTCCCACCTGCACACACATTTTGACGCAATATCAGCAGACGACTTTTGAAAAAATTGTGGCCAAAGGTGAAATTGCTCGTGAGATGAGCAATTCCTCCTTTGGTTACAATGTTTTCAACTTTAGTTAACAATTAAGCTATCTTTAATGGAGATTTTTCAGGTTTTTGTCACTATGTTAACAAAGTTGTCTACTGCAGATTTGTTGTATGTGGGAAAGGGTTAATAACATGAATTATGCCACTCATCTAGTGCTCTGATAGCGTGCACGTTTTACTAGATATGATATGTTTGTATTAAACAAATGATAGTCTGCCATGTTTCACGTGTAATTTATTGCATGTTTAATCTTTGTACATTTTGTTACTTGTAACTTGTTGCCACATGGTTCGTTGAATTAAACTATATATATATAAGATGTACATGCATGTCGGTTTACTTTCAGACGTAAATCTTTGTATCAAACCTGTAACTAACGGCGGCAGTTAATAATAATTTTAGCATGTATTTTATGACGTTTATAACTGTTTTTGGAAAATGTTACATTGCCCAAAACAGTATTTCAGTCATTTTACAGCTTATCCCTAAGCCAATTCACCCGTCCGCAACACTTAGCACCATAGCGAGAAATAACTACTACCACTTTCAAGTCTTTGGTATGACCCTAACCAAGTTGCACGAAGTAGCTGTCTGATACTCATTCATTATTCTTCATAGTCCCCCCCCCCCCCCCCCCCCCCCCCCCCCCCCATGTCATAGTGACCTTTTGTCAAACGTCGGAAATAATGTTCGCCGAGCTTGGTTTTGAACTCACAACCCTTGATTGACAACCTTCTACGCTACCGACTGAGCTATCGGCGTTAGCTCGGAAACGATCAATTCAGCTGAGGACATAAAGCAACGGACAGGAAAGAAGATCTTGGACCCAAACATGCAAACTATATCTTTACATATAGACAAAATATATATACATGGTATGTAACCAATACCACCCCACCTGCTGGAGTTCAACAGTTGTATTGACTCCATTCGGTAAACATGTGTAGATTGTTTAATGAGAACATACATTGTAGGATAACTAAATAACACGCAGTATAACTCTGACGATTGAATGTTAGTCATAAAAATATATATCTTTACTGTTCAAAGATAAACGTTTTAACGAAATGTATACAACATATTTCTATAATAGAGCAATTTTAGCATGAACACTTACGATGTTAAATTATTGCAAATTCTTCTGGAAAATCCATTTCTCCGTTTGTACTTTTATAATTTCTTTATTTGCTATAAACATACTGTTTGTTGTTTTATGCAATAAAATATATTGAATTGAAGTGATATATCTTTACTCAAACCTCAAATTGAGGTCCAAATTATTAAAGAAGTAAAACTAAACACCCACCTCCTATCGTCCATATATTCCAAAGTTTCATCAACGTCTTTTCCCGTCATTTTGAATTATATATCTATCAACAATTGTTTGTCAACCTTTTACAATTCGTATTACTAATTCTTTTCAATCTTTTGACGCATCAAATGTTCATTTCCGAATCAATTGACGGAAACCGTCGAAGTTTACCGAACGTTAATCCAGCAACATGTTACGTCATGGAGATTTCCGTAGTTAATCCCCGGGC
>JASEVX010000013.1:30115026-30233745 GCA_031761405.1 Serripes groenlandicus | reverse complement strand
CTTCTGTATCATCAGCGCCAAAGGCAATAATGAGGTTTTTGGAAACAATACAGATTCGTAACGAGCTGTCTCACCTTGAATCAGCATTGTTTGCCTTTAATTAAGTTATACACATATTCAAAACTCTTATTAAGAGAAATATAATTTTCTACGTTTGAGAAAATCGAATAAGAAGAAAATTACTTTCCCTTGTTTATAATGTAATGTGGCGTTATATGCATGAAGAAATCGTGCTTATAGATTTGAGAGGCATTCAGCTTTGGGGATATAATGTGTTCTGTACGGTTAAATTAATTGCTTACTTATACGAGTAAAGTTAATGCGGAAAAAAGTTCGCTAAGTACGTAAGTACATTAAATGCATTACGAAAATGTGTTCCACCTGTATAGAACGTTTTGTTTTTCAAAATAATCATTCATCGGTTTCCCCAAGTGTTTTCTCTATCATGAGATTTCCAAATAATAATTTGAAATAAAATTATTGTTTTGATGTTTTCTATAAAAAGGTATGGAATAGTATTCAGGAAATGGAAACGCCCGATTAGTCTACTTTAAACAATTCGGCGCTTAAAGAGTTAATACATGTCAAATGTAAAAGAAAAATGTTGTTTTAGTTAATATTTAAGTGACTGCTTAATACAAGTTGTCTATTTTACAGAAGTGACCATTAACACAAGTTTGACTATATAATACAATAGTTATGTTTAATTTAAGTTGGTGAAGATCGACAAACACTGCCTACAACCTCTTCAGTACAAACAGTAAGAACTACAACGACAGCCGATAATAGTATACAAACAACAGAAATTGCAGGTAGAATATTGTACAATTATGCAGCAGACGACCTTGAAAATCTTTAAGTAAAACAACAAAATATATCTGTATAAATATGAACAATCATTATTGCTCCTGTATGGAAAGTCGTAACTGCCTTATTCGACGTGACACCTTGACATGCAGTCGCACGACATTAGTTTATCTTGAAACTAAAAATTGGCAAAGCCAGAGGACACGTTATTGTTTACATGTATGATATAATAGTAATGTTTAATTCTAGTTGATGAAGATCGACAAACACTGCCTACCACTACTACAGTACAAACAGTAAGAACTACAAGGGTACATGTACAAACAACACCCGAGAACGTTACAGAAACTGCAGGTAGAAAAATGAAGTATTTATTTGCTTGAATTGTGTTTTACGCCTCTTTCAACATCATCTGTGTTATACCATGGTGTTTGCTGGGTAATTGACCCTTTCCGTCATACATACGCTTTCTGAAGTCTCTGTTGCATACGACTTTTGAAAACATTATGAAAAAATGAGAAATTGCTCAAACGAGCAACTTCACCTTTTGCCACAATGTTTTTAACTTTTTAATGTAATTATACCCTCTTTCTTGGGGATTTTTCATTTTTTTGTCTAGATTATTTCAAAGTTGAGAGCATAACAAAACACATAAAACAATATAATTTCTACAATTCTGCTGCTCACAGTATGCAGCTCAAATTTCACTTCTAATGTTTATATAAATATCCTATCTACCAGATCAACTTGTACATCCGCAGTCCGATCAAGATATACGCTGGTCACATATTACGTATATACGCTTGTTAGACAATTATGTGCGTTTATTCTGACCCAAACCTACATTGTTCAGAAACGCTTAATTATACCTTTACTCAGGAACTAGCTCATTTCACGATGGTTTCTAGAGTCAAGCCGAGTCCCGGTAGCTCAGTCGGTAGCGACGCGGGCTATCAATCCAGGGGTTGTGAGTTCGAATCCCGGATTGGCGAACTTTCTTTCCGACGATTGACAAAAGTCAATGCGACATGCGTCATTCGCCTTCCACCAATGGGCTAAGTCTATGTGGAAAAGCAGCCAGTTGCTTGGAAGATTGTTGTGTGGACTACTGGTGTGAGAAAACCAGGAAATGCACGAGTAGGTGAAGTGGCCGCCGTGATATAACTTTGGCCATTTAGATATTATATGAATATGGCAATATATAAACATAAAAACACATATAACATATATATAGGATCTGACATGAGTTGTCATTTCATATCAAGTTTTATTAAACGAATTCGAGAAATTTGTTATTATGAAAAGACAACGACTGTCAGATTCTTTTTATCACATGACGAAACACAAATGTTCGCGGTCAGAAAATAGTCCCAACAAGTAATACTTAATAAATTGTAAACTAATGACAAAAAGAATATTTTATGATCGATAATAGTCCCTTTATCTCGTTCATCTATCGTGACGTTTGTTGTTTACCGGATACACGTTCTCAGCCATTTCGTAAATCCGCGGATGAATACAAAAATAGTGATTCGGTCATATTATGAAATTACGTAATGGGTATATTATATCGGATACAAGCATTGTCATGTGATAAATACATCAAAGCACTCATCACTGTATACGAACTACATTTACAAACATATACCTTGTAAACAAACAAATAATAATGTTACAGATAACTGCACTGATCCCATGTTTTCGTGTGGGAATGGTGACTGCTTGGAAGCCCATTACCGCTGTGACCAATTCCCGGACTGTGAAGACCAAAGCGACGAGGAAGGTTGTGGTAAGTTATCGAATTGCAGAGGACTAGACAAGGGGGAGTAATCTGATCTTTTCTCCACGATATCTCTCTTATTACTAAACCAAACCCTATGTTGTGGGTACTCAAAAGAATCGTCTCACCGAGACGATTCTTTTGAGTACCCACAACATAGGGTTTGAATGTCCAATAAGGATTTGGAACATGAAAAAAATCGCCTTATCTCGAGCTCTGGAATTGAACACCTTTCCTACTTACAACAAATTTGCCACCGACAACTTTAACAACTTCTAGACAATTATATGGGATAACTATATACAGAATAATGAATGTAATAATATTGAATTGAGTAGCCGCGACCGGTAGCTCAGTCGGTAGCGACGCGGGCTGTCAATCCAGGGGTTGTGAGTTCGAATCCCGGCTCGGCCAACTTTCTTTCCGACTAATAGGCTAAGTCTATGTGGAAAAGCAGCCAGTTGTTTGGGAAGATTGTTGTGTGGAGTACTAGTGTGAGAAAACCAGGAAATGCATGAATAGGTGAACTGGCCGCCGTGATATAACTGAGAAATTGTTAAAAACGTTTAAACCCCAATCAATCTATCAATTGAATTGAGTCGAACAGGTTGTGAACACTGTGTGCCTTTTTTCTTCGTTTACCCTCGCACTCGGCAATATTGCCATTTAAAGAGCAATATGTGCCTCCCCAGCAATATCTTTTATTTTCAACTTATTCTGACAGTGGTGCAGTGAAAGAACATCCGGGTCTCTTTTACAAGAAGTTCCGTGTTCGAATCCCGTGATGAACAGCTTCTGCCTTTGACACGTTAATGAAACGGCGGGGCGAGTACTGGCTTTGTCTCCAGGAAGCAGACACCGTGAGCGATTTAATATAATTTGAAAACTTTGTTCACATTTTATGTAAAATGAATAAGTTAAAAACTGAAAGATTTTTCGCAGTGACGTAGAAACCCAATTCTATTGTAAATGGCTAACATTGAAAATATTCCTGGCTCATGCAATCAAATTCAAATAGAAACGTTATTTATATATCCAAATATATATATATATTGCAAACAAACTGAGGGACTATACTTGATTATGTTTATTTTGTACACGTTTAGATCGCCGGTGGAAATAATATTTGAATTTTTTTTTTAGCGTATTCATAATTGTGTTAAGTTGACTTTTGTAAAAACATGTATGTCTGTTATATTATTTGGGTAGAAAAACATAAAGTGATGTTCTTTCAAAAATTAACTGCAACAAATGCAACAAAGTAAGTCTGCGTGTAGGGAAGGGTTAACTAATTTTCTTTTTGTTTTGTTTAATTTTACAGCCGTGCATTCGTGCCGGGAGGGGACATTTGGCTGTGCAGACGGATCCAAGTGTATCTCGCGCGACTCTGTGTGTAATACGGTGATAGACTGTGCAGACGGGTCGGACGAGACCGGTAACGCATGTGCTATCAGTCCATGAAGGAACGATAACTGCGATTCAAGGAAGGATTTATACACGATTCGGGACGAGTTACCTTTTACTATTATTCTTTTTTAGAAATTTGGTGCGAGAACAATTAATTGCATTGTTTTAATCCTTTTCCATAATAAGGATGTTTTCGACACATTGTTGAGCATGACGAAGCTGCTCTAAACGAGCAATTGCAATAGCGATCAGTGTCACGACGTTTTAACCCTTTCCCTCGTACGACAATTCTGCAGCAGACGACTTTGGATATATTTTGTCATAAAATAGAAAATCACTATAATTTAGTGAAAAACATTGTGGTAAAAGGAGAAATTGCTCGTTTTGAGCAATTTCTTCTTTTGTCACTATGTTTTTCATAAAAGCCGTCTGCTGCAAAGGCGTCAGAACGCGTCTATATGAGGGAAAGGGTTAACCCTATTTCACCCGATTTCCTGCCATCAGTATTATTTGAGTAGTTATGGCACATGCAATGAGATATATATGCTTAAAATAAATTGTTGAATAAATTGCGAGCAATGAAGACTACGTGCAGACTGATCTTAATTACCAATGTTCGCAAATTCCGTATTTGTGTGTAAAAGTAGGATATATATAAATGTGTTTCAAAATCGCGCAAAGAGGAATAACGGCAAGCGTCTTGTTTTTACATGACCATTGCCTACTGAGTTATGCGTCATTCCGGGGGGGGGGGGGGGGGGGGGGGGGGGGGGGGGAGAAACACACCTTAGCGTATTTCATGAAAAATGTATGCTTAAAATAAATTGTTCAGTAAATTGCGAATAATGGAGACCAATATTAGACTGCTAAAATGTGCCGACTGATCTTGGACTACAATGTTCGCTCATGTGCGTGTAAAATAAGATATAGTTAAATGTTATTTAAAGTCGCGCATAGAGAGATAACGGATAACGTACCATTACATAATGAGTTATGCGTCGAGCCAGGGGGAAAACAACACCTTAGACTATTTTATGAAATATGTAGATGATTAGATTCACACAAGTCTGCGCATCTGATCCAACTGCACAACGCTTCACAAACGTTTCTTGAAACATTTTGTGACTAGTTTTGAATTAAAGAAAAGCAAGATTGGCCCTGTGGTCTAGTGGTTAACACTCCAGAGGTCCGGGATTCAACTCTTGAACTGGGTTCTGGCTTTTTTTTAGGTGCGTTAAGTGTGTCCCACTCAACTAGAGGTCAAGTACTGGTCCTTTTCCAGGAAGACAAACTTCCTCGCGTGTATCGGTGCTATACACTGAGTACGTTAAAGAACCAAGGGGTCTTTTCGGAAAGAGCTAGGGTATCGAACCCAGATTCCCTTGTATCTAACTATGTCTCTTGAATATTTCTGCACCTGTCAGATGCCTGTGCACGATATAGTGTACACTATGAAATGGGCCTATAGAAGCTAAAAAGCAATTGGTCTCTGTGATTATATAACGAAAGATAATATTCTCAGATGCGCACGTTGGTCTGGCTCGGCACTAGTCGCAAACGATCTAAGGATATATTTTGTTTCAGAAACACTGCTTGTATATCAATCTCTATAGAATATTGCGAAAATAAAATTAATTTCTACAAAGGAACTGTTTATCTTTACCATATCCTGTTACTACTCCGTTTAATCATAATCTACACACTCTGTAAAAGCCTCTGACAGTCGTGTCTGGGTATGTTAATAGTATAGATCTCGATCAGACTGTGTGGATGCACCTATTGAACCGGATGTACGCTGTTCACAAAAAGTCAACGCGTACTTTTCGCCATGGACGGATTCAAACAGGATCTAAGATTAGATTAAGTGGGATTGCGTTCAAGCCCTTTCAAACTGTGCTAAAGTTAAAGCACGATGATGGTACCCTTATCCACGTTCCATGGACCACGAACCAATGTTTGGATATATACATCTTAACAAAGGCACTAAGGTCGCCGCAAACTGGGATCCAACCCGGAAAAAGACACTCTCAAACCACGCGCTTATCTCTATGAAACGATGTATCAATACACTAACATGCACTATTAATTGAAACTGTATCGCAAACGCTATTTTTCCTACGTCTCGGCGATTTTTAAAAATATATACAGTCAAGACATGGCACCTGTCCCGTTTGAAAACGAATTGATTGACAACGTCGAAATGTGCGCATTCAGCTTGAGTGTACCAATATGCACCAGCTGATATAGAACAATGTTAACGGATCTAGTGGATCGTTATCACAGGGCACTGGAATGGATTGGACTGGATTGCTGAACATTCTTATTTTAAAACGGCTTCAAATGATCAGTCACATAAAAAAAAAAGCGTTATTTTGTAATGGATTATCTTTTAATTGACCACATATACGGTGACTACGATCATATTGCCTATTCGTACCGTCTCATCGCGGTCATCCCAGTCTACAGAAGCTTCCAGGATGGGCATATGACAGGACTGGATCACAAACAAGGAAGCCCCGATCATGATGTGCAAATCCGCTGGCTAAGTTAAATTACGCTGATATCAAGATACAAGATACAAGATACAAAGTTTTATTTGATTAGAGGCCACCGGCCCATTACAACAAAATATAATATTACAAACAATTTTAAAGACCTTAATCGAAGTATTGATAGAATGTAAACAATGGTAACATTATTCATGCACATAATTCATACTATATAATCACATTGGTTTAGTTGAAATTTGATATGTAACCTAAAATAAAGATACATGCTATTTATTCAAATTATCTTGTTTATATAACTGACTAAGTTTGCATGCAAATAAGTACGTACACCAATAAACGACCCACATACATATTCACATAAATATATGCACATATAGATACACGCGCACGCACGCACATTCATACGGCATATCCGATTATACAATGATCAAACTGATATGAGAGCTCAATAATATGGTATCCAGCCGGTGGTTTTCCTGATGACGTGACTGAATGATACGTGGTGATTAGGATCGGTTTAATGTATGATTGGTACCCCGCTGATCAAATCGTTGTAGGTATTTGTCACATCGCACACACTTAGAAGACATTGAAGGGTAAATTCATTGCCGTTTCCCCGTTATTCGAATCGATACAGGAATGCGGACTTTGCAAACAAATAGCTGGTAAGGAACGGTGGTTAATATGTTGCTGTCCTATGAAAGAATGCACATACCGAGGGTTTTGCGTGAAACGGTTGTGACTAAAAACCTATTTTGAAAACCCTGGTTTAGGGGCAATTTTGACCACTTTGTAAACAATGCAAAATTAGGTGCCATTGCTCAGAACGAGCAATGGCACCTAGATTTCCATTGTTTTCCAAGAAAAAATGATTTAACGCTTATATAAAAGGCTTTATGGGGAGGTGATTAACCTTGGTAAACAAATACCGATTTTAGTTACAACCGTTTCTCGCCAAGCCCCCGATACACTCTACACTAACAAATGACTACCTGACTACACAGTCTTTCTGCGCATTGATGAAAGACGGTCAATGCTTGTTTTAAACTGTCAGACCGAATTTCAGCTCGGCCGGGATTCGAACTAAGCAAAATATGCATGAATTGATATGACTGACACAACCGAATTTACATAATTATTAAATGGATTGTCATCCTCACCATCAGCATTAGCGGTATTATCATCATAATCATCAGCATCACCATCATCATAATTACTACAACCATCATCAATTATCATCATCATCATCATCGTCAGTAATACTGCTACCTAGCTTAACACGGAAACACAGGGTCTACTAGCTTCTTAGGGCTTTATTCGTTAATTTCTTTATTTCATTTCAATACGGAGAAAGATGTCACGAACCGTTATTTCCATTATTGCATACTATCATATTGTCCCATTCACTATATACATTAAAATAAATGTTTAACCGTTTCCAGCATACAACAAATCTGCAGCAGATGAATATGAAAATATGTATGCAAAAATACCCGGAAAGATCTCTGTGAAGGATGGTATCATTACTGAAAAAGGTTGAAAACATTGTGGCAAAAAGGAGACATTGCTCATCATGTTTATAGAAGTCGTCTTCTGCAGAGACGTCAAAAAGTGTCTATATGTTGGAAAGGGTTACATCACGGCGTTTCCTGAGCCTACAGGTAAGTTTCCAGTACTACTGATCCATTTATCCTGCCACCAGCCAGTCAGTCGTAAAGCTAACCCCCGCAACCATGAGAGAAAAGGAGGGCAGATATTACTATCATTTTAAAAGTTTTTTGTATGACCCGGCCGGGGATCGAACGCGATACCTTCCGCCCCCGAGGAGGACGCTCTACCACTACACCACCGAGGCGGTTTCATTTCCTTTAATTTATATATTTAAATGGACTGGAAGTCTCTTCTTTGTCCTTTATATGTCATGAAATCGTTGAAATGTGGAAAGATGGAGACTTTTATAAAGCACAATATGACAATTGAAATTGCAAACTAGTCTTAATAATTTGATTGATCAGAAAGCGACTAATCGAACACCAATACACTTGTTTTGTCATGACTGATTTTCTATATTTATTGGCGACATAATTATCAATATTAATCGAAAAATACAATAATTGTTTGCTTCTGTTTACAAAGAATCATAACCAATATGCTCTTGATGCGAAGGAATCGACGATTGTTTTTTCGAAGCGAATACCGCGAAGAATAAAGCTATACATATTCATGAGATTTCGAGCACTGACTCATAAATATTCATGGCTTGATACCATACAGCCCGGCGTTGTAGATTATTTTTTTAATAAATACAAGTTAAGCATTCAAAATAAAGCAGTCAATCGTGTAAAACAAAATATTAAAGCATGCAATAAAGTGTTTATTAACCCTTTCACTGCCAAAGGCAAATAAAGGCCTTTGCAAACAGTGCGGATTCAGGAGAGACAGCTCGTGACGACCTGTCTCTCCTGAAATCTTCATTGCCACTTAGACATTCAGTGTTATCTAATTTACTGTTGGACAAAAACATAGAGTGGTCTAATTGTTCAACTTTGTGAGATTCGGCATTGAAAGGGTTAAGCATGTACTGTGAAATCATCGTTGGACCTGATTCTTCTGCGCACGGTTCGTGGCCAGCTCAGCAACGTCAGTCAAAGAACCCGGTCGAACTGTGATTTGACAGTACAGGGGGTTCAATAACCTATATTCTGACACGTTTTTGATAAAGGATGACACATGAACGTATTAATCAAATATTTCTATCTACATGTAGCTTTAATATACACCTAAAATATCACGTCGGTAGAATCTAATAATCAATTTCAAAATGTCGGTCAGACCACACCAAAACCAACCTCTTAGAGAATGAGCTACTAGCGAACATCCAACTCCGTATGCCCTCTTCGTGCAGTCTGATCGGGTTATACTTTTGCTATTTCAGCCGAACTTCATCCTTGAAACATATTCAGAGATGTTATTGCCAGACATCGATTATAGACCTACAAGATTGATATTTAATCGAAATGTGTTGCTACCAATTACATCTGGGGTTTATTTGTGACAGTGTCCGTAATATTAATTATATAACGTAAGCAAACATTGAAATACCACTGTTATCATTAAACTGTGTCCTTGATGTAAACTATTTCCATCATCATTATCATATTCATTACCAGTTAGTACTAACAAAACTGGGTCACATTTCTAGCTTTATTAGTATCATGCGAATTTACAAGTGTACTTGTAATTAGTGATTTAATGTGCCTAATTCAATCGACATTTGTTACTGCCATTGACTTATCTGGGTTTATTATTGTCGGCCCATATGAATCAGTGCATAACAAATATACACGTTGGCTTTTCTGGACAGTGTAATTCCAGACCAGCCTGTTCACCCGCACATACTGCTCAAGATATACGCTGTTCAAATATTACTTAAACAAACTTGTTAGAAGATTATATCAACTTGTGTGGATTATGATAAGATTGAGCATGTAGACAAGATGATCTGAACCAACACTGTTCAGAAATGCAAACGTGTACCTTGTCTCGTGCACTGGCTCTTAACTCTTTCACTGACGAATTTCACAAAGTCGACTCTCCCATGTTTAGAATTGGACCACCCCAGTTTGCGACCAACTTGACATTTGGTAAAATTAAATGTCTAAGTGGCATACAAGGCAGATTTCAGAAGAGACACCTCGTTATGAACTGTCTCACCTGCATCTGCTTGGTTTCTAAAGCCTTTATTTGCCTTTGGCAGCGAAAGAGTTAAATTAATCATATAACATAAGCAAACACTAATAGATCATTGTTATCTTTAAATCATTGCGTCCTTGTCGCAAAGTCACCATCGAAATTAAGCAGGTTATACATACAGTTTTATTGCCATTATGTGAGTTGACATGCATTTCTTTCCGTTTAATTTTGTTTAAATGGGGATTTAAGCTGTTTTCAATATTTTTTCAATTTTATCACGGCGACAGAATACTTGTTCATGGCCGCTGGGTTAAAATAACCGTTTTAAGCTAACTAAATGTGCCTTGTCTATTTGTTTTTGGGTTTTACATTATTTCAGGTATAACACGGCGACAGTTCACTTATTTATGATCCCTGAGAAGACAAACCAGTACTAGGTTAGGAAATGCGCCTTGCCCAAGAGTCACTCCACCATGACCACTGCGCGAACTCTTGTCCAATGGAACTCAATCATGACCGCAACGAGCGGAGATCGAACCCGTGACGCCCGGTTCCAAATCTCCACACAAATCACTCGGTCACGTCGGATCCCATGCACTTGTAACCCTTACTCCGTTATGCGCGATTCAAGTTTCATGTACGTACGCCGTAAGTTATAAATTCACGCTATGCTTGCGAACAATAGGCCTATAGACCAAAATCAGCGTGCACGTTCATTAAGTTCAATCTTGGTCTACACTAATCTCTTCTCATTTTTCAATTGGCAGCGAGGGCTATTCCATAAATGAGTTATAACTTGTTAACTCTTTCAGCGCCATAGGTAATATTTAGGATTTTGCAAACAATACTGATTCAGGCGAGTCAGCTCGTAACGAGCTTTCTCACCTGAAATCAGCATTGATTGCCATTTAGTTATCAAAATAGTCCAAAATTGTATTATATGAGAAATGGAGACGCCCGATTTTGAACATGAAAGAGACTACTTTAAACAATTCGGCGCTGAAAGAGTTAAAAAGTAAAGGTCATGATTTGAATCGCAGGAATTAAGCGGGATGAGTGTCATAGGTTTCTACATCCAAATCCTAGTGCGGACACAGGCGTCCGGGAAATAAACCCACAAACAAAAGCCCGTTAAGATACTACAAAAAGTCTAAATTCGGGGAATCCCACACAGAACCGTGTTACTATAAATAGCCTCTTTATATGATATTATATAAAAGAAAAGTGTGCAACGAGATTTTAACACCCTCTTCCATTCGGGCCAGATTGTTAATCTAAATCATTACGGTCATCATAGCATATGGGCAAAGTAGAGAGACTATGTGTAGTATCTTAACGAGGTATTGTATGTGTTTTCACATTTCTTTCTCAAATGAAAACTCGGACGCCTATCTGCAGACACCTTCGAGATTGTCAACAATACACAAAAGGTTGTCGTCATACAATTTCGAATTCGTTGAATATAAAAGTTGTCATGTTAATTCAAGAGCTGAACATATAATAGCAATACTTTAACGTCATGATCCTACACTATTAGGATATGTTCTTTTATAGTAAGGAATGAACACATATATTCGAGCCATTATCAGGTATGAGTAACATACATACTTTGAAAAAATAGGAAGCGACGCTCTTCGATGACGCACCGTATAGCATTTGCGATCAGTGTAGATCCCGACCAGCCAGCGCATCCACGCAGTCTAATCAGGCTTTACACTGTTCGTCACTTAAACTACAGTAGGGTTCAGGAAACATTAGTACATTTTAAAGTGACAATAAAGCAGTATCCATTTGGATCCTTAGCATGTTCGGTAGGGTTTTTTCCAGACGTGTAATGATAACGTTAGGGATGGATGATTTCCCAGAGCTCCGCTCCAGTGACGCCAATAATAACATCTGAACTATCAGAATTAACATGTATAGTCATGATTGAAATATTTCAAATTTCAAATTCATCTTGAGCAATATATCCTTCCCTCACTATGTTTTCAATATAACTCACCCGCGGTATAGGCGTCAACGTTTGTCAGTATCATGTTAACCCTTTCCCACATACGACAAGTCTGCAGCAGACGACTTTGAACGTATTTTGTCAAAACATAGACAATCTCCGTAATTGAATGGATAACCTATAACACAAAGTGGAAAACATTATGGCAAAAGGAGACATTGCACGTTTTGTGCAGTGTCTTCTTTTGTCACTATGTTTTCAAAAAGCCGTCTGCTGCAGAGGCATCAGAAAGCGTCTATATGAGGCAAAGGGTTAAGATTAAATCAACGCTCCCATTCTTGTGTTGTTCAAAAGACAGAGCATCGCTGTTATTTAGATCTACCGAGGCCTTCATGTCGGACTAGGCAGCTTAACCGAGTTGTTGGATAATAAGGTATACAAGGTACGGGTTAAATTAATATACTTTATAGTTCTACTAATTTATACTTTAGTCCACAAGTACCAATCTCATTTTACTATTACCAAGAAGATTTAATTTTATAAAAAAAAATTTTTTTTTATAAAATTAAATGTTCTAGGTAATAGTGAAATGATTGTTTTAAACAGGCTACGATTCTTGTACCTATTCTTATGTTCTACCTTCTACTACAATGAAGGTTTGCGTGTCATACACATGTAAACAACAACAAAATGTTAGATTGAGTGATGCTCTGCAAAAACAACTTTAACGTGTGGTAAAAGACATGCACACGCTTCCATGCTTAACGATCCAAACGCATACTTATGCTCTGCGAAAACCAACCGTTAGGCATTGGCGATCGGTGTAGATCAAGATCAGCCAAACCTGGTATCGCTATACACCGTTAGCACATTAGACATAGAGGGTTTCAAATAACATAATGTCAATCAGTATTTATGGAACGTCTTATGATGACTTATATGCTTATATACGGTAGATATTTCATTATGTGCAGTAGATCTTTTATTAAATGCAGTAGATATTTCATTATGTGTGGTACTTTTTTTATATATGCTGTATTGTATTGGTTATATGTAGTGCAACTCTTCTTATATGTGGTGGTACTGTCTTTATATGCAGTGCATTCGAATTTGTGTGCGGTACAAAGACCTATATATGCAGTATAATGAAATATATACCGTATATAAGCAAACAAGTCATCATAAGACAGTAAAGGCGTTCCATAAATACTGATTGACATTATGTTATTTGAAACCTTCTATGTCTAATGTGCTAACGGTGTATAGCGATACCAGGTTTGGCTGATCTTGATCTACACCGATCGCCAATGCCTAACGGTTGGTTTTCGCAGAGCGCCGCTCAATTCAACTTTTTCTACACATTGACGCAATGTCTCTCTTTCGCATTTTGGCCCTATTTCTTTCAATTCGTTTCAACTATACTCCTAGCAGTTTTTAAACGCGTATCCTCAGATTTGTATTACGAAAGAAAAGTAATGCGGTTTTGAAAATAATACTGTTCCTTTATTAATATGTTAAACAATGCAAAAGCTTTCATTGATTGTACAGTTAATTTGTCTTGTAACAAGAATTATCTACCCAAATAAAGGACAAATTAGACCCATGTTATATATCAAGCTTTTAATGTTTGTTTAACTGCTGCAATTGTTTATCATAGCATAATTCCATACAGAGTCGCCGGTAGCCGATTGCAATATATTTGGTTGAATCGCTTACAACCAGGCTTTAAACCTAACAACTAAAAAGTTAAAATCGGTTTGGTCAACAAAAAGGTTGTCTCTATAGTCTTTTGCTTGCTTCAACAAATTGAAAGGGCGCCGCTATTATTGGTGTAATGCCAGACCCAATAATGCTATGAAGGGGGCTTTGATTGATTGATCGATTGATTGATTGATTGATTGGTTGATTGATTGATTGATTGATTGATTGATTGATTGATTGATTGATTGATTGATTGATTGATTGGGGTTTAACACCTCGAAGTCATTCAATGACAGTTATGCTTATTAGAAAGTGTCTTTACAAGTATGAAATTTAATCCTTATTGCCAGATGACTAGATAAGGGGGAGTGAACTGGTCTTTTTTCCCACAATGTATTTCTTGTAACTCAGCCAAATTCTATGTTTCACTCTGACGATTCTTTTGAGTACCCACAACATAGGGTTTTAAGGTAGAGCATCTGTAACAGTCAATATTTCAAATGTGACTGAACTTTTTTTCTGAGCCAAAAATAAATTTGTTATATATAGTTTCATATTTTAATTATTTAAACAATATAGTCTTTTCCTTCAAGTATTAACAAGTTTAAGATATTCATTGTTTAAGAATGTTGCTAGAATAATACATTTTGTAACTTAAATATATTGCAATTTTTGTTTAGGTGGGTGGGGTAATGATATCAATCATTTTCAATCATTTGATAAAATTCAATATATTTAAGTATAATATGTATAATTATATCAAGTAAAATTGTTTTACTTTAAACATTTTCCAAAATGTCATCCACATTAAAGCTATTATTATTATTACTGACGGTTATAAATGTTGAAAAGTCACTTTTTGACTAAATTTTGCGTCATTTTATTTTCCAACCTGTCTTACATAAAACCTTATTAAAAGCAAACGAGACGGTAAAAGTTTTTTATTTTTGTGTATTTTGCTCATCTAACATTATTAAAAATATTGGTATATAACATAGGTGGTTTAATAATATAGTTATAGTACTAGAACAATTTTAAACATGACAATTAACAATATTTTCTGAAAAAAGTATAAAACTCAAAGAGGGGGTAGGGTTATATTTGTAGATTTTTTCTATTTTTATTTTTGAGATATGTAATTCTCATTGGTATTTTAAATCAGCATTGTTATTTTGATGTAAAAATGGTCTTAGTTAATGATATAGTTAATATGTAAGATTATTAAAACTATTTAATTGACTTAAGAAGTTGTTACAATTTTGCTTTCTCAATGCCTTATCAAAGTCTGGGACATTGGACACTTCAAATTTCAATAATTTTTATTCTAGACGGTAAAATCTTTTAATACTTCCCCAATATTTCCCTAAAGGGTTAAGGATAACTAGAAAAAAAGTTCAGTCACATTTGAAATATTGACTGTTACAGATGCTCTACCTTAAATGTCAGATAAAGATTTTGGAACATGAAACAAATCACATTATCTAGAGTTCTGCAAGTTATTGCGAATAATTTCAAAACCTCCGAGGGTCGGAATTCATTTGACCTGGTTCAAAATGTTAAAGCATATATAAGTCCACTCTCGTTAAATCAAACGTCCAAAGCAACAACGAAATTATTTCGAGTATTTAGTATTTCGAGACATCCAAATTGTTCCGCTTCGAAACCAATGTATACTAGTAATGTGATTTAAGCATTGCTTGGTGTCTCTGTAGAAAACCTTGGAAACATTGTGGGAAACGAATACATTTCTCATAATGAGCAATCTCTTTTTTTACGACAATGTTTTTTTCTCCGCCTTACAGCAATAATGTTATTTCCGTACATTCAACAGGACATCTCTCTCACTTCGAGTTAACCCTTTCCTTCATATAGACGCTTTCTGACGCCTCTGCAGCAGACGGCTTTTTGAAAACATAGTGACAAAAGAAGAAATAGCACAGAACGTGCAATTCCTCCCTTTGCCACAATGTTTTTCACTTTTAGTCATAGGTTATCCATTCAATTATAGATATTTTCTATGTTTTGACAAAATATGTTCAAAGTCGTCTGCTGCAGAATTGTCGTATGAGGGAAAGGGTTAAGACACGTTTCGAGTTTAGCGTTGTCGAGTTAACAAATAAGACTCATATGTTGAAAAATCATGTTTTGAAAATATTATCCATTGTTTAACTGTAATCAACACTTTTATTATATTCATAATTTTAGCTTTTAGACCAAGCTTAGTTTGAAAGATGGCTGCCGGAACGCATGATTTGGAAACCAGTAACAAAAAGTGAGTAGAACTACAATAGATAACTCCAAGTGGAAATACATCGCTGTATATCAAAAACATTAATATTAAATAGAAATATAATATAATTTCATCGCTGTATATCAAATACAAAAATATTAAATAGAAATATAATATAACTTGATCGGTCTTTTAAAAAAGACGTATAAAATCAGCCATCTTGTTAATTTTTAAATTTGATCTTAATTTTAAAAAACGGTAACCCTTCCCACCTGCAGACTCATTTTGACGAAATTGCTCATAAATCATTTCAATAATTCTACTTTTATTTTAGAGTGATTTTCCATTTTTGGATACATAAGTTTTCAAAGTCGTCTACTGCAGATTCTATGTATGTTGGAAAGGGTTTATGCGGATATAATACGATGATATTTTTATTCCTTTTCCATGATCTACATACAAATATTAGAAACTTGAAGATGAAATTGAAATTTAGCTGATGATATTTGAAAGTGCAAGTAGCGCAAGCAGGTATCACAATCGGAAGTCGTTTGTTTCCGGTTGTGTTATGCTTTTAAAAGTAGTCCACTTATTGACGTAAGTTGACGCTTGTAACAGGATGCATGGTTTGATTACTTGGGGAGTAGATTGGTTTCGTTTTACACTCAACATTATTTCAGACGCATTTTCACTTGGTACAAGTAGATTCCAATGGGTACTAGGTCACTACATTGTTGCGGAAGAAGTCCAAAAATGGCCGCTTTGATGGTGTATTGGTAGAGCTTCCGAATCGGGTCCGGGAGATCGCGGGTCTCTCCCCCGACCGAATCATACCAAATACTTTAAAAGTAGCTTTCTTTCCTTGCCGTTCAGGGTTTAGCATTACGACGGACTCGCTGGTGTCAGGATACATGGACCCGTTGTACTGGTAAATGGACCAGGAAACACCGCGATAAAACGGACACAAATCTTAAAAGCGGCGGTTTAAACGCCATACACACAAACAAACAAATCAAGACATGCGCATTATTGCTCTCAAACTTTATTGTAATAAAAGTGCAAAATTAGTCTTACAAACAACCTGTTTTTGACTTGCAATGCCCATGTGTCTGCCAGTGACTCCATTGAATTGTAAAATTGAGTTTAGCGGCTATGTGCATGTATATGTGATATATATTTGTGTTGTTGGGGTTTAACGCCGTCTTCAACATTATTTCAGTCATTTCACGGCGACAGTTCACTTATTCATGATCTCCGGGTAAACACACTAGTACTAGGCTAGGAAATATGCCTTGCCCAAGGGCACTTCACCATGACCACAGCGCCGCGACTGGGGATTGAACCCGGGAGGAGGAATTATTTGAATTTAAGTTTTTTGCGAATGTGAACGTAGGAATGGTGTGAACCTAACAGGGCCGCCGCGTTCGTAGACATTGTTAAAAAGTGGTGTCCACTTTTAACTGAAACCTTCTTTCTTATCTGAAACAAGACCCCCACCCCCTTTCTGTATTAGAGTTTCGTAAAGCCGATATTATGCAACTCTTAAAAGTGGCACATGTGTACTACCTGGGAAAATGGATTAAAGTGTGATTAAAGTGTGATAGGTGAGGGCTGAAATCTATTGATTTACATTGAAATATAGAAGAAATTAATTTGGTTATCTCTGACCTAAATGACCTTGTTATGGTATTAGTGAGGGTATCATACTACATGTACATCCAGTTCTGAGGCAATGCTAAAACGTTACCAAATAGTAGAATAACTATTGTGAGAAGATACATGGCCTTTACAAATAACACATTTGAAGCAAATTAGTGCACATGTAAGTGTTATATGTGCCATAAACGTGTACATGTATGTATATATCCGCCGTATTTATCATTTGGAACTCGCTCCAGATGCGTTCATAGAATTTGTCAGGACACAGTGTGTTCTTCATTGTCTTCGTCTGGTTGTGACTGGAGCATCGATTTTCCAATTCCTGAATTTAATTTTTTAAAGTAGCCTTGACCAGCTTTGGAATTGGAAGAGATCATAAACAACTTAAGGTTTATCACGATGAACAATATTGAGCTAGGCAGCCAACAGTATAGAGCCTGGTCAGACGGCTTCACGAAATCGATCGAACAGTCAAAGTGTAAATATCTACATACATCTACATATATATCTATTACAGACCAGCTAACCGTGTGAACCTATCCGTGGTACTCATCCTAGTAACGATCATACTCGGACTTGCTGTTGCGCTGGGTGTTGTTTGTACACGATATATAAAGGATGACGTCGAACCAGGTACTGTTCTGTATTGGCGCATTTAACCCTTTCCCTCATACGACAAATTATGCAGCAGACGACTTTGAACATATGTTGTCAAAGAATAGAAAATCTCTATAATTGAATGGATAACCTATGACTTAAAGTGGAAAACATTGTGGCAAAAGGAGAAATTGCTCGTTTTGAGCAATTTCTTCTTTTGTCACTATGTTTTCAAAAAGCCGTCTGCTGCAGAGGCGTCAGAAAGCGTCTATATGAGGGAAAGTGTTAAAGCGACTGGGGGACCGCCTCGGGGGTAGAGTGGTAGATCATCCGTCTTGGTGGTGTCGTTGTAGCGCCTCTACCTCGGGTGCGGGAAGTTGCTGCTTCGATCCCGACCGGGTCATAACAGAGACTTCTTGGCGCGCAGGGTGGTGGGGTAAGCAGTACGACTGACTCCCTGTTGTCAGGATCAATAGACCAGTAGTACTGGCAACCTATCCAGGACACGCATTGATATAATAGAAAACGGCGTAAAACACCAAATAAATCACACTGTCCGGACATAGTTCCACGTTTGAACATCATGTTTTGTTAATATACAATGTTATCCCTTTAACAACTTTACCAGGTACTTTTAGCACGTATGAACGAAACTCATCAAAAGTCAACCGTATGTTTTCTGTGTAGATTCAGATAAATGATTTCTGGTTTATTTAAACATATTTAATTCTCATATATTTTACATCAAGGAGTCGTTCCAGTCAATAACTCAAATACGTTTCCTCAGTTCCTCAGATAACGCCAATTAACGATATACATAGTTAACTATGTCGTCCGTGGTTAAGGAGACTGTGTCATTTTTCATATCAATTCCACTAGTTGAATGTGTACGTGGTATACATATATAACCCTTGCATACATCGTGGATTGATTTTGTACGATGTCTTACTCCGATTTCAACACTATTTCAGTCATATTACGGTCTTTACTGTGTATATTACCAGTATGTTATGGAGGTTTAGCCTGACACGAGCTCATCGACTTTTATACTAACCCCGCAACCCTGAGCCTCAAGGAGGGAAACCACTATGGCCATCTTTAAACTCTTTGGTATAACCAGACTGGGTACCGAGCCCTGGCTTCCCGCTGTTCGCCACACCTACGATGCACACTATGCTTTTATTGAAATATGTTTGATGATAAGTTCATTGTTTTGGTAAAAAACTTCAACGATTTAAAATTATTTTACAAAATACGACACTACGACTTAGCCACCAATTAGCATTTTACCTAGTTTTGTGTAACAGTAGTTTGACATTGTTTCATCCGGTTGATTGTTTTTGTTTACATAGATAATTAATCAGAACAGTCTTTATTCAGTGCATTTAATATACAACGGTACATATCCAATACGGATTCGATCCCCGGCCGGGTCATACAAAAGACTTTCAAAATTGTAGTAATGCATGGCTGCTATCCTTGGCGCTCAGGGTGGCGGGGTTTACATTACGCCTGACTGGCTGGCGTCATGATGAATGGATCACTAGCACTGGTGACTTAACCAAGAAACTCCGTGATATAACTGCAAAATTGTTAAAAGCGGTGATAAAATATAAGATAAGACAAGAGTTGCTGCAAGATGCAGCAATTGACGCGGGAATCAGCATTTCATGGCTTAAGAAAGAAATACTGTTTGATTCGAAAAAAACGAAACCCGCTTTTAAATATATATGATATTAGTACATATATATGATAACAATAGTTTTTTGGTTAAAAACGTAAAACGAAAACAAAAATACCTTTGTTGACCTCGATCTCCCAAAATTATTTTAAACATTTGTCTGCGCATGCGCGTCCTTTTTTCCACACATATATTCTTAAAATCGCAAAATTTAGCACAATAACTTCGCATTCATGAACATATTCCCATGTTCCTAATGTAACGGGAACGGGGTATATGTATATGTTTAAATATCACTTCTACAGCCTTGTTGTGGACGCCGGCTTTTATAGCGACGTTGGTAGAGTGGTTGACCTTGTGTAAAGTTAAGCAACGTTCATTGCGGTTATTGTCTGGATGGCTTAACGCGTAGCGGTGGGTGTTATTAAAAAACTTATTTACATTTTAATTATAAATAAACTACTCGCATATAAATAGACTGGTTCACTAATCTTAATATTCTATTGCAAACTCGAACGAGAACCAGTCTAGTGACGAACTGCTACGGAAATATCCGAGAGCTGACGGTAAAATACGGCGCATGCGCGTCCAGACGATTAACACGGCGCATGCGCAAGCCTATTGCATCACTGATATTTTTTTAACAACCAAAATATGCACCCGCGCATTAAGACATATCCAATATGACCGTTACTCGTGTTCGTGCGTTGCTGTGATATAGGTATGCGACGGGTTTGGAACAGGGTCGTGTAACAGTAAGTAGTTTCATTCCAAACTGTTACATAAACCGGTTCCAATAGGTGAAGGAAAAATAACTGGAATAGAAGACCAATTGCTCCCTAAGAATAATTGCTCCTTTTCCCAAAAGTCTCCCACGAGTATGTTCTTGCCGCATATAATTAGGTTCATTGGATAAAAGGGTTAAATAACAGTGTTGTTATGTCGGTAACACAAATATCATTATCACAAAGTTCATTTATTTATAACTAGTATGTCATATTATCAAAGGTCCGACATATTTGTGCCAATAAAATACATGTAAACGCTAGCCGATTTACACATTTTCAATAAAATACATGTAAACGCTAGCCGATTTACACATTTTCAATAAATTACATGTAAACGCTAGCCGATTTACACATTTTCAATAAATTACAAGTAAACGCTAGACGATTTACACATTTTAAATAAATTACATGTAAACGATAGCCGATTTACACATTTTCAATAAATTACATGTAAACGCTAGCCGATTTACACATTTTCAATAAAATACAAGTAAACGCTAGACGATTTACACATTTTAAATAAATGACATGTAAACGCTAGCCGATTTACACATTTTCAATTTTAATTGCATAATGTTGATACAGATATATTTGCAAAAAGAATAATAGCATTATTATGAAGTATATATATATAATGTTTAACCTTCAACAATTATCTAAACATGTACATGTATACCGAACCCATGGCGGATCGGCCATTCATTCAGTCAGATGATTATCAAAAGTCATTGTGATTAAAGTTATTTTTCAATATGGGAATGTAGCCAGTTGTATAGGAAGTTTGTTGTGTTTGTTGTATTGGCGTTTTACGCAGTTTTCAACACTGTTTCAGTTATATCACGGCGTCACCAGTCCTAACCAGTACTTGGCTAGGAAACGTGCCTTGCCTAAGGGTACTTCACCATGACTATCGCGTCGCGACTTGTGATCGAACCCGGGACGCCCGGTTCCAAATCCCCGACGCTAACCACTCGGCCAAGCCGGATTCCCTGTAATGGAAGAATGTCAATTATAATATTTCGGCTAATGATAATTCAGGCTTTACGTATATTGATTCTTTATTGCAGTACTCGCAGAACGATGTCTAACAGAAGGTTGCGCAAATGCAGGTACTATACTGAATTTCATTACATATTACCCCCCATCCCCCACCTCCCAATGTTTAACCATTTTCGACATACAATGTATGTACAGCAGACGTACTTTAAAACATGTCGGCTAAATTGTGAAAAATCTCTATAAATAGTATTTAAATTATTGTATAGGGATGAAAACATCATGATCAATTTATTTCTCCTTTTGTCGCAATGTTTTCAATAGTCGACTGCTGCAAAGGCGTCAGAAAACGTCTGTACGTGGACACGGTTTAAGTAGAAGAAACGATGGGTTATATTCTCATACAAGGCTTCAATATATAGTACACGTTGTTGACCATCCATCGTCTTCAGTCACAATAAAATAAAACACACGCAGTCGAAATTATTCCCATAACTTGTGTTAAGCTTGTTTTTGTGTTGTTTTATTACAGCCTATATTTTTTTCTATGTGATTCTCTTAAACACCAGTTTGACTGATTAATTAACGAACTAGAAAAATATCTCATTCTCCCCTTACCCTATTTTAGCGAAGTTCAAATCATAGCAGTTTACCCCCCAAAACAACTGATTTTTTTTCTTTTTCTTTTTAAATGACCATGAAATTATGTATTTATTTGTATTACAAGATGCATGTTTATGTATTTATTTGTATTACAAGATGCATGTTAATGTATACGTAAATAAAATCGATCTATCTATCTATCTATCTATCTATCACAATCAGTTCATATTTTTAAATGTATTAAATGTTTTATTAAAATGTCGGATTACTCTAGTTTTGAAGGGCCGACTTTAGATTTCAGTTAATTAGATTGCTTTTTACATAGACGTGTTCACCAAAATTGTATATGCCAATTTTCAGCGGCACGTGTATCACAAGCCATAGACCGTTCTGTGAAGCCATGTGACAATTTTTACGACTTTGCTTGCGGGAAGTGGGTGAAGAAGCATGTCATTTCAGAGGACCAGTCAACCGTGGATATCTGGTCGATACTGCGGGACGATGTGCAAGTTATATGTAAATGTAAGTCATAACTTGTAGCTACATGTAAATGTAACTCATTTTTTGTTGATTATTTGTAAATGTCAGACAAAACTATATATATAAAACAAAAGAAAAACTTTAATATTAATGTCAGTCATACATTTATGATAGTTATAATTGAATGTAATTCATTATTGATAATTATATGTAAATATAAAACAAAACTGATACTTAAATATTAGTCTAAGTCATACAAGTATGATAGTTATATGTGAATGAATGTAATTCATTATTGATAACTATATGTAAATATAAAACAAAACTGATACTTAAATATTAGTCTAAGTCATACAATTATGATAGTTATATGTGAATGTTAAACATTGTTCATGATAATATATGAATATAAAACAAAATTGATTCTTAAATATGTGTGTATTTCATACATGTATGATAGTTATATGTGAATTTTATTCATAATTGATGATTATATGTAAATATAAAGCAAAACTGATACTTAAATATTAATGTAAGTCATACATTTATTTTAGTTATATGTGAATGTAAATCAATGTTGATGATTATTTGTAAATATAAAACAAAACTGATACTTAAATATTAATGTAAGTCATCAATTTATGATAGTTATATGTGAATGTAATTCATTAATGCTGATTATATGCAAATACAAAACCAAACTGATACTTAAATGTTAATGTAAGTCATAACTGGTAGTTACATGTGAATAAAGGTCAGTATTGATGATTATATGTAAATGTCAGACAAAACTGCTACATAAATGTTAATCTAAGTCATACATTCATGATGCGTATTTGTAAATTAACTTACTGATGGGTATTTGTCAATGGACATCATAGCTGATAGTTATATATATATGAAGTAATGATTATTTATATCTAAGAGACATTGTACATACAATTCACTCATCCTGAATATGTAAAAGCCTAGAAGAAAACCAAATGAAAATAACTTATTGTGATAGTTTTCAGTTTAAAAAGAAAGAGTGTATTTTTGAGTATATCAACTAACGTTACAGCTTTTGTTTGACGTGATCTTTTAAAAAAAATATTTACAAACGACTTGGTTAATGTACGACTTGTGTGTTTCAGATTTGTTAGAAAACCCCAAACGGGAAGTAAATGATACAGCAATACAAAAGGCCAAAGACCTGTATCTATCGTGCGTCGATGAAGGTAAATTGACCATTGGTTTTCAATACATTTTTAGGAACTGTCGGTAGGTTTTGCTACATGTTTGTACATGGTCTTTTGTGTTTGAGTGGTGCTTACGCCTCTTTAAACAGTTATTGCTCAGTTATATTACGGCGTTTGCTGGGTTAATTACCTGTACTGTCTGTGTTCGTTGTCCTGACATCAGTCATACTATTATCCCCAAGGAGGACAGTAATAACCACCATTATTAAAGTATTGGTACATGAGTACAGCAATACTGCCACCATTATTAAAGTATTGGTACATGAGAACAGCAATACTGCCACCATTATTAAAGTATTGGTGCATGAGTACAGCCATATTCCCACAATTATTAAAGTATTGGTACATGAGTACAGCAATACTGCCACCATTATTAAAGTATTGGTACATGAGAACAGCAATACTGCCACCATTATTAAAGTATTGGTGCATGAGTACAACCGTATTACCACCATTATTAAAGTATTGGTGCATGAGTACAACCATATTACCACCATTATTACAGTATTGATACATGAGTACAACCATATTACCACCATTATTAAAGTATTGGTGCATGAGTACAACCATATTACCACCATTATTAAAGTATTGGTACATGAGTACAGCCATATTACCACCATTATTAAAGTATTGGTGCATGAGTACAACCATATTACCACCATTATTAAAGTATTGGTACATGAGTACAACCATATTACCACCATTATTAAAGTATTGGTACATGAGTACAGCCATATAACCACCAATATTAACGTATTGGTACATGAGTACAGCCATATTACCACCATTATTAAAGTATTGGTGCATGAGTACAGCCATATTACCCCCATTATTAAAGTGTTGGTGCATGAGTACAACCATATTACCACCATTATTAAAGTATTGGTACATGAGTACAACCATATTACCACCATTATTTAAGTATTGGTGCATGAGTACAACCATATTACCACCATTAGTAAAGTATTGGTGCATGAGTACAACCATATTACCACCATTATTAAAGTATTGGTACATGAGTACAACCGTATTACCACCATTATTAAAGTATTGGTGCATGAGTACAACCATATTACCACCATTATTAAAGTATTGATGCATGAGTACAACCATATTACCACCATTATTAAAGTACTGGTACATGAGTACAACCATATTACCACCATTATTAAAGTATTGGTGCATGAGTACAGCCATATTACCACCATTATTACAGTATTGGTACATGAGTACAACCATATTACCACCATTATTTAAGTATTGGTGCATGAGTACAACCATATTACCACCATTATTACAGTATTGGTGCATGAGTACAACCATATTACCACCATTATTACAGTATTGGTGCATGAGTACAGCCATATTACCCCCATTATTAAAGTATTGGTACATGAGTACGACCATACTACCAGATCAGGATTCGCAGTATGATCTGGATCATCACTAGTCGCAATTGGATCACGGTTGGCGTGCACCGAGAGGCCTATCATATCCCTTTTTGTTCTATTTTAAGATACGATTGAAAGCAAGGGTTCAGCGGTTGCTGTTCCGTTACTGAACGAGTTGGGTGGCTGGCCCGTTCTGGGCAATAAGTCCGGGGGACACTGGAACGAGTCCCAGTTTGACATCACCCGTATGATGGCAACGCTAAGGAAGTACAACAACAAAATCCTAGTCGACATGGGTGTGACGGTCGATGACAAGAATTCAACGCAGTTTATTATTGCAGTAAGAGTAACCGTTTCCCACATGCAAACACATTTTTTAAGCATCTGCTGCAGATGACCTTGTTAAGCAATTTTGAAAAAACATTTGACATTGGTCATAATTAGTAAGTTCTACATTCGCCACAATATTTAAAATGTCTGCTTTCATTTATGGAGATATTCATATTTATGCTTCAATGTTATCAAAGATGTCTATTGACGTTTTTCTGTATGTGAGAGATGGTTAATTGGAATACCCTTTTTTTGCCGGCTGAAACTCGGGGAGTCATTTGTGTCTTATTGTGTTCATGTGTTCTGTCTTTTATTGCTGAATGCTAACACATTATTCATGTTGGGTTTCAATGCTACACACGAAAATAATAAATCAACAAACGTCGGAAGGTAGTCACCGCATATATTATAACCTGTTTCTAACTGAAAACAGTCAGCCAAGACAATACCATTGGTACATATGCATACAATACAATACAATAGTGTATTTGAGTAATAAGGCCTCCTGCCCACAATACATAGATATAATATTACATTCAACTTACAAAGTAGTAAGGTTAAAACAAAAAATCTTCAAAAAGCTTTGAAACAGGTAATTTATACAATAGCATAATTGGCGTTGCAAAGCATGACAAAACCAAGGAGCTCGTCTTAACCTCTGTTGCTCTTCAGAGAGTGTGCTCTACTGAAGATACTCCTTTTCTTTCGGAAAAACGCAGACAACGTTCACAACCTTTTAGGTTACAATACACCAACAAAACCTTCTTTGTTTCCATGAAAATCGACCAGTTTCAGTCCTCAATTGTTACACGTTCTAAGCGTCTCTCATGTAGAACACCATATATTATTGAAAAGAGTTACCTCCTAGCTTTAAAACAATCCAAAAAATATGTGGGGTCATGCATTATGCAAGAAAGAGCTCACCTGGCGAAAATGGTAACCGTCATTTTGGACCAAATCGGGCCCGGACAAAACCGGTGTTTAGCATTCTCTACTTTCACTTTCAAACAAGGTCAAAATACTAAAAGTGATCAAATCAATCATTTCCAGTGCATCCTATATACATTCACCATGCATTTAAACTCAATATCATATATTCAATACATTCTGGTGATGGTATACACTCATTTCTACGCAAACAACGGGGGGTTTAGGGACTATAGTACTGTACATCAACAAGTCAGCGGATGTATTTAGCGTAATTTGACCTTTAACATTATACATAATTATACATTTCAGTTCGATCAACAAGATTTCGGAATGTCGGATCGTTCGTATTACCTGGACCCGAGACTCGGTATTTATCGTGAAGCCTATGTGACAATGGCTAGAGATATTGCGATTGAATTCGGCGCTGAGCCCACCACGGCTGACAGCGACATGAGGGAGATGCTTAAACTTGAAATCGATCTTGCTAATGTATGTTTAGGCTTAGCAATACTTTACAATAAATAGGGAATAGTATGTTGCAGTAGCGATACATGTTTTAGTATTATACTACGAGGGGCTTGGACAAAATATACATTACTGACTAAAAAATACTTTCCCTCATACGACAATTCTGCAGCAGTCGACTTTGTCAAAAAATAGAAAATCTCTATAATTGAATGGATAACCTATGACTGAAAGTGGAAAACATTGTGGCAAAAGGAGAAATTGCTCGTTTTGAGCAATTTCTTCTTTTGTCACTATGTTTTCAAAAAACCGTCTGCTGCAAAGGCGTCAAAAAGCGTCTATATGACGGAAAGGGTTAAGAAATGAAATCCTTAAGCGATTTTATTATGGAAGCAAGATTTATTAAATAAACTTATTACTGAGCGAAAATGGACCCTGTCCAGTTGACGCCAAGTTGACAAGCCAAATCACGAGAGTGTGGCATTGGGAGACAGCCACCTATCACGCTTGTGTCATTATATTAAATTCCACTGTTAAATAATATATGTGCCATACAGATTACAACGTTATCCGACGAGAGACAGGGCAGTGCAATATACAACTAGGAGAAAATATAAGATCTGGTATAAATAGGTATGGTAGAAAACTTCGATGGGCTACACTTTTAGTTTTTCGCCAGAAGTTACATACATAATTGAGCCCTTTCACGAGAAAACCAACATTATGGACTCTGCGTAATGTATCGAGCCAGATCAGCCTACGCAGTCCGCGCATGCTAACCCGGGCAGACACATTTAGTCTCCTGTGGATTTTCTGTTTCAGGTGTCATTACTCTATACCTATTTCCCCCTGAGACGGAATGTGTCGGCCCAGATTAGCCTGCGCGGACTGCGTAGGCTGATATGGCTCGATATGGCCACAATGTTGGTTTTCTCGTGGGCCGGCTCATACATATGCATGTGGCGAGAGTTACGGTTTGTGTGATACTTTACATATAAACAAGCTCACCTGGGCCCTCATTGTACGCTGACTTACGACAATTCAGCTGTGGAAGACAGTTGTACAGTGGTAGAGTGTCGGCCTCTCGTACCAAATATTAGGGTTGGTTCGAATTCCGTGATGAGCGGATGCTGCTTTTTGGATTGTTTCCACGCAAACGAAACGAGTACTAGTTTAGTCTCTAGGAGGCAGACATCGAGAGGGATTTAATATAACCTAAACGCGGATTAAACAATCGATGTAACAAAATTTAAGTTAAACCTAATATCCATCTAATACGTTCCTTATATCATAAATACGATTCAGATAACAATGCTACCCGACGAGAGACGGGACAGCGATGCAATATACAACAAGATGAACCTATCGGATCTAGCTGTAAGATTTCCTGAACCTATACCGGGAGATAAAATACAGGTTTTTAGAACTATGATACTCGTTTGCCTACTACTACTACTACTACTAATACTACTACTACTACTACTACTACTACTAATACTACTAATACTACTATTACTACTACTACTACTACTACTACTACTAATAATAATAATAATAATAATAATACGAATACTACGAATACTACTACTACTACTACTACTACTACTTCTACTACTACTACTACTACTACTACTACTACTACTACTACTACTACTACTACTACTACTACTACTACTACTACTACTACTACTCCTACTACTACTACTACTACTACTACTGATACTACTCCTACTACTACTACTACTACCAATAATAATAATAATAATAATAATAATAATAATAATAATAATAATACTTCTACTACTACCTATACTACGACTACTTCATCTACTATTTATATAATTACTACTAGTATAACTATTACTATTACTATTACTATTACTACTACTTTTAATACTATATTATCTTAAGTGTTTTATGTATTTATGGCAAGTGTAGTAGAATCCGATCAATTGCAAAAAATTGTCGATGGATGAGAAAATATTCTGTCTATACCATGGTTGTTATTTTTCGGTTTAATTGGGTTTATTTTACCAAGAGGATATTCGGTCTATGGCATAGTTGCTATTGTTCAGTCTAATTCGGTTTATTTTACCAAGAGAATATTCTATCTGTACCATGGTTGTTATTTTTCAGTTTAAATGAGTTTATTTTACCAAGACGATATTCTGTCTGTACCATGGTTGGTTTTTTTTTCAGTTTAATTGGGTTTATTTTACCGAGAGAATATTCGGTCTATAGCACGGTTGTTACTTTTGTCAGTTTAATTTGGTTTAATTTACCATGGACTACTAATGTGTATAAGTCTTTGATTTTACCAAGAGGATTTTCGGTCAATGGAATGTTTTGTTTTTTAGTTTGATTGGGTTAATCATTTTACCAAGAGATTATTCGTTTGATTCCTTAGTTGTTATTGTTCAGCCAAAATGGATTAGATACTAGAAATAAGAATGTATTTGCCATGTCTATGTTATGGCCATGTCTATGTTATGGCCATGTCTATGTTATGGCCATGTCTATGTTATGACCATGTCTATGTTATGGCCATGTCTATGTTAAGACCATGTCTATGCTATGGCCATGTCTATGTTATAGTCATGTCTATGTTATGGCCATGTCTATGTTATTGCCATGTCTATCATGTCTACGTTATTTTTCAGTTTAACTGGATTGGTTTTACCAAGAGTATATTCGGTCTAGATGGCGTCGATGTGACAATAAGGGACGACGAGCAGGTACTTGTACGTGATACGACCTACTATACACAGTTGTTTGATGTTCTACAGAAGTATGAGAGAAGGTACTAAATCATCGCGAACATTAACCCTTTCCCTGCAGCAGATGACTTTAAAAACATCTGGACAAAACTGTGGACAATGTCAATCAATGAAAGTTTAATTATTGAATAGATTTAAAAACATTGTGACAAAAGGAGAAATTGCTCATGATGAGCAATTTCTCCTTTTGCCACAATGATTTTAAAAAATTGTCTGTTGCATAGAAATACCGTGAACAGAGCTTTCGGAAGAACTCACTCGAAAATAGATACGATACTCTTCGTGATTGTTCGTATAACCTTCGTATAGGAGGTGATCGGTGTGCATGCACAGTCTGGTCGTATCGTTTGGTGAAAATAGCGTTACTGAATCATAAGACAATTCAGGAAGTGTCCGTCTGACTTATTTTAGAATAAGCACTTTGTCAATTAATTTACACAATTAGACAGCTTCATTATGTAGATGAATACTGTTGTTAGATTTACTTGTACTGAGTGAATACCAAAACGTGCGATTGTCACTCGATGTAAAACCACTTGTGGTATTGGCAGTTTCTGTAATTCATGGTTGGAAATATATCTCTATATTCCATAGTTTTAAAACTTGAATACGCAGACAGTGTTAAAAGTTTAAAAAAAAAATCTGGCACAAGCTTAAAGGTGCTGAACTCAAGATGGGGGTCAAAATTTCGAAATGTTGAAACTTCTGCAAATGTTGCTTATAGTGACAACAAAGTAAGTATTACATAGTTCAAAACTATTTTGGCAGTAAATGTTGAAAAACAGTCAAATGATAGTCATGAAAATGTACAACATTTGGTTTACTGGGTATGCAACCATGTAAAAATGAAGCATAAATGATCAATATTTAGATGTCTATGGTATTGGAAAGTGAAATTATTACTATAATTTTATCTCAGAATTATTATTCTAATATTTCAAGACAACTTTTGAACTGTTTTAAAACTTTGACTATACTATTTTTAATCTGGAGTTCAGCACCTTGAACATACGGGTATGACTATACCGATAATTTACACAAGATACGCCGTTATATCACTAACAGTCTGTTTAAAATGTCGTACAATATATTTTACACTATCATGACCACCTGAGAGAAAAGTTTCTTTTCAAATGAATAAAATATTGACATGTTGACGAGAGTCGTACGATGCAGTCAAATGAAAACACATTCTTCATCTTCCTCTATTACCGATTTAGAACGGTTTACGAATACAGTTATGTCATTGACTTCAATGAACTAAAGTACTTTTAAAAGCAAACATGTCAAAATGTAATCATTGTGTCTACAAGTATAACACAAAGAAGAATATATTAGCCGAATTACGAGAAACCCAACATTTTGGACTCTGCGTAAAGTATCAACCCGGATCAGCCTAAGAATGCCACGCAGGCTAACCCGGATAGACACTTTTCGCCTCCTGTGGATTTTCTGTTTCAGGAATCCTTACTCTATACCTCTAGCTCCCTGTGATTGAAAGTGTCGGCCTGAATTAGCCTGCGCGGACTGTGCAGGCTGATCTGGTTCGAAGAATTACGCAAGAGTCCATAATGTTGGTTTTCTCGTCGAACGGCTGACATGTACTTTGTTATTGACAGGACAATTGCTAATTACATGGTTTGGAGAATTATGCAACATCGAGCCAGTAACCTGCCTCGTCGATTTAGAAATATTATCGCGAAATATATCGAGGTAAGATTTAGCAAATACAAAATATTTCTTAAAATGCTTGTGGATTTTGTCACACATAGCAGTTACTATCTTCTATTTCTAAGTGTTCCAAGGTAGATCGGTAATCCTAGAAATCTTACAGTTCACGGAATTGGTATCCTAATGTTCGTCGTATCCTATCGTAGTTCACTACCTCGTTGCATACGTTATATGACTGCTTTTTTTGTGAAAAATACTATTACTAAACGTACCACAGAGGAATCTTCTTAAAATATCACAACTCAATCGTATATATAAATAGATATGTGTTATATACCTAAATTCTCATAAGCACTTTTGTAAAAATCGAAATCTGTTTTAAAATGACCTGACTTCCGCAATGTAACTGACATTCTGGCTAAACAACATTATAACTTAAATCAATCGATTTTATTCTCAACAGATTATGTACGGATCTAAAGCTAGTGCAAACTGGCGCGGTTGTCTAAGTTACGCCATATTGCAGTTAGGTCAACCTGTCGGCAAACTTTTTGTACAGGAGGTCTTTGATGAGACAGCGAAGGTCACTGTAAGTATATGTACATGTATATGTGTGTATCCACAATCCGCTGTGGCCGAGTGGTTAGCGTCGGGAATTTGAAACCGGGAGTCCCAGGTTCGATCCACAGTCATGGTGGAGTTCTCTTGGGCAAGGCACATTTCCTAATCTAGTACTGGTTTGTTTATCCAGGGATCATGAATAAGAGAACTGTCGCCGTGATATTCCTGAAATAATGTTGAAAAGGCGCAAAACTCCACTAACAAAATCCACAATCATCTAACGTTTTCATTGCGAAAATATCGTTACTGAATATATCATAGAGTTTTGTTCTTAAAATAACACAGTTGATATATAAAAAAAAATATAAGCGTGAGCTCAAATGTGCTATTTTAAGAACGTTATTCCGTGCTATTTTAACTCTTTCAGCACCAAAGGCAATATTGAGGTTTTTGCAAACAATACTGATTCAGGCGAGTCAGCTCGTAACGAGCTGTCTCACCTGAAATCAGCATTGTTTGCCTTTTAGTTATCAAAATAGTCCAAACTTTTATTACATGAGAAATGGAGAAGACCGATTTTGAATACGGAAGAGTCTACTTTAAACAATTCGGCGCTGCAAGAGTTAAGAACCTGACATTGCGGCTATTCCGAGTATTTTGCAAATACAATGCATGCACCTGTGGTACTCGTATATCATATGATAATAACCGTTTATATGATATCAACTTGTTTAAATCCAATGCTTTTGAAAACATCCGAGGAAAAAGGATACACGTTCTGGAACATTGTAATTAACTAATTATACATGTGTAAAATATGTATTGATTTATTTGGTTTTAACGTCGTTTTCAACAATGTTTCAGTTATATCAAGGTCGCAAGTTCATATACTGACTAGCTCACACATGTATCCCACACAGCATACTTTCAGAGCAACTCCCTTTTCCAAATAGACTGTCAGCCCATTGGTGAAAGACGGTGAAAGACGAATAGCGCTTATCACAGCGACTTTTGTCGGAACGTCGGAAATATTGTTGGCCAAGATGGTATTCGAACTCGCAATCCCCTGGTTTGACAACAAGCGTCTCTATCAATGAGTTATCGGGGCTCGGCATAACATAGCGAAATGTATTGTGGAAAAAAAGGATGAATAGCTCATAATGTTTTCAAAACTTGTCTTCCGACCCATTTCGTTTTAATTCTGTTAAATGGTTATTGGTTTGATTTTTAGAGTTCAAAACAATGGAATAAGTTCGGTCTTTATTCCGTTTCGCTATTCATGCGCATATGGGCATATTGAATCGTAGACGCCTTAAAACCATAATAATATCCTTTCAAATACAGGCACTTGATATGATTCACGGAATCAAGGAAGCCTTCATTCAACTTCTAGAAGAGGAACAATGGATGGATGAACGGACCAAGGCGGCGGCAAGAGATAAGGTAAATTTTATTCATAGATTGTTAAGAGATAAGTCGTGAATCTGAGTATTGGTTTATTTTATGTATAAATAATGTTACGGTTATAATACGGCGTTTTCTCAGTCGTGAGCTGCAGGTTTGCTGTATGTGGGAAAGGGTTAACTAGAATTTGAGGTATAATTCATTCTGAGACCAGCACATCAGTCGTAATACTATCCCGCAAACATCAGTCCCAAGGAAGGCAGTCACTGCTACATTTTCTTTGTTCCTTGGTATGACCCGAACGTGAATCGAAACCTTGTTTCCCACTCCCGAGCCGGACGCCCTTACCAATACACCACGGAGAGGGCACCAAGAGGGAGTGGTGGTGGGGCTTCAATTCTAGCGTTTTGAGGGGGGTAACATATGATCTATAATCCAGTTGAAAGAGAAACGTCTGTTGAGACCATGCATCACATAGGATTCCACTGTTCGCCGATGCTACAAGACCAAACTCGCCAGATGCGGGCCTTTCGATTGCACTGCGACAACTGCTAAATGTTCTAGAGGCATGTGCGTAAAGTGAATATTCATACACGTGCATAGTATTCCGTATATTTGCTTGACTCTTCACTGTCGTTTAACATGTCACATGACCGAAGAAGTTACTACTGGCGTTGATTTACTGAATTGCAGTTAGCGCATCGGTGGTGTAGTGTAAAGCATCCGCCTTTGGTGCTGAAGGTCGTGGGCTAGATCCCCGGCCAGATTATACCATATAATTTGAATTTGGCTTTCACTCAGGATTGTGGGGTTTGGCATAACCAGTGGCTAGCTGGTATCAGGATAAATGCACCAGTAGTACTGGTAACTGAAACTGTGTTGAAAGCGACGTAAAGCACCATTAAAAATGAATTGCAATCATTTATTTGTAGGCTCTAGCTATGAACGAATGGATTGGATATGCGGATGACATCATAGACAATAATGTATTAAATAATGCATACTCCGATGTAAGTATATTAGATGGTTTCATCCGGGATACAGTATAAACATTATATGATCGATACTTTCTGAAAAGCTAACCTTTACGTTAGTTTTGCACGTGTGAACAGAAATATGAATTTTTAGAATATAATTTTATTAACGTATACATATAAATGTATCTTGTTACATACAAAACATTTTTACATAATATTTAACATCATGTGATAAACAATACAAACTGACTTGTGACTTGTGAAATATGACTTGTGTGAATTCATGCTAAGGACCCATATTATTACTGCTTTGTAGACTTTTCTTGAAGGCATTTTGTGCAGAAATGTATTCAGTGTACTTGTATTTGTATTTATTGTATCTCTGATTTTATTTCGTGTATTTTGGGTATCTTAATCGGACATAACCGGACTTTAAAAGGTCTACTTAAGGATGTACTGAACTGAAAAGTGGAACTTTCATAATATTTAACTTTTGTTGTAACATTGTTTGTTTGAAAGTTGGATGTATGTTTAATAAAAAAAAAAATTGAAACATATCTTCAATTGTCATAAGAGTTTTACAATACATTCTACTTATTTTCAAAACAATATGATACTGTACAAATTCTAGATTAAAATGTATATACATGGACTTTAATATGTTCTTTTTACCCAGTTATATTACATAATCAAACATGGCGACTGGACAGCACTTGGAAGGCTCAGGAAAAAATCAGTCCTTTATCTAAAACAAATTTAATCCATTTTTTTTTTTAAATATTGAAGCATTATAAAAAGGTAAAATGACTAAACAGGTTTTCATTTTTTTTTAAATATCCACTTCTCAGTTCAGTACATCCTTAACCTATAACTTAATATCGGTCTGACAAAGTACTTAGAACTATTTTAGATTTGATACTATTGGCAAAGCATTGATGCTTCAACTCGGTTGTGTTTGTGATGTACATGTACTATGTTACCTCATTGACTAACCGACCAATGAGATGTTTCCATATGTATAGCTTTCTAATGTGGACTCATGCTATAAATACTATTTAGCTCTTCACAAAGTTGAACCTTTCATTGTGAAAGTTGGACCACTCCATTTTCGTCCAACAGGATATTTGGTAAAATGTAATGTCTAAGTGCCAAACAATGAAGATTTCAGGAGAGAGAGAGGGAGAGAGAGAGCTCGTTACGAGCTGTCTCACCTGGATCCGCATTGTTTGCAAACGCCTTTAATTTCATTTGGCAGCGAAAGTGTTAAGCGAAGTCAAATCGATTTTTTGTTAAAAATTTAATTTTGACTTAAAGTATTAATTGGGATAGCGTTTTTTTTTTTTTTTTTTAAATGCAGAAAACCCGAAACCGCGAGGCACACCCTGTTATTAATCGGCCTTCAAATGAAATACAGTTGGTTGTGGAAATCCATTGACAACAAGTGTATGTTCTGGTTTTTCTTAATAAGCTCTGATTTTCATCTTTGAGTACGGCTTCCTGTTGTTGTTCAAGTGACGAGTGAGATGAATCCAGAAACCGTTGACGTTTCATGAACATGTTAAACTCTTACAACTGGACACACTTTAATTTTGTTTACGATGCTCTAACCCATTTTAGGTCAAAGTAAACAGAACAGAGTATTTCCAGAATGTGTTGGGTAATTTACAGCGTTGGGGTATCGGTGATCTACAGGGTCTTAGAGAAGAATTGAACAAAAACGGGTAAAGGATTAGTAAACTTGGTGAACTAGTAATATATGATCATACACTACCTACACATCATGATATTGTGTTCCTCTTTTGTGTACACGAATTGTTTTTATCTGTAGTTGTCTTAACTTGTCTTAACTTGTCTTAACTTGTTCAGCACCAATGACAATATTGAGACTTTTGCGAAGGATACAGATTCAGGTGAGTCAGCTCGTAAATAGCTGTCTCACCTGGTATCAGCATTGTTTGCCTTTAAGTTACCAAAATATTCCGAACCTCTTATTACACTATAAATGGAGTCGCCCGATTTGGGTTCACCTGCCCGTGTGTTTCACGCCTTTTCTCACACCAGTACTCCACACAACAGTCTTTCCAAGCAACTGGATGCTTTCTCACTGTCTGTCTATATTAGGAAATTCAGCGCTGAAATAGATATTTTCGCCAAAGACATTTTATCATAAATATTGAGCCGCGTCTAGCGATGTAGGGGGTATTGTCGCAACTACGAACGTTGTATCTACATCAAACGACTTTAAAAAACAGTGTGGCAAAATACAGAGATATGTTAAATATTGAGCAATTTCTCCTTTTAAAACAATACGTGTACTTTCAACACTATATGAGCCGTTCCACGAGAAAACCAACAGTGGGGTCTCTGCGTAAAGTATTGACCCGGATCAGATTGCGCAGGCTGATCTGGGTCGACACATTACGCAGTGTCCATAATGTTGACTTTCTCGTGGAACGGGACATTTGATAAGTATGGCTGTAGCAATAAAGCTTTTCATATGTATGTACATGTACTGTCAAACATGTCTTAAGCACCAACCCAGGGGAGAGTCAAGCACGGTTAGGTAAACATTTCTTGTGGCCGCTTTATACATGGTGGCTGCTTGACAGAGGTGACTGCTAACACAAGTTTGTCTGTTTTTCTCTACATATTTTTTAATAAAGTCATCTGCTGATTTGTTTTTGGGAAGGGGTTAAAACGGTGAGTATAACATTTACTAACAAACTATTTTATTATTTCAGTTGGTCCGATCCACCTACCACAGTAAATGCTCAATACAGCTTTATTCTCAATAATATACGTAAGATTCATATTTTAAATACTGTCATATCTTAGTTCTTAAATATATCAGTGTAGAATTAATATTCACCTGTTCACAAGGCATACTCAACATATATTCTAGATATAAAAGATACATGTCTGATACTCAAATTGTTTACAACGTCTTTGTATCCGAATGTTATGACCTAATTCTTGAATGTTAACCAAGGAGTACAGTATATAACATTGTTTTAATATACACTTTCCATGTGTTCATATAACTGTTGTCTATATCTTTTTTCTTCAGAATTCCCTGCTGGCATATTTCAACCACCATTTTACGAAAAGGACCAACCAAGGTATTTCTTCTCTTCAGTAACATAAATATATGTGTTTAGTTTCTATCTTTACATGTTAGTCCTACATCAAATTCTGAGTATAGTCATTACAGAGAACGCTACTTTAGATAACTTCTTTAAATATTTCGCTGCCAAAGGCAATTAAAGGCTTTCGCAAATAATGCAGATTCAGGTGAGACAGCTCATCACGAGCTGTCTCTCCTGAAATCTGCATTATTTGCCACTTAGACATAATTTAACCAAATTTCCTATTGATTGGGCGAAAAATAGAGTAGTCCAAAAGTGTATGGTAACATTCATCATTTAAATTGGTATTGTATTGCAAAATCTGTTATACTTACCATCATTATAGATCACGCTACAGTAGCTACTCTTGGCATTTTTTTTTCAAACCTTAAAATAAACTATCTTGACATTCAAAAGCTTTTCGGAACAGTGTAGATCTAGATCTAGATCAGCCTCTGCATTCACACAGTATGACCACTGTTGACATATTATTTACAAAATACTGTAAGTTGATTCTGTCAACTTGTGCAGAACATAATAATACTAATACAGAGCAGATGTACAGGCTGATATTCAAAAATACCAACTTGTACATGTTCGCATGGTCGGGCTTATATCATAGCAATATGGAGGCTATCATTTACATTTGGACTGTTGAAACCGATTTTTTAATAAGCCTGCGTCACCATTATAGATCCAGCATTGCTGGTGCATTCGGGCCGTTTGACCAGTATATATACATGTAGTATTAGCTGCTCAACAGTTTAGTTATATATTTGTAGGTCAATGAATTATGGCGGTATTGGTTTAACTATCGGGCACGAAATAACACACGGATTCGACGATCAAGGTAATAAGGGCAACGATACACGAAAACCCGTGACATTCGGGACTTTGTTACCAGCGAAGAACTTCATATATCTAGCAATGCGACGTACAGTCTGATTTGACTCATTCTGGGGGCGCATTCAGAATGTCCTAACACACTGAGTACGCGGGTATGCATATGCTAGACAAATTAATCAATCAAATTGCAGCTAGCACTTTTGACTAGCACTTGTCGATAAATCAACATGTTGTATAGGCATCCTTGAAGCCCCCGAGGAACGATTGCAGCATTAAACTGTATCATCGAATATATAACTGCAGATGGTAATCGTAGATGTTAATTGCCAATCATTTAAAAACTTCAAAATGTCGTCAATACTTTGAAATACCATTAAAATAATTACCATTACGCGTATGCATTTTCATCCAAGATTCAAATATCATATTAACTTATTTAAGTCACCGAGCTGACTCACCTGAATCTGTATCGTTTGCAAAAACCTCAATATTGGCATTGGCGCTGAAATAGCTAAGATTATTCATTTACATCGATAGCGAAACAAGCGTTCAGCTTATATTTATCCCACTCGGTGTTTGCTTCCTGGAGATTTAACAAGTTCCCTTCGCCGTATTTGTGTTGAAAGTTTACAAAGGCGAAACTCTCTCCTCACGGGATTTGAACCCTATGCCTTTGGTCGACAGTTTACCACCGTACCATTGTTTTCCTTAATTTTAGGAAGCAAATATAATAAAGAGGGAAACCTTAAGAACTGGTGGGACGATTCTGTGTTGGATGAATTCAGAAATAGGAGTGCTTGCTTTGTCAACCAATATGGTGGATTTGAAGTGACAGAAGTCAACGGAAAGGTATTTATTTGATTTCATTAGGGTTTAACGCCGTTCTTAGCAGAATTTTAGCTATATCACTCGGCTAGGCTAGGAAATAGTGCCCTGCCCAAGGACACTCTTCCATGACCGCCGCGTGCGGGAATCGAGCCCGGAACGCCCATTTCTAAATCTCCAACGCTACTTATTTGGCCACGGTGGATTCCTAGGAGAGGTATTGATAAATCGGTTATGAATCATTAGCCATTACACGCAAATTATCCTAAGTTTTTTATCGTTGGATTGTTTTTGTTTAAATAAGCTAATGATGAATCAGTATACGCAATGTTGTTATATGTCTCGGGTGCGGGAGGTCGCGGGTTCGATGTCCGGTCGGGTCATACAATGACTTTAACATGGTAGTAATCGCTGCCCTTCTTGGCGCTCAGAGTTGCGGGGTTAGCATTTCGACTGACTTGCTGGTGTCATTATATATTGGCCAGTAGTACTGGTATTTACCCAGGAAACGCCGTGATATGACTGAAAAGAAATGTTGAAGAGGCGTAAAACACCAAACAATCAATATGCCCGATTCAATGCCTTGAACCCGAACTATTTGATAAGATTGTTGTAGGATAGACTATCCCGAAAAGTGGAGCATTTATGTTATCACGCATGTCATTGTACATATAGTGTACAAAGGTGATAAACAAAAATGACTTGTGTTCAAACCATTATTGAAATAGAATTCTTCTTTTCTTCTATATTTTAATGACACATCATTGTGAATAACACAAACCAAACAAGTACATACATGTTGTATCGAACACGTTTAAATCTACAAGTTTATTTAATTTCCATAAGAAGTGCTTTGTCCATGTGGTTAAAATGCAATATATTCGATTGTTTCTTTGTTTTAACCCTCTCCCTCATATCGACGCTTTCTGACGGCTCTGCAGCAGACGGCTTTTTGAAAACATGACAAAAGAAGAAATTGCTCAAAACGAACAATTTCCCCTTTTGTCACCATGTTTTCAACTCTATTCAATTATTGTTATTTCATTTAAAGGGATTTTCTATGCTTTTGCCTAGACGTTTTCAACGTTGTCTGCTGCAGATTTATTGTGTGTGGGAAAGGGTTAATGGGGGTTTCACACCGCGTTTTAAACAGTATTTAACCGAATTGTATCCCGGTGTTTCCCGGGTAAATAACCAGTATTACCGACAGTATTTATCGCGACACCAATGCACCAGTCGTTATGCTATCCCAGTAACGCTGAGCGCCAAGATGGGAGAAGCCATTGCTTCATTTTTTGAAGTATTTTGTTTGACTCGACTTGAGATCGAACCCAGGTCTCCCGCTCCGAAGATGGATGCTCTCACCGCTCTACCACGGACACGCTGATGAGCACTATTTACCTATCGTTCGTTTGATGTATCCTTTTCCTACATACAACATTCATCACGTTCAGTATACTGCTTCGTAAACTAACGACAGCAAATACGTGTACACCAAACAGATTACAGCTACTCAGGTACGTATATTTCTACGTCCCTGAGCTACTGTAGAGAAGCTGTTATTTGATTGGTGTATTAGCGAATAGGCAACCGTAAGCTAATTTAATACACTTTCTTTTTCACAGGTTAACGGAAAACTAACGCTCGGGGAGAACATAGCGGATAATGGTGGACTAAGGGAGAGTTTTAGGGTAGGATTAATATTTGTATTTGAAATAATATTATTAAGTTATGTCGCAAATCAGAAAGGACTATTTCATTTATATACCGGTTAAGACTGTTGCGTGGCAAAGCTGCATGGCAGGATTCGAATTCAGAACGAGTCGCACCTTTTCAACACTTACTTTATAACTAGAAAGGGTTGAAATACGGAACTTTTCGAACGCACCTTGACATTTTTGTAAATTTGAATCAGTTTGAAATTCAAAATGTACGTCATGATTCAATGGAAAAACAATGCGATGTCCAAATTATGTAATTTTGTCTTAGTAATTTTAACTTTCAAGACTAAAACGGCAATCCTTTCTTTTTCTACGTACTTCACCCTCAAAGATATACAGTGATACACTCGATGTGTTCGAGTTATCGACGTGTTTGAGTTATCGACGTGTTCGAGTTATCGACGTGTTTGAGTTTTCGACGTGTTCGAGTTATCGGCGTGTTCGAGTTATCGACGTGTTCGAGTTATCGACGTGTCCGAATCGAGTTATCGACGTGTTCGTGTCATCGACGTGTTCAAGTGGTCGACGTGTTTGAGTGATCGACGTGTTCGAGTTATCAACGTATTCGAGTGATCGACGTGTTCGAGTTATCGACGTGTTCGAGTTATCGACATGTTCGAGTTATCGACGTGTTCGAGTTATCGACGTGTTCGTGTTATCGACGTGTTCGAGTTATCGACGTGTTCGTGTTATCGACGTGTTCGAGTTATCGACGTGTTTGAGTAATCGACGTGTTCGAGTTATCGACGTGTTCGAGTGATCGACATGTTCGAGTTATCTACGTATTCGAGTGATCGACGTGTTTGAGTTATCGACGTGTTCGTGTTATCGACGTGTTCAAGTGATCGAGTTATCGACGTGTTCGAGTTATCGACGTATTCGAGTGTTCGACGTGTTCGAGTGATCGACGTGTTCGAGTGATATCTACGTGTATGTTAAAGGTTATGAACTCCAGGTGGTTGAGGTTCAGCACTTTTAAATCAAGTTATGAATTGTAAGATTCGTAATTTACTCATACTGAAGTATTTATTATGAAAAGCAGGCCAATGCTTAAAGCATATCAATAAAAAAAACCAGCAGAACTACTGCTACCGTTGCTGTTTTCAAAAGAAATATCGGTTACAGTTTAAACATACCTGGACTGTCATTAACTTGTAAATGTTTAACCTTTTCACAAAACCGACTCTTCCATGTTGAAGATTACCAACCTCTTGTTCGTCCGACAGAAAATTTAGTCAACGTTAATGTCTAAGGGGCAAACAATGCATATTTCAGGAGAGACAGCTCGTTACGAGCTGTCTCATCTGAATATGTATTGTTTGCAAAAGCCTTTAATTGTCTTTGACAGCGAAAGAGCTAATGAAAATACGCATGGTCAGATATATGCTCCATACTTCAGACATTATGAAAAGTTACGCAATCATATATCCTGACACAAAGAGTAATGTATATAGTCGATTAATACAATAAATGTTTACCGTGTCTATTTCAGGCCTACAGAAACTTCATAGCCGCCCAGGGTCACGAAGATCCCATATTACCTGGACTAGAGTTCAACAATAATCAGTTGTTCTTTCTCAATTTTGCTCAGGTGAGTGCACACATAATGTGTTAGTTTTTTATGCTGTGTTTTTTTGCCGCTTTAAACATCTGTTCAGCTATATCACGGCGTGTTCCCATTAACATTATCAGAACTACTAGTCCATTTATTCTGAGACCAGTTGGTCAGTCGTAATGCTAAATCATTCTGAGCACCAAGGAGGTTAAGCGATTAATACAATGATTAAAGTCTTCTGCATAAACTGGCCGTGGATTTAATCCGCGACCTCCTACACCGAGGCGGACGCTCTAGCACTACAACTCCGAGGCGGTCTGGTTGTACACACAGCCGGATAGACACAATTATTTTACAAAAGGTAAAACATAGGAAGCATCGGCCGACTTGTTCGGGTGCTAAGCGTGGGCGATTTGTGACAGGGAGTGCAAGGTTCGATCCTTATTTGCGTAGTTAATGTCCACAGACACCTTGATATCATAAAGTAGCGTAGTGTCGTCATAATATAACAGGCATAATGTCTAATCATGTAAAAAGGCAAGTAACACAATCTGACCATCATTACATAAAGGCGAACACTGGCAGTTGCCAGTTTGGCGACTGTCCGAATGCACGAGCTAGTCTATAAATGTATCCACTTTGCGTGCATACAGTGGAACCTGTGTATAAAGACCACCCATGGTAGGACAACAATCTAGTCTTTGTTCACAGGTGAAATTAATTAAAGGGTCATTTATGCAGAAAATGATTAATTGGGAAAATAAAAGTGTAGTTGCTAAAGACAGGGAATTGCTATTCCAAGTAGGTCTTTATCACAGGTTTGACTGTATATAGAATGTCTACGACTTTGCCATGTATATTATGCAGTAGGCCTTATTTTCGCATGACGTAGTTCGAGTTAATTATAAAAAAAACAAATTGTCAATCAACGCCTCGTTTGTTCTAGGTTTGGTGCAACAAAGAGAGAAAGCAGTCGCTTATCAGCTCATTGGCCACGGACCCCCACAGTCCAGCCAAATACAGGGTCCTCGGTACGTTACAGAACTCTGAGGACTTTGCGGAAAATTTTCAGTGCCCTAAAGGATCGTTCATGAACCCTGAGAAGAAATGTCACCTTTGGTAGACAGGTGGAGGTGTAGTTCCATCAACTTTAAACTGGGGCCCATGATTTCCCCCCCATCATGTGCATTTTATAACCAAGCAACACATTCGATAAAGACACATGTTTGTACTCATGTCTGATTCGGGTTTAACCGTTTCCAACATGCAACAAATTTAGAGCAGACGACTTTTCAAAAGATATAAAAAATCATGTAGAAACTCGTCCTCGGTACCCAGGCTATTCATAAAGTATATGATACCCTGGGCAAATTGGCTAGCGAAAAGTCGTAAAGCATGCACCACGATTTCCTCCGTAACTACACTGTAATTTTCGAATCGCATGAGGTTTGTGTCATGCGTGCAATCAAGCGGCTGCATTTCACCTCATGAATTATTCATGAGTACGAGATATTTACAGCCAATTTGCCCAGGGTATCATATATTTTATGAATAGCCTGGGTACCGAGGATGGTAGAAACTAAGTCTCTCATAATGATACTATAGTAGTCTATAACAAGTGTTAATTAAACCTTTATGACAAAGGGGGAAAATTATCCCATTTACAATTACCGTGTTATTATATGTATATGATTATACCCATGTTTGACAAAGATTAAACACGTTGACCATCGATTTATTTTTATCTTTTTCTTTTTAAATAACCAATTCAAAATTACTCTAGGATCGGGTTACATTTTAGCCGAATTACGAGAAAACCAACAGTATGGACTCTGCGTAAACTATTGACCCGGATCAGTCTAAGCATGCGGCGCAGGCTAACCCGGACAGACACGTTTCGCCTCCTATGGATTTCCCGTTTCAGGAATCATTACTCTATACCTTGAGACTAATCTGCGTCAATACATTACGCAATGTCCATAATGTTGGTTTTCTCATGGAACGGCTCATTTGAAAAGAAAAGCTTATCCTGACGCCAGCACATCAGCCGTAATGCTATCCCTGCAATCATATACCATATTCAGTCTTTGGTATGACCCGACCGGGGATCGATCCCTGTGCCCGAAACTACCAATCTTTAAGACGTTCTCCGTACTGAGAAATGATGGATTGTTTGGTGCTTTACGCCGCTTTCAACAATTGTTCAGTTATATCACGGCGTTTTCTTGGGTAATTACCAGTTCTACTGGTCCATTTAGCCTGACACCAGTCAGTCAGTCGTAATGCAAACCCTACAACCCTGAGCGCCAAGGAGGGCAGCCATTACTACCATTTTTAAAGCCCTTGATATGAGCCGACTGGGAATCGAACCCACGATCTCGTGCACCTGATGCGGTCGTTCAGAAATGAACTCCATGCTCCAAATATGACTTCTGATTGGTCAATTTCAAGAATAAATTCGACTTCTGACCAATCGGATACTTGAGCACAAATTCTGAGAACAGATTCAACTTTTATAGTTTTAGAGGCAGATCTCCCGCTCTCAAGGCAAAACACCAAAATGATGCCACTTCAGAGTTTAAAGTATAAAACAGAAACGGAAAAATAACTTTTTTTCCACTTTATTTTTCATAAGAGCTGTAAGTGTTTTTAAGTAGATGAAAGATAATGATGCAACAACTAATAATGATTGTATAGAGGACATCCTCTCACTGTTGTATTGAATGATTTATGCCTCAATAGATATAGAACTTGGGCCATTTTACATGTCCTAAAAACTTCTTCAACATCCAAAACCCTTTTTAGTATTCAGCCAAATTTCTCACCGAGATGATTTGTTTGAGCTGCACAACATAGGTTCCGGTTTGGTAGCAAGAGATCTTTCTTCAACTGAGTCGACAAATGGAACTTGACTTTCACCAGTGTATGGATTTCAAGAGTGAATACTATTTAGATAAATTGTGTACATCAATCATTCATTATGAGTAAGTCGCATTGACCCTTCACCACATATAGACGCATCTGCAACATACACAACCTTTAAAAGCATTGTTGCAAAATGAGAAATTGCTCCTTTTGCCACAATGTTTTCAACATCCAATGTAAAGGTGGTTGTAAAGCATAAAATTAAATCTTTAATATCTTAAACTCTTTCCCTCATACAAACATCTTACACCGCTCACAGCAGCTAAACGTTTAAAAGCATTATGGGTAAAGAAGAAATCATTCATTGTGAGCAAATTTCCTCATTTTGCGCTATATGTTCAATCTTGTCAAGCGCAACTTTACAAAAATAGTAATACAATTGCGAAGTCCAATCTTGATTGATTGGAGTTGTCAACGTTCTTTTTTCATTTATACCACAGCTACCATGTTTCATGTTTCTAGCAGTACTTTAGACAAGATTCATCCCAGGCAATTGGCTACCTTTCCACATAGATTGACTTTAGCCCATTAATGAAAGTTGAATGACACCCAATTTAAATGACCGTTAGCAGTCAATACAAAGAATTGATGCCAGAGTCTGGGTTTTATCTCACGACCACTTGATTGACAGCCCTGAACGTTACCAAATGAGCTAGAGCGACTCAACAACAAATTTCTCAAAAAAAGAAAGGCCCGATTGTTTTCCAAAGTCTTCCGTCTGCTGCTGTAAAATTGTCCTAAGTCATGTGTATAAGGGAGGAGGGTCTGCACTATTATAAACTAAACGTCACTTTAAAATATTTCATAAAATATAAACTAAATTTATAAATGTTTTTGTCTTTGTCTAAGTCATGTTCCGTTTTACAATCCCCTGTTGTCTAAATCTTTCACTTTGTAAATTCTGACAAGCCAATGCTCAGTTGTATAAGCCTCCTCTAAAACATCCAACTCGAAATCTTTATTTCCAATCTCAGCATTTCTGACTCTGTCATAGCCGGTGGGTTTGCCTGTAGATGAAGTAAAATAAGTTTTAATAAGTGATCCGAGAAATATTTGATGTGAGTGAATTTCATGGAAAATGATTGATAGATTGGGGTTTAATGCAGTTTTTATCAACAGCTTTATAGTCACATCACATAGGCCAGTCACCTATCCATGTGATTCCTTGATTTCACTCAACAGTCTTTCCTAGAAACCATTTACTTTCCCAAATAGACTGTTGGCCCATTGCTTGAAGATGAATGACACTTGTCACATTGACTTTATCAAATGCCTGAAAGATTGTTGGTCGAGCTGGGGTTCGCACACTCAACCCCTGGATTGATAACCTTGGTTGCTACTAACCAAGCTACCAAAGCTTGGCAAAAGAAGTTTGTAATAAATTACTTTCCATTTCATTTGAAATAAGTTTCAATTAACTGATCCATCTTGTTTTTCTTAAGGGTAAATGACTCAACAAGTACAACTAGAAATATCACTGAAGGTGATGAATACCCCAAGCTGGTGCCTGACATATACATATGTATGAGAAATTCAAGGGGCCATAACTCATTTAAAAATAATTCCAGAGCAACACGCCTATAATATGCACAACTAGGCTTGGTTTCAATCATTCTTGTAAATTTATATTGAATTCCGACAAAGGGTTGCCGAGAAATAGTGTTCACAAGAAATATCCACAGACCATTGGACCGACAAGCGCGACTCCTATATAGCCCCCATATACTATGTATCTGGGGGTACAATAAATGATTATCATGGTAACTAAATTTCATTACACCTTTCCTAAATGCAAAAAATCTGCAGCAGACAACTTTGAAAACAAAAATATGAAAAAATGTCTGTAAATAAAAGTATTATGTTTGAATAAAGTTGAAAACATTGTAGCAAAGGGAGAAACTGCTCATAATCATCAATATCTGTTTTTGTCACAATGATCTCCAATCTCTGCTTCATATGCTTAAAATGCACCTACCAGTGGGAAATTCTTATAAATTGAATCACCAGTTTGCTCAAAAAAGTTTATATTCAATACTGACAGATTGAGTGTTTGGTGTTTTACGCCACTTACAAAAGAAATTGCAGTCATATAATGGCATATCCTGGGTAAGTTGCCAGTACTACTAGTCCATTTATCCCGACACCAGTCAGTCAGTCCTAATGCTAACTCTGCAACCCTGAGCGCCAGAAATGGCAGCTAGTACTACCGTTTTTAAAGTCTTTGGTATGCGACCTGTCGGACCCGAGACAAGACTCTCAACCAATACACCACCAGGGCGATTAATACTGACACACCCACCAACATATCGATGGTGCAATTCAATAACATCCCCAACAAACCTTTGAATGTGGGGATTTATGAATAAGAAACAAGGTTGGCAGAGCTGGGGTTCAAACTGACAACACTGGATTGACTTGAGATACTGGGGCTTAGCCTGTGAATGGGGGGTATTAGCAGAGCTCTAAATAAGGGCAATTTTGCATGTCCTAAAATCGTTATTTGACCCTTAAACCATATGTTGTGGGTACTCAAAAGAATCATCTCAGTGAGACGATTCTTTTGAGTACCCACATCATAGGGATTAATTGGATACTAAGAGAGATATTGTGTGAAACAGAGCTGAATACACCCCATCTCTATCTGGACCTCTGTATAAGGAAAAAAGCTGTGTTACTCACCCTGATCGGTATAGACCTGTCCGAATCTATAATAACACATTTTGTACATAAGACAGTTCAGCAGTGTGGGTGAACCTTCCTTGTCAATCCTAAACTCTCCCTGAGGGGTGTAGTAATCACTCTCCTTAATGTGACTGCCACGGTCCGTCGAGCCTCCAATACGGACCATCCATAAAAATTTATTAATATCTGAAAATGTAGAAAAAATTGCTCAAATTATTAAATATTGTAGGAGTCAAGATATTATCAGCAGATGGTTATTTAATGTTTACTTGATTTTTAAGCCATTTACAACATTATTTCGGATATATCACAGCCACAGACCACTTGGTCATGCTCCCTGCGTAAACAAACCAGTGCTAGGCTAGGAAATGTGCTTTGCCCAAGGGCTCTACACCATGACCCTAATGTGCAAGAATCTCGGTTTCAAATACCCAAAGCCAACCACTCTATCACCGCAGAATCCTACAGATGATTCTGAAGCTAATGACTTTAAAAACACTCGCATCCGGTAGGCATAACCATTTCCCAACAAATCCATAATAGACAACTTTGAAAATACACAAGCAAAAATATGGAAAATCCCCATAAATTAAAGTATAATAGTTCAATCGAGTTAAAAACATAAGCAATATTTTCAAATGTAATCTGCAACAGAGGCCTCTTAATGTGACTAAATGTGAGAAAGGGTTAGAATTGACATCATGAGTAATTTCTCCCTTTTCCAAAATGTTTTTCAAAGCCACATGTTGCAGAGGCGTCAGAAAGCGTCTGTAGGTGGGAAAGGATTAAATAATGTTAGCGCATACCATCGGATGAATATCCTGTCAACCCTCCGAATATTACTAACACGTAATTAACATCCAACTCTCGCATGATCTCATACGCTTTGTCCTCTGTTGAAGACATTGCCTGAAAATAAAAGTACATGAAGTTATGATAGAAGAGCATACAACAGAACAAATGTGTTAACTGCGAAAAATAAGATAATGACAACAAGAGCGTTGCAGAGCGGAGCTAGTCGGACTTGGTCGAAAAAGGGCATTACTGAATAACTGTTAAAGCCAAAGTTATGTGACTTGTTATAGACATGTGTATATTTTTTAACGGTTTATGAGTTATGGAAAAAGTTCAGGGGCATTACAGATAATTATTAGCCAGAGTTATGTGACTTGATATAGACATGCATATTGTTTCAAGGTACATGAGTATCAAGTTTTATTTGAATATATGTGTTACTGTTTTAGAGTTATGAGGTAAGGTTAAAGGTCACAATAACTCTAACTTTTTTTCTTTGAAAAACAGACAAGCTAAAAATAAAGAGGGAGATAAAAAAAAATCAAAAATAAATAGACTAGAGGTATGTTCCTTGTTTTGTTCCATCCTCCTGATCATGAGGTATACGTGATGCAATTCTGAAGAGAATCTGCAGAACAGAAACAAAGTAATGGCCACTAAATGCAAATGATGACAAACATATAGAGGACAGAGAAATAACCATTTAATGTCTTCCCACTTTAGTCAGGTGACACAAACACATCTTCATGCTCTGGATTGTATATGCATTGGAATACAAAATTAAAAAAAGTTGAATACACATACCTGTCCAACTCTAGAAATATGTGTATTATTCCAAGTGTTATTATCCACCAGTATAGTTCTATTCGCCATGGCCGTTATCTGATATCCGTAATCCCACCACGACATCACTTTCGCATCCTGTAAATGTAATACACACAACGCTTGATTGATCGGAGTTAAATATTTAACTGTTTTCAATTAGGTTTTTTGTTACATGACGACGCCAGATCGCATAACCAAGTGTTTGAAGGCCTTCTGGAACCAGTACTCCACACAGCATTTTTTCCCCCAGGATATTATCTACTTTCCTGTATATACTCTTCTAGGCCATTCATACAGATGTATAGGTTGGGAAAAATGAACTTTGGAAGATGATTCTTTTAAGGGCACAAAACATAGCGTTTTTTCAGTTAAGTAAGGATTAAACCCTTTCTCACTTGTAGGATCTTTCTGACACTTCTGAATCAGATGCTTCGGGAAAACAATTGTCACAAAAGGAAAATCGCTCAAAACTAGCAATTTTCCTTTTGCCAATTTTTTTTCTCATATATTTTCCATACTTTAGCATAGAAGTTTTCAAAATTGGCTGCTGCAGATTTTATATATATTTCCCCAACCAGCGACACCAGTAGGGGACAAATAAAGGTCAGAAGAAAGTTCAATTTTGAAAATGAATGCAGAACATGAAAAAGAGAAATTGCTCTTAATGAGTTATTTGTCCTATCTAAAAAATATATTTTCCTCACCTCAGGTGTGTTGTGTCTAAGCCAATAGTAAGCTTCCCTGAAATCGTCAAAAATAATTCTTCCTCCGTCGTTACTTCGGGCAGACAAAACAATGGAGGGACTGGAGTAGGCCTCGGATGTGACCCAGGTACAATGGAAGGTGTAGGTTATCAGGAAACAAGTCAGCATAAATACTACCCCAGTGGCAATCTGAAAAGATGATTTAATTATTTGGTTATTACTCGATTTTGTTTGTTTGTTAGTAAGGTGTGTTATGCCGCTTTCAACAGTATTTCAGTTATTTCACAGTGCTTCCTGGGTAATTTATTAGTACTACTAGTATTTCAGTTTTCTGTGTAATTTATCAGTTCTACTAGTATTTCAGTTATTTCAGTTTTCTGTGTAATTTATCAGTACTACTAGTATTTCAGTTATTTCACAGTGCTTCCTGGGTAATTTATCAGTACTACTAGTATTTCAGTTATTTCAGTTTTCTGTGTAATTTATCAGTACTACTAGTATTTCAGTTATTTCAGTTTTTCTGTGTAATTTATCAGTACTACTAGTATTTCAGTTATTTCACTGTTTTCTGTGTAATTTATCAGTATTACTAGTAATTCAGTTTTTTCTGGGTAATTTATCAGTACTACTAGTATTTCAGTGCTTTCTGGGTAATTTATCAGTACTACTAGTATTTCAGTGCTTTCTGGGTGATTTATCAGTACTACCAATATTTTTTATCCAGACATCAGTAGCGAGGCTACCTCAGCAACTCTGACCACCGATTAAGTCGATTGTTTGGTATTTTACTCAGTTATCACGGTGTTTCCTGGATAAGTTACGTTACCAGTACTACTGGTCCATTCATCTTGACACCAGTCGGTCAGTCGTTATGCTTACCCCGGTGACATAATAACAAACAACTTTGCACAAAAGACAGCATCAGGTCAATATTGTCAAGTTTTACATGTTTGAAAATATGTACTGATGTGAGTTGTACTCAAGCAAATCCAACCGACTTTTACTGTATATATTTATTATATCTGTAGAAAAAAAAACTGCCTGTTTTGGTATCACAGACAATTTAGTCAATCAGCTATTTTCGATACATGGCGTTGTGCCTCTTCGGACTTCTTTGACTAAATTCCAATTTAGATTAACTTAGCATGAATGTAATTTCTGAGAGCAGTTTTGTTTGCCAATATTGAGATTTGTTCTTACCACCATTCGATAACTAGACGGTGTTTCACTAACCGTATCATTGGTATATTCTTGAACAAAGTCCATGATCTAAACAAAGTTTATCCCTTTCCCACATGTATAGTCTCAGCAGCAGACAACATTTGGAAACATCGTCACTCAAGGAGAAATTGCCCATGATGTTTTCAGCTCTCTTCAGTATCTTCACTTTCATTTATATAGACTTTCCATGTTTTTGAGTAGATATTGTCAAAGCTGTCTGCTGCAGATTTATCATATCTTTGTGGGAACATGCTACAAAGTTCAGGATTGGACAACGGAAATGTATAATAAATTAACAAAACTTATTCAAATCTTACCTCACTCTTAAAAGGATAGGTTGTATCTGCTCTCTTTGGCTTTTTCTCTTTCTTCGTATTTGTTTCAATGTTTTTCATATAAGTCTGCAATATCCCCGACACGCCGATACTGGACAAAATACACATGACTGGAGCCAGTACAAGCATCAAACGTACCATTACACCCTGTAACAAGTCATAGAAAATTGCTAAATGTCTTTTTTAAAGTGGGATCGAACTCAGACCGAATTCCTCTCACAATTTTACATGCTTCAAATATGGCATGTACAAATGGTTTTGATTTATTGAGGTTTAATGTCGCTTTCAACAATATTTCAGTAATATCATGGAGGCCAGTTCAGCTACTCATGTGTTACTGGATTTCTCACACCAGTTCACCAGACAACAAACTTTCCAAGCAACTTGCTGCTTTTCCACATAGACTGCTAGCCAATTGGTGCAAAACAAATGACGCTTGTTGTTACAGTGACTTTTGGGTTTTTTTTAAGTAAAAAAAAGGGCATTACTGAATATTAATTAGGAAAGCCCGAGTTATGTGACATTGTATAGACAAGAGTGTTGTTCCTAGGAATAAGTGTACCAAGTTTCATTTGAAAATGTTGAACTGTTTTTGAGTTAAGAGGTAAGGTTTAAGTTTTTGGACAACGCAGACAACGCCAAGGGTATTACGATACCTCTATTGTTTTTTTTTTCAAAAACAGACAAGCTAATAAAAATGTTGTCATATACATTGAACATAGATGTGTTGAATAAATGTATCTACTAATATCTCTTATCTACTAGTAGATCTTAAAATTTAGAAATATAAACACAGTTGAAAACTTACAGCAAAGTAGATACTTGTGACACCATACATTATGATGAAGATGTTGGCATCAGTGAGCTTCTTGAAGCAGAAATAAAGTCCAGCTGTAATATAAAACAATAGTCACTATTTGTATGTTAATTACATGACAAACCTTTGAAAACATTACTGATAATTGATTGATTGGCATTTTACACCACTTTCAACAATTTTTCAGTTATATCACGGCATTTACTGGGCAAGTTAACAGTACTACTGGTCCATGTATCCCGACACCAGTCAGTCGGATGTAATGTTAACACTGCAACCCTGAGTGCCAAGGAAGCAGCCATTACTTCCATTTTAAAAAGTCAGGGAATTGAACCCACGACCTTCCTCACCATCAATGGTCGCTCTACCACTGCACCACCAAGCAACAATGTCTACTCTATCAACAAAGTTTTTCAAATTTGCCAGAAACGATAATCTTATTTCTTTGTAAAAAATCTACATACTGGAATGGGATTAAAGATTCTATTTAAAAAATATTTATACTCTAAGAATATTTTCATGAATTTCTTAAATATTTATTAAAAGAAAAGTGTATTATCATACAACATTTAACTCTTATCATAACATCATCATATGACAATTACCTGATGTATTAACCCTTTCCCTCATACAACAATTCTGCAGCAGACGACTTTGAACATATTTTGACAAATAATGGAAAATCTCTATAATAGAATGAATAACCTATGACTAAAAGTGGAAAACATTGTGACAAAAGGAGAAATTGCACGTTTTGTGCAATTTCTTATTTTGTTACTATGTTTTCAAAAAGCCGTCTGCTGCAGAGGCATCAGAAAGCGTCTATATGAGGGAAAGGGTTAATCAATTCATAAGAAAGGGCCATAATTATATAGTAGATAAGCATTTGCTGAAGATGTTATACTTTGAAATTGAAGCACTTTCTTTTTTTTTTACATAAAATTTGGAAACATAAAGGCAAGTATCACCATTTACAAGTAAAAATTAAGACAAGTTTCTGCACTTACTTGGAAACATAAGGATGAGTATCTGTACTTACTTGGAAACATAAAGACGAGTAACTGTAGATCAAAGTAGAAAGATGACCAAGTTGTGGGCTGATGTTCTGATACAGAAGCGATGATTGGAATGTTGTTCTTTGCATAGGAGGGATCCAAGAGGGAGTAGAAACGACCAGTCCATGGGGAGATTTCTTAATTACGGGTTAAGGTTTTATAAATTAACATTTCTGTACACGACTTGCATTAAATCATTCGAGCATGCCGAAGATCACAATCTAATTAAGTTAACCAATGGACATAACAAGTTTGTTTAAGTAATATGTGAACAGGGAAGGCATAGACTATTCTGGATGTACACTGTTCATCAAAACCAACTTGTATCTTTTCACTTGACAGGCTCACGTCTTTTTATAATAATAACATAGGTCAAAATAAGGATGAGTAAATTGGTCTTTCACCCCACAAATATTCCTCTTAGTACCCAACCAAGTCCTAGGTGAACTAGAACTATAGAAGCTTCATGTAACATTTTATTGAATTCTACCCAGTGGTTTGTAAGAAATAGGCCGGACAAAATATGGCTTCTGACCGACCGACAGACAGACAGAGACATACCAAAAATCTGCAGCAGACAGCTTTGAAATGATCAATTCGAAAATAAAAAAAATCTCTTAAAATGATGGTTTGATTATGGAAAAGAGTTGAAATAATTGAGGTAAATGGAGAAATTGATCATTATGACCAATTTCTCCTTTTGCCACAATGATTTCAAAAAGTCGTCTGCTGGCTGCAGAGGCATCAGAAAGCGTATCTATGTAGTAAAACTAAAAAGGGTGAACAAGAAGGTAGCCATTACTGCCTTCAAAAACTTTGGTATACTCTGACCCCGTTCTCCCGATCTCAATGAATGTAAAACTAAGAATTTCTTAAAAAGGATACTGCCAGTGGCGGTAGCGACGGCTGCAGACAAAGCTGTGATACTGCCTGCCAAGAGAACCAGGCTACGGAACAAAGTTCCAAACTGTTCAGTGCTTAGTTTCGATCGAAGGTAGTCGACGAAGGTATGGATCTGACAGAGACCGAATACTCCCAGGGCCTGAAAATGAGTTGATAGAAAATATATTTTCATAGGGTGTATTTGTTTATTCCTTTCCTAAATACAAACAGATCTGACAGCAGATAACACACACACAATGTCCAGAAAAATACATGATAAATCTCTTTAAATAAAAGAATAATCATTGAATATAAAACGTTATGGCAATGTTTCAAAATGATCCTGCTGCAGATATTAAAATGCATCTGCATGTGAAAAAGGTTCAGCTTTTAATTTAAAACTTTTTTAATTTAAAACATTTAAGAAATGAGGAAATATGATTGTTTGGTGCTTTATGCTGCCTCCAGCACTTGAGGCAGATGCTCCTCTACACCACCAAGACGGTATTTAGGAAATTTGATAGGATGAAACTGCAAGGAGTAGACACTGCAAATAAATACCTAATCAGTAAATGACCTTTGTAATAAGGCATTGAATCTCCAAACAATTAGAAAGAGGACCACCAAAGGAACATTCCTGTTTGGTTGATATCAGTCCAGTGGTTTAGGAGATATCGTTTGAAGCTAATCAATTTGACTTGAACAAAAGGTGAAAAGGGTCATTAAGTGAACATTTCTGTATAAAAGTTGATTCATACTCACAGCCATATGTTCACTGGACTGTACAGGCTGGAAACCGACAAACGATATTTGCATAGAAAGGATGGTTCCCAAACAGTAAACCTGAAAATGAAATCAATTTGTATAATTTAGTTGTTGCCTCTATTGATTGGCCAAGTGATAACAGTTTAACAACGTTTTTCATTTACAACAATACTTCTACTGTCTATGAGTTTCCTGGCTTTCTTTTGCGATTACTCAACATAAAATGGCTAAATAGATTTATAAGCTCATTCATGGAAGGTATTGATTGATTGGGTTTTAAAGCAATTTCTCAGTCATATCACGGCGGCCAGTTCACCTACACACGTATTTCCTGGTTTTCTCACACCAGTACTCCACACAACAATCTTCCAAAGCAACTTGCTGCTTTTCAACATAGACTTAGCCCATTGGTGGAAGACGAAAGACTCATGTCGCATTGAATTTTGTCAAACGTCGGAAAGAAAGTTGGCTGAGCCGGGATTCAAACTCATAACCCAAGGATTGACGGCCCACGTCGCTACCGGGGCTCGGCTAATGGAAGGTAAATGAAGCTAGCGACAATGCTAATTAATCCTTAAAAAGAATGTTGACCAAGTCCTGATTTGAACGTATGACCCTTTGATTGATGGCCCTCAACATTTATGAGTCAACTTTGGCCTCTATAGAAGCAGCATTGAATAAGATTCTAGTCAATAATTTCTTTTGTTCACAAACCCTGATTTTCTTCATATTAAAAAGACCTTTCCCTCGTTGAGAAAGACTTTTGATGTCATTACGACAAAATACTTTTGAAAACTTTGTAGGATAAGGAAAAAGGTCATGGTAATCAATTTATTTTTCCCACAATGTTTCAAACTCTTTTCATATTTCAATCTCGACTACACATATCTATATATAGAGAGAGAGAGATATGTTTGATTCTAAGTGGATATCTGCAGAAGACAAACTTTGAAATTTATATCTGTGCTGCTTTAACTAATTTAAAAAAAACTGCTTGAAAGAACTAATGAATTACTTACAGTACAATAAGCCACATATATTCTGTGTGAAAATCGCCCAGTCAGCATGAGTGCAAGGACGTGGAGTGGAATCAAGTTGATCAGAAATACATAGCCTCCCCATGAAGAAACCTGTCAAATAAACAGTATACATGTAAGTCAGTGAAAGAGTGCAGGACAGAAAGACGGAACAACAATGGAGATGTTACCCCTATGTGTCTTCCTACCGAGGCAGATTGATAGGTTGGGAGTTACACAACATTCTTCGCAGATTACTGGCTACTTTCCCACATAGTCAAATCATCCCATCCATGGAAGAAGAAATGACAATAGTCAATTATTTAAATCGTCAATCATCGGAAAGGATGAATGGCCAAGCCAGGGTATAAACTCATGACTTAAGATTGATAGCTGTCAACGTTACCGCTAGAACTATAGCAGTTTGATCCTTGACCAGACACGATAAAAGAACCAGAAGAGGTAATCGAGTTTGCTTTGAAAAAAGACGAGAAAAACTGTCTTCATATGGTTAAGCACAAGCCAGGGAAGGCAACGTTGCTATAAACAAAGTTTGTATAATGAATCAGCTTGTGTTCAAACGCTCTCCTTCTCCTTTTTTTTCTGTGAGACCACAATAAGTTAGTCCTACCCACAAAACAAGGTTGTCACAGGAGATTAATTTTTAGTAACAGTAGCATTGACCTCGACTCCAATGACCTCCAAAACAATCCTAGGCTGCCTTTCTATCTACCATTCAATACTTTGTTATGAATCAGCCATGTCAAATGTTGTTGAAATGAAACAAAACTTCAGTTCTATTAATAACTAGGTTTCATCTTTGCTGAAAACCTGAAAATAATATTTGACTAACTTACCATGTAAAAGTAAGCGAGAGCGCAATTTGCAGCCCAAAAGACGGAGCCTGTCTTCACAGATTTAATCCAGAGTGCGTAGGTGAGGAGCATACAGAAGATAGCAATACCCTCGTTATCATAGGATCCGGCAACAGATCTGGAGATGTAACCTGGTACAATTGCAATCATAGCTGCGGCAAGAAGACCTGCACCTGCATCCTACAAGAGATAACAAAGCAGTGGCCTAAAAAATAGGTGAAGTAATCTGGTATCTGTCCCCATATTATCTATCTTATTACTATATTGAACCATAAAGCTGTAAATCAGAGGCCTAGACTAGATAAGGAAGAGTAAATTTTCCAACAATATCAAATAAATCACTATGTTGTGGTACTCAAAGAATCATCTCCAGAATCGCTTCATATAAATGAATCCACATGCACTCAATCTGCAGCAGACGACTGAAATAATTTATGAAAAACTATTGAAAACCACGAAAAAGTTACAAAAGTATCATTATAAACAGGATAACAGGGTTTTCATCAAGAGACGGCTGGAGGCCAAATTGACCGCCTCATACGAATTGATAGATAGGCTAAAATCTGACCAGATAACAATGTTTGCTGTGAAAATATTGACAGAAACAATTTTAAAGACAGCAGAAACTGTCCTGTGTTTAAAGCACTTTGCCTCTTACTTTCACAATTCAGCCTTCTACTCAAATTTCTTAATAAAAACCCTAATAATGGCAAAGGATGAATTGCTCATAATGATCAACTCTCAATATGCCATAATAATTATATTTTCATTTATGGAGATTTTCCATGAACGCTTGCCCAAAGATGTTTTCAAGGCTGTCTGTAGCACATTTGTTGTATGTTATAACTTTAAACTTACCTTCAATTCTTTGGTGAACCAGTAGGTAATCAGTACTGTCAGACTGGAGAAGAGTGGAGCCAGAAATACACACACATTTCGGATCTCTATTGTGATGTTCAAAAACTGGGCTAGATGATACAATACAGCCGATGTCAACATAAGTCCTGAAAGTGAAAAAGACTGAAAGATTTAAAATCAAAGTCGTAGCCAACACTTGTCTGCTTTCAAAACCAATTTGGTCAATGTGTCACTTGTATTTAAAAATATCATAACTTGATCAATATCCCCAACTGTATGCAAACACAAATTTAATGTTTATTTATATCTGACAGCTATCCTCACCTTTAATAACAAGAGCTGTCTGTAAGACTGAGCGCTAGACCATTTCACAGCTTTAAAAACAAGAATTTCTAAGTCATATAATAAAGGGCCATAATTTGCATTACATTCAATATATGGTTCTATAACTTGATTATTATTAAATAATGTATGATGGTTGGCAAAGGTTGTATAAAGTTTGAATGCAATGCATCAAATAGTGACCGAGATATATGGACTCACGATGTTGTTGCACGTAAAACTTTAACAAGAAAGCGACTGCAATAGCCCTTTTTATTCTTCAAATAGTCGAGCTAAGAAATCTGGGCAAAAATCAGATGAGCAGCTAAAGATGTACCTGGATAAATTGTGCCACCAATAATTCGACCAAGGGGATACCAGGCTCTGTCATCAAACCAGTTATGGAAGCTGTAAAAACCTTCCTCAGTCAAAAAACGTGTTGTTCTATAGTTGAAGTAAGGATCAAACTCGTGGATCACACTCTCAAACCGCAGCACTGAGAACAGTCTGGTAGAAAATGCTGCAACACAGATTTATAATTATAATTGAGAACAAATTTATATATGATTTGGAGCAAAGTGAAACCTTTTCCTGCAGTCTGTGGGATAACAATTTGAATTCAAAAGCCATAAGGGCCTTAAACAAATGCCCAAACTAAAACAAAAGAAACCAAGACCATTGTTTATTTAGACTTCATTTCATTTAATTCTGTAGGCATTTGGACATGGAAATCTCCAGGCTTGGGATTTTTGGTTTTTTCCGCTGACTGCTTCTGATGATTCAGCAGCACATAATTATTTAAAATATTATGTAATTAGCAACTTCTCCATTTGCCACAATTTGTTCAATTCTTTTCAATAAATAAACTTTCCCTTACAGTTACAGAGATTTACAATGATGTTTCAAAGTCGTCTGCTGCAGATTTGTTGAGTGTGGAACATGTTTATAAGGAGTCTATTTGAACTACAGTTAAGCCTGTGTTTAAAGACAACCCATGAGAAATGAACAATCTGGTCCTCGTTCACAGGTCGTCTTTAATTGCAGTTTCATTTAAACAGAAAATGAATATTTTGGGACACTAAAAGTATGGTCGCTATAGACAGGTAATTGTTATTCCAATGTGGTCTTCAGCAAATGAGAAGTGAATAATCTGGTCTTTGTTCACAGGTGGTCTTTAATTGCAGTTTCATTTAAACAGAAAATTCGTATTTTGGGACACTTAAAGTGTGGTTGCTATAGACAGGTAATTGTCATTCCAATGTTGTCTTCAGCACCGGTTCGAATGTGTTTCAGTTTTCGACCTTCAAACACTATTGTATTAAAGTATTGAAAAGAATTGTATCAATGAGAGGATTCTTTTGAGTACCGCTTTAAAGGAATGAATGAATGTATATTGTTTTATGGCGCATCGACAGCTAAGGTCATTTTAATAGCGCGCAATTAAATTTAATTATTCATGATCCCTGGGTAAACAAACCAGTACTAGGCTAGAAAATGTGCCTTGCCCAAGGGCACTCCACCATGACCGTAGTGCCGTGACTGGGGATCGAACGCGGGACACCTGGTTTCGAAATCCCCGACGCTAACCACTCGACCACAGCGGATTCCACCGTTTTAAAGGGTTGTGTTGGCTAATAGAAAAGCTTTTGTGGTAAAAAATGGCAAGTTTAGTTACAGTTTACTTCTTATCAAAGTCACTAGTTGGTTTAATACTTACACAATACCATGGCTAGAGCAAGGACACTCATTTTTAGGAGAGTGTCTTGTTTGTCTGGGCTCATTTTTAGAAACCATTGGACCCCAAATGTCCCCGATGATGCCTTCATCTTGATTCTTTGTTTGAACCAGTCTCAATCTGAAAGCATAGATTCTATACATTAAATAAGATAATTACCAAGGTTACGAAGGTACCAACACAAATTAAACAAACTGATCTTGAAACACCTTGACAGTTATAAGTAAATAAGTAGTATGTAACTTATTTACTTTTTTACTCTCAACTCTGTATGTGGAGACAGTATCTTAGCTCAGATTTGTATCACTAGTCTCCTGATATAAAGGCTTTGAGCTGTTCAAAGTTAAGGACCTCCCAACACAGTGACCCTCATAGAGAATACTGGTTGAGTATCTGGGAAGCAGACATGAATAGATCAATATAAATTACAGACTTCACAACCAAAAATGAAACGTGTCAGTCCAAAAGCTCATTTTTCATCTATTTACTTCTTTGTTCAACCAATTATTGCATGAAAATGTGTCAGTCCGAGGGAATTTATTGTCAGTAAGGACTGGAGGGCTGACAACTTTTCCGAAGACTGGTATTGAATGAAATTCTTTCACAATCAATGTAAAATTAATGTTTCAAGAAAATGAATCATTCGAGGTCAGGCAAGACTAACCAACACTGAACTGAATAGTCACTTAAATCTTTCCAACATACAACAGATCTGCAGACGACTTTGAAGCCATTTTGATAACCCTGTCCCTCATACGACAATTCTGCAGCAGACAACTTTGAACATATTTTGTCAAAACATAGAAAATCTCCATAATTGAATGGATAACCTATGACAAAAAGTGGAAAACATTGTGGCAAAAGGAGAAATTGCACGTTTTGTGCAATTTCTTCTTTTGTCACTTTGTCACTGTCTTCAAAAAGCCGTCTGCTGCAGAGGCGTCAGAAAGTGTCTATATGAGGGAAAGGGTTAAAACTGTCAAAAATCTCCATTATGAAAGTGTTATTTTTTAGTAATGTTGAAAACATTGCATCAAAAGGGGAATCCAATTTTACAACTATGTTTTCAATAGTCATCTGTTGAAAATGCATCAAAATGTATCCGTACATGGGAAAGGTTAAACGTCTAGGCTACACTCAAGGGTGTTGCTGAATGAATAACAGTTCTGAACTGTGTTCAGTTGCTCATGAATTCCAGACAGTCTCTGCAGTAGTTGCAATCAGATCTTTGTCAATTTAGTTAGTTACAACTTTAACATCTAATGCTTTGCAAGCAGAAGATTGAACAATACATCTAATAGATCATTAAAAGTTGTAGTTAATTCCGATTACTTTGAATTATCGATACACACAAATTATTTTTGACACGCACCCAGAATTTCGATATAGCTCGAATTATCTCCCTTCGTAGGACACCGCACACTTGCCACATCAGCAAAGTTATTTTCACAAATTTTGCAAGTAGTAAATGATTGACATGCAAAGACAGTCGATGCCCCTGACAAAAAGAGTAGTAAAAGCTCGGTGACGACTTACATGTGACGGAAAAGGTGTAGCAAAAGTAATCTAACCTGAAAAAATAACTGCTTCGCTGTTGTTTCTCTCCACCGGCGAACTTGTGGCAGTGGTCCTAAGGCGATTATGTTATGTGGCATTTGATTGGATAAAAGTCTGTTTAATTTTTTTTTTTTTTTTTTTTTATTATTTTAATGCAAAACCTTGATTGATTTGAGTACAAATAGTTCAGTCAAAATAATTTGATAAAAGAAAGTGTAAAGAAAAAAAAAGAAAATAATCGTCAAAAAAATTAATATTGTTAAAGGTCAAGTAACGCCAAAACATCGGCGGCTCTGCAATAGGTCACAGTACACCAAATAAATTCCTTCTTTGTTTCCATGTAAATCGACCAGTTTCAACCTTTAATTGTCACACTTTCTTAGCGGTTTTTTTTTTCATGTAGACCCTATTCATTGAAAAAAAAATACAGCAAAGCTTAAAAACATTCCAAAAAAAAGTGGGGAGGTCATGCATTATGCAAGAAATAATTAATTCGGGAAAAATGGTTACCGTCATTTAGGACAAAATCGGGCCTTGACAAAACCGGTGTTTCACATTATCTACTTTCACTTCCAAACAAGGTCAAAACATTAAAAATGATCAATCATTCATTTCCAGTGCATCCTAAACACATTTACAATAGCGTTGTAATAAATTCAATGCATTCTGGTTATGGTATACATACTCATTTCTACCAGGGACAATATATACACGGTCCCTGTTTCTACGCAAACAAAGTTGTTTAAGTCGAGTCCCGGTAGCTCAGTCGGTAACGACGCGGGCTGTCAATACAGGGGTTGTAAGTTCCAATCCCGATTCGGCCAACTTTCTTTCAGACGTTTAACAAAAGTCATTGCGACATGCGTCATTTGTCTTCCACAAATGGGCTATGTCTATGTGGAAAAGCAGCCAGTTGCTTGGGAAGATTGTTGTGTGGAGTACTGGTGTGAGCAGAAAACACATGAGTAGGTGAACTGGCCGCCGTGATATGACTGAGAAATTGCTAAAAACGGCGTTAAACCCCAATCAATCAATCAATCAATCAAAGTTGTTTAAGTAATTGGAACTAGAACTGGCTCTAGATCAGCATGACAGCGGATGTATTTGGCGAAATTTGACCTTGACAAGGAGAGAAATTGATCAAAATGAGCAATTCCTGCTTTTGCCAAAATGTTTCAACGCCATGCAATTATTCTTTTCTATCATACTGGGGAAATAACAAACACCAAGAATAATTATGAAGTAATATAATCATTTTGTCTTTTCGTCCAGGTAAGAAGTTTTCACACTAAAAATCATAATTATAAATTCGTAAATACATGAACAGAACAGAACAGAACATATTTATTTTGACTTATACAAAATACATGCATCTCGTCATACAAAACATATTTATACATGAATTAACACAAATCAAATACATGTAATCATCAAATAGAGTTTATCATAGCACGTTTGATATTACCACTGAAATCTGGGCCACTGATATGTTTCTGTGGTCCCAGCTGAAATGCATAACATATTTATAAAAACAGACAATGATGATGATACAAAAAACCAAACCATAAATAAACTATTTCCCAATTCGTCAATGACCTACACGAACTGTTTAAAAGCTATAAGCAATGACATAAATGAACTATCTACAAAACATGGAAAAAACCCATTCAAATGTACACAAATAAAAGGCATTTAAGTTAGTGGGCATTTTTCTTTCATTTCAAAGGTGACTTCTTGACCCGTCAAACGCTTTTCGAACTGTGAAGTTTAGCATTCTTCCTTTCCTTCATTATTATTCGATTCAGCCAATCAAATGATCGTATTCTAAAATCATAACAATTATTGATTGGATATCTAAACCAACCATAAGCAAATAAAATGTATTATTACAACTCGATCTATAAACAAAAAGGATTGATTGATTGGGGTTTAACCCCGTTTTCAAAAAAAATCGGTCATATAACGGAGGCCAGTTCACCTGCTCATGATGTGTTTCCTAGCTTTCTCACACCAGTACTCCACACAATATACTTTCCAAGCAACACTGGCTGCATATATATCTTTTCCACATATACTTTTAAGCCAATTGGTCAAAGACGAATGACGCTTGTCACAGTGACTGTTATAGTAAAATGGCCGAATTATCATTTTGCCATATGAAGACGCTTTCTGAAGCCACTGCAGCAGACGATTTTTTGTAAAAGTATTATAGTGACAAAAAGAGAAAAAAAATGAACTCTGATTAAGTATACTTTCATTCACAGAGACTTTTCTATTTTAAATCTAGATATTTTCAAATCGTCTGCTGCAGATTTGTTGTATGTGGGAAAGGGTTAAATGATAAAAACATTTAAAACAGTTATCAATACGTCATTATTATATATGACAGCCTTGGTGTAGTAACGGTAGAGCGTTCGGTTCGTGTATAGGAGGTCGCGGGTTCGATATCCAAGCGGGTCATACCAAAGCCTTTAAAATAGCCAGTAATGGCTGCCCCTCTTGGCACCCAGGGTTGCGGGATTAGCATTACAACTGACTGACTGGTGTCAGGATAAACGGACCAGTAGTACTAGTAACTTACCCAGGAAACGCCGTGATACATGCATAACTAAAAAATTGATGAGGGCTGTACCAAATAATAAAACTTCCTCATTTCTTTAATGAATCTTTTCCACATGCAAAGGTATTGAAATATACCTACAGCAGGATCATTTTGAAACAATGCCATGATGTTTTATATTCAATGATAATTCTTTTATTTAAAGAGATTTTCTATGTTTTTCAGAGTCGTCGATATTGGGCGTATAGTGTTGATTCACAATTGAAAACGCTTTTGGACAAGATATCGATAGATTGGAGTTGTTCAACAGTAAATCATTTTCTTAACCGCGGTAAGTTCACTTCACATAACTAGTTGTGTTTTCTAAAAAACACTTCATGGGAAACTTGCTACCTTCCCACATCGATAAGAGCAAAGTTCTCCTTTTACCACATTTGATTTAAAAGTCGTCAACTTCAAAGGTGTCTAGCGTCACCTGTAATCCGTGATAAAGCAACACGCAGACGCTGCAACAAAACGTCAGCGCAACATAAACCCTTTCCCACATATGGACGCTAGTCACTACTGACGCTTTCTGACGCTTCTTTATCAGTCGACTTCAGCAGAAAACATTTTGGCAAGAAGAGAAATTAATCATTAAAAAATGACATTTTGCCACAATGTGTGAACTTTATTCAATTAGTCTTCTTTCGTTTATGGAGAGTTTCAATATTTTCAATAAAAAAAGTTTTCGAAGTCGTCTGCTGCAAATTTGATGTGTGATGAAAGGTTTTAGACAATTAGCCCTTTCTGCGATGTGTTGCCATGGGAAGACCCCAAAGACATTTCCCGCATATCGTCTGTAACTCGAGCGAGTTACAGACGATATTTATATGAGTTAATGAGCATGCGTAGCCTATGACAAATAAGGAAAACTATAGTCCATTTCAATAATGGGACGTACTACAATATAAGTATGGTTCCTGCTATCAGAACTATTTTGACGCGGATTACCTTAGAAATATGATTTCAAACTGAGCATGTTCACAATTTTTAATTGTATTATCCTTAATTAAGTAATGTCAATTTGTATTGCACTTACAAGCACGTCTAGATTGACGGTCAGATCTCTAGGTAATTAAAAAGTGGCGTATTGCCTGTTCCAAAATCCTTATTTTATCCGCTAACTCTATGTTGTGGGTACTCAAATGAATCGTCTCAATGAGACAATTCTTATGAGTACCTACAAAATAGGGTTTGGTTGGATACTAAGAGAGATTTTGTTGGGGAAAAATCTGCAAACCCCTATTTATCTGGACCTCTGGCCGGTGCTCTGTAACGTTATTATTACACGTCTGAAAAAACACCTGCCCGCATCCATGCTAAAGGATCCAAAATCAAAGGGATTATTCGGAATTTATTTCATGGTTGTTCGATATCCACGATCCGTTGTAGTACACGCCGATTTATTCCTACCATCAGTTCGACCAATGGAATTCGAGAAATTTGGTTTGTTTAAACATGGCGGACGAAAGCGCCGAATTTCTTATCGACTCCGAAGAAATTGACAAAAAACATGTTATAAAGATACAGGTTCGACTTAAAATAGAATACTATCATTTCAGTAATCGAATTCGATTAATTTATTTACATACATTTTTTTTGGAATAATTTAATTGAGATCATTAGTTGATTTCAAGCTGCAAAGTTTGGATTTGATGTCTGTTGTTGTTGTCCCTTTACCTTCCGTTTACGAAAGTTAGTGAAATTATAAAATTAATTCCTTATACGCAACCAAAATTCGTTCGATTTCCGAATATGCCGATGTGTTTTATGTCATGATAAACATTACAACAAACGTCTTTTCAGAACATGAGAGAGATGGAGTGCTAACCTAGAAGGAAGACGGTTACTTCGTACCCTAGTTATTTTGTACCCTCTATATTTCGGTTATTTCGTACCCCAGGGTTCTCCCTGGCTCATTTTTCCTTTGCGCCAACACTTTCGCCAAATTCAAAAAGTTGGTGCCATTTTCAAGACATTGGAGCCAAACTGGAGCCAGACCATTTTTTCTTAGAAACCTAAATTATGTGTACTTTGGGAAATACTGGTGCACATGTATTATGCTATCTTCACAAGTCAGGTGTCATAATCTATCCAACATTAAATTGATCAAAAAGATTGGCTTGGTCATGATTCATTAGATTCCCATATGAAATGAATCATGTTCTCAAACCATATGCATTGTGGTAGCAGGAATAAATTCTAATATTGATTCTGTGCCTGTCTGTCAGTGCTTTCATTCTAAACACCAGTAAATAAACTATTATGTAGTGAGTTGTATTATCAACACACATTTATTGCATTAAACTTTTACAATGATTACATTTAAAACAAATAAGAATGAGTGTAGGTAATACTTTCTTGAATGACATTTCCGATTTGCAGAAAGAAGAAAATACACGAAAACCCATTACAATATGTATTTTCTACTCCAGTCTTCATTATTTTTTTATCTTCTTAAAAAGAAATTAACTAGAATGGACAAAAATGTAATTTAGTTTGATAGGTAAGTATTTTTTGACAGCTGACTGTAAATTTGATAGATCTTTATGGTAAAAAATCGGCAATTAAAAAAGAATTTCCTATGGATTCGTGTAAACAAAAACACAATATTTGAACAGTTAAATTAAAATAGGGACATTCTTTAATGATATCCTATTTTTTTATTAAGTTGTTTATTGAAATTATTTTCCCCTAAACTGCTTGAACTAAAAAATAGTATTGATTAGCTTGAAGGCGTGATCGAGTGTCATAAATGGGGATGGAGTACGCATTCTCGATAGTGATTGGCCTAAATCTCGAAGTTTAACGGTCACGTGACCTACTCTTATCTATCGCCTGCAGCGTTGGTGGTTTGATAACGGCTTGTGTATAGTACTGGGAAGGCCCCTTTATCTCTGCTAACAGCCATAGGTGTGCAATTAAACCCTTAATCCTTCAATGTATACTTTGTTTTACCCAAAATCAAATTAAAGTCGTAGCGCTAAAAGCTGGTGTAAATAGGTTGGCGCCATCAATTTGCGCCAAATGTTATTTTCTTGCGCCACTTTTTTCATTCTTGCGCCATTGCCGCCATTTGCGAAGCCCAGCGTGAACCCTGGTACCTTAGTGTCACCATGCCTTGGATTAATTCCAGCAAATCTTGTATTTGTCTAGAAAAATGTAACTCGTAACTTGTTTTAGTATATTTGTAATATGAGTATAGGTGCGTTTCTCAGGTGTTTGTATTGATTGATAATTTTACGCCCCTATATTGTAACCTTAAGTATGTTAAGTATAGTTACATAGTGAAGTTATCAATGCGGTACATACACCTGTGGTGCATATACCTATTTTGGGTAGACATTTATTAACTTTTGTGATCGGTAAATAATTCCGCGTGAACTGCAGTTAGCCCCTTGCTTGCAGCACAATCAGTTATTTACGTCAATTACGAGTCCTACCAACCTAAGCAAAGAAAATAAAAATCATCATCAGGTTAAGCTTATATTTAACTTTAAAATACGGCCAAAATTTTAAATCCGTAAAATTATGATGACAGGTACAACAAATAATCAACTTGCCCTTTATAAAGTTCTTCAAATGTAACGATTCCATAATTTACGGAACTACATTTGTGACAAGTCAAACTAACCCTTCCTATCATTGCTGTCGTTTTCCTTTTGGTTATTTATTCATCATTTGAGTTACGCTAATAGAATGACGTCATATTACAGGAATTTTGATTTTTAACTTCCGGAAAGTCAAAAAACCCTTCTGAGTTTTTATTTGCACTCGTTTTAGAAATAGATGAAGAGTGTTATTAAACGGAAATGATCACAAATAAAATTACTTGTGCTCGTTCCCTTTTCGAGTACGTTTTATCATATTTAAATATTTCCTCTAGAAGTTTTTTTTGTTTCGATATTTACTTTGCATCCAATCAAAACGTAGCAGATTCGTGACTGCATCGAAAAATCCACTCTGGACACAATTTTTGGAAAAATAGCAAAGTTTTGCAAAGTTCATACACATTACCTATTGACGGGAAACATCGCCGGCTTCGCCATCAATTTGTTTTCCCGTATTAAAAACTATTTTATGCCATAGATTACTGCAAAAGGCAAGTAGGCATTATAAATATAATGGAGAAATTGTTAAAAAATGAAAACTTACCTTGAACATTCGTTCCGTCTAAATATTTAATTTATCCAACACATTAAATACACAAAATTTCACTTTGTGTATTCATTTCACATTACATATAAAAGGTTATATGATGGACTATTAACTACATGATTTTGGCAATTAATAATATTACATTATTGTTTGAAGTGTGATAATCAATGACAGGGCCTTTTAACCTTTGTTGTAATCTTGGTAATAAGGGTTATTCCACAAGCGTTGTTACTTGTAACTATAACGTAGACGTGTGTTCGGTACAACAGTTTATAAACGACTGCCCTGAAGGGCGGGAAACATAAGGCATGCGCATTGAGTTTTATAACCAAAGTTAGAATATACAGATATACAATACAAATTGTTTACACCAGTCAATTTAAATAAATTTCATTATTTCATGCACGGATCGGATTGCATTGGATAAAGTTCTATGAGTCTCAATGTGCGACGCCAGTCGATAGTTCAAACTAATGTTGACACTAATGGCACATAAAATTTCATGCGGCCAGATGTTTTCTGCTGGTGTAATCCAGTGGTGTATTTGTGAGTAAATTTGATACATTTGAGAGCAATGCTCTAATGAATGGAATTCCGGAGGTATCAGATTACACGTTTGCAGTCCAGTCAACACACAAACTCACCACCAAAGCATAGAAATCATAGCCCTAAGGAACCCCCTTCTCAGCCTGTAGATTTAAGCATCAAGGGAAATGTCAGTCAGCAATATGTTACAAGGTCTGGTCGGGAGGTAAAGTCACTTAAAGCGTTATCGGAAAGCAAATGGGAGATGTAAACACTACATTCCACAAGCGTGGTAACTATAACGTAGACGTGTGTTCGGTACAATGGTTTATTAACGACTGCCCTGGTCAGAGCTGGCGCCCTGAAGGGCGGGAAACATTAGGCATGCGCATTGAGTACATGTTACAACCTTATATAAGTGACGCTGATATTCGGTGTCTTCCCAATTGGAAAAAAATATTTTCCATTATCTAAAAAAAAATGCCCTATTTTGGCGAAAATCGCACTAAAATTTCCCAAAAATGAAAGGCTAAAGCCTCTTCCCAATTTCTGGAAAAAGGGCCATGAATGATAATTAAGAATGCCTGCTCAATGTAATCATTTAAAGTTGGTATTTTTTTTTAACAGTTAGCAAAAACCCTTAATTTTTTATCGGAATGTCTTACCAATTGTGAAAGATGCCTTTGTCACTTTATTTGATGCACCGCATATTTAATTAATTGTATCTTAATTATATCGATTCCTAAGTATTTAAGTTGAGGAGAATAATAAAATGTTCATCATTGAATTCTGAATCATCGTGAGTTCACAATACCCCTGTTTACATTGTTTAAGACAGGTTTAGGAGCATAACCAGGCTGTTGAATGTGATTCCTGTCAGATAAAAATGACGCAGCAAACAATGTCTTCCAATCTGCGATGACCCATGTGAAAGAAGAACTACACTAATATTTTTTATCATGTACAATACCACTAAATATTTTGAAATACATTTTGTAAACATATATAATATGTAACCTATTGTTGGTTACAAAATAAATGACACTAGGGTATGAAATGACAAACACATAGAGGGTACAAAATAACCGAAATATAGAGGGTAAAAAATAACTAGGGTACAAAGTAACTGTATTCCACCTAGAATTATTGCAGTCATACACTAGAGATCGACTCTGTTTACTCAAAGAACAAATCTCCTGAAAAGCATGCAGGCAAGGTGAGATGTGCATGTCGAGTAATGACTGAGACCCCATATTTCAAACAGTAACGTCTGCTGTTTTGCTGCAAAGTTGTTATCGTAGAAGGCTGTTACAACTTACATCTTTCACATATTTTTCAGGCTTTGTTTAGGGGAGCACTTATTAGAAAATGGATGCGGGATGTCAAGGAGTCTTTCACAGATGTGGTAAAGGATCTTGAAAAGAATCAATCTGTTTGTGTAGAATGGCAAAGGAGCTCCATATGTAGACCAAAGGTAATTATAGTAAATATGTGTTATTCTGAAAAAGACAATGAAGAGTGTTAACCCTTACTCCACTATAACCCTTTTCCACATACAGACGCCTTCTGACGTCTCTGCAGCAGACAACTTTTTGAAGAATTGCTCCAAAATGTTTTCAACTTTTTTTCAGTAATTATACTAATTTATACCTTCATTTATAAAGATTTTCCATATTTCTGCCTAGATAGTTTCAAAATCATCTGCTGCAGATTTATTGTGTGTAGGTAAGGGATAAACAACTTTATATATTATTTGAATAGTGCTGCAAGAAAACCTACCTTAACCCTTTCCCTTATACGACAATTCTGCAGCAGACGACTTTAAACATATTTTGTCAAAAAATAGAAAATCTCTATAATTGAATGGATAAACCTATGACAAAAAGTAGAAAACATTGTGTCAAAAGGATTTGGATTTGAGCAATTTCTTCTTTTGTCACTATGTCACTATGTTTTCAAAAAGCCATCTGCTGCGGAAGCATCAGAAAGCATCTATATGAGGGAAAGGGTTAACCAAACTATAACATTTGTTGCAAAAAATATCTGCTTTAAACCAATGGGCAAACAGTCTGTACTGGCTGATCTCGAACTAGACCGACTCAAATGCCTAATGGTTGAGTTTACAAATCATAGCTTTATATCAAGTGAAGATGTGTTGGCATAATATGATTAACAGGTTAGCCAAGTTGGTTTCAGCATCAAGCTAGTGTTGCAGCAGTCTTTCTTTCATTGGGTGGTCCCTCCTGACTATTCTTCTAATTAAGCTTCGAAGGTGATGCCCGACTCCTGGGTAAGCTGTGAAATAGTGTAGTATCTAGATGATGTGGTAAGATATGATTGAACAGTTATATCCGTTGGCTAGCAGTCAGCTACTCTATTTGGTTACAGCCAAGCATCGATTGGCTTTTGCCCCTTTTGAAGTTAGTGATCTCAATTATTTTATTTAATCACATGACAAGAAAAAAAAGAAACATGATACAGTATTAAGCCTGGTTTATCTAGACTCAAATAATTTGTGATCTTGAATAACTAATGGCAGGAACTGATTTTTACTGTTCTCTTTAGCTCACCTGAGCCATACATGTGATATCGTGCAAGATTGTCCCGGAAAACATATCTCTGTCCCCGACGGACGGACGCACGTTTGTTCCGGAAAGTCATAACAAATGAAAAAAAATACAATTTAGACCCATAATTTTACCAATCTATGTAGGCTGTTGTCCTGTATTGGACGCTGGTCTCGACACGTTTCACGCAGTACACATCGACATTTATCCAATAATTGGTATGGGTGTCACTGTGGTAATTCCTTCAAGCCATATTGATTGGTAAAAAAACATGGCTGCTAGTGTGCGGGGCTGTTTTGCCTTATAAATATGGTTATAGTGGAAACTTTAAAAATCTTCTCCTCCTAAAGTGTCGGGTCAATTTTCAAATAATTTTGTAGAAATGTACTTTGGCTGACCCACTATCAGATTCCTTCAAGCCATGTTGATTGGTCATAAAACATGGCCACCAGGGGGCTGGGCTGTTTTGCCTTATATGCATATAGTCAATACTTAAACAAATTCTTCTACTCCAAAAGTGTTTGGCTGACTTTCAAATAATTTTGTAGAAATGTTTTCATGAGGACCCTCTTTTAGATTCCTTCAAGCCATGTTGATTCATCAAAAAACATGGCCACCAGGGGTGGGACTGTTTTGCATAATTCACTTTCAGTTGAGCAATTCCAGGGCCATCATGGCCGTCTTGTTATATTATCCACTGCCAAAGGTGGATGCCGTATGGGATATTGGTTTGGGTGGCATCAATCCATTCTTAGCCATAGCTAAGAAATGGTTGGATGGATTTGATTAACCCTTTCCCTCATATAGACGGTTTCTGACGCCTCTGCAGCAGATGGCTTTTTGAAAACATAGTGACAAAAGAAGAAATTGCTCAAAATGAGCAATTTCTCCTTTTGGCACAATGTTTTCCACTTTTAGTCATAGGTTATCCATTCATTTTTAGAGATTTTCAACTTTTTGACAAAATATGTTCAAAGTTGTCTGCTGCAGAATTGTCGTATGAGGGGAAGGGTTAATATATATAAGGAAGTGATTGAACTCTTTGCTTTTTTTTATTACAGATATCAAGAAGACAGCGAAATAAGCAGACCAAATTGCAGATTCAAGAAGAGAAGGAAGCTAAAGAAAAACCTCATAATTATGAAATCAATGCACCAAAGAAACTCGCAGTGCCAGTACCAACCATTCGAGACAAAACGGCAGATACAAGCAAACATGTCACTGAACAAGATGATGGGATGCTTCAGTTAAATACTGTTGAAACTCAAACAAGTTTTATCGAAATAAATACTTCAACTTCTTACGGGAAGGATAGAGAAGGTCCAACTAAAAACATATCAGATCATACAAATGAAGAATACACAGAATCTGAAGATATTTTTGATATTGGTCATCAGGAAAAATCATCGCACTTAGATCATTTAGATTCATGCATAGACAAACATCTTGATGTAGAGCTTGAACTTGAAAGTGTTCAATCACAAGAAATTCAATCAGAACCTGAAGATTTAAATAACCGGAGACTGTCAACTCGTGCTGATACAAGGCTTAATCTATCTGATGTTGAGGATGATATATCTTCATTGAATGAAAATATCAGAAGTGGGAGAGACTCTGCTCGATCCACAGGCTCACATGAAAGTAATAATACAACAGAATTTAAAACAGACACAAAGCATTATAATGTGACCCAAGTTGAAGATTTTCAACTTCCTGATAGTGATAGAAGCAGACATTCTGTTAGATCTGTGAAGTCTAATAAATCAAATGTGTCTAGTAAGACTTCATATAAACCAAACACAGATAGAAAAGTTTTTAATAATATTAATGATGATGTTGATGATATTTACACAGACAGGGATTTAGAAAGTGCTAGGAGTGACAAATCACAGGACAGACACAAACAAGATATTTGTGAAGGTAGTGGAGGACACTACAACAAAAGACATCATTCAGAAAGACCTGACTCCGCCCAAAGTCAAACTTCACAAAGATCTGGCGGGAGTAGAACTTCAGAGCGATCTAATAGAAATAATGGCGAACATCATAATTTAGATAAGAGAGTTCAAAGCCCAGATTCTGACAGAAGTGAAACGTCTATAAAAAGCCAAAGATCTGCCAGAAGTCATGATTCACACAGATCTAATAGAAGCAAAACTTCAAATAGATCCGTTAAAGGGGACAATGAACAATACCATTTGGCTGAAAGAGAAGGCAAACAAACTCCTCCGGTCTCGACTAGAAGTCAGCATTCACCGAAATCGTATCGAAGCCAGCCTTCTTATAGGTCTTCCAAAGGTGATGATGAGCAACTACATTTGGTTGAAAGAGAAGGAAACAGAAGTCCTGTCTCGGACAGAAGTGAAACATCTATGAAAAGTGAACGATCTGACAGGAGTAAAAAGTCTTCAAGAAGTCACAAATCTGATTTAAGTCGTCATTCGGATGGCAGTCAGAAGGCGCATAGAAGTAGAACTGCGCATTGTCCGAGACAAACCAAAAATCATGAATTAACGGTAACATCATAAAATTATTATTTGTTCAAAGAGTAATTGAGTCATGTTCTATTTAAGTTAAAACTAGGGATTTACGACCATTTATATCATGTTCAGCCTTTAACCCTTTTCTTCATACGACAATTCTGCAGCAGACGACTTTGAACATTTTTTGTCAGAAAATAGAAAAACTCTATAATTGAATGGATAACCTATGACTAAAAGTGGAAAACATTGTGTCAAAAGGACTCGTTTTGAGCAATTTCTTCTTTTGTCACTATGTTTTCAAAAAGCACTCTGCTGCAGAGGCGTCAGAAAGCGTCTATATGAGGGAAAGGGTTAAATTTGCACAGATTGATCTTGTCTGCACAGTCACTATTTACAAATTAGACACAAAATGTTTGAAGAATCTCGAGTGTACATATCCAGATCAACCTGTGTATCTGTGCAGATTCATCCACAGGCGTCCGAATTTCTATTACAGCAAAAAATGCGGAAAATCACACAATACCTCGTTAAAATACTCAAAAAGTCTATCTATAATATTGTCTATACGCTTTGATAAAAATGATCGTAATGGTAATTTGGGAAATCCCACACATGTTACTATAAATAGCCCCTCTATACGTCCATATAGTGTAATAATAATAATGACAAGGTGTGCATTGGTGTTTTACCACCTCGCTTGATTCGGGCTATTTTTTCCGCAGAAACACGTCTAAAACGACCTGGTCCCAGGTAGAGACAGGTTCAGAAATGATTTCTCTCGTGATCCACCACATCAATACGTTCAAAGTCGTCTGCTGCAGAATTGTCGTATGAGGGAAAGGGTTATAAGACTTGGTGTTTTAATTGATAATTGTTCTTCCCATGCAACAAGCAATAAGGGTCTATATTAAAAGAAGATGACCTGTAATTCGATGCACAGCATTTTTTGTAAATATATACTTACGTTAAATTAACTGCCTTGTTAACAGTACACAAATACAAGAATATGATCAACATGTTGTCTGTTTACGTGTAAAAAATTACATGTCTTCGAAAATAATTTTTGAATTTCAATAGTCTAAACTAAGCTTAGCAAATTCTCCTTTTGCCACGATAAATTCAACTAAAATCAATAATTATACATCCAGTTACAGAGATTTTCCATATTTGTGTTTATTTGCTTTCAGAGTTGTATGTGGGAAATAGTAAAGCAATACATAGTGGGTTCTCAAGAGATTCGTCTCTTTTAAGTAGGTTTTGGAGGTTCAATTTGCATGTCAGAACATGAAATACACCCATTATCTAGAGCTCTCTTTATTTCAGAGCCCAAGACCATCTTCAGTAAGCCCAAGAAGAGAGGAAGATTTCAATGCAAAATGTCAGCCATTGCCAAAATCTACCAATCATGATAGTACATCATTAACAAATGTGACATCCGTCTGGGACAGTTTTAATTCTTTCAGAGGTTCCTACTCCTTCATAGCATTATGCAGAGGGGATTTTTATTTGTTACTTTAACCCTTAGCCACTTGCATATGCACTTTGAAGCATCTGCAACAGACAACTTTTAAAAATATGGTGGCTAAATTTCGTAAATTTGACTGGATGTTTGATTGGTGTTTTTGCTGCAGGTTTGTCATATGTGGAAAAGAGTTAAAGCTTTATTCAGGTTGACTTCAGATCACCCTGTCCATCTGCTCAGTTTTATCAGAATATACACAAGTTTACAGAAGTTTGTAACATGATTGTGTAAGTAACATGTGAACAGGGTAGATCTTGGTCAAAATGTATGGATGTACAGGCTGATCTCGATCAACATGGATTTCAAAAGCCTATGTGTGCTTATTCCAATGGACGAGCTGATATATCTTTGCAACTATTATGGCATCATTATTAATTAAACTTGAAATAGTGATACATTTCTGGTAAAGCAAGGCCATATTGGTTTTTGATATATACATATATAGACGCTTTCTGACGCCTCTGCAACAGGCAACATTTGAAAACCTTGTGACAAAAGGAGAAATTCCTCAAATAAGCAATTTTTCCTTTTTGCCATAATGTTTTCAACTCTTTCCAATAATTATATTATCCGTTATAGAAATATTCCCTTTTTTGTCGAGATGATTTCAAAGTCATCTGCTGCAAATTTGCTGTATGAGGGAAAGGGATAAACCTGAAATAGGGATACATTTCCGTAAAGCAAGGCCATATGGTTCATTAATGTGTAAAATATGGTAGTAATGGCTTTCCCTACTTAGGGTTGTGGATTTAGCAATACCACTGACTCGCTGGTGTCAGGATAAAAGGACCAGTAGTACTGGTAAATTATCCAGCAAACGCTGAAAGATTGTTGAAAGCGGCGTTAAACACCAAACAAACAAACATAAATGTGCATTGGTAAGTTATTAATTAAACATCATTTGACAAGCACCTGGAAGTGTCAAGGTATTTCCTAGCCTAGTATTGGTTGGTTTAACCAGGGATCATGAAAAAGTGAACTGTCACTGTGATATAAATGAAATAATGTTGAAAGCCGCGTAAAATTTCAATTAAACAAAAAAAAAAGGCCAACTAGGAAAAAGAACTCTAATAGCAAAATATTACAAAACTCTGTAATTGTATTGAGTTGAAAACATTGTGGAAAAGGTGAAATTGCTCATAATGAGCAATTTCTCCTTTTGTCACAATGTTTTCAAAAGTCATCTGCTGCAGAGGCATCAGAATGTGTCCCTATGAAGCAAAAAATAAAGATGCTTGTCGTTTGTCAGACTCACTATGTACTTAAACTAATTTGATGAGTACATAACAACCTCTTTTTTATTACACTCAGAGGTCTGTATTAAACATGTATGCTGGTCATATACTTTCAGATTCTCATGACTTTCAAGTTCCAACTTCATTGCCAGACGATCCTGACAAATTACGAGAGCTCAGAAAGAACATGTCCATGGAACTGTTGTGGGTGCAACAGGCTATTAATAGCAGAAAAAATGTAAGTGTTTATAAACAAGTCCCTTTTTAGCTTGTCTGTTTTTCGAAGGAAAAACTCTGGCTATTGTGATGCCCTTGGCATCTGTGTCGTCATAAAACTTTAACCTTACCTCATTGCTCAGAAAACATTCAACATCGCCAAATTAAACTTGGTATAAATGTTCCTAGGAACAATATGCATGTCTTTACCAAGTTACATAACTCTGGCTTTAATTATTATTCAGTGATGCCCCTTGTTTCCTTAAGAAAAATAAGACAACCGTTGGCGTTCAATCCACGGCCCTCTTGTTTCAAAGCATATGTGGACTTCACTTATTTAATTTCTTAATTCTTCTGTTTTCTCTTTTCAGTATTTAAAGCTAAAGAACAAAATGTGATATGCAATTAAAGGGAGAGGATCAGTTATTTTCTATTTTACATAATAGTACACTACAGACAGGTGTGAACAATATGGATTTCCACCCCAATGCCAGCTTATCCAGTTCTGATAGATTTCTAAAACCTTGTTTTTTCCAGTCAAAGGATGAAGTGGTTGGAGAATGTAGGTCTTCTGTGCCATATCAATGAAACAAAACTACTGGTGATTTATACAAATGCATTTGTGACAAGCTTCATTGGTCTTCTACCAATGGGCTAACATAACAGTCCACGTGGAGTACTCTTGTGAGAGAACCAGGAAACACATGTTATGACTGAAAAATTGTAAAAAACGGCATTAAACCCAAATTAATTTACTTCTACTTGTTGAAATTTCCTACAGACAATTATTATAATGTGCAAATCTTCTTCATTTCTAACGATTGATACAGCCCAGAAATGTGCTCTTTTCACATGTAATTGTGTGGTCAGAGATGTGACTAGTTGGACCCTTTCCCACTAACAGATACATCTACTGCAGATTTGGCCAGTGTAAATTTACATGTTATTATAACATATCCAAACATTGAAGATTTTTGGACCAGTGAAATGTGAAAGTTAATTTCCTGCTACATATGCAGATATACACAGTAGTATAATTTTACTAAATGTGTGATGAATAGAAGCGATTAAAGATCAGATTGTATGTTAGTGCAAGTGGATCTTGGTTTATATTGTTCACTTTTATGTTGTTTAAAGCCTGATAAGCTATAAAGTAGTAGTTTACTTTTTGTCATTTTCCTGAAATGCAAAATGCAACATATTGCTGGATTTCAAACAGCTTTTTATAAGACTGATGATCAATCAGTGTTATCATATTATTGATTCATGAGAAATTCTTAGAATAACAATGTATTCTGGAGAAAATTCTAGATTTCTGTAATCTCGATTTTCTCCAGAATACATTGTGTTTCTAAGAATTTCTCATGAATCAATAATATGATAACATAATTTTCATTTTAAATATAGAATGTGAACCATATATTGAGCATTTTAGACTTGAACCTACACATTCCTGTAGCTAGTAGTTTATATTTTACCTTATATTTAACCCTTAACATATCTGCAGTACACCACTTTTAAAAAAAATGGAAAATACATATTTATGAAATGATTATTATTGAATAGAGTATAAGACATTTTGGCAAAAGGAGAAATTGCTCATTATGAGCAATGTCTCCTTTTGTAACTATATTTTCAAAAGTTATCTGCTTCAGATGGGATAGGGTTAAATCATTGCAAGCCCAAGTTTTTGTTTTATTGTTTCAATATAAGAGCATTAAGTTTTTAAGATTGTTGATATAGAGGCTAGACATTTATTTATTTTATCAATAAAATATGTGTATCTGAGATGATTCTTTGTTCATATACATTATATTTATTTGAAAGTTCTTTACCATAGTAAGTAAGATATGTATAACAATAAAAACACTCTTTCATTCATTATTACGGCCCTTGGCTGGAACCTGGTGTCATGGGTTTGATCCGTAGTCAGGTGGTCATGGTTTGTTTACCCACGGATCTTGAACAAGTGAACTGTTGCCGTGATATACAAGAAATAATATTGAAAGCCGCATTCAAAAAACTTGAATGTGTCTATCTGTCCTGGTTAACTATTAGCTTCAAACAATATCTCCTACTAAACCACTGGACGAATTTCATCCAAACTTTACAGGGATGGTCCTCTTTCAAAGTTGTTCAAAGATGTGCATTCTATATAGAAATGTTGCTGCTTTAGCATCAACAAAGGAGTAAAATGTCCAAACTTTAAAATTCCTCCTGAATAAATCTTGATTCAAAGATATTTTGGTAGCAATGTAACTTGAGTGACCTTTGACAAAATGTGTTGAAACCATATTGATCTGTTAAAAAACATGGCGGCCAGGTGTCAAAATGACAAAACTTTATCATTCCATTCTTATTCAAGTTCTTCTCTGATTTCAAAGATTTTTCGAATTTCAACCAGATTTAAACAGTAATGTTCCTAAGGATATGTCCTTTTGTAATTGCTGTATAAGTTAGTGTTAAACTGGTTACAAGGGCAACAGAAAGGGTTAACCTTTCGCTATCAAGGGCTTTTGCAAACTGCAGATTCAAGCGAGACAGCTCGTGAAGCGAGACATCTCGTCACGAGCTGTCTATCCTAAAAATCTGCATTGTTTTGCCACTTGGACGTTAAATTTTATCAAATTATCTGTTGGATGAAAGATGAAGTGGTCAAATGTTCAACATCGAAGAATCGTCTGTGTGAAATTCGGCAGTTAAATATATCTTTAAATGACATCTTTTCCTAAACCACTTCGCCAAACTTCACAGAAATGTTACGTAGGTGATAATACTTTTTTAACGAATTAAATTCCATTGGAAACTGGTTTCCATGTCAACTTAAAAATATATCTACATGTATATGACAACTCCTCCTAAATCATGAGGCCAATCTTAACTAACCAATATATCTTCATGAAAAACAAGAAAGATCCAATTATGTATTAGTCTTTCAGAATTCCTAAAAGAATGAATCCTATGGAAAGCTCTGAATGTCATGGCAACTGAAACGAAAAAACTTTTAAAAATCATCTTGTCCCAAAGTTATGGCAAGTTTTGAAAAAGTGGCACATTATGTTCCATTTGTGACCCTCTGGCCTCTGCTAAGGCTCGCGGCATACTATCTTAGTGAATCGTTTATAAGAAGTGATAATAAATAAAAACTTATTGCCGTGTTCAACAATTTTAAATGTTTATGGTGGTAATCATTTCAATTCACCAATTATGTCATAGCTTCCTCGAACCAATAATTAACCCAACATTCTCTTCGGAAAATTGGCTTCATGCGCATGCTTTCCTTTTCACCCCATCGTTGAATCAAAGCACTGAAGTGCTGACGGCCTTGGGGCTGCAAGAAGAAAGGAGAAGAAGGGAAAATGTGAAAGGAAATAACAATTGCAGCATATATTTGTGTATTTATTGTTAAGAAGTTAACAGATCATATCAAAAATAGTAAATATTATGAAATTGGCAGGAGGACCTTGTTGGCCCTATATCGCTCACCTGAGTGCAAGAGCTCACAAGTATACAAACTAACATTTTTCGTCGCACGGGGTTCCTCAGGTGAATCCGCCACTGCATTTTTCTCGCGATTTCTTTGTACTTCTCCGTTCCACGAATGTTAATAAGCTTCAATATTTGACCTCTCGGCGCATTCATTTCTAAAGCATTTGTTAAACTTATATTGGAGTACTCACGCCTTACGTTTTTCACTCCTGTTCCAACAACATTATAATGATCTTTTTTGGGAGATTTTAACCTTTTAAATGCAATTTTGTTGAATCCATGATGAACTATTTTTCTCGCACAGTCTCACCCTAAAATGCATTGTTGGGTGTTAACAATTGGCTGCCATGGGCTGACATGGGCGAACATATAGATCTGGTGTTATACTTTAGAAATGATGTTTAGTTGATCAGTAGACAGTATCCTCTGTAGTTAATAAAATGTAGAAACACAACGCGATTATTTTATATTTGTGGTACCTCTTTGTGTCACATATTCACAATAACTTGCATTTCATCGGAAAGAATCAATGGTCGATCAGGATTCGAATGCAGTCAATAAATTGATAGCCTTCGTCGTTACCGTCTAAGGAATCGGTTTTGACACATACCGACAAGGCTCAGGCCATTTTGAAGGGTAACCATGACCATTCATACAGATTTCACGGGCATTTATGTGACTATTGTGTCAAGTAAGCTGCCATATTAATAGCGATGTCGCGGGCATTTCACGTCAAATAGGCAAGCCAAATAGTTCAGTATTGGCATTACCTACGTCATACGTAGGTACTTAGATGATCTTAGATCGCGGTCGGTCATCGACCCGTCTCTTCGGATTCGGACAAGGCGTTTTATGGTTGACATATTCAATGCGAAATGCCTAGCAACTTGTTGTCGCCATTGGTTCTCCATAAGCACCATTGTAAACTTACATAAAACGTACAATGTTTGAAAGAAACAAATTTTCAATAACAAATGTGGAAATCATGGCAATGATGTTACGATATGTTTTACTATAAGTCACATTCGGGCTATTTTCAAAAATGAACAGTGTGCATATTGACCAGGATAATCGTGTGATAAAGTTTCACAAATACAATCTGAGTAATCCCCCTTGATGTACGAAGTCATGAAAATTTGAGAGCAAAATAAATAAGATATATGTTAATTGTCGGAAAAATTGTTTAATATTTATAATTTATTTTATCTTTGCTTCTCGAGAAGAGATTACGTTTTGTAAATTGTAAATACTTGTTTGTAATTTACTAAAGGCAAATGTGCCTGAATGTAATAAAATGTATTGTATTGTATTGTAATTACAGGAATGTCTGATCGCTAAGCATTTCCGTTTCTGTTTAACTTAAATATCCTACATATATTTGCAATGCATACCGTTTATAGCAAAGGATATCAGTAGACACAAGAGAAAGTTGATGCAAGGCATCAATGTCGCCGGAAAAGACTGCATTGATTTATTTATGTATTCTTGACTTTCCTTAGTCTATTCAAACATTTGCTTATAAATTTTATATTCATACCTATACATTAGGGTATCTATAAAATATTAACGAAATGTGTACACATTTATCTTGGCTTAAATTTAATTTTGCTGTTGTTACTTATTTAAATAATAGTATTCATTCATATAATTTCAATGTTTGTCAATCTTATTCGAATCACAAGGTAAATATCCTGGTATTGCTTTAAAGGGAGGTAATTTGAAGAAAACAAAAGTCTTCAAAAGGAGAAATATATCAGCATTACCGTCTACAGTTTAAATTGTTCTATTGTTTGTGGATTTAAAAATGTTCTTTTTTTCTTATTTCTACATGTACAACGAAATATTGCGGCTTCTCTTTGACGCTTTGCGTCAAACATTCGTCTTGTACTTGTCTAAAATAAAATAATATCACTCGCTTTTTCATATCGAAATGCGCATGCGCGAAAATCGATGTTAAAGGTCACGAAACTACACAACAGAATAGGGTCTATATTTAGCTTAGAAACAGTTCCTACTTTAGATATTCATGGATTAACATTATTAAATGAATTCTACACAAATCAAGACATCTCTTTGAACATGAAAACAACATTTAGTAAGTTAAAATTGCTATTAAAATGAAAATCCGAAATTGACCTCAATGATGACACATAAGAGTCTGCATTAGGGGGTGTTGGTTCACGTCTTGAAGGGACCACTTTTGTCTTCGTAAATAAGACAAAAGACTTAAATGCGAGTGAAATAAAAAAAAACTGCAAACATTAAAAAATCGGAATATTTATTTCATTTTAGATGTGTCATTTATTAGTGTTCGTAAACAACCACAATTGTAATATGTTCAAATCATTTAGATTTGTTTCTTTCTAATAATAAGCCGCCCTCCCATGTGATTTCCGAAAAGCTATTAAAAATAGAAGTTGCGGGCTTCTGCCCGGCGACTAATAACAAAACTTATGTAAAAAAATTATTACATCGATTCTTTAGCGCAATTTAGAATAACTAGATATAGAAAATTAAAGAAAGCATGGCATATTTCTATCGTCTTACAGCGGTTGCAAATCTGAGGTCACAAAATACAATTATCACCACTGTCTTAAGGTAGAACATCCCTAACAAACTCGGTTATTTCCGTATGAAGTCGAGAATGATAGATTTGTCGACGATTTTCTCCGGAATTTAACGATAAATCTGCGAACAAAACCGATATTGAACGAATTCCAATGGAAATCGCAAGACACACACATATATATATAAGTACCTATCTTGGAAAATTGCTGAGTCCATTCTACTTGCTGGTTGGTGTGCAGGGTTCTCAATCTGAAGAACCATCGCATTTGAAATATGTACAGGGTCGTTGTGAGATGAGCAAGACAAACGGAAAAGGCAGATAACACCAGTTATAAACCACTGTGCTCCGCCAGTCCGTTCTTGAAGGGTTCCAATGTGGGCCCTCTAGCCAGGAGCGTAGCTTTGCAATAATCAATGTGTAGGCCGTCTCGTGACAAAATCAACTTTGTGGACTCTGCGTAAAGTATCGACCCGGATCAGCCTAAGCATGCCACACAGGCCTACCCGGATATACACGTTTCGCTTCCTGTGGATTTTCTGCTTCAGGAATCACTACTCTATACATCTATCCCCCTAAGACGGAATGTGTCGGCCGGATCAGTCTGCGCGGACAGTGGAGGCTGATCTGGTCGATACATTACGCAGATGTCTATCGCCGCAGCCGCAGCTGCATTTTGGGGCATTTTGAGAGAAAGAAATGTGTAGGCACGTGCCTACATTGCCTAAAGGGAGCTACGCCCCTGCTAGCGATGACCTCTGTCAGCTGGTTCCTTAGACGAATACCAGCTGGGAAAATGTAGATGCTCGTCCTTTAGAAAGGCAGCATGTATATATATAGCGGCAGCGTATGGAGATTGTGGCTGGGTTGAGGCATCTGTCAACGTGAATGTCAATGAGGCCATTGGTGATCCTGTACATCATCTCTAGTCGGTTGTCTGACCGTCTCTTTTGGACATCGTCTGGCTGATGGTCTAAAAGGCCCCAGTTGCGAATCTCGGGCGCTACTACTCTGCAGAGGCCACTTCCAGTTGTGTGATGTTAGTATATATACATGTATATACTTGATCCGAACTTAATATTGCCATGTTATATAACGCATCTAGAGGCAGACATCTTTTATACCTATATATGCTACGATGATATAAAATTGCTTGTGATCTTAATCTGTAGTAGTCAAGCACAGTTGAGAGGACAGCGATTGCTAAATAAGGACGCATTCGCATTGAGTTTTACCGTTTTTAGGAGTCGATATATTTTACAATTGTCAACATGTTCATTGAGAATTATTTTCAAATTTGAAGAGCGTCATCTTGTAATGATTATGTTATCGATGTTAAAGTGGCATTTTTATCCAGAGGGAAGAAATTCATGTAAAAAAAGTTCATATCGATATTTACTTGATCCATACTATAGTTTAGCATCGAACATATCCCTTTTATAATTATACTCGAGTATTCATTTTGTAAACGAACTTTCCTTATATGGAGTTTTCTCCCTTTGCTTGAGCTCGTCCATTTGCATTTTTTCACAAAAAAAAATGCGATTAAACTGCGGTAGACTTAAAAACAAGCTTTATTGATGGACTTTGACAACTAATTGTAAGTATCATGTCATTATCCCTGTTACGAAATGCCTTAAAAACAAGGGAATTTCTTTAGTTGACTGTTCTTTGAAAAAATAGCGATGGGTGGGGTACACATTTTGTAAACAAAAACTATCAGTTTGAACATCTCTCTTCGACCAAGAAAGTGCAATATTCTAAAAACTATGCTGAGGTTTTGTATTCAAATCAAAATAAAACAAGCTTATAATTCAGATGCCACTGTTATCAATTTGAAATGTTGCTTCCTTTCCCAAGTTGACAGTTGAGCAATGGGTGAATGACCCTGTTACACAAACCAAAAACATATATATGTGTTTATATTTCCCTGCACAAAAATATACTCGTTTTGATATAACTTCATAGCTGAAATTTTTTTTGTCTGAAACTGTGAGTTTCTTAACAGAATTTCCATTTATTCAATTCAAAATTTTGATCACAAACTCAAAACCTTACTGTATGCAATAACATGTAAACAGTGCAAATATATTGGACTTACTTTCTATTCGAAAATACTTTTTTATATATTGACTGATGGATGTTGGAGAATTAGTACCACTGCAATTTCATACCTTTCTCAGAGACTTTTGTAAAAACATGATACAGACTATAGAGTGAATTTTTCGAGGTGTGAAGTTTTTGCTAATTGGGTCATTATAGAGGTGACAATAATGGATAAATGGTGTGAACAAATATTTTGACACTCATTTTTTTTAAATCTTTAATTATAATTATAAAATATATTCATGTTTTATGATTAAAAAAAGTATACAATCCTTGTCTATGTATATATGATGATGAAAAGCAAAATGCACAAAATACTTCTGAAATCAGCCTGAGAAGAGTATAAATAGAGGATATTACATGAGTAGTCATTCAATACGAGATTTTATTAAACGAGTGTTCTAAAATTAATAAAAACGAGCCTTGGCAAGTTTTTAGCAATTTTAGAAAACGAGTTTAATAAAATTTTGTATTGAATGACCATCAGCGCTCACGTTAATGGACGTATTGGGCGTTTTTACGCCCGAAAATCGATCCCGTACGCCCAAAATTGACAAGGGAGACGTCCAAGTACGTCCAGGAATTAAGGGTATACGCCGACAATCAAAACACAGGACGTATATATGTCCACTAGAAGTTGTGTGTAATTATCTAAAGACACTGTGTATTGTGTTTATGAAGTGTCAATTATGGACAGTGGGAGTTATCAATTGGTAGATTTAAGCCAATCACGATCGAGAATGCGTACCCCACCCACCCCCAGATTTGACACTTTATAACGACTTCATACCAATCAATTCTATTTTTCATTATAAACAGCTTAGGGGTAATTAATTTCAATAACCCATATAAAAACATACTAGGATATGATAAAAGAATGTCCCTATATTAATTTAACTGTTTAAAGATTATTATTTTGTTTGCCTGAATCCATAGGAAACACTTTTTAATTGCCGATTTTTTAAAAACAAAGTTGACACGAAGATCTATCAAAATCACAGCCAGCTGTCAAAAAGGACTTGCCTATGAAATAAATTGCATATAAGCCCATTTTAGTTCATTATTTTTTTAAAATATAAAAGAAACTGAAGTCTGGAGATAAAAATACATATTGTAATGTGTAATGGGTTTTCGTGCAATTTCTGCATTTTGGAAATCGGTAATGTCATTCAAGAAAGTATTACTCACACTCATTCTTATTTGTTTTAAAGTTGACTATTATGAAAGTTTAGTGCCCTTAATGTGTGTTTGTAATATGTCTCACTGCAGAACACTTTATTTACTGGTGTTTAAAATAAAATCAATAACTCATTAACAGAAATCATTCCTTTTGCCATACTGAATGTGATTTAAGAACATAATTCATGTTGAATGTGAATGTAATGAATCATGGCCATGCCAATCTTTTGATGAATTTTATGCTGGATAGCTTTTGACACATGACTGCAAAAAAGCATCCTATATCACATAAAAACCTACTGGTTTAAAAGAGTTATGATAGAACCAACAATAACATTGTTGACAAAGGAGCAATATCCACTTTCTGTATTAATTAGCTTCTTTTCCAATAATGTATTTAAAAATAAATCAAAGGGAAACACAATAGAATGTGCAAGATGCGAAAAAAGCCAGCGTGCCTGGGACTTCCAAGAATTATGAGCAGGACTTACAAAATATAGACCCAGGAAGTCAGGACTTCCTGTTTCAAAAAGTTAGTGCAAGCACTGATGACCATGAATGTTATATTCTATTTATATCATAAATTCTAATTCGACGATTATTAGCGCAAAATATATATAACGTCGCTATATAGCGCGGTCATTTTCAATGCTTTTCATTATGACGTTACGTAGCATTGTTATTACACCAGGGCTCTCACTAGGCTAAAATTTTAGGGAGAAGTGACTTCGCCCTCCGGGCAATTTAGGGCGAAGTGAGGAGACTTTAGGGAGAAGTGGGGAGACTTAACCCTTTCCCTCATAAGACAATTCTGCAGCAGACGACTTTGATCATATTTTGTCAAAACATAGAAAATCTCCATAATTGAATGGATAACCTATGACTAAAAATGGAAAACATTGTTGCAAATTTTGAAAAGGAGAAATTGCACGTTTTGTGCAATTTCTTCTTTTGTCACTATGTTTTCAAAAAGCCATCTGCTGCAGAGGCGTCCGAAAGCGTCTATATGAGGGAAAGGGTTAAGGGAGAAGTGACATTTCTTGTGTGTCGTTACGTGTCGTAACCGCATCGATTGGGATAGAACACTTTTACTTAAACAAAGATGAATGTTTTATTATTTTATTTTAATTATGATTATCACATGAAGTTCTAAAATTTTTTTTACTGAAGAGTAGTTGCGATCCGAACATTATGTTCTAAAGTCGCAGAAATTATTAATTAATGAAGCTACCTTTTACTCGCCGTCCATTCTGTAAAGGTGTCAGGCATTTTGTAAACAAGTCGGTCGTAAGTGCCATAACTTACGTAAATTATTTGTATCGGGTTTGCGATCCGAACATTGTGTTCTAAAGTCGCCGAAATATAATAAATGAAGCTACATTTTACTTGCCGTGTAAAGGTTAAAGGCATTTTGTAAAGAAGTCTGTCGTAAGTGTCATAAACAACGTAAATTATTTGTATCGGCCAAACATACACGCTCTTTACAAGTAGAATTGAGGTATTGTCTTTTGATTGGTTAATTCCAAATATTATGACACCCCCATGCTACATCATTTATTATTAATCCCCTAAAAAAAATATCTAAAAAATCTCATTTTCTCAATTATTGAAGACGATTATCTCATTAAACCATGAATAGATTCACAATATTATTTATACTATTGAAAGGGTTAAAACATAATTCGACTTCCATCTCATTTACATCGGATACGTATTTAATGTTTTATCAGGGGGCGTCATAATATTTGATATGACGATCAGTTCTTTGATTATGCAAATTGGACTAAAGGTCACGATTTTGATTGGTTATACGACATTGTGTGTGTTAAATGATTCGATTCTTCGGTTTTTAATGGATATACACTCTCAGTTGTCAAATAACTGATTACGCAACTGTGTATATCAAGAACTGTATACATCGATTCGACATGGTGCGTGACCGTGATCATTTTAACAGTGTCCGATGATAGGAGAAAATTGTCGGCGAAGTCAACTTCGCTCTGACTGAGATTTCGGGCGAAGTCGACTTTGCTTTGATCCAGTGAATGGGCGAAGTCAGAACTTTTTAGGCGACCACTTCGCTCAAATCGCCCCCTCGTGAGAGCCCTGTACACTAGTTGAATACGCAATTTATTCAATGGCTTTATTACACTCCCGGCGACGTCATTTATGATATAAACATAAATATATATAAAGATGAAAAACAAAATGCACAGTACACATTAATAGAAGACCTTTTGAAATCATTGTGGGTAAAGGAAAATTTGCCCATAATTAGCAAATTCCTATATATATATATATATATATATTGCCACATTATTTACCATTTCTTACAGTGTTTTCAATAGTGTTGAAATATATATGAATTTGGTATTATAAAAAAACTGTTATTGGCATACTTTGTCTGCTGTATGTAGATGTTACACACCTGTACTTTCAATAAAACATACAAACTTTGAAGAAGAAAACTTAACTTGTTGTTTCTTTTTATTTCATGAACTAAAATCACCTGTCAAAACTAACCTAACACAACAGACATACATATTCAAGGTGAACTATTTAACAAAATATTCTGCTATATGTGTGTTACAGTTACTAGAACAATGATCAATTGCATATTAAATTATTATAGCTGCATTATTCAAAAAATGTAGACAAATTTAGAACAAAACCAAACCTCTAAAGAGACATTTAGAAGCTTGAAATACAAATATGGAAAACAGGATTTACCAGATCTGTAGTCTTGATTTTTTAAATTAATGAATGCATAGCTTTCTCTTAACCCTTTCCCTTATACAACAATTCTGCAGCAGACGACTTATATTTTGTCAAAAAATAGAAAATCTCCATAATTGAATGGATAACCTATGACAAAAAGTGGAAAACATTGTGGCAAAAGGAGAAATTGCATGTTTTGTGCAATTTCTTCTTTTGTCACTATGTTTTTAAAAAGCCGTCTGCTGCAGAGGCGTCAGAAAGCGTCTATATGAGGGAAAGGGTTAAGAGCAATATGGGATTCATTGTATTTCATAGAATTCCATTAACATACTGTAACAATAAATCTGTGTGTAAGATTAGCAGAAAACATTTGACTTATGAAACAAAACAGCTTCTTTAAAACATCATTAACTTAACCCATTTAACGTAACAGGACAGAAAATATGATCCTTCTAGAATTTTGTTGGTAAAAAAAGAAAATAATCTGCTCCACTAACTGACCCATATGTAACATCCAACTATTGATCAATACTAAAGTACATTATGTTCATTGTAATCCTTTCCCAGCCTGATACAAATATATTGTGACTTTTCAAATTATTCATTCATGATGAGCATTTCTCCTTTTGCCACAATGTTTTCAGTTCTGTTCAATTATGACACTATGATTTACAGATAATTTTCACATTTTTGCAAACCTCTTTTCAAAAACCTTTGCTGCAGATCAGTTGTATAAGTGAAAGGATTAAGTAAATTTATAACATTTTAATTTTTGAACAGTCATGATTGTGCTTTAGGTGTGTTACTGTGAATGGGTGTTTCCTGTGTTTTTTTAAACCCTTTCCTACATAGAATAAATCTGCAGCAAACAACTAATTATGATGCAAAAACTTTGAAAGTCTCTATTGATGAAACTGTTATGAAAGTATAGAAATTTACAGAGGTTTTCCATTTTAATGCCAAATTGGTTTGAAGGAGTATACATGTGGGAAAGGATTAATTATGGTCATTTATGAACAATTACTCTTGTTGTTCCAACTCTTTCAAATTGTGTCTGTGTATATAGGATTAGTTAAATGTTTTTTCCCTGAATTCTTTTAAACGTGCTGACAAATTTGAACATGGGAGTGTTGACCATTTCCCATTTATAAACAGCAAATCTGCAGATCCCGACATTTCGGCAAAATATGGAAAATTCTCTACAAATGGAAATAGAATTACCAAATAAATTGGTAAATATTGTGGCAAAAGGGGAAATTGTTCCTTATGAGCGATTTCTGTTTGACTCAATTTTTTCAAAAGTTGACTGACGAAAATGTGCCTGAATTTGACTGTAAGTGGGAAAGGGTTAATATAGAACCCACAGTCCCCTCCCTTGGACACTTTCCCATAAACAACACATCTGCGATAGACGACTTTGAAAACATGTTTGCCAAAATATGGAATATTAGTTTTTAATGACAGTTCATGTATAATTATTGAATAGAGTTGAAAACTTTATGGCAAAAGGAGAAATTTCTCATAAGAGCAATTTCTTTTTTTTAGTCACAATGTTTTTAAAATGCGTCTTCTGCAGATTAGTCGATATGTCTCTAATCTCTATATGAAGGAAAGGGATAAAATATTGAAAGTATACCAGGTAAACTGTGAGGAAAATAATTTGAAAACAATTTGGGAAAAGGAGAGAATCAGAGATAGCATGTTTTGAGGAATTTCTACTTTTCCAAAAATGTTTTCAAAGTGTAATCCGCTACAGAAGCATCAGTTATGGTCTGCATGAGGATAAGGGATAGTGGAAGTTTGCAAGTTAAGTGCTAATTCTTTATCAAATTGTAGTTTTAGGTCTTGAATATGCAGTAAACAAGACCAAATGGAAGGAACATCAGCGCATGTGTTGCAGATTGACACAGCAAACAAGATGCAGGCCTACACCATCAAGCAGTCAAAGGATTTATCATATCTAACTTGTGGAATATGTCAGAAGGTGTTCTCGAGGTCTTGGTTATTGAAGAATCACGTGAGGATTCACACTGGTGAACGGCCGTATGAATGCTTGTACTGCGATAAGGCATTTGCAGATAAAAGTAACCTGCGACAGCATATGAAAATACACACTACGAAGGAGAAACTCTTTCAGTGTGGGATCTGCAAAAGAACCTTTGCCCAAAGGCGATACCTAGCAAAGCATGTGTCAGAAATTCACAGGGAGTCCACGTTAAACATGATGGTTCCACCGCTGAACCGAAAACGTCAAAACGAAGTGATTGTTCGAGAGGACATGACGGTTGTTCACCGAAAGGTGGCAGATGTGAAAGAGATTGAAGACAAGTCGGCCGACCATCAGTACCTGACACGGCATAAATCACGGGTAAATGTTCCTGCGGAGGAATCAAACACAGAAAAGAAATACAGGTATGACTTTTGCATCCATTGACTTTTGATAACATTGTGACAAAAGGACAAATTGCTCATGATGACAATTGAAGGTTTTTCACATGTTTGCAGCAGTTGATTTTTAAATCAATGGTTGCTACTCTATTCAATAAGGGGTGATTTCAAAGTCATCTGTTGCAGATTTGCTGTATGTTATTTGTCAGAAAATAGGTTTACCCAATCCCACTTGTGAATAATCTGTAGCAGAGGACTTTCAAAAGATCAGGTAAAACATGTGGTAAATCTGTATGAATAGTTCTAGGAAAGCTGTGTACTGCAATGTCCTTTGTTCAATTACATCTGTTTTTAACACAGTCTCTTGTCCCTTAACCACACACAGAAAACTACATATGGGGGAGTAAACCTGTCTCATCTTCCCACAGTCAATCCCTTATTACTCAACCGTTTCCCTCATACAACAATTCCGCAGCAGACAACTTTGAACATATTTTGTCAGCAAATGGAAAATCTCTATAACTGAATGGATAATCTATGACTAAAAGTTGAAAACTTTGTGACAAAAGGAGAAATTGCTTGTTTTGAGAAATTTCTTCTTTTGCCACTATGTTTTCAAAAAGCTGTCTGCTGCAGAGGCGTCAGAAAGAGTCTATGTGAGGGAAAGGGTTAATAACCATATTCTATGTTTTGGATACTCAAAAGAATCATACTTTTGTGTACCACAAAATAGAGTTTGAGTGTCTTATAATAATTTTAGAACATATTATTATAAATGTTAAAAGGAATCCGCTGTGATCGAGTGGTTAGCATCGGGGATTTCGAAACCGGGTGTCCCGGGTTTGATCCCAAGTCGCGGCACTACGGTCATGGTGGAGTGCCCTTGGGCAAGGCACATTTTCTAGCCTAGTACTGGTTTGTTTACCCAGGGATCATGAATAAGTGAACTGTCGCCGTGATATAACTGAAATATTGTTGAAAGCGGCGTAAAACCCCAATAAATAAATGTTAAAATTTATGCCCCTAATCTAGAGGTCTGCAGATACAATAAATCTACAGCAGACAACTTTGAAAACGTTGTGGCAAAAGTCATCGGCTGACATACATCATGTATGCTTGATAATGTGTCTTCAAACATCTGGGGAATAGTTAAAAGTTTCGACTTCCATAATTTATTATATATTTAATTCCTACATTGAACTCTTTCCCACCTGCAGCGACAATTAAAATGCACCTTCAACAGAATTTTTTTGAAATAAAAGTGGTAAAAGTCTACAATTGTTTTCAACTCTAGTGTATAGATTCTTAAAATAATTATACTTTCAAATGCATTTATACTACAGAGACATTTAACATCTCTGCCAAGATGATTTAACCCTTTACCTCATATAGACGCTTTCTGATGCCACAGCAGCAGACAGCTTTTTGAAAACATAGTTTACAAAAGAAGAAATTGCTCAAAATGAGTAATTTCTCCTTTCGCCACAATGTTTTCCACGTTTAGTCATAGTTTATCCGTTACAGAGATTTTCTATTTTTTAGCTCACCTGAGCTTTGCTCAAGGTGAGTTATTGTGATCGCCTTTTGTCCGGCGTCCGTCGTCCGTCGTGCGTCGTCCGTCAACTACGGGGGGGGGCTATTTTGCCTTATATGGTTATAGTGCAAACTTAAAAAATCTTCTCCTGCAAAAGTGTCAGGCCGATTTTCAAATAATTTTGTAGAAATGTTCCTTGGGTGATCCTCTATCAGATTCCTTCAAGCCATGTTGATTGGTCAAAAAGCATGGCCGCCAGGGGGCGGGGCTATTTTGCCTTTTATGGCTATAGTGAAAACTTAAAAAATCTTCTCCTCCATAAGTGTCGGGCCGATTTTCAAATAATTTTGTAGAAATGTTCCTTGGGTGACCCTCTATCAGATTCCTTCAAGCCATGTTGATTAATCGATAAACATGGCCGCCAGGGGGCGGGGCTATTTTGCCTTATATGGCCAAAGTGAAAACTTAAAAAATCTTCTCCTCCGAAAGTGTCAGGCTGATTTTCAAATAATTTTGTAGAAATGTTCCTTGGATGACCCTCTATCAGATTCCTTCAAGCCAAGTTGATTGGTCGAAAAACATGGCCACCAGGGGGGGCGGGGCTATTTTGCCTTTTATGGCTATAGTGAAAACTTAAAAAATCTTCTCCTCCAAAAGTGGCAGATTTCCAAATAATTTGGTAGAAATGTTCCTAGGGTGACCCTCTATCAGATTCCTTCAAGCCAAGTTGATTGGTCGGAAACTATGACTGCCAGGGGGCGGGGCTTATATAGCTAAAGTGAAAAAAAAAAATCAGGTGAGCGATTCCAGGGCCATCATGGCCCTCTTGTTTAAAATTGTGTCCGTCTGTACGTCCACAATTCTTGTCCGGCCTTTATCTCACAACCCCTTGGCCACATTTCTATGAAACTTCACAGGAGTCATCGGTACAATGTCTTGTTGCGCATATTACGAGGGCGTTTAATTTGACCTACTTTTGGATGAGTTATTGCCCTTTTTAGCTCACCTGAGCTTTGCTCAAGGTGAGTTATTGTGATCGCCTTTTGTCCGTCGTCCGTCGTCCGTCGTGCGTCGTGCGTCAACTTCTTCTCCTCAGTAACCAGTGGGTCAATTTGGATGAAACTTCACAGAAAGCATCCTCTCATTGACCTCACCAGAATTCCTTCAAATTTTTGGGATCCATGCAAAATTCTGGTTTCCATGGCAACGAAACCGAAAAAACTTCAAAATTCTTCTTCTCCCAAATTGGTTGGCAGATTTTCAAATAATTTTGTAGAAATGTTCCTTGGATGACCCTCTATCAGTTTCCTTCAAGCCGTGTTGATTGGTCGAAAAACATGGCAGCCAGGGGGGGCGGGGCTATTTTGCCTTATATGGCTATAGTGAAAACTTAAAAAATCTTCTCCTCCGAAAGTGTAAGGCTGATTTTCAAATAATTTTTGTAGAAATGTTCCTTGGGTGACCCTCTATCAGATTCCTTCAAGCCATGTTGATTGGTCGAAAAACATGGCCGCCAGGGGGGGGCGGGGCTATTTTGCCTTATATGGCTATAGTGCAAACTTAAAAAATCTTCTTCTCCAAAAGTGTCAGGCCGATTTTCAAATAATTTTGTAGAAATGTTCCTTGGGTAATCTTCTATCAGATTCCTTCAAGCCATGTTGATTGGTCAAAAAACATGGCCGCCAGGGGGCGGGGCTATTTTGCCTTATATGGCCAAATTGAAAACTTAAAAAATCTTCAACATCTTCTCCTCAGTAACCAGTGGGTCAATTGGGATGAAACTTCACAGAAAGCATCCTCTCATTGACCTCACCAGAATTCCTTCAAATTTTTGGGATCCATGCAAAATTCTGGTTACCATGGCAACGAAACCGAAAAAACTTCAAAATTCTTCTGCTCCCAAATTGGTTGGCAGATTTTCAAATAATTTTGTAGAAATGTTTCTTAAGTGACCCTCTATCAGATTCCTTCAAGCCATGTTGATTGGTCGAAAAACATGGCCGCCATGGGGGGGGGGGGGGGGGGGGGGGCGGGGCTATTTTGCCTTATATGGCTATAGTGCAGACTTAAAAAATCTTCTTCTCCAAAAGTGTCGGCCCGATTTTCAAATAATTTTTTAGAAATGTTCCTTGGATGACCCACTTTCAGATTCCTTCAAGCCATGTTGATTGGTCAAAAAACATGGCCGCCAGTAGGCAGGGCTATTTTGCATTATATGGCTATAGTGAAAACTTAAAAAATCTTCTCCTCCAAAAGTATCTGGCCGACTTTCAAATAATTTTGTAGAAATGTTCCTAGGGTGACCCTCTATCAGATTCCTTCAAGCCAAGTTGATTGGTCGGAAACTGGCTGCCAGGGGGCGAGGCTTATATAGCTAAAGTGAAAAAAAAATAAAAAATCAGGTGAGCGATTCAAGGGCCATCATGGCCCTCTTGTTTACAAAATCTGTTCAAAGTCGTCTGTTGCAGATTTATCGTATGAGGGAAAGGGTTAAAGTCATCTGCTGTCGATTTGTTCTTGGTGGGAAAGGGTTAACCCTAATTATGTCTTTTTTACTACTGGGCCTTTATTCACCAACCTACCTAATAGCTTTACTATTCTAATTATAAATTAACAAAATAACACTTCTGCTTTGCTAAACTAGATTGTGTAGCCAATCAGAAATTGTATAAGCTTTCAGCTTGTTGTGCAATCAATGTAAAATTATTAAGTTTAAACTTAAACTTCAGTTGAAATTTCAAGATTAAAAATAGTTTGTGAATGTGGATCTTGATGTCTAATAATTTATTTCAGTGAACAAGATCTGAAAGACTTCATAAAAAGCAACCAGAGAACAATGGAGAAAAATGGGTATATGTTTATAAAGCACAACTTTGTGAGTATGGATACAGAACCGTCCTTGACAGAGATCAGTGAAAGTGGGGAACCAAAGATTGCAGCTGATTCTAGTCCAGCCAAACCATTGATAGTGTCTAAAATGGTACCCGTTCAGAGCACCAATGGGAAAGTTGTGTACAAAAAAGACAATAAGTCGGCACAGACTGTTTTAATACAGAGTCCTCCCAAGTTGTTGGACAATAAACCTAATCTATCTTCTCAGACTCTTTCAATAGCTCCTCCTATTGATAAGATGATGCCTGGTTTTAAGAAGACTGGACAGGGTAATGTTTTAATTGTCAGTAAAAATGGACAGGTTTTGAACAACTCGAGTCCCATTAAGAGTAAACAAGCAATGACATCTGGGGGTGTTAAAAACATTCAGTATATTCATCCACTTCAAATTTTATCAGGTTCCCCTGTCTCCAAAAATGTATCTTTACAACAAAATTCTGGTGGAGTTATACAGCCTTCAGGTGGTGGTATACCTACAACATATTTACAAGTGATGCCACAAGGTGGAATGCCTATGGTCGGCGGTGGTCCAGTACAGTTAATTCCAGTGACATTAATGTCAGGTCTCCCTAATGTAATGCCTGTACAGAATGTAAATACCTTGAATGGTCAGACTACAACAGTATTAAGTGCAAGCAATGTCAGAAATGTAGGTCATCAAATGAAACTTATCACAAAACCAGAAATAGCACAAGATGCTGGGATAAATTCGCAACTTATACAGATCGTTAACGCTACTAATCCAACATCAGTCACAAATATGACAGAAACAGTTCCTCTAGTCCAAAATTCGAATATGACTTCAACACCTATTAGTGTGCACAGTTTTCAAAATCTCCACAATATGAATACAGCTGTGAAATCACAGGAATTCAGACTACAGAACATTGAAGAAAAGGGTGCTAGCAGCATTATGACCGAGCCTGTGACACCCACTCAAACTCCTATAGTGTCTGATGCCCCGTGGCAAGGAGTGTTAAACATCAACTCTGAACAAGAACTATTAGACTTCATAAACTCGCAGTCCCAATCCGTCATTCAGTCCACAGGGCTGGACGGAGGGGACAAAGCAATGACAATTTACATACAGAATGTGGATCCAAACATCGGCACTATAACCCCGCTTGCTGTCGATGTACTGCAGGAACCGTTCTCAGACCAGGGTACCATCATGTCAGAAGTCCTACCTGTGGTCTCAAACATTGAGGAAGTGAATCTGAATCCCTCTGAGGGTGATTTGTTGGTAGAAAATGATTCCCTGCTCCAGGGGGGCCCAACCCCATCCTCGTTAGTTTGTGTCGAAGATGGAGCACACCTAAGTATTTCTGAATCTGTATTTACCACCGATAGTAACCTATCTGTTAACCCTGGAGTCGATGAAGAGACAATAATTAAGTCGGAATTGCAGGTATCTTCAGTTCAGACAATTGAATCGTTCGATAATTGTATTGTGGACACTCAGATCAAGCAAGATATTGAAGATGAGGGGGTCATTGGGATGGACAATAAACACCATAATGAGATTGTATTCTTGACTGAGAGTGAGCATATGAAATCATCGGATTTGAATGTTATTTATACTGAATCATACACGGACCATGATGATGACGACATGGGGAAAGACTTACACAGCATGTCAAAAGAGGTTATTCATTACAGCAATAAGGAATGTATGCAGAATGTGTCATTTGAGAAAAACACAGATCACGACCTTTATAGTGTACAGCTTAGTAAAGATGTTCGAGTCGAACAGTGTTCAGAACAAGAAGATGGTATTGAACATTATGCAAACACTGGTTCAGGATCAGATGAAAACCATGTTGTGTATACAGTGCAACTAGTTGACGAAGATGACATTATTCCAGGAAATGAAGAACAAAGGATGGATACCGAAATGGATCCTCGGTTTTATAGTGAACAAATATCTGAAGATATTGATAGTGACAAGGGTATTATACATGAAAATATTCATTCAGAAATTGATAATAGGCAAGGTTTATATAGTGTTAAAGTGGAAGAAGATGTGAGCGATATCAACGACGAGGAAAATACTGATATTCAAGATTCTGTAATTAATGACAAAGGGCAATGTGTGTACAGTATGCATTATAGTGATATTAAAGAAGGGACAGTTGACGAGAGCGAGATAAAAGAAGAATCTGAGATGGAAGATGAAGTGGATGATTGTTTACATGTAGATCTGAAGACTGAAAATATGGAGGAAGAGCTGTAGACATATACTATAGAAAAAAAGGGAGATTAATTTTAATCAGAGCTCTAGATAAGGGATATTATTCATGATTTAACCCTTTCCCTCATACGACAATTCCGCGGCAGACGACATTGAACGTATTTTGTCAAAACATATAGAAAATCTCCATAATTGAATGGATAACCTATGACAAACAGTGGAAAACATTGTGGCAAAAGGAGAAATTGCACGTTTTTTCAAAAAGCCATCTGCTGCAGAGGCGTCAGAAAGCGTCTATATGAGGGAAAGGGTTAAAGTCCTTATTTGACATTCAAACCCCATGTTGTGGGTACTCAAAAGAATCGTCTCAGTGAGACGATTCTTTTGAGTACCCACAATATAGGATTTGGTGGAGTTATATGAGAAATATTGTGGACAAAAGATCCGTTCACTCCCTCTTATCTAGTCCTCTGCTAACATTAACCCTTTCCCTCATACGACAATTCTGCAGCAGTCGACTTTGAACGTATTTTGTCAAAACATAGAAAATCTCCATAATTGAATGGATAACCTATGACAAAAAGTGGAAAACATTGTGGCAAAAGGAGATATTGCACGTTTTGTGCAATTTCTTCTTTTGTCACTATGTTTTCAAAAAGCTTAGTGCTGCAGAGGCGTCAGAAAGCGTCTATATTCATGAGGGAAAGGGTTAAATTAAACCTTTCAATCACACAGAGGCATTTTGTTGCATCTGCTGGCGACAACTTTGAAACATTTGTGACAAAGGAAGAAATTACTGATAATGAGCCAAATATATTCACTTACTATCCTTTGATGTAAAGAGAGTTCCCATATTTTTGCCTGGACTTTTTCAAAGTTTGTCTGCTGCAGGTTTGTTTTATGTTGGAAAATGTTAAAGGGAGATCAATCTTGCAGTACCATTTTGGTTGCTTAATGGTACAACTTGATATTGGTTCCCTTTGTATGCTTGTTTGGCAGAGGATTTTTGAAAATTGTGAGAGTATCTAGGAAAAATCGCTCATGATTGCACTATTAGTGTAAATTTTCATTTTTTTTCTATAAATCCTTTAAATTTGTAAGAATGTATTATTAGCTTTTTATTTAAGGGTTAGTTATTGAATTTTATGCTCAAAACTATTCACTATTGTTTAATGCTTCAGTTGACGTTCTTAACCTTCTCCCTCATAAAAACACTTTCTGATGCCTCTTCGGAACACGACTTTTTGAAAACATTGTGACACAATGTTTTCAACTTTATTCAATAATTATACTTTCATTTATTGATGTTTTCAAAATTCCAATGTCTGCTGTAGATTTGTTGTATGTAGGAAAGGGTTAAGGACCTCTGGCCAGAGGCTTGAATAAAGAATTATCTAAAATCGAGTATTTCCTTTTAATGGTAAAGTACATAAACAGTAACATTTATCAGAACTGATTTTATGGAGGCTGAATCTGATAAAATATGAAACTTAGTCATGTGAGTGAAAGAAAGAAATGAAACTGAGTTGAATTGTGCAACCGGTTTCTTTTAATGTAGCCTGCCCTGGTAAGGAGATACATATGAGTCAATTCTCTGTCTGTCTGTCATCCTTTCACTTACTGACAAATTGGCAGGCGACACTTGTCTCATTTAACCCTTTCCCTCATACCACGGTTCTGCAGCAGACGACTTTGAAAACATACCTGAAAACATTTGGGAACTTCCTTTTAAAGAAAGTACAATAATTGAATAGAGATGAAAACATGGTGACAAAAGGAGAAATTTGCTCGTTTTGAGCAATTTCTTCTTTTGTCGCCATGTTTTCAAAAAGCTGTCTGCTGCAGAGGTGTCAGAAACAGTCTATTAGGGAAAGGGTTAAACACTTTTGTTGTAAACAAAAATGTGTTCTAGTAGAATTTATCATTTTACTAAAAAAAGCTTAATGTGTGAAACTTGTTGAGGTCTTAAAGTTTGGTAACCTGGCAGGCTCATACCAAAGACTTTAAAATGGGTAGTAATGGCTGCTGTTCATAGCGCTGCTGGTTGTGGGGTTAGCGTTACGACTGGTGTCAGGATAAACGGATCAGTAGTACTGGTAATTTACCGAAAATTGTTGAAAGAGGCGTAAAACACCAAACAATCAATCAACTTTGGTAAATAGGTTGTGCTCCAGCAAAACCAACCCTTATATAATTACTAAACATCTTGAAAAAGCCCTGTCTGCGTCCAAATGGATACTGCTGTACAATGTTTCTGGACAGTACTGCAACTAATTGGCAAATTTTAGAATCAGATAAGACTGACTGATCTGGGTGTACACTTGGCGCAAAAGTCTTAAGGTTGGTTTTTGCAGAACATCTCTCAAATATAATTATATAATAGTATATTTATTGCATGATGATGATTTAAAGCTATGCAACCCTTTTGATATTACATCTGATAGGTGATTTTCAACAGGTAAATATGGTGGGAAAAGATGAAATAGTTCACAATTTTTATATTGATTTTCTTGTTCCTTCAAATATTTCAAATTCGTTTAACCCTTTCCCACTTATTGACGAATTCTGCAGCAGACGACCATGTCATAAGAAACAGGTTCTTGTGATGTCTTTCTTATAGCATTAAACCACTTTTACATGCAGATGCATTTTGATGTATCTATAGCATACAACTTTTAAAATTATTAAGGAAAAAGGATAAATCACTCATAATAATGGTGGTTTTATTGTCCCCCGCTTTACTAAGTAAAACGTCGGGGACATTAAATCTCATTCGTCAGTCCGTCAGTCCCTCCGTCACGCTGTCACAAAAACTTTAACCTTGGTCATAACTTCTGAACCGTAATAGGTACTGCTTTCATATTTCACATGTGTATTCCTTGTGACAACCCCTTTCCATCAATACCAATTTTGACCTTGTGACCTTGACCCTGACCAATAAGACCCCCAAAGCGGGGGACCATAATTCTCTGAATTTGCTTGTTTATGTAGTCATCTACAGAATTGTTGTGTGTGAAAGGTTTACAGGGCATAAGAATGGAGTAACAGCTGTAGTTTGTCTAAAGATGAAAGTATATTGAAAACTCTGGTGAGAGCTGTGCATATCGAGGGCTTGGCGTGAAACGGTTGTAACTTAAAACCTATTTTGAAAACCCTGGTTTAGGGGCAATTTTGACCCTTTTGTAAACAATGCAAATTTAGGTGCCATTGCTCAGAACGAGCAATGGCACCTAAATTTACATTGTTTACCAAGAAAAGTGATTTAACGCTTATAAAGACTTTATGGCGAGGTGATTAACCTTGGTAAAAAAATACCAATTTTAGATACAACTGTTTCACGCCAAGCCCTCGATATGCACATCTGAGTCTTCATTGTTTGCATATATGCACCAAAACCCATTATTGTCTTATTTGGCTCAATATGCATGACGATGCCCATGTTTCAATTGTTGTCAACCGTTTCCCACATACAACAAATCTGCAGCAGACAACTTTGAAAATATCTAGGCAAAAACACAGAAAATCTCTATACATGAAGGTTAAATTACTGAGAAAAATTGAAAACATTGTGGAAAATGGAGAAATTGCTCGTTTTGAGCAATTTCTCCTTTTGTCACAATGTTTTCAAAAGAAGTATGCACCAGAGGCATCAAAAAGCATCTATATGTGGAAAAGGGTTAAAAGAAAAATGATGCTTGCCTATGTACAGTTTTTAGTCTACATGTATTTAAAAATGACCACTTCAATATAATGAAATTCGTAAATGAAGAAATTGTACATATTTGAAAAGTAAAATATGAACATTGCTCTAGATAAGGGGGGATACTTGTATGTTCCTAAACCATTATTTGACCTTCTAACACTATGTTGTGGGTACTCAAAAGATCTGTCTCAATAAGACAATTTGTTTGAGTACCAACATTATTGGGTATATTCGAAAAATAAGAGAGATATTGTGGGGAAAAGAGCATTATAACATACCTTATCTGGACCCCTGATACTAAAACATGTAATGTTATTAAATGTGGAATTTTGATTTGATATATTATGTGTTGTTCCTGTTAGCCCCTTATTGCTCATCCTCGGTACCCCAGGTATTTTATATTAGTATAAATAGCCTGGGTACCGAGGATGAATAATGCTTGAATAATATAATATAAGCTGATCTGAGCACTTTGCTCAAGGCGAATGACCTATATGTATTTTGATAACCCAGTGTCAAGCGTCCAGTATGACTTCTCAAATTCCACTTAACCCTTTCCCGCATAAAGACGCTTTCTGACGCCTCTGCAGTAGGCAAATTTTGAAAACATTGTGACAAAAGGAGAAATTGCTCATAAAGAGTAATTTTTAGCTCCACTGGCTGAAAGCCAGTCAAGCTAATGTCATGGCGCATTGTCCGTTGTGCATGCGTGTGTGCATGCGTGCATGTGTGCGTTAACTTTTCCTTTAAATGACTTCTTCTCCCTAATCACTTGGCCATTTTGGTTGAAACTTCATAGGAAGCATCCTCTCAATGTCCTCTCTTAAATTCCTTCATTTTTTAGCTCTACTGGCCAAAGGCCAGAAGGGCTTATGTCGTGGCGATTTGTCCGTCGTCCGTCTGTCCGTAAACAATTTCTTGTTAACACGATACAGTCTTCACTTTTGATTATATCTCAACCAAACTTATACAGTAGTTAGATATCCATGAGAGCTCGGTTCCTTTCGTAAACCAGCCAGATCCGCCCATGCAAGACTGGATTATGGCCCTTGAAATTGTTCAAATTGCTATAATTGAGCATGTGAACACAGCAGAGGCTCTATTTACTATCTGATCTTCACCAAACTTAGATAGTAGTTAAATATTGATGAGAGCTTGGTTCCTTTTGAAAACCAGCCCGATCCGCCAAGACTGCATTATGGCCCATGAAATTGTAAAAATTGCTTTAATACAGCTTGTGAACACAAAAGAGCCTCCATTTACTATCAGATCTTCACCATACATACATGCTCTGGATTGAAAATGACCAAAGAACCATACCAGTAGAGCATAGGCCCTCGTGGGCCTCTTGTTTGTTATCCATCCATAATTCTGGTTTCCATGGCAACCAAAAGAAAAAAAATAGTGAAAACTTAAAAAATCTTTTTCCGAAAGTGTCGGGCCGATTTTCAAATAATTTGGTAGAAATGACCTTAGGTGACCCGTTATTAGATTCCTTCAAGAAATGTTGATTGGTTGAAAAACATGGCCGCCAGAGGGCGGGGCTATTTTGCCTTATATGACCTTAGTGAAAACTTGAAAAATCTTCTTCTCCGAAAGTGTTAAGCAGATTTTCAAATAATTTTGTAGAAATGTTTCTTGGTTGACCCTCTATCAGATTCCTTCAAGCCATGTTGATTGGTAAAAAAACATGGCCGCCAGAGGGCGGGGCTATTTTGCCTTATATGGCTATAGTGAAAACTTAAAAAATCTTCTCCTCTGAAATTGTCAGCCCGATTTTCAAATAATTTTGTAGAAATGATCCTTGGGTGACCCTTTATTAGATTCCTTCAAGAAATATTGATTGGTTGAAACCATGGCCGCCAGGGCACGGGGCTATTTTGCCTTATATAGCTATAGTGAAAACTTAAAAAATCTTCTTCTCCGAAAGTGTTCAGCCGATTTTCAAATAATTTTGTAGAAATGTTCATTGGGTGACCCTCTATCAGATTCCTTCAAGCCTTGTTGATTGGTTGAAAAACATGGCCGCCAAAGGTCGGGGCTATTTTGCCTTATATGACCATAGTGAAAACTTAAAAAAATCTTCTCCGAAAGTGTCTGGCTGATATTCAAATAATTTTGTAGAAATGTTCCTAGGATGACCCTCTATCAGATTCATTCAAGCCATGTTGATTGGTTGAAAAATATGGCCGCCAGGGGGTGGGGCTATTTTGCCTTATATGGCTATAGTGAACACTTAAAATATCCTCTCCTCCGAAAGTGTCAGGCCGATTTTCAAATAATTTTGCAGATTCCTTTAAGCCATGGTGGTTGGTAAAAAACATGGCCACCAGGGGGCAGGGCTGTTTGGAGATTTGATTTTTGCCTTATGGCCGTGGAGCGATACTGGCCCTCTTGGGCCTCTTGTTCATCTTGTCACAATGTTTTCAACTTGATTCTACAATTGTTCTTTCATTTATTGTCTGATTTCATGATACTTTTGAAGAAAGGTACCTTAAGTGGCAGTCTGCTATAAATATTCAAGACATAATTATTTGTCAAAAAACATGACCATCAGGTGTATTCAGAAAAGGGGTAATATGACAAGTTTAATAAAACGTCTAAGCTGAAAGTCCTTGTCTGAATTCAATATATTTGGGCAGAAATGTTCCTCAGATAACTCCACATAAAATGTTTAAGCCTTTTTAGATTCATTGAAATAAATTGCATTACGGCATCAGAAAATGAGTAAAATGACAACATGTTCAAAGCGCTTGTCTAATTTCACTATAATTTGACAGAAATGTTCTATATGTGAGCCTCTGCCAAAGTGTGTTCAAGTTATTGTGATAGATAAAAAAAAATGGCCCCTAGGGGTTAGACATATTACATTTACCCTTCAGATTCACTTGAATTGGTGCATTAAATGGCAATGACCAGAATATTATAAGATATAAGAAAAGTCCGTCTTAATTTAGATGCTTGTGCAAGCAAGTCCTTTTACGGGATTAAAGGACAATCTACAAATACATTCAAACCTGTGCTAAAGACCGCATTTTAGTAGCTATCCTCTGTCTACAGCACCCATACTTCCAATTTCTCAATTACTCATTTTATGTATAAATGACACTGTCATTAAAGACCGCCTGTTGACAACGACCAGATTGTTCTCTTTCCATGGGTGGTCTTTAAACACAGGTTTGACTGTACTTCCTAAAGAGTGTAGAGATCATAACATGTTGGAATCTAGGCCAGATAAGTAGTAGTAGTAGTAGTAGTAAAGTATGTACACGCAAGTTTTAAAGGAATGGCAATGTTATTTCTCTACAATTGATTGATTTTTGTTCGTGTTCTACGCCGCTTTCAACAATTTTAACTCATCTGGGGTTTTTTCGAAAAAGAAAAAATCGTCGTCACAAAACTTTAACCTTAGCGTTTAAGTTTTTCAAATGAAACTTGGTACTCATGTTCCTAGGAACGAATCGCGTGTCTATACCAAGTCACATAACTCTGGCTTTGATAATTATTCAGTAATGCCCCTTTTTGCGACTTAGAACAGAGCAGAAGTTTCCTGGGTAAGTTACAAGAAATACAGGTACATTTATCCTGACACTAGACAGTCAGTCGTAATGCTAACTTCGCAACCCTGAACGCCAAAGAGGGTAGCCAGTTCTACCATTTTTTATAGTCTTTGGGATGACCCGGCAGGGGATCGAACCCAAACCCGAGGCGGACGATCTACTACTACACCATTGAGGCAGTTATTTCTCTAGTTCAGAATGTGTAGCGGTAGATATACACGCAAGTCGATCAGTTCCGCTTTGTAAACCGTCCCTGTTGTGTAGACGTTAAGAGCATTCGCCTTGGCAGAGAGTTGATTGACTGGTGTTGAACGCCGTTTTTAACAATTTCTCAGTTATATCACACCCGCCAGTTCACCTACTCATGCATTTCCTGGATTTCTCACACCAGTACTCCACACAACAATCTTCCCAAGCAACTGGCTGCTTTTCCACATAGACTTAGCCCATCCTTGGCAGAGGGAGAGACAAGGGTTCAATCGGCGATCGGGTCATACCAGAAACTTTAAAATTTGTAGTATACGAGTTCCCTCTTTTGTGCTTTATAAGGGTAGTATTGCGACAGATGTATTGGTGTAAAGATAAACAATACTGGAAGTAGTGGCATTTTACCCAGAAAACGACAGGATATTACTGCGATTGGAAGCAGCGTAAAGGTTTGGTCAAAGGGAAGTAAATCGGACATGCTTGCCGGGGACAGACAATTTTGTCCAGTGTATTTCAGATGAATTAATAAGACTGAATAGGTCTCCCATTGGACAATAATGATTTTGTTTAAAGTTGAAAGTGTTTTTAATAAAGTTGAAAACCCTCTGACTGATTTGTAATGAAAACATTGTTTGCTTTTAGCTTAACTGACTGCTTAGGAGCCATTTTCAGAACAAAATGTATTTTCTGAAATTGAAAGTAAAATTCACTGCGGTATAAGGGTGACCTTTGATTTGACGTCATATCTAAAAAGGAAAAAGTGGGATAGCATGTGAGTTTTTTGTGAATTTTTGGTAGTTTTGATTGAATATAGGTTCCTGGGTTATTTCTACTGTTGGGAAAGAGCCATAGCCCAAAACGCTATAATGGTCGCCTTTGGAAAATGAATTGCTTCCATCTGACCTAAATACCATTTCAACAAATCCGCTTTGGGATGCTCCTTTTCGTCAATGTTATCACAAATGTCTTCTGCAAAATCGTCTAAACTCTTCTTTAGCAGGTCAAGATATTGTACAAGTGATACTAGTATATATATGAAATACGATTTAAACAACCCATTACCTACTTTAAAACTGAAGCAATAAAAAGATATTATTAAGATTGAAATTATATTTTCAAAACATGAGAGAAATCGAAAAAAAAACCGTGCATTGTTAAAATGGAACTACATTACATTGTTGGAAAAGGAAAAGACCCCCAGAAGTGAGCAGTGGTGTAGATGACATGCCTGGTAAATACAATGTCTTGGGTTCAGATCCAGTGCGATAGAGAATAACCTATTTATACGTTTTCACACACACTAATAAGTACCCAGGAAATAGGTATTACGTCTGATGTATGCAAGTTCTAACATCTTGTTCCCCAATCGATGAAAAAAAGGTTTCAAAAGTCTTTGTTAGCAGATGTTAACAGTAGTCATTGTCATGTTTAAAATGGACGTTTACAGCTTTGCATTTGAATGAGTCCATAGTCAATTTTAAGTTTATCAAGAAAAGCTGTTTTGAGTTGAACAACCAACATATACAGCCTGGTCAGACTGGTTTCACAAACAAATATGTTCCAGCAGTCATACCACTAACCCCTGTCCATCCTCCCCAAACAACAATAAAATCCCGACTAAACAACTTCTTTTCAATTATGATTTAACTTCAAAAATTTTTTATAAGACTACAATGTTTATATAGTATATATGAGCCGTCCCGCGAGAAAACCAACACTATGGCCTCTGCGTAATGTATCGATCCAGATCAGCCTGCGCAGACTGATCCGGGCCGACATATTTATGTCTCGGGTGGATAGAGGTATATAGTAATGATTAATGAATCAGAAAATTCACAGGAGGGGAAACGTGTCTATCCGGATTCGCCTGCGCGGCAATTAGCACATTAAGGTGAAAGGCGCATGATGCTGGTCGCAATGAGCACCTTAAGGTGGAATGCGCATGATAGTTGTCGGAATGAGCACCTTAATGTTGCAGGCGCATGAGGCTGATCGCAATGAGCATCTTATGGTTGGAAGGTGCATGGTGCTGGTCGCAATGCGCACCTTAAAGTGGAAGGTGAATGATGCTGGTCGCAATGTGCACCTTATGGTGGAAGGCGCATGATGCTGGTCGTAAGATTGTTTGTCGGTCTAGGACCGGAACCTGAGACCATTCGATCGCCGTCCCGTATAGGTTCACAAGATAAAGTTACATACGTGTATAAATAAACCCAGTTTGTCAGTTACATCACATTAAATACAAGTATCTGAGATTTAAAAATGTACGTAAAAAAAACCCTTCTTGAGACCAACCGTGGTCGAGTGGTAAGTGTCGGAGATTTGAAACCGGGCATCCCGCTTTCGATCCAGTCATGCTGGAGTGCCCCGTGGCAAGACTAATTTCGTTTACCCATGGTTCGAGACTATGATATAGCTCAAATAATGTTGAAAACTGCGTAATCCCCAATAAAACAAACACAGAAAACCCTAGTTGGCTTGGCGATTTCTGTATGATGTCACTTTAATTAAGTTTCCAAGCCCTGGAAGTCGCAAGATATCAGTATTGTTCGTGAACTTGGCGGTAATTTCTCTTGGCCCATATACTCGAATTATCTCCGAGTTAAAAGTATCGAGGGCTTCATGCAAAACGGTTGTAACTACATCTTGTTTAAGATGTAGTTACAACCGTTTCGCATGAAACCATCGGTATGTATTGTTTTTCAAATGTTCGAGGACCTACAGGACAGAGGGTCAAACATAGGGGAAAGGTGACACAAAAGTAGGTTTTTCCCCTTTCGATGAACTCAAGCTTGGATGAACTTTAGCTTTTAGTAATTAATTTCGAGAAAACCAATGACCCCCGGATTCATACGGTAACCGGAGTTCCTCCAGACCAAAATCATACTACGAATAAAATAAGAAAACGGCTTGACAAATAAATTGCATTTTTTTGTTCTGACATATATATAACTATTGCATTTATCAATGACCCTAATACGTGTTGGAATATTGACTGTTAAATATCGTAAAAACTAAACCTTTATACAAGTTCAATGTCTCTAAATAGCGTCGGCCTCTTGTACCAAAGGCCCCGGGTTCGAATCCCGTGATGAGCGGGTTCTGTCTTTGGGATTTTTCCACACAAACGGCGCGAGTACTGGTTAAGTATCCAGGAAGCAGCCATCGAGCGTGATTATTAATATAAGCTTAAAGCTTGTTTCGCAATCGATGTAAAATAAATAAGTTTAAACTTAAACTTAAATATGTCCCACAACGTTTGCAGACGACACCGGCTGCTGACGAGTCAAAAGTTGTAAATTTATGTGATGAGTAAGGAAAATAAATAAAGCAATCGTCATTGCCAAAAACGGTCACTGCCCGGGATATGTCCAGGACCTACCCCTATTGTGACGTAGGGTAAATAAAACTATTAAGTTACGCATAAAGTTGACAAAGTTATGTGTAATCTAGGTCAAAGAATACATATGAAGTGATTTATTCAAAACACCCGATTATTAAGTTACGTGTTGAGATCATTGTACGTTATGGTATCTGCACATGATGTATTTATGAACGGATGTAAAGTTTGTACAGGGTGTGTGCAAAAGTATTTCCAATTGCTTGCAATTTTTGGAAACAGGAGCCAGTCACAAGAATTATTTAAGTTTTGTGTCAATATGTTTGTCAGTATATGACCCATTCCGTCATACAGCCACGTTTTGACACCAGTGCAGCTGATGAATTTAAAAACAGTGTGACTAAATGAGAAATTGCTCATGACGAGCAACTTCTCTTTTTGACACATTGTTTTCAACTCGATTCAATCATTTAACTTTCATTTACAATTTTCTTTTATATACAGAGGAACATGTGTATATAAAGACAACCCTGGGAAGGCATCAATCTGGTCTTTGGTCACAGGTGGTCTTTACTTGCAGGGTCATTTATACAGAAATTGAGTTATTGGGAAACTAACAATATGGTCAGCTATAGACAGGGAATTGCTACTCCAAGGTGGGCTTTAGCAAAGGTCCCACTGTTCATAAATGTGTTAAAGTGTTACAAAAATCCTCTGCTGAATATTTATTGCATGTTGGAAAGGGTTATACGCATGTTAAGTTTTTAACTGTACGATACATAGGTTATTCATCTATAATAATTTGTGACTCCGATGTACCTGTGATTGCTTTTGCCTTCATATCCTCGGTAGGTTACCGGTACTACTGGTCCCTAGGCTTTATTCTAACACCGCAGCTAGTCAGTCGTAATGCTAACCCCGCAACCGCGAGTGTTAATGAGAGGAGCCATTAATACCATTGTTGAAGTCTTTTGTATAACCCGGCCGGCAACATTTATGTTCAATTTCTCCTTTTTCCATAGTGTTTTCAAAAGTCATCGGCTAAAGAGGCGACAGAAAGCGTCTACATGTGGGAAAGTGTTAAACCAATTGTAGGGAAATTATTCTGTAAAAAATTCACACGCAATGAGTGAGTTCCAATTTTATAGATTTAAATGAAGTGTTGCACAGTTAAGTTTCGACATATTAGTTTGTTCTTAATGTTGAAGCAAACAAAAGTTTCTCATAGCCTATGTTGGGTAAGTCTGAATAAACCCGGTTTACCGATTTGCCAGAAGAAATCTCAAACATGTACTCTACTTTTTATCTCACACTGTACAACTCTTCTAATATATTTACGGGTATATACGTTTTAAAATTAAACAGTTTTACAAAGTATACAGAATGGATGTCATCTTAGCTCGTAAGTCATTTTTGTTATCGTTTTATACAATATCATTGTTGTACCGCCCATTTAAATAATGGCGAAACAACAATTACTGGTCTGCATTTTTATTTATTTTTATTTTTTAATGTTTAATCCATATCGATAATGTACATTGCCTATTTGTCAGTTGATTATTTGGTGTTTAACACCGCTTTCAACAATGTTTCAGTTATATCACGACATTTCCTGGTAAGATACCAGTACTCTTGGTCCATTTATCCTGACGCCTGCGATTCAGTCGTATTGCTAACCTCACAACCCTGAAGGAAGGAAAGTCATTCTCTTTCATTTAGAAATAGAGGATATTACATGAGTGGTCATATTGAAAAAGTGTTGAAATATATTAAACCGTGGTGAAAGAAGAGTGACGTTTGTAGGATTTGAATAACAGGTATCAATCATTTGAAAGTCGGTTTTTTCGAGCAGAAACTTAAACTGACGATCTGAATGACATGTCTTGATTGTTACAGATCAGGCTATCGGGGATCAACTTCCTATATAAAGCAACGAAAAACATAACAACGAAAACGTAAAGAGATAAAAGTTTTATTTACAAAGTATATTCAGTTACTTTTTACATAAGGATTTGAGGTAAAATCATAAAGCACACGAACAATCCGGCTTTAAAATCAACTTGTTAACCCTTTCCCTCATATTGACGCTTTCTGACGCCTCTGCAGCAGACGGCTTTTTGAAAACATAGTGACAAAAGAAGAAATTGCTCAAAACGAGCAATTTCTTCTTTTGAAACAATGTTTTCCACTTTTAGTCAGGTAATCCATTCAATTATAGAGATGTTCTACGTTTTGACAAAATATAATCAAAGTCGTCTGCTGCAGAATTGTCGTATGAGGTAAAGGGTTAAACCTTTATTTTCGTACCACTACTGATGGTACATTTCTAGTTTTCTGTCAGAATATACATGTAGGTTTATATATCATACATGCGGACGGTGGAGACTCTGGTGAGACTGTGCGAATGTACATGTAGGTGTATATATCATACATGCGGACGGTGGAGACTCTGGTGAGACTGTGCGAATGTACATGTAGGTGTATATATCATACATGCGGACGGTGGAGACTCTGGTGAGACTGTGCGAATGTACATGTAGGTGTATATATCATACATGCGGACGGTGGAGACTCTGGTGAGACTGTGCGAATGTACAGGCTCGTCTGAGTCTTCAATGTACGCAGATCGAGGGCTTGGCGTGAAACGGTTGTAACTAAAATTGGTATTTTTTTACCAAGGTTAATCACCTCGCCATAAAGTCTTTATAAGCGTTAAAACATTTTTCTTGGTAAACAATGGAAATTTAGGTGCCATTGCTCGTTCTGAGCAATGGCACCTAAATTTGCATTGTTTACAAAAGGGTCAAAATTGGCCCTAAACCAGGGTTTTCAAAATAGGGTTTTAGTTACAACTGTTTCACGCCAAGCCCTCGAGATGCATTAACCTATTACTTCACATGGCTTTTCATATGTCGTCTGCTTTACAATCATCATATAAACAATTTCACCAATCTAGAAAACTGTAAAGATTTATATTGATAAAGTGTTGAAAATATTGCAATAAAAGGTGAAATTGCTCGTTTTGAGCAATTTCACCTTTTATTGCAATGTTTTCAAAAGTCGTCTGCAACAGCAAGCGTAAAATGTCGTCTGTGTGAAGTAACTTGCTAGACGCAGGTTGTATATAGATATCACTAATGGTCTCCCAAAGCTATATAGGACAACATGACATTGTGTTTTGTAATACAATATATTTCTATATATATATATTCATGAACCGTTCCACGAGAAAACCAACATTGTGGACTCTGCGTTAACTACCGACCCGGATCAGCTTAAGCATGCCACGCAGGCCAATCCAGGCGGTTACTTTTTGCTACCTGTGGATTATCATAACTCTATACCTCTATCCCCATGAGACGGATTGTGTCGACCCGGATTAGCCTGCGCAGACTGCACATGCTGATCTGGATCGATACATTACGCTGAGTTCACAATGTTGGTATTCTCGTAGAACGGCGTATATATATATATGTGATAATGTTAAAATAAAACCCTATGAAGGAGGACGTATCACGAGATCAGAAACCATGGTAACCCGGGCTATTATTTTTCAGCTTGACTAATGGAGCCAGATTGCCTCAGGTTTTATATATATGTGTATCAAATATTGTGGAATAAGAAGAAAATTGCTCATAATGCCAAAGATGAACACCTGTGAGATGTTTCAAGTGTTCGTTCAGATTCTTCGCGCAAGAGACTTTCAAAAAAAAAAAATATATATATATATATATATAAAGGATACTTGATATTAGTATTTGATATTAATATTCGAGATTTTTGATTGATATTTTTGTTTTATATTACTATAACATCATGTTGATAAGTTTTGTAATTATTTTGTGATTTTGTTCACAGCGTATTGTCATGCATGACGCTTCTGTAATAAGGCGACTATATATGGTCAAGCCATATCTATGTGAACGTGAAAAACTAATTCACTCTAAATTTGAATACGAGTATATATCGGATTTTCTTTAGGATGTTTCACAAAACTCGTCACGTCGTTCGTCTTACACACACTTTTGCGTTGGAAGGCAGACAGTTGCCAGGTGAGAAGGCTGTGTGGAATACTGGTGCGAACTTGAAAGCCAGGAAACACATGATCGAGTAGGCGAACTGATGACCGTGATATAAACCATCCCGCGAGAAAAGCAATTGCCTCTGCGTATTATATCACATTCCGTCTCAGGGGGATACAGGTAAAGAGAAATGATTCCCGAAACAGAAAATCCACAGGAGGCGAAAAGGGTCTATTCGGGTAAGCCTGCGCGGCATGCTAGGGCATGCTAAGGCATGCTAATGCTGATCTGGATCGTTACACTACGCAGAGACCACAGTGTTGGTTTTCTCGCGTGACGGCTCAATTATCATGAACTGAATTGATGATGTAAAGTTAACTATCAAACCGTGCTACATACGACCATGTTAACGTAGTTAAAACAACGCCATCCGACCGCGACCGGAATATTTTATTACCCTCTCCAACACATTACAAATCTGGAGCAGACGAGTTTTCAGTAAATATTTCTTAACCCTTTCCCTCATACGACAATTCTGCAGCAGACGACTTTGAACGTATTTTGTCAAACAATGGAAAATCTCTATAATTGAATGGATGACCTATGACAGAAAGTGGAAAACATTGTGGCAAAAGTAGAAATTGCACGTTTTGTGCAATTTCTTCTTTTGTCACTATGTTTTCAAAAAGCCGTCTGCGTCAGAAAGCGTCTATATGAGGAAAAGGGTTAATGATAATGTAATTACTGAATTAGATTTGAAAACATTATGGGAAAAGAAACATTTTGCTCATAATGAGCCACTATTCTTTCTGTCACGGTGGTCATGTTGAGCTGGATACACACTGTTTCATGATTAATTAATTGATTGGGGTTTAACGCCGTTTTCAACAATTTTGAAGTCTATAAGGGGGCCCAGTTCACCAACTCATACTTTTCCTGGTTTGCTCACACCAGTACTCCACATAACATACTTTCCAAGCAACTGGCTGCTTTTCAACATAGACTGTTAGCCTGTTAGCCCATTGGTGAAAGAGGAATGACGCTTATCACAGTGACTTTTGTCAAACTTCGGAAAGAATGTTGGCCGAGCTGGGGTTCGAACTCATACAGAATTTGCCGAGTACATTTAGAACATGAATTGGTTGACTGACATTGCGACATCCGGCAATCAAAACCACATTTTACCATCATATACATACAAGATGTTTTTTCGATGAGATATCGAGTTTTATTATCACCAAAATTAGTAAATAGTCTCTCCCTTTTTTTCGAGTGAAAATATATACATTGTTATTATTTTTAGAGATATATGATATTTTAGATAGCTATATGTAAACGAAATATAGTCTAGAGTGTACCTTTATTATGAGACATTGTAATTCAAATCTTCTTACTTAAATCAGGGACGTAGATCTTGGTCCCTGCATAAATGAAACAAAATAATGAATGTATGCCATCATTTTGTACGATACATCGAGATGAAAAAACGATATATAATACTGTTCTTAAAGCATATTCAATATTCCAAATAAATAGATCGATACAATTTATGACATTATGTTTATTCATATTTACCTTTCAGAGAAGTAAAGAAGCTGTAAATTAATATTTGTCCACATATATCGTATCTGAAGCAGACGACTTTGAAAACACTGTTGCAAAAGTCGTTTTCTGCAGAGGTGCTTGAAAGCGTCTAAAAGGTGGAAAAGGGTCTAGAAGCTGTTTATTGGTTGGCTAATAATTATCTCCGTAATCACCCGAGTTATATGACTATCAATGAAAACTGATCCGTCAGGGGCGTAGCTTTGCAATAATCAATGTGTAGGTCGTCTCGTGAGAAAACCAACAGTTTGGACTCTGCGTAAAGTGTCGACCCGGATCAGCCTAAGCATGCCACGCATGCCTACCCGGATAGACACTTTTCGCCTCCTGTGGATTTTCTGTTTCAGGAATCACTACTCTATACATATATCCCCCTTAGACGGAATGTGTCGGCTAGATCAGTCTGCGCGGAGAGCGCAGGCTGATCTGGTCGATACATTACGCAGATGTCTATCGCCGCAGCTGTATTTTGGGGCATTTTGAGAAAACATGTGTAGGCACGCGCCTACAGTGCCTAAAGGGAGCTACGCTCCTGTCCGTACCTCTTAGTGAACTATAAACGGCGATCATAGTGGAGTGCATTTGGACAAGGCACACTTCCGAGCCTAGTACTGGTTTGTTTACCAAGGGAACATGAATAAGTGAACTGTTGCCGCGATATTAGTGAAATGAGCCGTCCAGCGAGAAAACCAACATTATGGCTTCTGTGTCATGTATCGACCCAGATCGATCCGCGCAGACTAATTCGGGCCGACACATTCCGTCTCAAGGGTAATAGAGGTATAGAGTAATTATTCCTGAAACAGTTTTCCCGCGGGACGGCTCAAATAATGTTGAAAACGGCGTAAAATTCGAACAAATCCCGAGATGAGAATCCAGTACTATAGGCTAGAACATTTGCAGTACCCATGTGCACCCTCGTACTGGTCCTAAATACCGACGTTATACCACTCGACTCGCCGATTGTCCGAAAGTAGACCCTTCCATGTTCAAAATCGGGCGAACCCATTTTCCATGTAATATTTTTTTGTTAATAATTTGATACGTAAAAGGCAACCACTGCTGATGCCAGGTTAGCCAGTTCGTAATGAACTGTGTCAACTTAATCTGTTTTTGTTTTTTTCACCCTGGTTTTGTTTGCAAAATCCTTATTATTGCCAATTGGCGCATAAAGAGTTAATACATTCAATGGTGATATCCCTATTTGACTTGACTTATTATCCAATTTCGCCTCATCTTCGTATTACAGATTCAATGTATTGATCAAATGTCGACTCTTCTTCAGGTTTCGCGTTCCTATTAGTTGTGTGTTGTTTGGTACCCGACGTGCGAAGTGACTGTCACGGGGGAGATGCATGTCCGTGCACACCGAACGTAGGGAATGGCGGATATTTCCCGAAACACGCCCTGAAATGGACCGAATTTGAGACTTTAGTACGTACTTCTAATTATAGTCAGCAGCATTATCATTATAATTATCAGCATCGTTACAATATCGAGGGCTTGGCGTGAAACAGTTGTAACTTAAATTGGTATTTTTTTTACCAAGGTTAATCACCTCGCCATAAAGTCCTAATAAGCGTTAAATCATTTTACTTGGTAAACAATGGAAATTTAGAAACTCAGAACGAGCAATGGCACCTAAATTTGCATTGTTTACAAGGGGGTCAAAATTGCCCCTAAACCAGGGTTTTCAAAATAGGTTTTTAGTTACAACCGTTTCACACCAAGTCCTCGATATCTCGTTCCTGGTTCGATCCCGTCCCTGCTCGCAGAGTTCCGATAGAGTGCCCTATCACGAGGCACCTTTCCTAATCTAGTAAAGTGGTTGTTAGTCCCCGGGGGTTCAGGTATAATTATTTCGCCTCCCAGGAAATTCTAGCAATTCCATTGGTTAAAGCGTGTCACGTGCAGACCCCCTATATTTCTATAGGGGGTGAGTAAATTCCATAAGGGGTGAGTAAAGTAAAAAAGTCAGTACAAATGTTGGTTTTCGTAAAGTGGCTCTCAAATATTACCAGTTACCCAGAAATAAATGAAATGAATTGAAATAAATGTGTTCATGTTGAACCGGTGTATTTTTTTAAATAATATATCTATTCCAATTCTTTAATCAATATTGATAGATCTTTTACTCATGACGTCATATGATGCTACCAACACATATCAACAAGTTAGTACTATGTTTTGCATTACATGTGACTTTTCACATGTATGTATGTGAGTCTCAATATATCGCTGTTACATATTGCATTGTAGGATGCGAACAGTCAAAGTATAAAATCGCATTCCTGGTACAGAAACCTGGACTAATATGTGTGTAATTAGAAAAAGGTCAATTTCCTTTTCTTCCTTCCTCCTTCTTCCTTCTTCCTTCTTCTTCTTTTCTAAGTTTCAACATTAACTCTTTCAGCGCCAAAGGCAATATTGAGGTTTTTGCAAACAATGCAGATTCAGGTGAGTCAGCTCGTAACGAGCTGTCTCACCTGAAATCAGCACTGTTTGCCTTTTAGTTACCAAAATAGTCCAAAACTTTCATAAATTGAGAAATGGACACACCCGATTTTGAACATGGAAGAGTCTACTTTAAACAATTCGGCGCTGAAAGAGTTAAGCCCTAGTTTTACTTAATTGAGATTATACCTCTCTATATTTATTTCCATAGTTCCCGTTTTGACTTTGAGCTCTAAGACGACCAGTAGCCGGAGTATCTGAAGTTGTGAAACCTCAACCCTTTCCCACACATGACAAACCGGCAGCCGACGTCTTAGAAACATTCTAAGCACACATATGAAAACTCTCTTTAAACCAAACTTAAAACATTTAACTCTTTCAGCGCAGAATTGTTTAAAGTGGACTCTTCCATGTTCAAATTCGGGCGACTCTATTTCATATGTTATAAGAGTTTCGTAATATTTGGATAACTACAAGGCAAACAATGCTGATTTCAGGTGAGACAGCTCGTTACGAGCTGACTCACCTGAATCAGTATTGTTTGCAAAAAGCTCAATATTGCCTTTGGCGCTGAAAGAGTTAAGAGAGATGAAAATATTATGACAAAATGAGAAATTGTTCATTAAGAGCAATTTCTCCTATTGCCACAATGTTTTCCAAAGTCGTCTGCTGAAGAGGCGTCAGAAAGCGTCTGTATGTGGGAAAGGGTTGGACCACTCGGCAAATCCCGTGAGCTTAGCGAATATATCAACCTTCTTCTGTATTTTACAAGAGAGCTAAAATCTTCAGTTTATCCTACCACACAAAATAAGGAATTTATATTAGACGACTTTTACAACATCTACTTTAGACCAATATCCCCTTTTGTCACACTGTTTTCAAAAGTCGTCTGCTACAAAGGCGTCAGTCAGAAAGCGTCTGGTATGTGGGGGAAATATAAAGCTTATTCATTTTTCAATTGCGAAACAAGTTATGACTTCAGGTTATATTCATCAGTACGTAAGCCGTTTGCGTGGAAAACTCAAAAAAGCAATTCCTTTGACTAGCGAACTATGGAAAAAATATCACTCTAATCACAATATCACTCTAATCACAATATCACTATATCACTCTAATCACAATATCACTCACTCTAATCACAATATCACTCTAATCACAATATCATTATCTAAAAGGTGCTGAACTCTAGAAAATAGATATTATAGTCAGTTTTAAAACTGTGCAAAAAATGTCTTGAAATATAATTTCTTTGGTTCCCGTTCTGACTTTCAGTTTGTAGACGGCCAATCGATGGAGTATTTCGAATTGTACAACCTAAAACCCGAGGGTCAATTCCCAGATCTTACCAAGGTTATCTATCGATGGATGAATCCCGGGACAGACCAGTATA
>JASEVX010000013.1:29989996-30114826 GCA_031761405.1 Serripes groenlandicus | reverse complement strand
GGCTCTAGGTGATCTAAAAAAAAGAAGAAAAAATCCAGAGCTCTAGATAAGAGGCGTTTTGCATGTTCTAAAATCCTTATTTGATGCTTTAACCCTATGATTGATTAATTGATTGGGGTTTAACGCCGTTTTTAACCATTTCTCAGTTATATCACGGCGGCCAGTTCACCTTCTCATGCATTTCCTGGTTTTCTCACACCAGTACTCCACACAACAATCTTCCCAAGTAACTGGCTGCTTTACCACATAGACTTGGCCAATTGGTGGAAGACGAATGACGCATGTCGCATTGACTTTTGTCAATCGTCGGAAAGAAAGTTGGCTGAGCCGGGATTCAAACTCACAACCCCTGGATTGACAGCCCACGTCGCTACCGACTGAGCAACCGGGGCTCGGCCCTCTAACCCTATGGTGTGTGTACTCAAAAGAATTGTCAAAAGGATCGTCTGAATGAGATTTTCCTGGATTATAAGAGAGATATTTTGGGGAAAACAGCTGTTTACCCCTCCTGGACCTCTGTTGTCATCCTGACAAAGTTTCAATATTTTCAAGTTAAAAATGCAGCCTCCAGTGTTAACACGGCAATCGGTTAATTTTGAAAACCCTGGACCTATTGGTTGATCCAATATGTCCCATATTCGAAATTGACCTAGATATCATTAAGACAAACATTCTTACACAATTTCAAGCTGCTGAAGCAAAAATAAAGGGTGTAATTAAACTGGATAACGTTAATTGGATTGAAATTTGGCCTTTATCCGATGATAGCAGGTGATCAATGGTTTGTTATTCAAATGACTTTAAAACGTGCAAATGAACAATTCTGACGTATAATTAATTAAACCTGGTATCTTATTTTTAAACTGACATTTTGTTTAATTGAAAGAAAATTTTGTTTTTAATTTTTTTCCGGCTCCCCTTGCAGTAGTTGGAAAGATATTAGAATGAAACATAACCCACAATACCACTGTAATGACCTTTAAATAAAACCGAGTTTTAACAGCTTATTTAGTCTACATGTACATATATATGACATCCTTAACCCATTCAAAACCACATACAACAAATCTGCAGAAGACATCTTTTTGAAAACCACTTTCTATAAACAGAAGTATAAATGAATCATGTTTAAAACATCATGAGGATAATGAGAAATTGCTCACAATGTTTTCAAAAGACCCTAGAAATGTGTCTGCAAGAGGTATAGCTAGTTACTAAGTTAGCGAAAAAAACTTATCTCTCACGAAAACCACTTTTAATATGACTTTAAAGCCCATGTAACCAAATTTTTTCATTAAATATCACTTCAACAACACATGTTAAATGGATTTTTAACAAATTAAATCTATTTTTTAACATTATTTTGTACTTATTATCGAAAAATATGTATTTCGGGATCGGCATAGGCTTAAACCCATATAAAATGTGTAGATTATGCTGGTGGAACGGAAATATGTTGTCTTATTGTTGACGGGAAAAATAGAACGAATAGTTTAATATTAATTGACGATAAAAAAGAAAAAATAGTTTTATAGTCATATATATAGTTGTTTTCGTGAGCAGATTCTATTTATTTATATGCGTTTTAGCCTAGGCCACCCTGTAATTTTTCTATTTCGTGATAATAAGTACAAAAACACTATTACAAACTGTTAAAATGTATTGTAATATGTTCATGAATGTGCTAATATGTTAATAAATAAGAAAAAATATGGTTATATGGGTGTTATAGTCATATATTATAAAGTTGTTTTCGTGATATTCAAGTTGTTTTCGCTATCTAGCTATACCGGTCTGCAAGTGGGAAAGGGGTAACCGGTGGCTCATCTCAAAGGCTAGTACAGTTTCTGTACTCACAATGTTATTTTATATTTTGGCTGATCGCATCCGATTCCAAGTACAGGCGTCAACATGAAAAATCTGTAAGAGACATTTAGGTAAGCATTTTGTGTGCACTTTTAACTGCATGAAAAAGCATAATCCGAGACTTCTCTGACCCTAAAAGCCTTTTTTTTTTTTTGCGGCCTACACATGAAGACAAAATATCAAAAATCGTAAATTTAAGGGCTATTTAGGGTCAGAGAAAGCACGGATTAGACAAAGCAATAATGTAATATATCAAAATATTGAGACTACTGATAATCAAAGGCTAGATAAGTATGATATGTGGTCTCCTCCTCAGTCCTGCATTACAATATTACCCTTCATAATGAAGTTCATATGCTACTTTTTTCACCCTTTTTTTGCAAGACAATTCTAATCAATGCTAACAAGTGTAAAGAGCAGAAAAAAGATTTAAGACATTTGATATTTTGCCCATGTATATAACTATCAGTTTAAACTTTAAATGTGTATTCAAGTATACAATGTTACACTGTTACAGAAAGTTTAAATATAAACTATTTTTAATCTCCTTTTCGACTCCTGATTTGTTCTGTTTTATCAATTCGTCATTTTGACCGTCACCCGTTGAAGGAGCGAAACTAATTAGGACGAAAGTACCATAAGAATGTATGTTTTACGTGCAAATCAGAATAAATTATTTTCAAACAACTACCTTTACATATACACCGGCTTATCTTAAAGCGAGCACAAACAATCAATAGTTTACTTTATCAGCTTTATTAATTGAGTACAATTGAACTTGACCCCACTATCTAGTACATTACACTCCAATACATACATGTATACTCTTGAAGTGAATTGTGTTTAGATCGGAAATGAAAATTGTGTGCATAATTAACTCAAAATACCTTTGTTCTTAGGCTTAATAAGTGGAATGGTTTAAGTAAAGCATATAAAAGTGTAATTCTTTAAATGCTAATATTGAAATATTAGTTTGAGAACTATTCATTATTAATTTGAATCCAAGTTCGGAAACGATAAAACAATACATATCCTTACAAGTTTTCTTCCGTCAGACCGGAAGTCTAGAAAATCAAAATGGTTGTAGCCACAGACTCGGTGAGTGACAGGTCATAAAAAAATTACGAAACATAAACAAAACCGAATTGGATACACTTACCAGTCCGCGTCACGAATCAACACCACAATGGCCGAACTAGAAAAAGTACCAAACGACAATGGTGACCTTCAGGAGAGTGAAGACTCTGAAATGTATGACGACGTCGATATGTCCAGAGAAGGTGTAAACATGTTACTCAACAACCAGTTTGATGATGCCTTTAAATTATTCCAAAAACACAAGTATGTTAATATTCTTTTAGAAGAAACTCTAGTATATAATTGTTTTCCATGTACAAGAACTGTCATCTGCCCCTGTTTAATTTGTCAAGGTACAGTCAAGTTACCCTTAACGGATCAGTAACGAAACAACGTAGTGCATAAAAGAAACGGTCAATATTTCGGATTTTTTTTTGTTTATAGTCCACAAGTAAAGTCATATTCCTTTAAGTTGAAATAAGCTTTTTCAGTTTTAGTGCAGAAACAGCTGTACAGACCATTGTTTACCAGTATGAGTTATTGATGCATTACCGGATCAATAGGGGATCACATGACGTTCTGATATCAGGGGTCATCTCAAGCAACATTTCGGTATAGCTAGATAGCGAAAACAACTTGGCTGTCACGAAAACAACTTAATATATGACTATAAAAGTCTTATAAACATATGTTTTCTTATTTATTAGCATAGTAGCACATTCACGAACATATTACAATACATTCTAACAGTTTGTAATAGTGTTTTTGTACTTATTATCCCGAAATAGAAAAATTACAGGGACGCCTAGTCTAAAACGCATATAAATAAATAGAATCGGCTCACGAAAACAACTTTATAATATATGACTATAAAACCCATATAACCATAATTTTTCATATTTATTAACCTATTAGCACATTCACGAACATATTACAATACATTTTAACAGTTTGTAAAAGTTTTTTGTACTTATTATCAAGAAATAGAAAAATTACAGAATGGCATAGGATAAAATACATATAAATAAATAGAATCAGCTCATGAAAACAACTTTTTATAGTTGTATAACGGCCATATTTAACCATATTTGTTCATCATTTTTAATTTAACAGCACATGCACGAACATATTACAATACATTTTAACAGGTTATAATAGTGTTTTTGTACTTATTATCGCGAAATAGAAATGACTTGGTCTACGAAAACAACTCTCTAACGAAAATGACTTGATATAAGAAATCAACTTCTCTAACGAAAACGACTTTCCCCACGAAAAGGACTCCTCTACCGTAAATTGACTTGTCCTACGAAACAACTTAAGAGTTCCGATTGCAATTTTTTATTTCAAGATGCTTTGATGACTATTTAATGAAAGTTTGGTTACATGGGTTTTAAAGTCATATAAAACGTTGTTTTCGTAGGCTGCTATGATAATATAAAGTTGTTTTCGACTTTTCGTAGGCTGATAGGCTTACTGCACTGTCATGAATCGGATTGAATGTGTAACATCAGTTCTTATAAGTGAATTTAATTACACTTAAAAGTTAATCAAATAAATCAATTAATAATAAATCATTTGTTCCTATTTTACCGTCAATTAATATTTAACTATTCGTTCTATTTTACCCGTCAACAATGAGACGACATATTTCCGTTCCACCAGCATAATCTACGCGTTTATATGGGTTTTAGCCTATGCCGATCCCGAAATACAAATTTTTCGATAATAAGTGCAAAATGATGTTAAAAAACAGATTTAATTTGTTATAAATCCATTTAACATAATTATGTTGTTGAAGTGATATTTAATGAAAAAGTTTGGTTACATGGGTTTTAAAGTCATATAAAAAGTTGTTTTCTTGACAGATAAGTTGTTTTCGCGAAAACAACTTGTTTTCGCTAACTAGCTATACACAAACCCGTCATCTCAAGCAACATTTTAGCTGTCCAAACTTCTGCTGTTATTGTACAAGTTGAATTTTATCTGACAGCAGATTTTTATTGATAGATTTCCGATTTAATCACTAGCATAAATTCCGGCAACGGCTAAATTGTACGAACATAATTTTGAGAAAACCCTTCAGACTCGGTCATGGAAACAAAATGGTGATCCGCTAATGGTAACTTACCCAGCTTTTCTATTATAAATAGCTTCAGTTTTAACATGCAAAGACAAATGAGAATGATCATTTGTTACAATTCAATAGGAGTATGTATTTGTCTTTCATAAAATTTCAAAATAAATAACTTACATAATAATGATAATTAAGATCGCTAGCTGTTCCCACGAAAAACACATGAATTCTTCAAGCAAGGTAGAAATAACTGGGTCACGTAAACACTTGTATCCGGCGTTCAGATAATACGTATGAATTTGAAGTCCGACAAGCAATATATTTTTTGTGTATTTAAATAATACTATAAAGTACTTACCTGCCAATTTATACACAACAATCTTGTCTAATGAATTAGTAAGCTTGTCTTGAACATTAAAGTGATGCGCTATTGTCGTATTGGTTATGATCAGCTAAGGGTTACTTGACTGTATGTAGATACCATGTATAACTTTATAACTTGAATAAATAAAAACATGTAGTCATGTACTGTGCGTTTCATTATCACTTCAGTATACATGTATATGCAATATGTAACTGCGATTTATTGAGACTACTGTTAAATTATATTGAAAGAGCTTTGGTATTTAAAAATGGGGGAGGGGCATACATTTCCTTTACTGTTTCCATGTCCCAAACCATGACAGTGACACACTACTAGGGATTACATCCTGTTGGTCAGTCTGTCTGTCACACTTTCTCTCACGCTTTACATATTGCGAATGACAGATGACACAGTCATATTAAACTGGTCATTTTGTCACCGCAAACATCTTGGTTGAAACAATTCATTTATCATTCTGTAAGATGTATCTTTTGAACATCTATTAGTCACATTGTAACCAATGAATTTAATTTTATGATGCTTAGATTGATTCGTATTGCAAGATGAGTGGTCCAACCTTTCACAAATGTAGATACATTTTGACGCTTTTGTAGCAGATCATGACATTTGAAAATATTGTGGTTAAAGGCGAAATTGCTCATAACTTATTAACTAGCCATTGCTACATTTGCCACAACGTTTTCAACTCTTGCTCCTTCAAAAACTGTTTATTTGACATGCTTACTAGCAGTTGTAAACATTGACTGATTGAAACTGAATGGAATGCAAGCAGGTGTTGAATTGCTTTGAAAAATTTACTAGACTAAGAGTGAGAGATGATCTGTTGAGTCTATCTAAAACTTAAAACTTGTTCCTCGAATGATGTCTCTGGATGTCCGCTGTTTAATTAAAACATAAGTTTACAAAAAACATAAACAAGTGTGTTGTATTATGATTGTGAAACAAGTTCTAGCTTCCTGCAGATTTTACCAGTACTTACCGGTAAGCCTAATAATGGTTACTCTGCCTGTAAATGAGTCTTCAACTATTTGTGGTTCTCTGACTTTATTAACCTTTTCCCTCATATAGACGCTTTCTGACGCCTCTGCAGCAGACGGCATTTTGAAAACATAGTGACAAAAGAAGAAATTGCACAAAACATGCAATTTCTCCTTTTGCCACAATGTTTTCCACTTTTTGTCATAGGTTATCCATTCAATTATAGAGATTTTCTATTTTCTGACAAAATATGTCAAAGTCGTCTGCTGCATAATTGTCGTATGAGGGAAAGAGTTAACTGTAATTGCCATCTCAAAAAATGCATACAACAGAGCTCTAGATATAAGAAGAGTATTTCACATCCCCAAATCCCTAAATGTCCCTCAAATCAAATGTTGTTGGTACTCAAAAGAATCGTCTAAGTGAGACGATTCTTTTGAGTACCCACAATGTAGGGTTTGGTTAAGTCATAAGGGAGATATCGTTGGATAAACACCAGTTTACTCCTCCTTATCTAAACCTCTGATACAAGGAATGGATATTGTAAACATGATTTTATTAGTCGCCGGGCAGAAGCCCGCGACTTCTATTTTTAATAGCTTTTCGGAAATCACATGGGAGGGCGGCTTATTATTAGAAAGAAACAAATCTAGATGATTTGAACATATTACAATTGTGGTTGTTTACGAACACTAATAAATGACACATCTAAAATGAAATAAATATTCCGATTTTTTAATGTTTGCAGTTTTTTTTATTTCACTCGCATTTAAGTTTTTTGTCTTATTTACGAAGACAAAAGTGGTCCCTTCAACTTCAAGACGTGAACCAACACCCCCTAATGCAGACTCTTATGTGTCATCATTGAGGTCAATTTCGGATTCTCCTTTTAATAGCAATTTTAACTTACTAAATGTTGTTTTCATGTTCAAAGAGATGTCTTGATTTGTGTAGAATTCATTTAATAATGTTAATCCATGAATATCTAAAGTAGGAACTGTTTCTAAGCTAAATATAGACCCTATTCTGTTGTGTAGTTTCGTGACCTTTAACATCGATTTTCGCGCATGCGCATTTCGATATGAAAAAGCGAGTGATATTATTTTATTTACGACAAGTACAAGACGAATGTTTGACGCAAAGCGTCAAAGAGAAGCCGCAATATTTCGTTGTACATGTAGAAATAAGAAAAAAAGAACATTTTTAAATCCACAAACAATAGAACAATTTAAACTGTAGACGGTAATGCTGATATATTTCTCCTTTTGAAGACTTTTGTGTGTTTTCTTCAAATTACCTCCCTTTAAAGCAATACCAGGATATTTACCTTGTGATTCGAATAAGATTGACAAACATTGAAATTATATGAATGAATGCTATTATTTAAATAAGTAACAACAGCAAAATTAAATTTAAGCCAGATAAATGTGTACACATTTCGTTAATTTTTTATAGATACCCTAATGTATAGGTATGAATATAAACTTTATAAGCAAATGTTTTCATTTCAACGTTCCTAATGTTTGAATAGACTAAGGAAAGTCAAGAATACATAAATAAATCAATGCAGTCTTTTCCGGCGACATTGATGCCTTGCATCAACTTTCTCTTGTCACTATTTTATATAACCCCTGGTATGGCCTGTTTCAATAAGGGATGCAGTGCCAATGACGGCAATGAGGCTAGTTAAAAATCAAAAGAATGCACCTATTTTAACAGTTGAACCCTTTCCCACATGTATACAACAAATCGGCAGCATACGACTTTGAAAACATAGTGACAAAAATCTGAACAATCTCTGAAAAAAGATAGCTTAAATTTTGTTAAATAAAGTTGAAAGCATTGTGGCCAAAGGATGAATTGCTCATCTGCTGCTATTGCGTCAAAATGCGCCTGCAGTTGGGAAAGGCTTAAAATTCTCCACTCATTGATAAAAAAGGAGTAAATAAATTAATGAGCTCAACATGTATCTTGTATCATGTCTTACACAAAGTATTATTAGCCCTAGATCTGATAAAGACTGCTTTTGACTTTAAACCTGCATTGAACTCTTTCAAAATCGTACTTCTCACTTTCAAGATAGAACATCCCAGATGCTTTAACCCTTTCCCTCATATAGACGCTTTCTGACGCCTCTGCAGCAGACGGCTTTTTGAAAACATAGTGACAAAAGAAGAAATTGCACAAAACGTGCAATTTCTCCTTTTGCCACAATGTTTTTCACTTTTTGTCATAGGTTATCCATTCAATTATGGAGATTTTCATTGGATGTTTTGACAAAATACGTTCAAAGTCGTCTGCTGCAGAATTGTCGTATGAGGGAAAGGGTTAACAGCAGCCAACCAAGAAATAGATGAAAAAGAAGACACCCAAACAGTAGATAAACAGAATCATTTCAAATATATATAAATCATGTATTCAGAGTTCTAGGTAAGAAGCGTTTTTCATGCTCTATAATCCTTATTCGACCTCTAAATCCCATGTTGTGGGTACTCAAAAGAATCATCTCAGTGAGACGATTCTTTTGAGTACCCACGGCAAAGGTTTGAATGAGTGCTAAATGAGATATCATAATTATAAGAAAGACCTATTTACTCCTCCTTATCTAGTTTTCTGTGTACTAATATTTTTTCCAGAGAAGAAAGCCCATTGATGCAAGCAGGATACAGTTTTGTATATTTTATGGTAAGATCTTTTGTTAAATCCAGTCCCTCCCTTTTATTTCTTCAACTCTTTTCCACATATAGATGCATTTTGATGCATTTGCAGCTGATGACTTTTTAAAACATTGCAAAAGACGAAACTGCTCATGATGAGCAGTTTCTACTTTGTCACAACTTTTTCAACCCTGTTTAAAGTTGCATTTCTATAGAAATTCATAAAAAAAAGGAAATAAAATAACAATTGTTTTCCCTTATAATTAATAACTCATTGAAACACATTATACGCAATTATGCTGTTTATGGGATAAAGATGATTTCAGGTATGTCACAGAAAACTAACATTCTCATATTTCCTAATAGTGAAGACCCTGATCATACTGCATAAGTACATACTGATCAAGATCTTCATTATTATGAAATAAGAGAATGTTGTTTTTCTTGTGACATACCGGAAGTCATCTAATAAACAGTATAATTAGTTTAGCACTAGATAAACATTTTCTTGTAGAGCATCCACCTCGGGTGTGGGAGGTCAATGGTTTGATCCCTGGCTGGGTCATACCACATTAAAAATGGTAGTAATGGCTGCCTTCCGTGGCGCTGAAGGTTGTAGGGTTATCATTACGACTGACTGGCTGATGTCAGAATAAATGGACCAGTAGGACTGGTAACTTACCTAGGAAACTCTGTGATATAGCATTAAAAAATAGTTGAAAGCGGCATTTAATACCAAACAATAATCATTTACTTATTGTGTAAATAAGCTGATTTCAGGTATGTCACAGAAAACTGTGGAAATAAGATAATGTTAGATTTCTGTGACTTTTAAAACCTCTAGATAAACATACTTATTGTGTATACATTCATGATTGTATATGCCTCATTGAACTGAGTGTGTGGTTAAATAGATTGTTCATATATGTCTTTTTCTACATGTTATCAAAGTCATCTGCTGCAATTTTGTTGTGTGTGGGAAAGGGTTAAGAAGGGATTTTCTTCATTGTTTCCTGATTCTGAAACCATCTGTTTATTTTGTTTGTTTACACTTTCCCACATACAAAAACTTTGCAGGAGAAGACTTCGAAAACATTTCTTGAAACATGTGGAAACTCTCTTTGAATGGAAGAACAATTACTGAATAAAGTTGAAAGCATTGTGACAAAAGGAGAAATTGCTCATTTTAAGCAATTTCTACTTTTGTCACTGTTTTCAAAAGTCATCTGCTGCACAGGTGTCAGAAAGTGTCTGCAAGTGGGAAAGGGTTAAATGCACTTCCTTCAGACTTTCTCTCAGATCCATTAGCCACATGTAGCCTAGTTGTAGACACTTGACTTTTGACTTTCAAAGTAACAAGTTTCTTTAACAGACAGATCTTCTTTTGCCGCAAGTATCACAGACTGCATTCGATATTCTTTTATTAAATTGAGATTTTGGAGTATACAACAAAAGGGTTTATGGATCAAATAACTTTTCCACAAACAACAAATCTGGAGCAGACAATGTTAAAAACACTTAGGTAAAAATATATATGGAAAAAATCTTTAGATAAAAGATAAAAAATTATTGATTAGAGTTGAGAAGGACAAATTTACCCATTTCTGTTTTCAAATTGTCATCGGTTGAAGATGCGTCAAATTGCTTCCGTGTATAGAAAAGGTTTAAGGATTTAAGATATGCACCCTTTTCTAGAGCTCTATGAACAATTATACACACTTGAATATCAATAATATAGTTAAATATGATCATGATAAACAGTGTCTATTATAGGATTTACAAACTAGGGGGGAATTTTATCGGAAAATAAATTTTATGAACGTTTTTCCTTCTCTGTCTTTGTAAATAAATCCCTTTTTCCATACAAATTTAGGGGGGAATATTCAGAACAGTTTGAAATTAGCATGATCCCCTTCCTAGAATAGACACTGTTATTTCCCAAAATGTTTTAAAATTTCATCTGGTGCAGATTCCAGTAAGGGTAAATGGCTTAACTTTATGATTTTTATACAACCGTTTCTTAAAAACGGTACGTATTATGGTATGGTCATGTCCGTCCCTCCGTCCGTTCAGGTTTTCCGCACTTTTTTCTTACATACTTTGAGCTATTGAGCTTAAATTTTGTATAAGGCTTTGTAGTGATGTGTCACAGATCAAGTTCATATTTCCTGGTATTTCGTCAAATTTTGAATGAGTTATGCCCCTTTTTGGACTTAGAATATTTGTTTTCCGCACTTTTTTTCTACATGCTTTGATGTATTGAGCTGAAATTATGTATATGGCTTTGTAATCATGTGTCACAGATCAAGTTCATATTTCCTCGGATTTCGTCAATTTTTGAATGAGTTATGCCCCTTTTTTTACTTGGAATATTTGTCAATTTCTGCATGAGTTACAAAGAAGTTCCTGACGGGCGTATTATGTATCGTTTGCGGTACTCTTGTTAATCTTTCATTTGCTCTAAAAACATCTGTATTATGTCATGGGTTATTGAAAATACAGTGACATTTAGCCGGAACGAATTAATTAGGATCGGTCATATCCAATCAAACCTTTGGGAATTCAAAACCAACGAAGGACACCACCCCCCTGCACCCTGAAGACTAGCTGATCAGGATCTTTCTTATTCACCATACTGAGGGCTTGCCGTGAAACGGTTGTAACTAAAAACCTATTTTGAAAACACTGGTTTAGGGGCAATTTTGACTCATTTGTAAACAATGCAAATTTAGGTGCCATTGCTCAGAACGAGCAATGGCACCTAAATTTACATTGTTTATTAAGAAAAATGATTTAACGCTTATAAAGACTGTATGGCGAGGTGATTAACCTTTGTAAAAACATACGTATTTTAGTTACAACCGTTTCCCGCCAAGCCCTCGATACCATGATCAAACAAGGATCCTTGAAGCCTCTTGAGACCGTTTTGACGGAAAAAACTTATCATGAACTGTGTGCAATTTCATTGTAATACCAACCTTTGAGGTTAAATTTCAAAACCTACTAGGTTGATGTTTGTGTGCCATGGTCAAATAAAACAGCATCTGTTTTGATTTCTTTTTAGCAAGGCTTGATGTCGTTTGAAGAAGACCAGATGGACAAAGCCATGAAAGCCCTTGAAGAAACAGAAAAGAAATGCGAAGTTGGAGACAGTTTTGTCAAGAGTATAAAAAAGAAGTTCTCCAAGAAGAAAAAAAAAGAGGTAGATCTTCTGGATTATATTTCACACTTTTCTTCATGCAGACCCTATTATTTAAAAATATTGTAGCAAAAGGTGAACTGATCATGATGATTAATGTCTTGAACAATGTTTTCAACTTTATAATTTCAGTAATGTATCTCAACTTCATTTATAGATATTTTGCATTCTGTTTGAGCTCCATTGTTTAGCCAGTCAAGCTTTTTATGTTATGGTGAATTTTCTGTACATCTGTGTGACAACTTTTAATATGTAGCATCCTGTGAATTTCCTCTTCAAATGCCTTCAAAGCTTTTGAAATCTTACAGAAATCTGGTTGCCATGGCAACATGAAGCGTATATTTCCCTGCACTCACCTCTGAATAGATACCTTTCAAGTCATTTTGATTGGGTTAAAAATATGGCCACCATGCTTTGGTTTCATAAATCTTCTTAACCCTTTCCCACATACAGCAAATCTGCAGCAGACGACTTTGAAAATGTCTTCTCTAAAATATGGAAAATCTCTATAATTGTAGGTATAAATTAATTACTGAAAAATAATTCTCTTTTTGTCACGATGTTTTCAAAAAATTTCTGCTGTAGATTTGTCAAAAAGCGTCTATAACTGGGAAAGGGTTAAATGGGTACTTACTCTGAGCATGTCATGACTTTCTGTTAACCCTTTCCCTCATATAGACGCTTTCTGACGCCTCTGCAGCAGATGGCTTTTTGAAAACATAGTGACAAAAGAAGAAATTGCTCAAAACAAGCAATTTATCCTTTTGCCACAATGTTTTCCACTTTTAATCATAGGTCATCCATTCAATTAAAGAGATTTTCTATCTTTTGACAAAATATGTTCAAAGTCATCTGCTGCAGAATTGTCGTATGAGGTTTCGAAAGGGTTAATGCATCCTAATGATCCTATCATTAATTAATTCTTTACTTTATATGTGTTAATCAATAGAATGAATGAGAGACATATAAATAAAAAGATGCGAATCACCACAATATCTCCCATATTGCAGGTATGTCCAGAATCCGTTCATAATCCTTGTTCTGCATGGCCCCTTTAAAATAGGAAGCGTCTGAGCAGATGCTTTTGGAAAACAAAGTGGCAAAGGAGAAATCACTCAAAATAAGCAATTTCCCCCTCTGCCACAAGTTTTCAAATCTATTTTAATATGAAAAAGTCATTTATGAAGGTAATTTAAACAAAAATCCAATATATTTTCAACATTGTTTGATGCAGATTTTACACCTAATTTATATTTCACACACACTATGACAATTATTGATATTACGTATATTTTCAGGGAGTGCTAAGCCTAGAAGACAAAATACAGCGACAAGTCATCGTCGGGGACTCTCTTCTTTATCAAGCTATTCTAGTCTTCACTGGACAGGACATATCTAGTTACATCAAAGGAGGCTGGCTCTTACGAAAGGCATACAGAATTTATGAAAAACTTTTTAAAGAAGTCACTAATTTACGGGAAAAACCCAAGGGCAAACTTATACCACAGCAAGCTGGTTCTAGCGGAAGCTTGAACTCATCCGAGGGACCATTTGACGGGAATGAAAATGAAATCCCGAAAGAGGTGCTGGATCGCTTACAAGGGGCGGTTAACTTTGGTTACGGAACATTTCAGATTTGTATATCAATGATACCACCAAAGATTTTGAAGGTTATAGAGTTTCTAGGATTTGACGGAGATAGGCATGCTGGACTAATCGCCCTTAATTATACCTGTTACTCTACAGATATGAAAGCCCCGCTAGCCACCCTGGGATTACTTTGGTACCATACAGTATTACGACCATTCTTCGCATTAGATGGAGCAAATGAATACGATGCAGGTAATATGACCTTCATTCCACTGATTTCCTTCATCTTTAACCACATACAAAAAAATCTGTAGCATATGACTTGGAAAATATCTTGGCAAAGTCGTAGAAAAACTATATATTTGAAAATATAATTATTGAATAAACTTCTTTTTGGCAAATGAAAAAAATGCTCAATATTTTTTTAAAAGTCGTCTGCTGCAGATGTTTTAAAGATATTGCTTGTAATGTATCAGTTAATCTTTCTCACATACAACCCAACTGCATCAGACGACTTTGAATGCATACATGTAGGAAAGATCATTGGAAATCTATATATATTAAAGGAAAAGTATTGAATAGAGTTAAAAACATTGTGACAAAAGGTTAGATTGCTCAATGTTATGAGAAGTATGTTCTTTTGTCACCATGTTTACAAAATTTGTGTGCTTTTGAAAATTAATTTGGCACAGATGTTCCATGGGTGACCTTCTACCAAGATTGTTCAAATTTTACCAATCCGTTAAAAAACATCGCTGCCAACGGGCGTAGCTTGTTTTCTTTATACATGTACATGCATATATTTTATAAATCATATATTAGTATATATCAATTATAGTACATTGTATAGTAAAAACTATTTGTCACAAATATTTCTTTGGTGGCCCTCTACAATGATTGTTCAAATTATTCCAATCTGTTGGAAAAACATGGCACTTAGGGCGTGCATGGTTTTCCTTACATATGGTGAAAACTTTTTTTTTTTACCCAAATGTTACTTGTGTGACCTTCTATCAATATTGTTGAAAAACAGAGGGTGGAGCTTGTTTTCCTGATACATGTATGTGTATATTATACCGTAGTTAAATTTAGTTAAAATTTAAATACCTTCTTGTACACAAGAATTGACTCGATTTGGAAATAATTTGGCACAATTGTTCTTTGGCTGATATATAAAAAGATGGATAAAATCTTTCAGATCCGTTGAAAAACATGGCAACCAGGAAGGGATGCTTGTTTCCCTTGTATGCATATACATTTAGTAAGAACGATGGCCAATTTAGGCTCATTATGGACCTCTTGTTATTTATAGATATTTTCCATAGTTATGTCTCAACTGTTCTTGATTTGTTGTATGCACAGGATTACGTAAGGAGGAGTAAACTGGTCTTTTCCCAACAATATCTCTCTCAGGGCCTGCTCTGGGTTGAATTTTTCTTTCGCCACCACTTTCGCCACATTGAAATAAAGTTCGCCACTTTTGAATTTTAGGAGCCACTTTTAATTTTTAGGAGCCATTCATTTTCGCCAATCTCATCAATGGGTCCAATAATTGTTTGTACTCGCCCATAATTAAATAGATTTTTCCCAATCAAAAATGACAAACTTACATTGTCATTAAATCATGAAAGGCCTACGTTGATCGTTTTTTCCTGCTACTTTTTATTTCAGGTTGTGTGGAAGCAGAAAACTTGATAGAAGAAAAAAAGGATACTTTTCCAAACTCCTGTCTTTTCTTATTCTTCCAGGGAAGAATACAAAGGCTTCGGGTGAGTGCTTGGATTAACCCTTTCCCTCATACAACCATTCTGCAGCAGACGACTTTGAACAAGTTTTGTCAAAAAATAGAAAATCTCTATAATTGAATGGATAACCTATGACTTAAAGTGGTAAACATTGTGACAAAAGGAGAAATTGCTTGTTTTGAGCAATTTCTTTTTTTGTCACTGTGTTTTCAAAAGCCGTCTGATGCAGAGGCATCAGAAAGCGTCTATATGAGGGTAGGGTTAATTTTAGGAAAGAGTCTATAAGTAGTGAATGCATCGTTGTGACAACGTTATTGCTTACAATATTTTCAAAAGCATTTTGCTACATGATGTCTGAAATAGGCTATGCTCAGGCAGAAGGGATGTAAATGTTTTTTGTTGCAACAGATCAAATGAGAAAGGTAACCGAAAAGGCAAGCCTGGTACGTCGTAATACCCAAATCACTCACTCAAATATATTGAATTTTCTTTTTGCCAGAAAGCAACAGACCTGTCCTTAGAAAAATACAACCAAGCTTTCAAGGCTGCTAATGGACAAAAGGAATTGGAATTGATGTGTCAGTATGAAATAGGTAACACAGCTTTTTTTTTTTAACAGTTTCCTCATATAGACACTTTCTGAGTACTCTACGGCAGACAGCTTTTTGAAATCATTGCAACAAAAGAAGAAATTGCTCAAATGAGCAATTTCTCTTATTACCATGATTTCAACTCTATTCAATTGATGTTCTTTCTTTTAAAGGGAGTTTCCTTTTTTTTCCGGGTATGTTTTCAAAGTTGTCTGCTGCAGATTTGTTGTATGTGGGAAAGAATTATTTTCTGAGTACCTCATTATTATGTTATGCGGACTCAAAAGAAGTCTCTCGCTGAGATTATGGATTTGAGTACTAAAACATACGTTTTTATTAACCCTTTCCCTCATATAGACGCTTTCTGACGCCTCTGCAGCAGGCGGCTATTTGAAAACATAGTGACAAAAGAAGAAATTGCACAAAACATGCAATTTCTCCTTTTGGCACAATGTTTTCCACTTTTAGTCATTCAAGGTAATCCATTCAATTATAGAGATTTTCTACTTTTTGACAAAATATGTTCAAAGTCGTCTGCTGCAGAATTGTCGTATGAGGGAAAGGGTTAAGGAATAACCCTCTCCCAAATTTTGAAAGCTTTGTTACGGTCTACTTTTAAAATGATGGCGTCAAAATGAAAATTATTCATTATGAGCAATTTCTCTTTTTGCTGAAATGTTATCAAAAGTATATATTAAAGTCAAAATGCATATAAGGTTAACTGTTAGTCAATGCTAAAATGTAAAGATTTTGAATGTATTTGTAATAACATGCACATTGTTAAATCCTGTTTGTTTCGATACAAAAGGTGTAAACAGACATCTTGAAACATACTTGCTTCCATTTTCACAGTTTGCTTTTAAAATGACATGTATAAAAAGGTACATTGGTGTAACTTTAATTTTCGACGTTATTGGTTGGATATAATGAGAGTTGACTGTATTGGATTTTAAACCCTTTCCCTCATATATAAACGCTTTCAGACGCCTCTGCAGAAGACGGCTTTTTGGAAACATGTCAACAAATAAGAAATTGCTCAAAACGAGCAATTTCTCCTTTTGTTGCCATGTTTTCAACTCAATTCAATTATTGTACTTTTGGGTATGTTTTCAAAGTCGTCTGCTGCAGACTTGTTGTATGTGGGAAAGGGTTAATCTTTTAATACTATTCTGTTTTGTTTTATTTCATTAGCCTGGTGTAACATGATGAAGTTGAATTGGAAAGATAGTTTGGCAGCCTTTGGAAGGTATGTTCTTGTACAGTTTATACTTAATAATAGGAAGTTAGCTAAACGTTTTTGTATTTGTATAAAGCAAAGGGTCTTGTTCTCCCATTATCAATGTCTCAATGGTGTAGTGGTTAGAATGTCTGATTCAGGAGCTGGAGAACAGGGTAAGATCCCCGGCTGGGTCATACCAAAGACTTTTAAAACGGTAATAATGGCTTCCCTCCTTAGCGCTAAGGGTTGTGGGGTTAGCGTTACGACTGATTCCCTGGTATCAGGACAAATGAAAATACAGCTATTTATACCCCCAGATACATAGTATATGGGGGCTATATAGGAGTCACGCTTGTCAGTATGTCCGTCATTCAGTCCGTGGCACGGTCCGTTGGTCTGTGGACATTTCTTGTGAACACTATTTTTCAGCAACCCTTGGTCAGAATTCAATATAACTTCACAAGAATGATTGATACCAAGCCTAATTGTGCATATTGTTGGCATGTTGAACTGGAATTATTTTTAAATGAGTTATGGTCCCTTGAATTTCTCATACATATGTATATTGTCAGGCACCAGCTGGGGGTATTCATCACCTTCAGTGATATTTCTAATTTACCCAGGCAAAAAGCGGCTTAAAACGCCATTCATAGTATTCTCAACTAATTATAAATTCACAAACTGAGTTAACTGTCACAATTTATGTATTAACTCTTCCCAACATATGACAGACATATGACAGATCTACAGCTTATTACTGTTATTGAGGTGAAAATATGGAAAACTATATAAATGAAAGTATCAATATTAAATGAATTTGTAAACATTACGGCAAAAGCAGAACTCTTTCATTATGGGTAAGTTCTCTTTTTGTAGCAATGTTTTCAAAAGTCTTCTGATGCACAATTTGTCAAAATGGGTCTGCAATACAGAAAAGGTTATGTTAAAAGCACGAAAACTATGATCAAATTATTCATCTCCAATAAATGCTTCTATTCTTAGCCAGAAATTGCTCACAATGAATAATATCTCCTTTTGTCATAGTATTTTCAAAAAAAATCTGCTGAATAATGTATCATAATTGGTCGGTAATCGTGAAAAGGTTAAGGTCAAAGATAGGAACACTGCACGGTCAAATATATCATCTCCAATAAACTCTTCTAAACATAGCCATAAAAAATAATATGGCATATTGCATATATTTGAACTTTATTTGTTAGTTACACCTCTATCAGCAGCCAACTTATATATAGCAGACAAATAAAGGTTAAACAAAACAACATTTTCTTCTTAATATTACTTATATTAAGCAGCCACCTGTGTTTAGCAGCTACATCTAAATTCTTGACTCTCGCTTTGGTGGCTGCCTAAGACAGGTTTGACTGTTATTTGTATTGGTTTTGTTGTACATTGTATTCAGCCGAGCCCCGGTAGCTCAGTCGGTAGCGACGCGGGCTGTCAATCCAGGGGTTGTGAGTTCGAATCCCGGCTCGGCCAACTTTCTTTCCGAGGATTGACAAAAGTCAATGCGACATGCGTCATTCCTCTTCCACCAATGGGCTAAGTCTATGTGGAAAAGCAGCCAGTTGCTTGGGAAGATTGTTGTGTGGAGTACTGGTGTGAGAAAACCAGGAAATGCATGAGTAGGTGAACTGGCCGCCGTGATATAACTGAGAAATTGTTAAAAACTGCGTTAAACCCCAATCAATCAATCAATCAATCAACATTGTATTCATGTATTTAAATTATCAATTTACTTTATTTAGGTTGAAGGCAGAAACCAAATGGTCCAAATGTTACTATGCCTACATGGAGGCAGGTATGTGTTTTTGTTTGTATGGTTGAAGAGTTCACCAGGAAAATCAACTGGAGTGCATTTGCAAACTGTGTAGAACCAGATGCATCTGCATACATATATACATAGTTTGATCAGACTCTACGCTGTTTTTGAATTATCATCACTTTGATTTAAGAAATATCTGACAAGCAGTGTACAGTTAAACCTGTGCTAAAGACCACCTGTGTTAAGCAATTCCCTGTCTATAGCAACCCCACTTTTAATTTCCCACTTTATCATTTGTTTGCATAAAGGACCCTGTAATTAAAGACCACCTGTCAAAAAGGCCAGATTGTTCTCTTCCCATGAGTGGTCTTTAAACACAGGTTAGACTGTATATTTGAATCAGACTTCATGGATGTGATGTGATGTGTTTTTTTTGTCTGATGTGTTGCCTGCCTCTGCAGGGAGACACATACAGATCACTTCTCGGGTTACCCTCTAGCAAGATTGTGCAAATAATTCCGATCCGTTGAAAAATATGGCCACCAGGAGGCAGAGCTTGTTTTCATTAAATGTGCATTGTAAAATCTTTAAAAAATTGCCAAAACTTTAAAAGTCTTCTCGTCCAAAAGTACTGGCCTGATTTAAAAATTATTTTGCAACCACACTTTTGATCTCCAAATTACTCATTTTCTGCATAAATGACTGTTATTAAAGACCAACTTTGAATAAAACCATATTTTTCTCTTCCCATTGGTGGTCTTTAAATACAGGTTGAACTGTATATTAAAGTATAAAGAAAAGAGTAAAATGTAAATAATCAGAAAAATAATCTTGTTTAGTATTTTTTTTTTTCAGTCTGCTTAGGTAGCATGGGAGACATAAAAGCCGCCCAATCATATTTCAGAGATGTACCCACCCTATTCAAAAAGAAAAACAACCAGATCGAGGCTTACGTGAATCGCCGGGCGGAAAAGTTTAAAAAGATGCCGGTTACTCAGGAATATTGTCGTTTATTAACATTAGAGCTGGTGTTTCTGTGGCATGCTCTCCCATCTTTGACCAAAGAGGAGTTGCAACCTTATTTAGCTGGTAGGTCTTGTGTATATCAATCCCAGAACAGGTCTCACCAAAATTCATTTAAAAAATAAAATAGTAGCGATGGCTTCCATCCTCAAAGCACTGGAATTCTATGGCACTAGTATTAAACTAATAGTAAACTAATTAAGAAAAAACAACATTGTGGAATATTATGTTGATCTAAACATTTGTCTTTTCAGAGATCTATAGATATATTTTATTATTTTGTTTGTAAACATTAACACAAAAGAGTGTTGTCCCATAATCGTTAGCTGAGACCGGTCAATCCAGGGGTTGTGAGTTTTTCCGATAAAATTGTTTTCGAATCCTAGATTAGATACTGTAACGGTTATTGGACGGTAGGTTTTACTTTCTATTTCAGTCTGTGATATGCAAACTGATCCCAAAGTTTGCCACCTCAAGTGTTTATTAGAAGGTTCTGTTTTTGCTCAGTTAGGGGAGGAGGAGATGGCTCTACAGGTATGGTGGATATTTGTAATTTTTAACCATTTTACCACATGCAGACACTTTCTGTTGCCTCTGCAGCAGACAGCATCTAAAAAAACACATCGTGGCCTGAGGAGAAATTGCTCATCATGAGTATCCACATTATAGTTCTATAGAGTTCAATCGAGTACAAAGAGAAAATAAGTTGGATAACGTCCTGTTTATTCTTCCCCGGCCGGGTCATTCCAAAGACTTTAAAAATGGTAGTAATGGCTTCCCTCCTTGGCGCTTACGGTTTCGAGGTTAGCATTATAACTGACTTCCTGATGTCAGGATAATTGGACTTTTAACTTGTCCAGGGAATGCTGATATATAACTTAAAAATTGTTGAAAACGGCATAAAACACCAAACAATCAATACATCCTGTTTATTCTGTGTTATTTCATTTCTTCTGTTTTGGATATTATCATGGGTGGATAAGGATTTAGTGTCGGCAGACAATTAATTGTATAACTTTCAAAGATATATAAAACCAGAATTTTGGAAAATTAAAACCTCCTCACTCATCTTTTATACCCAACATTTTCAATAGAGATTTCTTTTAACCCTTTACCACATACAAATCAGCAGCAGATGACTTTGAAAACATTTGAAGCAAAATATGAAAAATCTCTTAAATGAAAGTTTAATATTAGAATAGCATTGAAAACATTTTCAGAAAATGAAAATGCTCATGATAAGCAATTTTTTTTTTCTACAATGTTACAGAAGTTGTCTGCTAGAGATGCCTTAAATCAAATTTGCATGTGGGATTTGATTGGATATTAACCCTTTCCCTCATATAGACGCTTTCTGATGCCTCTGCAGCAGATGGTTTTTTGAAAAAATAGTGACAAAAGAAGAAATTGCACAAAACGTGCATTTTCTCCTTTTGCCACAATGTTTTCCACTTTTTGTCATAGGTTATCCATTCAACTATGGAGATTTTCTATGTTTTGGACAAAATAAGTTCAAGGTCGTCTGCTGCAGAATTGTCATATGAGGGAAAGGGTTAAAGCATATTTGCATGTGGGATAGATTTGATTGGATATTAAGCTAAATAGAGGATATTTCATGAATGTTTATTTATTATCACTTTTAATAAATAAGTTTATTAAGATTATATGCTGCAAGCCTTGGCGAGCATCATATTCAGCTTAGTTTATTAAAAGTGATAATAAATAAACACAAATGAGATATTATGTATATCACATAAAGTGATTTATGAGGTGTTTTTCGAAAAAAATGTACATAATGTACATGAAATTTGCTGGTTTTGGCACCAAAGTGACAAACATTATATAACGTCAAACCGCTGACCTGATGTCATTTTCATAGTTAAACTGGAAACCAAACTAGTACATGAAGTGTCATACGATATTTAAGGGATGGGATTTGACACTCCGAGAGAGGGCTTTATGTGATGAATCAGCTTATGTTGTTTTATTAATTGATAAATTAAGCCTGTAATTTTATGTATTTTGTAGTGTTTAAAAGAGTGTATAGCTCGCCACCAAGGAATGAAAGATGATCTCCATGTAACGCCTTTTGCATACTTTGAATTGGCTTCCATTTATATGAAAAAACCAGAGGTGAGATTTCCTTATACTTATACTATAGATTAAAACCTTTCCCACATGCAACAAAATTGCAGCAGTCGACTTTGAAAATATTATGGCAACAATATGGAAATCACTAAAAAAGAAAGTTTAGTTATTGAGCTTGAGTTGAAAACAGTTTGACAAAAGGAGAAATTGCTCATTATATTTGTTTTGCTACATCTCTACCATATGCCCACCTCTTACTTTCATTCTTTAAAAAGGAGCTCGCCATATCCAATACTTGTTACACATATGAGTTACACTTATTGTTACAATAGTAATTTACTTGTCTATGGCTGTAGATTTGCCCTGTCAGAATCTGAGAGAAAGAACTTTCATACTAGTTATGATAATTCTGTGTGACAAGACCTATGATGTTTGATCTTGCGACCTTGACATTGAACTACTTTTAACAAAAACGTCACCTAGACCATTGGTGGTTTGCAAACACACGAGTCATCTTTTTAACCCTTTCCAACATACGACAACTCTGCAGCAGACATTTTGAGCAATTTCTTCTTTTGTCAGCATGTTTTCAAAAAGCCGTCTGCTGCGGAGGCGTCAGAAAGCGTCTATATGAGGGAAAGGGTTAAAAAGATGTCAAAGCAAAGTGTGACCCAAAATTGCAAAACTGGACAAGTTTTTCTTTTAACCCTTTCCTTCATACAACAAATCTGCAGCAGACAACTTGGATGAGATGCCCTCAAAAATATGAAACATCTAATTAAATGAAAGTTTAATTATTGAACAGAGTTGAAAACATTGTGGCAAACGGAAAAATTGCTCATCATCAGCAATTTCTTAATTTTCCACAATGTCTACTGGTCCAAAAGCATTGGAAAGCGTTAACTAGGCCTCCATTCTCACTATTTACATTACAGACCAAGGCAAATGCAGTATCATTGCTGAGCGAAATAAAGGTAAATATTACATATACTTCAAAGAGTTTTAGAAATATGCTTGGGAGGAGAATTTTTTTTAATAATTCGCTAGCGAGAAATAATTCCCATAGGAGGATATAACTCACTGGGATGATTGGAAATGACATCACATATAAAATGGCACTTCATCACAACACACACTTGCGACATGACATCACATATATAATGTCACAGCCTTCATCACAATACACACTTGTGACATGACATCACATATATAATGTCACAGCCTTCATCACAATACAGACCTGTGACATGACATCACATATATAACGGCACAGCCTTCATCACAATACACACTTGTGAAATGACATCACATATAAAATGGCACAGCCTTCATCACAACACACACTTGCGACATGACCTCACAAATTTAACGTCACAGCCTTCATAACAATACACACTTGTGAAATGACATCACATATAATGGCACAGCCTTCATCACAATACACACTTGTGAAATGACATCACATATAAAATGGCACAGCTTTCATCACACTACACACTTGCGATATGCCATCACATATATAACCTCACAGCCTTTATATCAATACACACTTGCAACATGAAATCACATACATACCTGCACAGCCTTAATCACAATACACACTTGCGACATGATATCACATATAAAATGGAACAGCTTTCATCACAACAATTGCGACATGACCTCACATATTTAACGTCACAGCGTTCATAACTTGTGACATGACATCACATATAAAATAGCACAGCCTTCATCACCCTACACACTTGTGACATGACCTCACATATTTGAATTCACAGCTTTCAACACAAAACACACTAGTATCATGACATCACATATAAATGACACAGCCTTCATAACAAAACACACTTGTGAGTTGTGACATGTGATCACATATAAAATGACACAGCCTTCATCACACTCCACACTTGCGACATGACATCACATATATAACCCCACAGACTACATAACAATACACACTTGTGACATGTGAACACATATACAATGCCACAGCCTTCATCACACTACACACTTGCGATATGACATTACATATTTGACCTGACAGACTACATCACAATACAAACTTGTAAAACAACATCATATATTTTTCACATATAAAATGCCACAGCCTTCAACACAATACACACTTGTGACAAGATAGCACTATAAATGCAATTAATTGGCCGGATTGCTCTAGCAATTCCGGTCTATAGTTTGGCGATGTCCGTCTGTCTGTCCGTCAACATTTTGGTTAAAGTTTCAGGTTGAGGCAAAATCTCAGCACTGGAAAGGGTTACAAACTTGAAACTTTGCCTGAAGGTAACCAGTAACAAGTTCTATTGATTTCTATGGTTACTTTGACCTTGACCTTGGTTTGTCAATTTTCAAGGTCAAATTGCCGACAATCCGGCCTTACCGTCTTCAGCGGTTTCTTGTTTTATCCAAATATTATGCGAGTCACAAGAAATGCCATCAACTTTCATTGATTGCCTTGTTATATTTTGGGTCATAATGAGCGTTTTTTTCTTTTGCCATAAAGTGTTCAACTCTATTAAGCAATTACAATTTCACTTTTAGAGGCTTACCATTTTTTTACCTTTAGGATATAAAAGTCATCTGTTGCAAATGTTTTCAACACTCCTTTTAACTCGAATTTTCTGATGTTTTCTGGTTTTTTTTCAAACGTTGTAAAAGTATCCTATCATGCAATTGTTTTATTACTTCTGACGGATGTGGTGGTGTAGTGGTATAACGTCCACCTCGAAAGCGAGTCAAACCTCTGTCAGTTATTCCAAAGACTTCAAAATGGTAGCAATAACTGCCCTCCTTGGCGCTTAGGGTTGTGGGGTAAGCATAACCACTGACTGGCTGGTGTTAGGATAGATTGACTAGTTGTACTGGTAACAATCAATCAATTTATCATTTCTATTTCAGGAGAAGTTCAAGGACTACGACTTTGAAAATCGTCTAGTGGTCCGAGTGAACAATGCATTAAAAGAGTTGAAGGGCAAAGTCAAGTAACACTGGAATGGGTAACCAGATAATTATGGACCATAGAGTAAAATAAGGATTTGAATAGATTTTTTTTAATTGATTGGAACAGGAACCAAACATAAGTAAATTAGTTATCATGTTAGTAAGTTTATCTGAATATTTTAGAGAGGTCAGAAAACATGCATTACAAAAGGAGAATTGCTCATACTAAACACTGTTAACCCTTTCGCATATGCAATAAATCTGCAGAAGACAACTTTGAAAACATCTGAAAAAAGTTAAAAATATTGTGGCAAAAGCATAAATTGCTCCTTATGAGCTATTACTTCTTTTGCCATCATTGTTTTAAAATAATTCTGCTGCAGAGGCATAAGAAATTGTCTATAGATGGCAAAGGGTTAACAAAAATACATTTCATGTTTGGTATATATGTGGTATATGTGTGATATGAGGATAATAATGAAAATACTTTGTTTTTGATAAACATATATGTTTGGATTTTTATTGTCATTATACATAGTTGCTTCATTTTCTCACCATTTAGTTCAACAGTCATCTGCTGAAATGGCCTCAAAAGTTGTCTGTATCAGTAGAAGTATACACTTGCAACCCTTTCTCATGTGAAGACACATTTTGTCGCATCTGCGGAGGACGACTTTTGTAAACATTGTGGCAAATGAAGAAACTGCTCAAAATTAGTAAGATATATCCCCATTTGGTACTTTGTTTTCAACTCTTTAAGTACACTTTAATTTATAGAGTATTACCATAATTGTTCCTAGATGTTTTTAAACCTTCCCCTCATACAACAATTCTGCAGCGGACGACTTTGGACATATTTTGTCAAAAGATAGAAAATCTCTATAATTGAATGGATAACCTATGACTAAAAGTGGAAATCATTGTGGCAAAAGGAGAAATTGCTCGTTTTGAGTAATTTCTTCTTTTGTTACTATGTTTTCAAAATGCCTCTGCTACAGAGGCATCAGAAAACGTCTATATAAGGGAAAGGATTAAAGTAGTCTGTTGTAGATTGTTTATGTATGTGGGAAAGGGTAATTACAACAGGTAATAGTTCCAACCCTTTCCGACATACAACGAATCAGCTGTAGACAACTTTGAACACATCTAGGCTTAAATAGGGAAACATTTTTTTTTTAACCCTTTCCCACATACAACAGATCCTCAACAGATGACTTTGAAAACATATCAGATAAAAATTTGAAACTCCCTTTAAATGAAAGTATAATAATTGAATATAGTTGAAAACATGGTGACAAAAGGAGAAATTGCTCGTTTTGAGCAATTTCTTCTTTTGTTGACCTGTTTTCAAAAAGCTGTCTGCTGCAGAGGCGTCAGAAAGCGTCTATATGTGGGAAAGAATGAAAACAGTTGTTGAATAAAATTGTAAATCATTGTGGCAAAAGGGAGGAACTGCTTAATAGTCATTGTGAGCAATTTCTCCTTTTGTCACAATGTTTTCAAAATTCGTCTGCTGAAGAGGTGTTAGAGAGCATCCAAATGCGAGAAAGGTTAAAAAAGAGCTCAGAATAGTTTGTGATATAAAAGTTTTTATTTTACGTTGTGTTAACTGTTTTTGTAGGTTGTATTTTTGAACGTTTATTTATTTATATAGTAAGAGGAAAAAAATGATTATGTTAAAAAAAAAAGGTTGAAAGGTTTTGTATAGCAAAAAGGTTTTGTATCGATTGATGAAACAGATTTTACTAGATGCTAGATTGTTTATTTTGTGTTTTTTAAGTAAGACTGATTCATTTTTTTTTCATTATGATGATTGTCATTACACACAACAAAACCTGGATTGGGCAGTGATTCTTATATGAAAAAAACTATGTTCCAGTTAACTGCCCACACATCCCTAATTTAAGTACCTTGAGCATGCTGGCAGATCAGGGTCTTCTTTGTTTGTATTCTTGTTGTGTCTGTGTAACAGCTATAGCCATCAAATGACTGTTAAAGTTTGAATTACAAACTTGTGTATGTGGTCACCTGTGAAGCAGCCACTTGAAGATTAACCAGAACAACATTTTCCGCTTTATTTGACTTGTAATAAGCAGCCACCTGTGTTGTTTGCAGTCACATTTAGACTGTTCCCATGATGGCTGCTTACGACAAGTTTGGCGGTTATTCCAAAATTAATGAGAGTCGTTATTAGCATTGTGTGACTCAAATTTGAGCAAGTCTATGAGGTACAAGTTGACATTTTTCAAGTACCTGAGATAAGTATGGGATATCTGTCGAAATGATGCACTATATACATGTATAGTATTTTAACCCTATCCCTCTTGCATTATGACATCTGCAGCAGAATATTTTTGGAAACATTGTGGGAAAAGGAGAAATTCAGCATAATGAATAATTTCTCCTTTTCCGACAATTGTTTGTACACCTCTTATCAATAATTATACCTACAGCGAAAAATATTATGGATTCAAACCCCGGCTCCTGCGTTTCATTCTAAACAACGATTGATCAAATTCATTGTGACTTAGTGTCGATCGAGGCTGGTCCTCTACCTCTGATATATTGTCTCCAACTTTGATTTGGTTATGGATAACCGTTTCACACCTGCAGACGAATTTTGACACATTTGGAGCAGCAACTTTTGAAACATTTTTGAAAAAGAAGAAATTGCTCATCATCTAGGAATCCGTTGTGGTCGAGTGGTTATCGTCGGGGATTTGAAACCGGGTGTCCCGGGTTCAATCCCCAGTCGTGACATGGCGGTCATGGTGGAGTGCCCATGGGTAAGGCACATTTTCTATCCTAGTACTGGTTTGTTTACCCAGGGATCATGAATAAGTGAACTGTCGCCGTGATATAACTGAAAAAAAGTTGAAAGCTGCATTAAACCCCACTAAAACAAAATCCTTTTTGCCACAATGTTTTCAACTGTATTCAATAATAACACTCTGAGCAGTCTTATTTAAGCTGCAGATGGCGCCAGAAAGTGTTGGAATGAGGGAAAGGGTTAATATCTGTTATGACTGTGATGTGATATTTTGATATATTATTGGACCAATATTGCCAAAATAGTACTAGAATTTATATGTTGAAATATTTTAACCCTTTCCCTCATACAGCAAATCGGCAGCAGATTACACTGATGATATCTAGAGTGAAAACACCATGGACAATTTCTATAAATGTATATATAATGAGAAAATCTCAAAAAAAGAAAGTATCATTATTGAAAATAGTTTAAATTATTGTGGCAAATGGAGAAATTGCTCTTCATGAGCCGTTGTTCCTTCTGCCACTATGCTTTCAAAAATTGTCTGCTTCTTAGGAGTCAGAAAGTGTCTACAAGTGGTCATTTGTATGACAATGCCATGCCTTTATTACATTTTGTCTGTTTATTCTTTGTTTCACCTTTTATAAGCACTTACACTTATTAGCTCACCTGTGCACGAAGTGCTCAAGGTGAGTTATTGTGATCGCCCTATGTCCGGCGTCCGGCGTCCGTCGTCCGTCAACATTTTCTCCTCTGTAACCGGTGGGTCAACTGGGATGAAACTTCACAGAAAGCATCCTCTCAATGTCCTCACCAGAATTCCTTAAAATTTTTGGGATCCATGCAGAATTCTGGTTGCCATGGCAACGAAACGAAAAAAACTAGTGAAAACTTAAAAAATCTTCTTCTACGAAAGTGTCAGGCCGATTTTCAAATGATTTTGTAGAAATGTTCCTTAAGTGACCCACTTTCAGATTCCTTCAAGCCATGTTGATTGGTCGAAAAACATGGCCGCCAGGGGGGGCGGGGCTATTTTGCCTTATATGGCTATAGTGAAAACTTAAAAAATCTTCTCCTCCGAAAGTGTCAGGCCGATTTTCAAATAATGTTGTAGAAATGTTCCCTGGATGACCCTCTATCAGATTCCTTCAAGCCATGTTGATTGGTCGAAAAACATGGCCGCTAGTGGGCAGGGCTATTTTGCATTATATGGCTATAGTGAAAACTTAAAAAATCTTCTCCTCCAAAAGTGTCTGGCCGATTTTCAAATAATTTTGTAGAAATGTTCCTAGGGTGACCCTCTATCAGATTCTTTCAAGCCAAGTTGATTGGTCGGAAACTATGGCTGCCAGGGGGTGGGGCTTATATAGCTAAAGTGAAAAAAAAAATCAGGTGAGCGATTCCAGGGCCATCATGGCCCTCTTGTTTTTTGTATTCTGACTGAACCATTTACAATTTACATTGTATATACTTACAATTAATATGAGCCTATGTAAATATGTGTTGTTCCATTTCCTGATACTGATGACATAAGACAACATTGCTAGAAAAAGGGGATATTATTCAAGGTCACATATCAATGTCAGAGGTTAACACTTTCCCTCATACGACAATTCTGCAGCAGACGACTTTGAATATATTTTGTCAAAAATCTCTTTAATTGAATGGATAACCTATGACTAAAAGTGGAAAACATTGTGGTAAAAGGAGATAATGCTCGTTTTGAGCAGTTTCTTCTTTTGTCACTGTTTTCAAAAAGCCGTCTGCTGCAGAGGCGTCAGAAAGCGTCTATATGAGGGAAAGGGTTAATATGAGCCAATGTTAGTATTTGTTGTTCCTTTTCCTGATACTGATGACATAAGACAACATTGCTAGAAAAAGGAGATATTGTTCAAGGTCACATATCAATGTCAAAGGTTAAACAATCTGTGATTCTGTGTCCCCCCCCCCCCTCAACTGGAAGGGACTTTATGTGTTGGCTAGCAATATTTCAGTAATTGTTCAAAGCTAAGATACTTATTGTATATCAGATTTAAACCATGTCCACTTAGAATTTAATAGATTAATTTATTGTTAGACCATTCATATGCATATTGTTATTGAGAGTTATAGTTTTTGATGATGGTTTATTTTTTAATCCTGTAGCGATAATCAAATATACACTCGAGTGGTGTCAGGCAATTACATATCTTATTACATCGCCTGAGGCCCTTTAAATATATCAGAGTGAAATGAGTGGGGCTTAGCTCCATCTACTAGTTACAGGCTGGTGAAACTATGTGTATGCACAGATATACATCAGACTTTGCATTAATTGGCCATCACTTTGTTTCTGTTTTGTGGATTGACTTTAAATTTGTACTGTTAAAAAAATACGTGATAAGGAGAATGAAACATTACAAGGAAAAGAACTCTAGCATTCCTATTTTTAAAGCTATCTTCCTTTTTTCTTATTAATTCCATTTCTCATTTATTTTTCTATGTATCCACTTCAAACTTGGTTTTTGATATACACTGCACAATAACTTTAACTCGAGTGTGCCTATTTTAGGAGTTATCTCCGTTTTTTCAATTTTTCTAGTTTGGCTATTTTCTCACTTGTTTATTCAGAGCTGGATATGCATATTTTTACACCAGTGATTAACCCTTTCCCTCATTATACGACAATTCTGCAGCAGACGACTTTGAACAAATTTTGTCAAATAATGGAAAATCTCTATAATTGAATGGATAATCTATGATTTAAAGTGGAAAACATTGTGACAAAAGGAGAAATTGCACGTTTTGTGCAATTTCTTCTTTTGTTACTATGTTTTCAAAAAGCTGTCTGCTGCAGAGTCGTCAGAAAGCGTCTATATGAGGGAAAGGGTTAACTGTATGGTTCTGATCATGAAAACCCACCTTAACCCTTTCCCACATACAACATATCCAATGCAAACGAATTTTAAAACATCTTGGCAAAAATATGAATACTTTCTATAAATCAAAGAATGACTTCAGAATAGAGCTTAAACAGTTTGGCAAAAGGAGAAATAGCTCATTATGAGTAATGTCTCTCTTTGTCACAATGTTTTAAAAGTTGAGTCTGCAGACGTGGGGAAAGTGTTAAGAGGTTAAGAATCGTTTGACATGCTTTCCAGTGAATTATAGAGAAACACTAGTTGATTATATCATGATAAACTAAACTCACCTGTGCAAATAGTGACTTCATCAAGTAAAAACGTTCCCGCCTTCCTTTTACCGCCTCGGTGGTGAAGTTGTAGGGCGTCCGCCTCGGGTGTGGGAGGTCGCGGGTTCGATCCCCGACCGTGTTATACAAAATACTTTAAAAATGGAAGTAATGGCTGCCCTCCTTGGTGCTCAGGGTTGTTTTGTTAGCGTTATGACTGACTTTCTGACTGGTGTCAAGATAAATGGACCAGTAGTACTGGTAACTTACCCAGTAAATGCTGTGATATAACTGGAAAGTGTTGAAAGCAGCGTAAAACACCAAACAATCAATCAATCAATCTCCTTCCTTTAACACATCTGTGCACGTCTGTAAGTAAAAGTAAATTACTATACAGGACCGTTGTTTGTCTAGATGCAAGATGGAGACATTGGTAATCACCAGAAGGGCTATATCACTTGTGGTGTTATTCACTCATGAACATGTCACTTTTGGTGTTTACTCAGGGAAAATAATGTGTGATCTTACATCAAACCTGTGTAATAACGATTAACCCTTCCCACATACAACAAATCTGCGGCAGACGTTCAGTACATTGTTGCAAATGGAGAGGTTTCTCATGTAGGACTCTTTTTTTCTAAATTGTAGAGGTTGATCAGACAGCGCAGGCTGTTCTGGATTTTGTCTTGTAGCTAAATTCGGTAGGTTGGTTTTTGTGTGATGTAGCATATTGATGTCTCTATTCATCCAGAATATTGCCAGCTCTATCCCAACGATTTATTTATTAAAATTATGTGAATCATGAATATTGTATTGTTTTTGCATTTTCTCCTCAATGGTCATATAGTTTTGTCCTGGATTAGGAACTTTAATCCTTTCCTTCATACGACAATTCTGCAGAAGACGAATTTGAACACATTTTGTCAAAATATAGAAAATCTCTATAATTGAATGGATTACCTATGACGAAAAGTGGAAAACATTGTGTCGAAAGGAGAAATTGCTCGTTTTTGAGCAATTTCTTCTTTTGTCACTATGTTTTCAAAAAGCCGTCTGCTGCAGAGGCGTCAGAAAGCGTCTATATGAGGTAAAGGGTTACACTTTCTATAAGTTATAATCAATAAAGATGCAGATAAATCTTCCCCGGTGTGCAGTTTAATCATGCATGTATATCTGTACCACCACCCTGTGGTAACGAAGTAATAAGGATGATATTCTATAGACCATTTCGACTGCACTTTCGCTAGCAACACTCTTCAAGCAGATGTTCAACACAACACGCAGCAGAGCTTCAGAAACAGTTTTATTCGTCACTTCAAGAAGCAGACTGATCCGGGCCGACACATTCCGTCTCAGGGCGATAGAGGTATAGAATAATGATTCCTGAAACAGAAAATCTACAGGAGGCGAAAAGTGTCTGTCCCGGATCGATACTTTACGCAGAGTCCACAATGTTGGTTTTCTCGCGGGACGATTCGTCTTACTATATATAACAAGCCAGAGATGCCAGTATGTACCACCAGAGAGTTAAAAGTTATCTTACCAGAAATCATCAGTCAGAAACCAAAGATTTTGTGATAAAAATGATCTTAGAACGGACTTTCAAACTCTTTTAACCCTTTCCTTCATACAACAATTCTGCAGCAGACGCCTTTGAACATATTTTGTCAAAAAATAGAAAATCTCTATAATTGAATGGATAACCTATGACCAAAAGTGGAAAACATTGTGGCAAAAGGAGAAATTGCTCGTTTTGAACAATTTCTTCTTTTGTCATTTTGTTTTCAAAAATCCGTCTGCTGCAGAGGCGTCAGAAAGCGGGAAATGGTTAATGAAGATCCCAAGGAGGCGAGATGGTTTACCCGTATATAAGTTATAACGAAACTTAGAAATCGCAATAACAAGCTATCAGAATTCAAAGTTAATTTGTTGTTTGTATGAAAGGCTTAACTATTTCTAAGTCATTTTTGTCTCGTGTGGAGTGAGACATAGCAGTCGCTTTTCTGGCAGCGGCGATGGACACTTTTTCAATTCTCTATTACTCCGCAACCTCCAGTCAAATATTTCTGAAACTTAGTCAGGTGTATTGTTGGGTTATGGGACATTGTACAATGACAAAATTACCAAAGTCAAGGTCATCATAGGTCAGAACTTAGCCTTGGTTAGGTTACTTAACCTTGGGAAACATTGACTGTAAAGGTCACATTTTTCATTGAATCTTCATGGGGTTTTTTCAGAACAATCTTAGATATGTTCAAATCTGGGTCATGGGGGTCTGCAGAATTAAGCCATGGTTAGGTAACTAAACGTTGACTCTAGAGGCCATATTTTTAATCCAATCTTCATGAAAGTATATCAGAACATTTGTAACCGTCACAACTGGGTCATAGGGAGGTAAAAATACTAGGTTAAATGTAAGAATAACTGTGAATACTGTTGAAGTAAATTTCTTCATCCAATCTTCATGAAAATTAATCAAAACATTTGTCTCCATCAAATCACATATACAAAAGTGGGTCATGAGGGTAAAAAACTAAGTCACTAATTTTATAATAACTTTATTAACACTCTAGAGGCCACATTTATCTTCCATTCTTTATGAAAAATGATCAGAACTTTTGTCTCCATCAAATCTCAGTTAAGTTTGAAACTTGATCATGGGGGTCAGAAAGCGTCTATATGCGGGGAAATGGTTAATGAAGATCCCAAGGAGGCGAGATGGTTTACCCGTATATAAGTTATAACGAAACTTAGAAATCGCAATAACAAGCTATCAGAATTCAAAGTTAATTGGAATAAAAATATCAACTGGCGACCAGGGTGTGTGACAGGTTTGGTAAAACATAAATTATTAAATAATAGTTATGTTTTGCGTGCAACTACATTAAGAGTCAATATCTCAGTAACTACTTGATGCATTTCACTGAAACGTTATTCAACCCTTCCCAACCACCATCACACGTTTTTAAACAATCAAGTAAGATAACTCTATCCTGTATATAATGCAAGTTGTGGCCTTTTTTCTACTTTGAAATTCTGGTTAAAGTCTTGCATGCAACTACATTAAGAGTCCATATCCCAGTAACTTAGTGATGCATTGGATTGACACTCTTTACAACCCTTCTCAATCATCACACGTTTGTAAACAATCAAGTAAGATAACACTATCCTGTATAGAATACAAAATGTGGCCTTTTTTACTTAGCAATTCTGGTTAAAGTTTTGCATGCAACTACATTTTAGAGTCAATATCTCAGTAACTACTTGATGCATTGCATTGAAACTTTATGTAACCCTTCCTAACTATCACACTTTTGTAAACCGTCGAGTAAGATCCTTTGATTTACTTTGAAATTCTGGTTAAAGTCCTGCATGCAACTACATTAAAAGTCCACATCCCCGTAACTTGTAGATGCATTGCATTGACACTCTATACAACCCTTCCAAACCTTCACGCGTTTTTAAACAATCAAGTAAGATAACTCTATCCTGTATATAATGCAAAGTGTGACCTTTTTAACTTAGCAATTCAGGTTAAAGTGTTGCATGCAACCACATATCAGTAACTAATTAGCGTTGGAATAGTCGAGCGCGCTGTCTTACGGACAGCTCTTGTTGGTGATATAATCCATTTAACCCTTTCCTTCATATAGACGTTTTTTTCTATTTTTTGACAAAATATGTTCAAAGTCGTCTGCTGCAGTATCGACGTATGAGGGAAAGGGTTAAGAAACTTACACAAAAATGTTATTTAAGTTGACTCAAGTGAGCAATACAGACCTCTACAGAGGGTTGGATAGTAGTAGCGTATTGACATGGTTACTAGAGATTTTCTATCGTCTGCTGTGTGCAGAATTGACGTATGAGAGAAAGGGTTAACTATTTGGCGCGCATTGTTTTGACGCATCAGTAGCAGACACATTTTAAAAGTTTTGTGGAAAATTTGCTTAACCCTTTCCCTCATACGACAATTCTGCAGCAGACGACTTTGAACATATTTTGTCAAAAATTAGAAAATCTCTATAATTGAATGGATAAGCTATGACTAAACATGGAAAACATTGTGTCAAAAGGAGAAATTGCTCGTTTTGAACAATTTCTTCTTTTGTCACTATGTTTTCAAAACGCAGTCTGCTGCAGAGGCGCCAGAAAGCGTCTATATGAGGGAAAGGGTTAATAATTCCGCAGGCTATAGAACTAAATAGAGATATTCCATATTTGTATCGAGGTGGTTGTTGTGTTTTGCTGCATATGTGTTGCATGCGGGAAAGGGTTGACACGATTGAGTTATATATGTCTATTTGGAGAGGTCTAGTGTCATCTTTGTCTAATTCTATTTATAGTGTTCAGAGAGACTCTTCTAGTTTAGACCTTAGCCCTTTCTCACATACAGACGCTTTCTGACTGGCGCCTCTGCAGCAGACGACGTTTGAAATCATTCTGGAAAAAAGGTGAAAATGCTCATAATGTGCAATTTCTCCTTTAACAACAATGCTTTCAACTATTTACAATAATAATACTTTCGGTAATATAAAGATTTTTCACATTTTTGTCCAGATGTTTTCAAACACTTCTCCTACAGATGTCTTTGTATATGCAAATCGAACCACTTTGAAAGCATATTAGTATATATCTGTTAACATATGGAATTCCTATTTAACCCTCTCCCTCATATAGACGCTTTCGGACGCCTCTGCAACAGACGGCTTTTTGAGAACATAGTGACAAAAGAAGAAATTGCTCAAAAGGAGCAATTTCTCCTTTTGCTACAATATTTTCCACTTTTAGTCATAGGTTATCCATTCAATTATAGAGATTTTCTATCTTTTGACAAAATAAGTAAGTAAGTAAATTGTTTATTATTGTGACATGTGTTACAAAGCATTTATAGTTTACATTTATTCTTTAACAATTATTATTAACACCCGGCCCCATGGGCCTATAAGTCACCAAAACATATATATTTCATAATATCATACAAATATACAAGATATATATATACAAAAAAGTGTGATCGGACGTGCAATTAGTCATTTTATTCGGTCGTATATGTAGAAATCATTTAATAATAAATAATCAAATGTTCTAATAGAGAAGAGTAATAATTCTGTTTCATATAATCAAAACCTTAGAAATAATTGTGGGGAAAAGTGGATATAGATTATCCATTCACCAAAATGATTTCAAAAGCATCGAAAGATATCTTCTTGTGATAACATTCTCATTTAGTTAAACAATATACTCCGTCTTAGCATATACGCATTAACTACAAATTTGGCTGTCTTCCTAGGATACTTTTGGATAAGCTCAATAAATTGCTCTTGGTGAGACATTAATAGGAATTGGTTAATAAATATATCAGTGTAAATATCGTCTCTTATTCAAATTTCTGTCATATAATGTACACCTCAATATAAAATGTTCTTCACTTTCTATTTCCTGGCATTTACACAATTTGCACAGTCTAGTGTTCAGTGGTTCTCCAAGGTAACGGCCTGTCTCTATGCGTAAAGGTAAAATTCCACATCTTAACTGGGCTAGCAAAGCGCGTTCATTTTTCTTTAAATTTAATTGTAAATATGATTCGCATGAAAAGTCCATTTTAAATAATATATAACTCCGGAGTTTTGGTACTTTTTCCATATGTTCTAAGTCGTCTGCTGCAGAATTGTTATATGAGGGAAAGGATTAAAAGAAAGCATAATTATTGAATAAAGATAAAAACATTGTGGCAAATTGAGTAAATGCATCCTCGGTACCCAGGCTATTCATAAAATATATGATATCACATATTTTATGAATAGCCTGGGTATCGAGGATGGGTACATGCTGATTATAAGCAATCACCATTTGTCACAATGTTTTGAAAGCCGTCTGCAGCAGATGCGTCTGTATGTGGGAAAGGGTGAACGGATGCTTCAGCAATGAGATACAATCGACCGCATTATTCGAGTACTATCACCGATACGTTAACTTCCGCCATAAGTAACATCTTCCTGTCCTAACGTTAGCCACATCAGACAAAAAAACGACCTTCGATACTCTGTGAAAACGCTAAGTAAGATCTAACTCAGATATCGGTATCAAAGTTCCGATCTGGTTCGTCGCTTAAGTTATTGTCATACGGTTTTTAAAACCATCCTGGACGTCTGCGGAGCATGTTTCCCGGTTGTATATTTTACGGGGACTCTTATTACAAAGTACGATAATACACGGAAAATACACGGAAAATACACGGAAACAATGGATAACAAGGAGTTTAATGGTAAGATGCGGAAACGTTGGAAATTGCCCGAACACTCCGGGGAGTCAAACAGGAATCACTACTCTATACATCTATCCCCCTAAGACGGAATGTGTCAGCCGGATCAGTCTGCGCGGACGGCGCAGGCTGATCTGGTCGATACATTACGCAGATGTCTATCGCTGCAGCTGCATTTTGGGGGTATTTTGAGAAAAGATGTGTAGGCACGTTCCGGGATGTCCACGGAACCATTCCGGGGTGGCCATGAAAAGTATCAGATCATCCCATCATTTTTTTTTTTGGAATTTCCATGGAAAGTATCCCTGGAAAGTTGTTCCGAATACTTTAGGGATTTTCCAAGGATCATTCACTAAATTCCTGGAAAATCGGCAACCGTGGTGTTTTGACACTGACTCGATGATGATTCGTCTACAAAAATGCAAGTCGAAAGAACATTTTATTTTATTTCCACCGATTTTAAAACCTGTCTGCCAAAAAGGTCTGTTTTCGTATGGCGAGGTTAATTTTAAAACTCCGCCCTCGATTGTTATCTGCAGACGTTTTCTATAAAAACGATAAATACTTAAAAACACACTTTAGAAAAGCGGGGAGACAAGAGTAAGCCATTGACAACTAACCAATCACTTGCATCCTTTTGAAAAGCAAACTTCCTTTAAAATCGCGCCAAACCAATATTAAAGGAAGTCAATAAGTTCAAACAATTTGCACGGATACTATTTGTGTACTTGTAGTAATTGTTTTGAGTTATTTCTGTATTTCTGAACCTTCATCAAAATTGTCTGTTACAAGACGCACTTACTCTTCATTTCGGACCTACGTTGATACATTTGAGCGTGATTCTCTGTCGAAAGGTACACGTTTTGCTTTTTATTTTGAACTGTGTAGATTCAGATCAGCCTGTGCATCCACACATTCTGACCAAGATATGTAATGTTCACGTATTACGTACATACACGTGTTATATGTTGCTGTCGACTTGTGTATACTATGATAAGACTGGGGGAGACGGACAGGCTAATCTGAACCTACACTGTTAGGAAACGGCAACTTGTGGGCTGATCTGAACCTACACTTTAACCCTTTCCCTCATATAGACGCTTTATGACGCCTCTGCAGCAGACGGCTATTTGAAAACATAGTGACAAAAGAAGAAATTGCACAAAACGTGGAATTTCTCCTTTTGCCACAATGTTTTCCACTTTTAGTCATAGGTTATCCATTCAATTATAGAGATTTTCTACTTTTTTACAAAATATGTTCAAAGTCGTCTGCTGCAGAATTGTCGTATGATGGAAAGGGTTAAGGAAACGCCAACTAGAGGTCTGATCTGAACCTACACTGTTAGGAAACGCCAGCTAGAGGGCTGATCTGAACCTACACTGTCAGGAAACGCAAACTTGTGGGCTGATTTGAACCTACACTTCAGAAAGGTCATCCTGTATCTTTCCCCACGTACAGTCATAATTAATCGTGTTGCAGGATTGATTTGTTGGTGTTTTACGTCGCTTTCAACCTAGTTTAAGTTATATCACGGCGTTCCCTGGGTAAGTTACTTATCCTGACACCAGCCAGTCAGTTGTAATGCTAACACCGCTACACCTGATTGCCAAGGAGGGCAGCAATTACATATGTACTACCATTTTTATAAAGTCTTTCAGGAACACCCTCATTAGAGTGTTTGTGATAAGTGTAGACTAAGATATGCATAAGAATTCATGCAATCTAATCTGAGTTTTTTTCTTTGGTTGTAGCAGGGACGTAGATAAGAGGGACAGGCAACTCCACCTGTACACCTGTTATCTGGTTAAAATTTCACATAATAATAATATTGATAATAATAATGATTTATAATAATCATAACAATAATATAATAATAATAATAATAATAATAATAATAATAATATTGATAATAATAATAATTATAATAATAATAATAATAATAATAATAATAAAGATAATGATAATAATAAGAAGAAAAATTAAATATTTGTTGAATCTTTTTTCAAGATTACAGAGAAGTAACATCGAGTAGGAAATTCAAGGGGAAAATGGAATTACGCGCCGATTGTAACGCACCTTGTGTAGATATAGACCCTGATCGGATGCATTTACTGTGTCCAAAGCGGCGATCGACTTCTACGCCTAATGAACCACACAGATATCCATGATTATCTCAGCAAGTGCCTAAATGAACACTACAGCACAACACAGTGTACAATATTGTATTTGAGCCGTTCCAAGAGAAAACCAACATTATGAACTCTGCGTAATATATAGATCCAGATCAGCCTGAGCAGTCCGCGCAGGCTAATCCGGGCCGACACATTCCGTCTCAGAGGGATAGAGTAATGATTACTGAAACAGAAAATCCAAGGGAGGTGAAAAGTTTCTGTCCGGGTTAGCCTGCGCGACATGCTTAGGCTGATCGGGTCGATACTTTACGCAGAGTCCATAATGTCCACAATGTTGGTTTTCTCGTGGAACGGCCCATTTACTTAATTATCATTAGTGATGTAAGGTGTCAGCTCACTCTACAGATACGGGGTAGCCAACATAATCGAACTTCTTTTCTTTTTTCCTTATTGGAAACATATCCTCAGAAACTATTAAATTACCCCGGGAAAAATGACACAACATGTTAGATTCATTTTAGAGTGTATGAAAGAGTACACACTCTTCTGAGTCCACGCTGCTACACACCTGCTATATATCTTGCCGTGAATCGGTTACCCTGAAAAAACATTCAGGCAAAATGTCGATAATCTCTATAAATGAAAGCGTAATTATTCAATTAAGTTAAAAACATTGTGGCGAATGGAATAAATGCTCATTATATTTTCACCAGTCGTCTGTTGCAAACGACCGCCCATGTGGTATAGTGGTAGAGCGTCCTCCTCGAGTGCAGGAGGTTATGGGTTCCGGATCCCCAGCCGGGTCATACCAAACACTTTAAAATGGTAGTAATGGCTGTCCTCTTTGGCGCTCGTTGCGGGGTTAGCATTAGGACTGATTTGGCTGGTGTCAGGATAAACGGACCAGTAGCACTGATAACTTACCACGGAAACGCAATGATATAACCAGAGACGTAGATAAGAGGGATAAGTAACTAAATTATATACTAAAATATCACCCGTCACCAACATTTGTAGCAAGTAAAACTCAGAAATTATTCAAGATATGAAAAAAAAAAGAAAAAAAGAAATCTGGAAGTTTAAACATTCTTCTATTGCAGTAGATAAAAATATTTTAATTTACCACAGGTTATAATAAAAGTAATAATATGTTATCCGTATGAAAAATGTCAGTCTATTGATTTTTGGGAAAAAATAATATAATTCAGAAATCCAAATATCTGTGTCTTTTAAACCAGTCATTGTTCAAAATACATAGAAATTCCAGTTATTCATTGTATCTCTATATATATAACTTTAGTTGAAATGTTAAGCTTTCAGAATATGTATGTTTTGTTTATGTGCCAAATGTGACTTCAAAGTTTTATTTGCTACAAAATGTGAACAGCGCAGGCTGATCTGGTCGATACATTACGCAGATGTGTATCGCCGCAGCTGCATTTTGGGGCATTTTGAGAAAAAATGTGTAGGCACGTGCCTACAGTGCCTAAAGGGAGCTACACCCCTGTCTACGTTTGAGAAGGGTTATTTTGTTTAACAATAGTATAAACATTCTAGGTTCAAAGCTTCCCACCGATCCGATTGTTTCTAAGACTGGAATATGTTGGCAGCCTATGTGTTTATCTATGGTGTGTGGATTTTACATACAACGGCGGAATTCATCAAATTGGAGGTATTTAGACAGTATATTAAACCTTCCTTTTCCCACATATTACATATCTGTTACAAACGACTTTAACCCTTTCCCTCATATAGACGCTTTCTGACGCCTCAACAGCAGACGGTTTTTTGAAAACATAGTGACAAAAGAAGAAACGTGCAATTTCTCCTTTTGCCACAAATGTTTTCCACTTTTTGTCCATTCAATTATGGAGATTTTCTATGTTTTGACAAAATACGTTAAAAGTCGTCTGCTGCAGCAATGTCGTATGAGGGAAATGGTTAAAGAAAGTGAGGCAAAACTATGGAGAAGTGAAAGTAGAATTATTGCAAAGTTTTATTTGCTACAAAATGTGAACAGCGCAGGCTGATCTGGTCGATACATTACGCAGATGTGTATCGCCGCAGGCAATGATTTAAAAGAAATGTGTTAAAAGGAGAAATTACTCATCGAGAGCAATTTCTCCGTTTCCCACACTCTTTACAAATGTCGTCTGCTGTAGATGCACTATTAATTTGATCTCGACGTACATGATTGAATTTCATTTATATATATACAATAGTTTACTCCATTTAATCATGTTTAATAACAATTCATTATATCATATTATCATTTATTAACACTTCTTATTAGTACTTATATTGATTGATGTCTAGTGACTCATACGCCATTTGTATGGCTGGGTAATACGCCCAATATGTACAATTATTACTAACAAATGTGAATGTTATACTGTTGTATTAGTATATTGTATGTATAACTTGTATTACGTGTCACTTAAATAAAATAAAATATAAAAACTACTACTATACAGTCAAACCGGTGATGAAGACGACCTTGGCAAATTAATTCTCTGTCTATAGAGACCATACTTTTAGTTTCCCAATTACTCGAAACTGTGTTGACCCTAGTCTTGCTTGTACGCAGATGCATTAAAAACCCAAATCGCTACTCGAACCCCAACTTGCAGACGCATTCTGAGTGACGCTACAGCAGCGGACGACTTTTGAAAACAGTTTGGAAAAAAGAGAAATGGCTCCACGTTTTCAACTTTATTTAAACCTTTTTTCATACTTTTGCCAGCTTGTTTTCAAAGTCGTCGGCTGCAGTTTTGTTTATGTATATGGGAATTGTCTGAATACAAACAGTACACATTTGGTGAAAGTAGGTGACGTTGAAATTAGGTGCCGTTGGTTAAGGAATAGTATATAACTATATACAGGTATATATACAAAGGTCAATGTTAGTTCAATGGCGTCAATTACTACTATACATGATTGACCTCACATTGACCTCACATTGACCCCATATTATAACGGACGCGTTTTTCATTGGAAGCCGCCAGTAGGCGGCTGCTTTGACATTTAGTACAAGAAATTATTTAGACCTGCCAGTGTAACCACGCACATATCGGGATTTCTATTTGTCCTTACTAAGTATATTAATTTAAGGTAAATTACTTTTAAAACATCCCTAATAATATCTTCCTATTTTACTATGTTGCGTGACGAAAACTTCGTCTGTCGCTCTTCTAATAGTTATTTTTTTGGCGTTTTCATTCATTTATGCATTTTGTTTTTCGCAAATATCGCTGAAAGTTTCGTCTATGATTGCACATACTTGCTCAAGTTTTTATCATCCGAACTAGTTTTTCGCAAATATTGCTGAAAGTTTCGTCTATGATTGCACATACTTGCTCAAGTTTCTATTATCCGAACTATTCATTTGCTTTGTTTTTAATAATCTGACTTTCATTTTTAGTATAATATCTTTCTATTTTACTATGACCAGAGACATATATATATACATTTCTATTTAGGTCTCTGCTATGCCATTTGACGACTTTAAAACATTGTGACAAAAGGAGAAAATGCTCACGAGGAATTAAGCCTTTTGCTACAATGTTTTCTACTTTATTTCCGTAAATTATACCTTCATTTAGCAAGATGTTCAAATGTTTACATAATGTGCTACAGATTTGTTTTATGTGGGAAAGTCTTAACATAGTTTCAAATCTTTTGAAAATGTTAAACCAGTGCATACAAATGTACTTGAATTTATTTCTCAAACTGTAAAATCATGACCTTAGATTAATAATAAGAGTATTTTTATATTACAAACATTTAAAGTCAATTTTTAGTAAGCAAAGATATGTAAAAGAACATTTATAGTACATTTTAAGACACTATTTTGTTAGCTCTTTCCCACATATAAAAAATCTGCAACAAATATCTTTCAAAGCATTCGCCGGTATTCAAAAATAATGACTCTCTCTATAATTGAAAGAACACTAATATTTATAATTGAATAAAGTTGAAAACAATTATACTTTTGCCACACTGTTTTAAAAACATATTTGCTGCAGAGGTGCCTGAAAGTGTCTGTTTGTATGAAAGGGTTACACTAAAAACTAGTTTCAATTTTCATTGAAAAACTGTTCAACCAGTGCTTGAAAAAATATTTTGATGTTAAATATAAATTTTGGATCTCTTCAGGTGAATAATCCACTTGTAAAATTAATTAAATAAATTTTTATTTAGATGTCTACCAAAACAATAATCTTAAGCCTTTTCTACCTGGCCTTCAAATACATCGACAACAGATGACTGTTGAAAACGTTGTGACAAAGGGAGCAATTGCTCAACATGACCAATTACTTATTTTGTTACAGAGTTTAAACACAATTCAATTATAATGCTGTCATCTGCAGCAACATTTTTGTATTTTGGACAGGGTTATTTTGTAACCTTTTGTATGAGTTACTGATTTTCAATAACAATTTGTCTGAAAGCATTTTTTTTTTAAAGATGCTTGCTTTAAAATACTTTGGGGAAAATATGACATATCTAGAAAACTGCATCGAAAAATTTGGCAATGTTGTCAGAAGTCGTCTTTATTTCTGACAGTACTCATTTTGTCAGATTATAATTGAAGAAGTTTCCTCACATTCTACATTGTAGAATTGAATGACTTTTAACATGTGCTATTTAGATATTTTTTCACAAAACAAGATTCAATAATATGTTATATTTTATTAAGTAGACAGATGTGTTCAACTGTCAACGTTATAGTTTGATGCATATAAAGAATTGATATAGAATGAAAATAATGCTGTTTGACTTTATCATTAACCCTTTCACCTTAATTTAAAGATACTAAATGGAAAATCTCTATACATTGAAGTATATATTTGAATAAGAGTTAAAAAGACATTGTAGTGAAAGAAGAAATTGCTCATGCTGAGCAAATCTTTCCATGTCTGCATATTGCGATGACAGTTGTTCTCAAAGTTAACTTTGAATCAAGTATGTGCAATCATAGACGAAACTTTCAGCGATATTTGCGAAAAACAAAATGCATGAATAAATGAATAGGAAAGATGATCGAAAACGACAAAAAACGAAACTATTAAAAGATCGACAGACGAAGCTTTCGTCACGCAACATAGTTTTAAAATGCACATGTTTTAAGGAAATGGTTAAAATATTGACTTTGCCCACCCATTGAATTGTACATTGATTGTTTCATTGAACAACTTACCAGTGTAAGATTGGCCGCTTTAGGATTAATGTTGACTGTACAAACGTTGTAGACATGCCCACATTTTCTCTCTTGTCAGTCTTTTGGATTACGTGAACATTAAAATACCTCTCCTTGAATTTCTTAATACTAATCACGACACAATTTGTGCTCACATCATTTTCAGCCAATCGAGATTGTTCGTTTGTAATCCGACAGCTTTGATTTTAAATGGCTCCATTTGCCACAATAAGTTCAACTCTTTTCAATTATTACTATAATTTATAGAGATTTTCTATGTTTTGTACTTGATGATTTCAAAGTCTGTCAGGTTAAACATCATTGAAATCATTGTGACAAAAGGAGGAATTGCTCATACTTTGAATGAGCAATATCTGCATTTGCCACAATAATTTCAACACTTTCCAATTATCATACGATCATTTATAGAGATTTAAAGAGATTTTTTATATTTTGTACTTGATAATTTCAAAGTCGTCTGCTGCAGATTTGTTTTATGTGGGAAATGGTTAAACCCTTATCCGCTTTCACGACTTACCGATACAAACCAAACAAAGATTTTCTGTGTGTCAGCATTATCTGACAAAACATTATCATAACACAGGGCGTGTGTTCAATACAAATAGTAGATTGTTTTTTGTACAAATTGAAATTTATCATAACCTCTTGTCCATTTATATTTAGTTTTTTTTCAAATGTTTGTGAATTTAAATGTTCTTTTTTCTTATTTCTTCATGTGCAACGAAATATTGCGGATTCTCTGTGATGCTTTGCGTCAAACATTCGTCTTGTCTGTTTATGAAATACACATGCGTGGTGGGTTCAATGCCAGATTATTGGTAATGAAAATACAGTCAAACCTGTGTTTAAAGACCACCCATTGAAAAGTGAATAATCCGGTCTTAATTCACATGTGGTTTTTAATTGCAGGGTCATTTATACTCAAACTGAGTATTTATGAAACTAAAAGTATGGTCGCTTTAGACAGGGAATTGGTAATCCAATGTGGTCTTTAGCACAGGTTTGACTGTACATGTAAGTCGTGTTAAGGAAAAAAACATGCGAAAAAAGCACCACAGGATCAGGTCGATATTGCCAAGTGATACTAACTTACCAATGCAGTTCTCGTTATCATAAACCCTTCTTTCGTCCATTGCAGACGACAGAACAATGGCAGCTATATAGGGGCTACGGCGTTCAAGGTAAGACATGAATGGCAATCCATCTGACTAATCTATTTGTTTCAATTCACGAAGTAAGGTTGACCGAAGTCGATACTATAGCATACGCTAGGTGCAACGAAATTCCCGCTTAACTATCTTTTATTGGTAAGTTTTAATAATGTCTGCATCTGTCACGCACGTAATCATCAGTTCTAAGTTCATTATTCAATTTGTACTGATAGATCAATATTTTAGAGCGGATTCAAGTCTGAAATGGATCTGGCTATCTAATCACGGTTTATCAAATATTTTAATACTAGACGACACTGTTAAATGGAACATTTTGGGGGTAATTCCTTTTAAATGAAGACTTTGAAAATGGTTGTAATGGTTTTCTCTCCTTAGCGCTAGTAGTATAATGACTGACTCGCTAATGTTAGGATAAATGGCCCAGTAGTACTAGTAGCGTACCCAGGAAATATCGCGTTTTAACTGAAAGCCTATAGGACGCAGCGTCAAACACCACACTGAGTACTTTTTGCAGATTGCTCTGATGACGGAAAATACCGAAGATTTCCGGAACTGTACAGGATGGATTCGAACGTCACGGAAAACGCCCCGGAAATCGGTCCGCCAGAAAACTATACTGTGACCTACTTTGAGAAGACCAAAAAGACTCGGCCTCCAAACTACTGGCATTACCCTGGGATAAATGTAGGATTTTATCCACCGGACACAGGTTTTTACTTGCTTTAACCCTTTCCCTCATACGGCAATTCTGCAGCAGACGACTTTGAACGTATTTTATCAAAAAAATAGAAAATCTCCATAATTGAATGGATAACTTATGACAAAAAGTGGAAAACATTGTGGCAAAAGGAGAAATTGCACGTTTTGTGCAATTTCTTCTTTTGTCACTATGTTTTCAAAAAGCTGTCTGCTGCAGTTAACCCTTTGCCAACTTTTAGAGGCATCCCGTCAGACGACTTGTGAACATATTGTTTACAAAGGGAGCAATTTTTCAACATTTTTGCCACGACGTTTTCAAAGTCGTCTGCAGTAGATTTTGTGTATGGGGCTTGACCTTTTATATAACCCGTTTTAGAGTCGTCTGCTTAGAAAACAACTAATAAAGCATGAACTACCAATACGTATTAGTATCCAATGTTTGATTGATTGATTGGTGCTTTACCAGAGGACTAGATAAGGAGGAGTGACTTGGTCTATTCCCATCTTTATCTCCCTTATGACTCAACTTCCACATGAATGTTGTGGGTACTCAAAAGAATCGTCTCATTGAGACGATTCGTTTGAGTACCAACAACATAGGGTTTGAGGGTCAAATAAGGATTTGGGGATGTGAAATACTCTTCTATTACCATTTTGGCATGACCCTAACCGGGATCGATACACGACCTCCCGCACCCACCCGGGGCGGACGCTCTACCACTACACCACCGAGGAGGTCCAAGATGGGAGATACATCCCCCTGGACCAGAAGTGATGACTCAACTTACACCTATGTTGTGGGTACTCAAAAGAATCGTCTCACTGAGAAGATTCGTTTGAGTACCCACAATATAGGGTTTGAGGGTCAAATAAGGAGGTCCAAGATGGGAGATACATCTCCTGGACCAGAAGTGATAAGAGCCGTTTCGCGGGAAAACCAACATTCTGGACTCTGCGTAAAGTATCGACCCGAACCAGCCTAAGCGTGCCGCACAGGCTTACCTGGATATCCAATTTTCGCCTCCTGTAGATTTTCTGTTTTAGGAATCATTACTCTATACCTCTATCCCCTAAGACGGAGTGTGTCGGTCCGGATCAGTCTGCGCGGACTGCGCAGGCTGATCTGGGTCGATAAATTACGTAGAGGCCATAATGTTGCTAAATTTTGATCACGGAAGAGTCTTTTCCTTTCATTTAAATGTGTGTTTTTTTTATTCAGGTGCAGACAGTTTAAAAGGCTACGAGCTTGATATCACCTGGCGGTACTACACCTTATGTTTTGTGTATGTTTTGAACCAGATGTCTTTGAAATTGGCACCGGTATGAAAACACGTTACCTAATGAGATCCTTAGCTTTGTTTTAACCCTTTCACTCATATAGACGCTTTCTGACGTCTCTGCAGCAGACGGTGTTTTTAAAACATAGTGACAAATGATGAAATTGCACAAAGCGAGCAATTTCTTATTTTGCCACAATGTTTTCCACTTTAAGTTATAGGTTATCCGTTCAATTATAGAGATTTTCTATTTTTTGACAACATATGTTCAAAGTCGTCTGCTGCAGAAATGTCGTATGAGGGAAAGGGTTAAATTCGACGGGAATAGTCCGACAAAATTAACAAAGTAACTATAGAATCTTGAGGTAACTTATCCTTTATAGATCTTTTTTTTTTTTTTGATTACATATTTAAAAAGAATGTTTTAAATTTACCATTCCCCACTAATTCGAGCTATACCCTTCCCCACATGTTTACGCGTTTTTCACATATCTTCCATAGGCTTTATTAAAAAACAACCAGTGACCAGTAGGAGAAATTGCAATTTAGCTTTTTATAGCTATGTTTTCAACTATTTTAATATTCAACTACATGTGCCGAGCCCCGGTAGCTCAGTCGGTAGCGACGCGGGCTGTCAATCCAGGGGTTGTGAGTTCGAATCCCGGCTCGGCCAAGTTTCTTCCCGAGGATTGACAAAAGTCAATGCGACATGCGTCATTCGTCTTCCACCAATGGGCTAAGTCTATTTGGAAAAGCAGCTAGTTGCTTGGGAAGATTGTTGTGTGGAGTACTGGTGTGAGAAAACCAGGTAATGCATGAGTAGGTGAACTGGCCACCGTGATATAACTGAGAAATTGTTAAAAACGGCGTTAAACCCCAATCAATCAATCAATCAATCAATCAACTACATGTATTGATCATTTTCACATTTTAGGCAGTCTTCTGATGTAAATTCGTTGTACGTGTGTTAACAAATTACTTATGAAATGTTCCCACTTTTACTATTATTATCATCTAAGACGTCCGCATCTTAAAATTAATGGTAATTATCAATACGATAAAACTGCTTTTTGTTTGGTACCGTTCTCCAGGTGTATGCACGTATTACAAGATGGTGAAAAGGAAATACTCTGGTTCTGGTCACACGCCGCGAATGCAACGGCTGAACTTAATATTCGCTGATCGCAAAATGTAGAAGATTGGTTTTAGTGTGACGTGGACAAATAAAAATCATAATATTTCAAACGTGTTTCATCATTGTAGAATAACATGAGTATAGAATTCTTTCCTCTATACGACTTGGAGAGATATTGGCTTACAGTGACGTCACTTCCTGTTTACAATTCTAGCCAATCAGCCAGTCCGATACAGCTGGTTTCAAACACGTGCTATTTCAGTAAGTACATTTGATAATCGGATCTCTTTGTTTGGATTAACTCAAGCCATGGTGAATACATGATTACCAAAAATATCCGCAAATATGAGTAGTGAATCGGTTTTCGTTTTCTCGGTGCGATTAATAGTTACCCCGAATTGATGTGGGATAATATCCGAAAAAGTCTGTTTGAATGGAATGGAAATACGTTCTTTAACTTATGTAATACGTCATCATTGTAAAATGGCGTCTTACATCATTTCCCATGTCTATTTTCTTAAAGAAAAAAACCGTCTCGATCGTAATTGCACATCAACTACAATTGACGTGTTTCTCGAGTTAATGTAGGCCAGGAGCATAGCTTGGCAATACTCAATGTGTAGGCTGTCTCGTCCAGGAGCGTAGCTTGGCAATACTCAATGTGTAGGCTGTCTCGTCCAGGAGCGTAGCTTGGCAATACTCAATGTGTAGGCTGTCTCGTGAGAAAACCAACATTGTGGACTCGTGAGAAAACCAACATTGTGGACTCTGCGTAAAGTATCGACCCGGATCAGCCTAAGCAATCTACACAGGCGTACCCGGATATACACTTTTCGCCTCCTGTGGATTTCTGTTTCAGGAATCACTACTCTTTTTATCCCGGCCCCCTTGAGACGGAATGTGTCGGCCGGATCAGTCTGCGCGGATAGCGCAGGCTGATCTGGTCGATACATTACGCAGATGTGTATCGCCGCAGCTGCATTTTGGGGCATTTTTAGAAAAAAATGTGTAGGCACGTGCCCCTGTGTTCAATGGGAGAATTTGTTGTTCAGATCTATCAAAGTTCCAATGTCCAACCATTACATCTTAAATGCACTTGAGCATTTCAAAGATATTCGTCACAAGACCTGGATTAACACCCTTACGATGTAATTGCACAAATCGAGGGCTTGGCGTGAAACGGTTGTAACTAAAAACCTATTTTGAAAACCCTGGTTTAGGGGCAATTTTGACCCCTTTGTAAACAATGCAAATTTAGGTGCCATTGCTCAGAACGAGCAATGGCACCTAAATTTCCATTGTTTACCAAGAAAAATGATTTAACGCTTATAAAGACTTTCTGGCGAGTGATTAACCTTGTTAAAAAAATACCAATTTGAGTTACAACCGTTTCACATCAACCCTCGAAAAAACATTTAAAACAGTTTAAAAATGGTCCCTAGAATGCAAAACTGAGGTAGCTCCGATTTTACCATATACTGAGTTACTATAGTGTTGCGACCAGTGAACGAAATGATTTGGTTCGTGACTTCAAAGCTGTTTCTTTTGTCATGGCCTCCATTTTCCTGACCAAATACTCCTTCTTAGAGGTTGTAAATAAATAAACCACTTGTGATACTAGTTTCGACAAGTCCAGCCTTGCAATGATTTTGCTAAAAAACAAGGATTAAATAATGGTTATACAGATAATTCTTTTGAAGTTTTTGAAAGACGTTAAGCCACACTTACTGTTTAAGATATCTAGATATATATAGCGTTGATAGCGACGTATTAGAGTGTTCAACATGATCAAAAGGTCCTATATTCGAGCCCTGGTCGAGTCGGATCTTTTAGGACTATTACACTGGTGCCCAATAGGGGAATACGTAGGGAAAGCCTCGAAAACGTTTGACAACCTTTTTAGGGTTTATGTAACCTTCGGATTAAACGTTCCAAGGTTCGAGCCCTGGTCAGTTGTTGTATTTTGTGTTATCATGTGTAACACATGTTAATTTTAATAAACTTACTTACTTTACTTATTTCCATATATTTCAAATACACTTTTACAGAGCGCCCGGCTGGAACATTAAAGGAACCCGCCGACTGGGTCGCAAAGATTTCGCATTACATCACGAAGTCGAATGGTTCCCGGTCTCTTCAAATAGTGTTCAGTAGACCACCACATGAATACGGGTTCCAGCGGTATCAGATCGCGCTGATTCCAGTTGAAGATTACACACACGTGCAGTCGGCAATAACAACACAGTTCTACCACGAGTTTCTGGCAGTTGAACCTGGCAACTACAAAATATCGGTTTGTGAATGTGTTTACAAATTGAGGAGATAACTGTACGAATATCAATAATTAGGGCATACAGCATATGGCGATCAGTCGGAAGATCAAATTAGTCGACGCTTCCGTCCAGTCTGGTTTGGATCGTCATGTCCGCCATTCAGTAATTCTTAGCCCTCTTGTTCAGAGATACTGGTAGGCCACTTTATATGTGCCGTTGTTGTATTACGTCACCTGCTTTGGCGGGGTGACACATGGTCTGGTACCCGGCGTTAGTTAGGAACCCTGAGGGCCAAGGAGGACAGTCATTACTTCCATTGTTAAAGCATTTGGTATGACCTGGTCGGGGATCGAACCCACGACATCTCGAACCCGAGGCGGACGCTCTACCACTACACTTACGAGGCTGTTAAACTTTATGTTTGGAATCATGTTTTAAATTATGAAGCAAACTAAGTTCGGTTGCTCCACATAGAAAGGTTGTGTCTATGTCTATATTTGTGTATGCCATGGTAAGGACAGGTAACACCAGACTTAGTGACACATAGATGATTACCATCTCCGTCCGTCTGTCACATCTTCATTTGGTGGCATATTGGTTGGCGACACATATAAGTTTCTTCTTAAACTCTTGTTTACAGCTAATATAAAATATTACATTTCGATCGAAAGAATTTTAAAAAGGCTTTCTTTGTATAAGATAAACATTGTTATATTTCAGATAATTGCAGTGGACGACTTCTTTTCACAGTCTGGAAGATGTTTGTGCCACAAAAAGGGAACGTGCACCAATTGTTTGTCTACACAAACAAGTCCATTTACGGTCGATTGATCAGTCGTTAGAATGCTTGAAGTGAACTCTGTGTACGCGTCCTTATTAACTACGGGCTTTTCGACACATGTAACCTGAATAACTTTTTGAAGTTAAGACATTTCAGAAGTTGTTTATTGCAGACTCGTTCAATGTATGAAAGGAGCTCATATTTTAACCTCATGCTATACCCGTATATGTATTGTCATCAACATTACAGACATCTGAGCAAACACACAAAAGAATTTTAGTGTTTTTACTTCTTGATAATTCTCTGGGAAAGGCGGTGTCCTGATTTTTAAATTCCCTATGCCCCTATAGAACTATAAGGTTTTCCCTAAAACCAGGGACGTAGATAAGATCTTATCTACGTACCTGCTCATACAAACGAATTTTGACGCATTTTTTATCAACTCTGTACAATAATTATTGTATAACTTATAGATATTTTCATATGCTAGCCAAATTATTTCCAAAGTTGCTCTATACATATGCGTCGCATAAGGGAATGTTTAAATCGTATTTTGAGCCGTCTCGCGAGAAAACCAACATTATGGACTCTGCGTAATGAATCGAACCAGATCAGCCTGCGCAGTCCACAGGAGGCGAAAAGTGTCTGTCCGAGTTAGCCTGCGCGGCATGCGTTTAGCTGATCCGGGTCCTCAATGTTGGTTTTCTCGCGGGACGGCTCTTTTGATGAATTTATTACAAACAGGATCGATCTTTATCCGACTGCACGGCCGCACAGGCTGATGTAGGTTTTTCCTGGTCGAACTAACAGAAGGATTGTTTCACAAAGCCTGGCCAAGAATTAGGTTTAACTCAGACGTGTTACATTGTCTCAAGATAAGGAATTAGGAATTATAAGTCTATATTTTGAAAACAGATATTAGTGATTTTATCTCAATGGTATGAACAAAATAAAAAAAGATGCCCAAAGAACTTTTATTGACAGAAACAAAGTTTAAATGGATGCATAGTATGGCCAAAAGCTATGTTTTACTCTATATCTTCGTTGTAATGCGTTTATATTATTCTGCAAATAAATATTGACAATTATAGCTTTCTCTTTGCGACATCCTTAATGTGCGTCTTTTATCCCTTTCCCTCATACGACAATTCTGCAGCAGACGACTTTGAACGTATTTTGTCAAAAAAAAGAGAAAATCTCCATAATTGAATAGATAACCTATGACAAATAGTGGAAAACATTGTGACAAAAGGAGAAATTGCACGTTTTGTGCAATTTCTTCTTTTCTCACTATGTTTTCAAAAAGCCGTCTGCTGCAGAGGCGTCAGAAAGCGTCTATATGAGGGAAAGGGTTAATAATGCTCGTGATACGACACCGCTTTGGAATTATTTAAAATCCTTTTCCCGAATCTAGCCGAGCCTGAGTAATTAGTCTAGAAATCACAATATAGTCGATACTCTGATTGATTGTTTGGTGTTTTAGGCCGCTTTCAACCACTTTTAAATAATTTCACGGCTGTCTTTTGGTGTAAGTACTACTGGTCCACATATCCTGACAACAGCCAGTCAGTTGTAATGCTAACCCTGCAACTCCAAACGCCAAGGAGGGCAGCCATTACTACCATTTTAAAAGTCTTTGGTATGACCCGACAGGGGATGGAAGCCTTGACTTTCCGTATCCGATTGATTGATTGATTGATTGATTGATTTGGTGTTTAACGCCGTTTTAAACAATTTCTCAGTCATATCACGGCGGCCAGTTCACCTACTCATGTGTTTCCTGGTTTTCCCACACCAGTACTCCATACAACAATCTTCCCAAGCAACTGGCTGGTTTTCCACATAGACTTAGCCCATTGGTGGAAGACGAATGACGCATGTCATGACGCATGTCGCAATGACTTTTGTCAAACGTCGGAAAGAAAGTTGGCCGCGCCGTACCCGAGGTGGACGCTCTACCTCTCTACTAATTCTCGGGCATGCTTATTTCTCATCTAAGAAGTAACACATAAAAGAGTTTTCTACAATGCATTTATAACGAGTTTCCACATTTTTTACTTTAAAATTGTTTTCAAAGTCGTCCGCTGAAAAACTGTTAAATGTGGGAAAGGGCAGAAACATACACATACATTACGACTGACTGGCTGGTGTCAGGATAAATGTACCGGTTGTACCGGTACGTTACCTAGAAAACGCCTTGCTATAACTGAAATGTTGTTGAAAGCGGCGTAAAACACCAAGCAGTAACATCAATTATCCGCAAAAAAAAAAGCATTTCGTAAAAAGAAAAGTATTTAAAAAAATATATATCTTTGCTCCTTTTATCCCAGATGTATGCAAAATAAAACACTGCTTATACATGGTCAAAGGGAAGTAAATCGGATCGGCTTGCCGGGCAGACAATTTTGTCCAGGGAATTTCAGATGAATATATTAGACTGAGGTTGGCTCCCATTGGACAATAATGATTTTGTTGAAAGTTGAAAGTGATTTTCATAAAGTTTATTAACCTCTGACTGATTTATAACCAAAATAGTGTTTGATTTTAGCTATGTTGACGCTCTAATAGCCATTTTCAGAACATGCTGTATTTTCTGAAATTGAAAGTAAAATTCAGTGCGGGATAAGGGTCACCTTTGATTTGACCTCCTAGCTCTGTCAAGAAACGGTGAACATGTTGGTTGGTTTTGCTTTGTTGGTAGTTCTAAGAATGAACTTTAGCTTGATATAGGTGTATATGTGTTAATTCATTTGCTAGTAACGAACCATAACCCATAACGCTATAATGGTCGCCTATTGAAAATGATTTACTTCCCTTTGACCATAATGTATTGGCTGTCAATATAGCTAAAGGCAAACACTGTTTTGGTTACACATCAGTCAGAGGGTTTTCAACTTTATCAAAAACACTTTCAACTTTCAACAAAGTCATTATTGTCCAATGGGAGACCACTTAATTAGTCCTATGGATTCATCTGAAATTCCCTGGACAAAAGTCTCAATTCTCCGGCAGGCTTATTTCTCATCTAAAAAGTAACACATAAAAGAGTTTTCTACAATGCATCTGAGATGTAAACAGGCTATTCCTATTTATCAGAAATGGTATGAACACAAAACATCCTCAAATGCAGTTTACCTTTCCTTAAATGTAAACGCATTTTGACACATCTGCAGCAGAGGCTCTTGAATGCGAGGAAAACTATGCAAATTCAGTAATTTTACACTTTTTCAAAATTGAACAGCAAGTTGCTATCAAAGACGTAATACGCGGAAAACGACAAGCAATTGAAACCTTTCCTTCTTGCAGACGCATTTTAAAAACATTGTGATTAAGGAAGAAATTGCTAATAACGAACAATTTATCCATTTGCCACAATGTCTTTCAATTTGTCCAATCACAGACAGCCTCGGGTGGTGTAGTGGTAGAGTGTGCGCCTCGGATGTTGGAGGTCGCGGATTCGATCCCCGTCCGGGTCATACCAAAGACTTGAAAAATGGTAGTAATGACTGATCGCCTTGGCGCCCATGGTTGTGGGGGTTAGCATTACGACTGACTGGCTGGTGTCAGGATAAATGTACCTTAAATAAATATCCATTTATCTGTGTGGATAAAGCTCCATTGGCATCATATATATATATATATATATATATATATATATACAAACAGATAAACCAGATCGAATGTATTTGTTTGAGTTTGACAATGCATTAAAAATAAAGATAGAATTATTTTAATAAAGCATACACATTTGCTGTTTTTCTCCAAGTTGTGAGACAAAATATAACACTGCTCAAATCTAGTGTATTGATAATACAACAAGTATTTCGTAAAAAGAAAAGTATTTTAAAAAATATATATATTTGCTCCTTTTTCCCAGATGTATGCGCAAACAAAAAAAATACACTGCTTGTACATAGTGTATTGGTAAAAAATAAAGAAAGTATTTAAAAAAAAAAAAAAAAAAGTAGAAGTCTACAGCACCCGGTATTCCCAGGCGGTCACCCATCCAAGTACTAACCGGGCTCGACGTTGCTTAACTTCGGTGATCGGACGAGAACCGGTGTTTTCAACGTGATATGGCCGTAGACATTAGGTGTCTTTCAATAAGGCTACTTATATGCAGCACTTTGTCAATTAGCTTTAGATTATGACGGACTCGAGATAAACTCATACGTTTTTAGATGGAAAAACATATACCAAATCGAACTTGGAAGAAACTGGAATCTATTCAAATCATTAAGACTGACATTGTGTATATTTTTATATCGAGAAGGGAGATAACGCACCGAGCACGTGGTCTGCTGAACAGACAGAGTTTAGTTATCTTCCTCAAACCCTTTCTTTCAATCTGATTTATATGACAAATTAAGAAGTAAACACACACGCGAGTAGACCCTTTCCTAATTACAGACGCCTTATAATGCCTTTGCAGCAAACGTCCTTTGAAAACATGTCTTAAATTGTGCTCATTTATAACGAGTTTCCACATTTTTTACTTTAAAATTGTTTTCAAAGTCGTCTGCTGAAGAATTGTTATATGTGTGAAAGGGCAGAAACATACACATTCATTTATATGTATGTGGGAAAGAGTTAATGCGTAGTTCGTTGACGGTCATGTGAATTGAGGTATGCTGTATACATTTCTATATAAATCAATAAATATCCCAACATCAGTGTGAGTAGCTCCCGTGACATAACATACAAACAGCTAGATAATCCAGACCGAATGTATTTGCTGGAGTTTGAAGATGTGTATTAAAAATAAGGACAGAAAAATATATATACATGATTGCTACTTTGCCTAGATCTGTGAAACAATAAAACACTGTTCAATAACGTTGTATTGATAAACAAAAATATATTTCATGAAACATAAAATGTCGCAAAAAATCGCTATTTATATCCAGCAATAAGTCTTGTAATGTATAAATAACCCAGAAACCTATATTCCATTTAAAGTTCATTCTTAAAACTACCAGAAACTCACATGTTGACTTTCCTTGTTTTGAGCTATGACGTCAAATCAAAGGTCACCCTTATCCCGCAGGGAATTTTATTTTCAATTTCAGGAAAGAAACATGTTGTTCTGGAAATGGCGCTTTTAAAAGCTGTCAATATAGCTAAAGGCAAACACTGTTTTGGTTACACATCAGTCAGAGGGTTTTCAACTTTATCAAAAACACTTTCAACTTTCAACAAAGTCATTATTGTCCAATGGGAGACCACTTAATTAGTCCTATGGATTCATCTGAAATTCCCTGGACAAAAGTCTCAATTCTCCGGCAGGCTTATTTCTCATCTAAAAAGTAACACATAAAAGAGTTTTCTACAATGCATCTGAGATGTAAACAGGCTATTCCTATTTATCAGAAATGGTATGAACACAAAACATCCTCAAATGCAGTTTACCTTTCCTTAAATGTAAACGCATTTTGACACATCTGCAGCAGAGGCTCTTGAATGCGAGGAAAACTATGCAAATTCAGTAATTTTACACTTTTTCAAAATTGAACAGCAAGTTGCTATCAAAGACGTAATACGCGGAAAACGACAAGCAATTGAAACCTTTCCTTCTTGCAGACGCATTTTAAAAACATTGTGATTAAGGAAGAAATTGCTAATAACGAACAATTTATCCATTTGCCACAATGTCTTTCAATTTGTCCAATCACAGACAGCCTCGGGTGGTGTAGTGGTAGAGTGTGCGCCTCGGATGTTGGAGGTCGCGGATTCGATCCCCGTCCGGGTCATACCAAAGACTTGAAAAATGGTAGTAATGACTGATCGCCTTGGCGCCCATGGTTGTGGGGGTTAGCATTACGACTGACTGGCTGGTGTCAGGATAAATGTACCTTAAATAAATATCCATTTATCTGTGTGGATAAAGCTCCATTGGCATCATATATATATATATATATATATATATATATATACAAACAGATAAACCAGATCGAATGTATTTGTTTGAGTTTGACAATGCATTAAAAATAAAGATAGAATTATTTTAATAAAGCATACACATTTGCTGTTTTTCTCCAAGTTGTGAGACAAAATATAACACTGCTCAAATCTAGTGTATTGATAATACAACAAGTATTTCGTAAAAAGAAAAGTATTTTAAAAAATATATATATTTGCTCCTTTTTCCCAGATGTATGCGCAAACAAAAAAAATACACTGCTTGTACATAGTGTATTGGTAAAAAATAAAGAAAGTATTTAAAAAAAAAAAAAAAAAAGTAGAAGTCTACAGCACCCGGTATTCCCAGGCGGTCACCCATCCAAGTACTAACCGGGCTCGACGTTGCTTAACTTCGGTGATCGGACGAGAACCGGTGTTTTCAACGTGATATGGCCGTAGACATTAGGTGTCTTTCAATAAGGCTACTTATATGCAGCACTTTGTCAATTAGCTTTAGATTATGACGGACTCGAGATAAACTCATACGTTTTTAGATGGAAAAACATATACCAAATCGAACTTGGAAGAAACTGGAATCTATTCAAATCATTAAGACTGACATTGTGTATATTTTTATATCGAGAAGGGAGATAACGCACCGAGCACGTGGTCTGCTGAACAGACAGAGTTTAGTTATCTTCCTCAAACCCTTTCTTTCAATCTGATTTATATGACAAATTAAGAAGTAAACACACACGCGAGTAGACCCTTTCCTAATTACAGACGCCTTATAATGCCTTTGCAGCAAACGTCCTTTGAAAACATGTCTTAAATTGTGCTCATTTATAACGAGTTTCCACATTTTTTACTTTAAAATTGTTTTCAAAGTCGTCTGCTGAAGAATTGTTATATGTGTGAAAGGGCAGAAACATACACATTCATTTATATGTATGTGGGAAAGAGTTAATGCGTAGTTCGTTGACGGTCATGTGAATTGAGGTATGCTGTATACATTTCTATATAAATCAATAAATATCCCAACATCAGTGTGAGTAGCTCCCGTGACATAACATACAAACAGCTAGATAATCCAGACCGAATGTATTTGCTGGAGTTTGAAGATGTGTATTAAAAATAAGGACAGAAAAATATATATACATGATTGCTACTTTGCCTAGATCTGTGAAACAATAAAACACTGTTCAATAACGTTGTATTGATAAACAAAAATATATTTCATGAAACATAAAATGTCGCAAAAAATCGCTATTTATATCCAGCAATAAGTCTTGTAATGTATAAATAACCCAGAAACCTATATTCCATTTAAAGTTCATTCTTAAAACTACCAGAAACTCACATGTTGACTTTCCTTGTTTTGAGCTATGACGTCAAATCAAAGGTCACCCTTATCCCGCAGGGAATTTTATTTTCAATTTCAGGAAAGAAACATGTTGTTCTGGAAATGGCGCTTTTAAAAGCTGTCAATATAGCTAAAGGCAAACACTGTTTTGGTTACACATCAGTCAGAGGGTTTTCAACTTTATCAAAAACACTTTCAACTTTCAACAAAGTCATTATTGTCCAATGGGAGACCACTTAATTAGTCCTATGGATTCATCTGAAATTCCCTGGACAAAAGTCTCAATTCTCCGGCAGGCTTATTTCTCATCTAAAAAGTAACACATAAAAGAGTTTTCTACAATGCATCTGAGATGTAAACAGGCTATTCCTATTTATCAGAAATGGTATGAACACAAAACATCCTCAAATGCAGTTTACCTTTCCTTAAATGTAAACGCATTTTGACACATCTGCAGCAGAGGCTCTTGAATGCGAGGAAAACTATGCAAATTCAGTAATTTTACACTTTTTCAAAATTGAACAGCAAGTTGCTATCAAAGACGTAATACGCGGAAAACGACAAGCAATTGAAACCTTTCCTTCTTGCAGACGCATTTTAAAAACATTGTGATTAAGGAAGAAATTGCTAATAACGAACAATTTATCCATTTGCCACAATGTCTTTCAATTTGTCCAATCACAGACAGCCTCGGGTGGTGTAGTGGTAGAGTGTGCGCCTCGGATGTTGGAGGTCGCGGATTCGATCCCCGTCCGGGTCATACCAAAGACTTGAAAAATGGTAGTAATGACTGATCGCCTTGGCGCCCATGGTTGTGGGGGTTAGCATTACGACTGACTGGCTGGTGTCAGGATAAATGTACCTTAAATAAATATCCATTTATCTGTGTGGATAAAGCTCCATTGGCATCATATATATATATATATATATATATATATATATATACAAACAGATAAACCAGATCGAATGTATTTGTTTGAGTTTGACAATGCATTAAAAATAAAGATAGAATTATTTTAATAAAGCATACACATTTGCTGTTTTTCTCCAAGTTGTGAGACAAAATATAACACTGCTCAAATCTAGTGTATTGATAATACAACAAGTATTTCGTAAAAAGAAAAGTATTTTAAAAAATATATATATTTGCTCCTTTTTCCCAGATGTATGCGCAAACAAAAAAAATACACTGCTTGTACATAGTGTATTGGTAAAAAATAAAGAAAGTATTTAAAAAAAAAAAAAAAAAAGTAGAAGTCTACAGCACCCGGTATTCCCAGGCGGTCACCCATCCAAGTACTAACCGGGCTCGACGTTGCTTAACTTCGGTGATCGGACGAGAACCGGTGTTTTCAACGTGATATGGCCGTAGACATTAGGTGTCTTTCAATAAGGCTACTTATATGCAGCACTTTGTCAATTAGCTTTAGATTATGACGGACTCGAGATAAACTCATACGTTTTTAGATGGAAAAACATATACCAAATCGAACTTGGAAGAAACTGGAATCTATTCAAATCATTAAGACTGACATTGTGTATATTTTTATATCGAGAAGGGAGATAACGCACCGAGCACGTGGTCTGCTGAACAGACAGAGTTTAGTTATCTTCCTCAAACCCTTTCTTTCAATCTGATTTATATGACAAATTAAGAAGTAAACACACACGCGAGTAGACCCTTTCCTAATTACAGACGCCTTATAATGCCTTTGCAGCAAACGTCCTTTGAAAACATGTCTTAAATTGTGCTCATTTATAACGAGTTTCCACATTTTTTACTTTAAAATTGTTTTCAAAGTCGTCTGCTGAAGAATTGTTATATGTGTGAAAGGGCAGAAACATACACATTCATTTATATGTATGTGGGAAAGAGTTAATGCGTAGTTCGTTGACGGTCATGTGAATTGAGGTATGCTGTATACATTTCTATATAAATCAATAAATATCCCAACATCAGTGTGAGTAGCTCCCGTGACATAACATACAAACAGCTAGATAATCCAGACCGAATGTATTTGCTGGAGTTTGAAGATGTGTATTAAAAATAAGGACAGAAAAATATATATACATGATTGCTACTTTGCCTAGATCTGTGAAACAATAAAACACTGTTCAATAACGTTGTATTGATAAACAAAAATATATTTCATGAAACATAAAATGTCGCAAAAAATCGCTATTTATATCCAGCAATAAGTCTTGTAATGTATAAATAACCCAGAAACCTATATTCCATTTAAAGTTCATTCTTAAAACTACCAGAAACTCACATGTTGACTTTCCTTGTTTTGAGCTATGACGTCAAATCAAAGGTCACCCTTATCCCGCAGGGAATTTTATTTTCAATTTCAGGAAAGAAACATGTTGTTCTGGAAATGGCGCTTTTAAAAGCTGTCAATATAGCTAAAGGCAAACACTGTTTTGGTTACACATCAGTCAGAGGGTTTTCAACTTTATCAAAAACACTTTCAACTTTCAACAAAGTCATTATTGTCCAATGGGAGACCACTTAATTAGTCCTATGGATTCATCTGAAATTCCCTGGACAAAAGTCTCAATTCTCCGGCAGGCTTATTTCTCATCTAAAAAGTAACACATAAAAGAGTTTTCTACAATGCATCTGAGATGTAAACAGGCTATTCCTATTTATCAGAAATGGTATGAACACAAAACATCCTCAAATGCAGTTTACCTTTCCTTAAATGTAAACGCATTTTGACACATCTGCAGCAGAGGCTCTTGAATGCGAGGAAAACTATTCAAATTCAGTAATTTTACACTTTTTCAAAATTGAACAGCAAGTTGCTATCAAAGACGTAATACGCGGAAAACGACAAGCAATTGAAACCTTTCCTTCTTGCAGACGCATTTTAAAAACATTGTGATTAAGGAAGAAATTGCTAATAACGAACAATTTATCCATTTGCCACAATGTCTTTCAATTTGTCCAATCACAGACAGCCTCGGGTGGTGTAGTGGTAGAGTGTGCGCCTCGGATGTTGGAGGTCGCGGATTCGATCCCCGTCCGGGTCATACCAAAGACTTGAAAAATGGTAGTAATGACTGATCGCCTTGGCGCCCATGGTTGTGGGGGTTAGCATTACGACTGACTGGCTGGTGTCAGGATAAATGTACCTTAAATAAATATCCATTTATCTGTGTGGATAAAGCTCCATTGGCATCATATATATATATGTATATATATATATACAAACAGATAAACCAGATCGAATGTATTTGTTTGAGTTTGACAATGCATTAAAAATAAAGATAGAATTATTTTAATAAAGCATACACATTTGCTGTTTTTCTCCAAGTTGTGAGACAAAATATAACACTGCTCAAATCTAGTGTATTGATAATACAACAAGTATTTCGTAAAAAGAAAAGTATTTTAAAAAATATATATATTTGCTCCTTTTTCCCAGATGTATGCGCAAACAAAAAAAAATACACTGCTTGTACATAGTGTATTGGTAAAAAATAAAGAAAGTATTTAAAAAAAAAAAAAAAAAAGTAGAAGTCTACAGCACCCGGTATTCCCAGGCGGTCACCCATCCAAGTACTAACCGGGCTCGACGTTGCTTAACTTCGGTGATCGGACGAGAACCGGTGTTTTCAACGTGATATGGCCGTAGACATTAGGTGTCTTTCAATAAGGCTACTTATATGCAGCACTTTGTCAATTAGCTTTAGATTATGACGGACTCGAGATAAACTCATACGTTTTTAGATGGAAAAACATATACCAAATCGAACTTGGAAGAAACTGGAATCTATTCAAATCATTAAGACTGACATTGTGTATATTTTTATATCGAGAAGGGAGATAACGCACCGAGCACGTGGTCTGCTGAACAGACAGAGTTTAGTTATCTTCCTCAAACCCTTTCTTTCAATCTGATTTATATGACAAATTAAGAAGTAAACACACACGCGAGTAGACCCTTTCCTAATTACAGACGCCTTATAATGCCTTTGCAGCAAACGTCCTTTGAAAACATGTCTTAAATTGTGCTCATTTATAACGAGTTTCCACATTTTTTACTTTAAAATTGTTTTCAAAGTCGTCTGCTGAAGAATTGTTATATGTGTGAAAGGGCAGAAACATACACATTCATTTATATGTATGTGGGAAAGAGTTAATGCGTAGTTCGTTGACGGTCATGTGAATTGAGGTATGCTGTATACATTTCTATATAAATCAATAAATATCCCAACATCAGTGTGAGTAGCTCCCGTGACATAACATACAAACAGCTAGATAATCCAGACCGAATGTATTTGCTGGAGTTTGAAGATGTGTATTAAAAATAAGGACAGAAAAATATATATACATGATTGCTACTTTGCCTAGATCTGTGAAACAATAAAACACTGTTCAATAACGTTGTATTGATAAACAAAAATATATTTCATGAAACATAAAATGTCGCAAAAAATCGCTATTTATATCCAGCAATAAGTCTTGTAATGTATAAATAACCCAGAAACCTATATTCCATTTAAAGTTCATTCTTAAAACTACCAGAAACTCACATGTTGACTTTCCTTGTTTTGAGCTATGACGTCAAATCAAAGGTCACCCTTATCCCGCAGGGAATTTTATTTTCAATTTCAGGAAAGAAACATGTTGTTCTGGAAATGGCGCTTTTAAAAGCTGTCAATATAGCTAAAGGCAAACACTGTTTTGGTTACACATCAGTCAGAGGGTTTTCAACTTTATCAAAAACACTTTCAACTTTCAACAAAGTCATTATTGTCCAATGGGAGACCACTTAATTAGTCCTATGGATTCATCTGAAATTCCCTGGACAAAAGTCTCAATTCTCCGGCAGGCTTATTTCTCATCTAAAAAGTAACACATAAAAGAGTTTTCTACAATGCATCTGAGATGTAAACAGGCTATTCCTATTTATCAGAAATGGTATGAACACAAAACATCCTCAAATGCAGTTTACCTTTCCTTAAATGTAAACGCATTTTGACACATCTGCAGCAGAGGCTCTTGAATGCGAGGAAAACTATGCAAATTCAGTAATTTTACACTTTTTCAAAATTGAACAGCAAGTTGCTATCAAAGACGTAATACGCGGAAAACGACAAGCAATTGAAACCTTTCCTTCTTGCAGACGCATTTTAAAAACATTGTGATTAAGGAAGAAATTGCTAATAACGAACAATTTATCCATTTGCCACAATGTCTTTCAATTTGTCCAGTCACAGACAGCCTCGGGTGGTGTAGTGGTAGAGTGTGCGCCTCGGATGTTGGAGGTCGCGGATTCGATCCCCGTCCGGGTCATACCAAAGACTTGAAAAATGGTAGTAATGACTGATCGCCTTGGCGCCCATGGTTGTGGGGGTTAGCATTACGACTGACTGGCTGGTGTCAGGATAAATGTACCTTAAATAAATATCCATTTATCTGTGTGGATAAAGCTCCATTGGCATCATATATATATATATATATATATATATATATATACAAACAGATAAACCAGATCGAATGTATTTGTTTGAGTTTGACAATGCATTAAAAATAAAGATAGAATTATTTTAATAAAGCATACACATTTGCTGTTTTTCTCCAAGTTGTGAGACAAAATATAACACTGCTCAAATCTAGTGTATTGATAATACAACAAGTATTTCGTAAAAAGAAAAGTATTTTAAAAAATATATATATTTGCTCCTTTTTCCCAGATGTATGCGCAAACAAAAAAAATACACTGCTTGTACATAGTGTATTGGTAAAAAATAAAGAAAGTATTTAAAAAAAAAAAAAAAAAAGTAGAAGTCTACAGCACCCGGTATTCCCAGGCGGTCACCCATCCAAGTACTAACCGGGCTCGACGTTGCTTAACTTCGGTGATCGGACGAGAACCGGTGTTTTCAACGTGATATGGCCGTAGACATTAGGTGTCTTTCAATAAGGCTACTTATATGCAGCACTTTGTCAATTAGCTTTAGATTATGACGGACTCGAGATAAACTCATACGTTTTTAGATGGAAAAACATATACCAAATCGAACTTGGAAGAAACTGGAATCTATTCAAATCATTAAGACTGACATTGTGTATATTTTTATATCGAGAAGGGAGATAACGCACCGAGCACGTGGTCTGCTGAACAGACAGAGTTTAGTTATCTTCCTCAAACCCTTTCTTTCAATCTGATTTATATGACAAATTAAGAAGTAAACACACACGCGAGTAGACCCTTTCCTAATTACAGACGCCTTATAATGCCTTTGCAGCAAACGTCCTTTGAAAACATGTCTTAAATTGTGCTCATTTATAACGAGTTTCCACATTTTTTACTTTAAAATTGTTTTCAAAGTCGTCTGCTGAAGAATTGTTATATGTGTGAAAGGGCAGAAACATACACATTCATTTATATGTATGTGGGAAAGAGTTAATGCGTAGTTCGTTGACGGTCATGTGAATTGAGGTATGCTGTATACATTTCTATATAAATCAATAAATATCCCAACATCAGTGTGAGTAGCTCCCGTGACATAACATACAAACAGCTAGATAATCCAGACCGAATGTATTTGCTGGAGTTTGAAGATGTGTATTAAAAATAAGGACAGAAAAATATATATACATGATTGCTACTTTGCCTAGATCTGTGAAACAATAAAACACTGTTCAATAACGTTGTATTGATAAACAAAAATATATTTCATGAAACATAAAATGTCGCAAAAAATCGCTATTTATATCCAGCAATAAGTCTTGTAATGTATAAATAACCCAGAAACCTATATTCCATTTAAAGTTCATTCTTAAAACTACCAGAAACTCACATGTTGACTTTCCTTGTTTTGAGCTATGACGTCAAATCAAAGGTCACCCTTATCCCGCAGGGAATTTTATTTTCAATTTCAGGAAAGAAACATGTTGTTCTGGAAATGGCGCTTTTAAAAGCTGTCAATATAGCTAAAGGCAAACACTGTTTTGGTTACACATCAGTCAGAGGGTTTTCAACTTTATCAAAAACACTTTCAACTTTCAACAAAGTCATTATTGTCCAATGGGAGACCACTTAATTAGTCCTATGGATTCATCTGAAATTCCCTGGACAAAAGTCTCAATTCTCCGGCAGGCTTATTTCTCATCTAAAAAGTAACACATAAAAGAGTTTTCTACAATGCATCTGAGATGTAAACAGGCTATTCCTATTTATCAGAAATGGTATGAACACAAAACATCCTCAAATGCAGTTTACCTTTCCTTAAATGTAAACGCATTTTGACACATCTGCAGCAGAGGCTCTTGAATGCGAGGAAAACTATGCAAATTCAGTAATTTTACACTTTTTCAAAATTGAACAGCAAGTTGCTATCAAAGACGTAATACGCGGAAAACGACAAGCAATTGAAACCTTTCCTTCTTGCAGACGCATTTTAAAAACATTGTGATTAAGGAAGAAATTGCTAATAACGAACAATTTATCCATTTGCCACAATGTCTTTCAATTTGTCCAATCACAGACAGCCTCGGGTGGTGTAGTGGTAGAGTGTGCGCCTCGGATGTTGGAGGTCGCGGATTCGATCCCCGTCCGGGTCATACCAAAGACTTGAAAAATGGTAGTAATGACTGATCGCCTTGGCGCCCATGGTTGTGGGGGTTAGCATTACGACTGACTGGCTGGTGTCAGGATAAATGTACCTTAAATAAATATCCATTTATCTGTGTGGATAAAGCTCCATTGGCATCATATATATATATGTATATATATATATACAAACAGATAAACCAGATCGAATGTATTTGTTTGAGTTTGACAATGCATTAAAAATAAAGATAGAATTATTTTAATAAAGCATACACATTTGCTGTTTTTCTCCAAGTTGTGAGACAAAATATAACACTGCTCAAATCTAGTGTATTGATAATACAACAAGTATTTCGTAAAAAGAAAAGTATTTTAAAAAATATATATATTTGCTCCTTTTTCCCAGATGTATGCGCAAACAAAAAAAAATACACTGCTTGTACATAGTGTATTGGTAAAAAATAAAGAAAGTATTTAAAAAAAAAAAAAAAAAAGTAGAAGTCTACAGCACCCGGTATTCCCAGGCGGTCACCCATCCAAGTACTAACCGGGCTCGACGTTGCTTAACTTCGGTGATCGGACGAGAACCGGTGTTTTCAACGTGATATGGCCGTAGACATTAGGTGTCTTTCAATAAGGCTACTTATATGCAGCACTTTGTCAATTAGCTTTAGATTATGACGGACTCGAGATAAACTCATACGTTTTTAGATGGAAAAACATATACCAAATCGAACTTGGAAGAAACTGGAATCTATTCAAATCATTAAGACTGACATTGTGTATATTTTTATATCGAGAAGGGAGATAACGCACCGAGCACGTGGTCTGCTGAACAGACAGAGTTTAGTTATCTTCCTCAAACCCTTTCTTTCAATCTGATTTATATGACAAATTAAGAAGTAAACACACACGCGAGTAGACCCTTTCCTAATTACAGACGCCTTATAATGCCTTTGCAGCAAACGTCCTTTGAAAACATGTCTTAAATTGTGCTCATTTATAACGAGTTTCCACATTTTTTACTTTAAAATTGTTTTCAAAGTCGTCTGCTGAAGAATTGTTATATGTGTGAAAGGGCAGAAACATACACATTCATTTATATGTATGTGGGAAAGAGTTAATGCGTAGTTCGTTGACGGTCATGTGAATTGAGGTATGCTGTATACATTTCTATATAAATCAATAAATATCCCAACATCAGTGTGAGTAGCTCCCGTGACATAACATACAAACAGCTAGATAATCCAGACCGAATGTATTTGCTGGAGTTTGAAGATGTGTATTAAAAATAAGGACAGAAAAATATATATACATGATTGCTACTTTGCCTAGATCTGTGAAACAATAAAACACTGTTCAATAACGTTGTATTGATAAACAAAAATATATTTCATGAAACATAAAATGTCGCAAAAAATCGATATTTATATCCAGCAATAAGTCTTGTAATGTATAAATAACCCAGAAACCTATATTCCATTTAAAGTTCATTCTTAAAACTACCAGAAACTCACATGTTGACTTTCCTTGTTTTGAGCTATGACGTCAAATCAAAGGTCACCCTTATCCCGCAGGGAATTTTATTTTCAATTTCAGGAAAGAAACATGTTGTTCTGGAAATGGCGCTTTTAAAAGCTGTCAATATAGCTAAAGGCAAACACTGTTTTGGTTACACATCAGTCAGAGGGTTTTCAACTTTATCAAAAACACTTTCAACTTTCAACAAAGTCATTATTGTCCAATGGGAGACCACTTAATTAGTCCTATGGATTCATCTGAAATTCCCTGGACAAAAGTCTCAATTCTCCGGCAGGCTTATTTCTCATCTAAAAAGTAACACATAAAAGAGTTTTCTACAATGCATCTGAGATGTAAACAGGCTATTCCTATTTATCAGAAATGGTATGAACACAAAACATCCTCAAATGCAGTTTACCTTTCCTTAAATGTAAACGCATTTTGACACATCTGCAGCAGAGGCTCTTGAATGCGAGGAAAACTATGCAAATTCAGTAATTTTACACTTTTTCAAAATTGAACAGCAAGTTGCTATCAAAGACGTAATACGCGGAAAACGACAAGCAATTGAAACCTTTCCTTCTTGCAGACGCATTTTAAAAACATTGTGATTAAGGAAGAAATTGCTAATAACGAACAATTTATCCATTTGCCACAATGTCTTTCAATTTGTCCAGTCACAGACAGCCTCGGGTGGTGTAGTGGTAGAGTGTGCGCCTCGGATGTTGGAGGTCGCGGATTCGATCCCCGTCCGGGTCATACCAAAGACTTGAAAAATGGTAGTAATGACTGATCGCCTTGGCGCCCATGGTTGTGGGGGTTAGCATTACGACTGACTGGCTGGTGTCAGGATAAATGTACCTTAAATAAATATCCATTTATCTGTGTGGATAAAGCTCCATTGGCATCATATATATATATATATATATATATATATATATACAAACAGATAAACCAGATCGAATGTATTTGTTTGAGTTTGACAATGCATTAAAAATAAAGATAGAATTATTTTAATAAAGCATACACATTTGCTGTTTTTCTCCAAGTTGTGAGACAAAATATAACACTGCTCAAATCTAGTGTATTGATAATACAACAAGTATTTCGTAAAAAGAAAAGTATTTTAAAAAATATATATATTTGCTCCTTTTTCCCAGATGTATGCGCAAACAAAAAAAATACACTGCTTGTACATAGTGTATTGGTAAAAAATAAAGAAAGTATTTAAAAAAAAAAAAAAAAAAGTAGAAGTCTACAGCACCCGGTATTCCCAGGCGGTCACCCATCCAAGTACTAACCGGGCTCGACGTTGCTTAACTTCGGTGATCGGACGAGAACCGGTGTTTTCAACGTGATATGGCCGTAGACATTAGGTGTCTTTCAATAAGGCTACTTATATGCAGCACTTTGTCAATTAGCTTTAGATTATGACGGACTCGAGATAAACTCATACGTTTTTAGATGGAAAAACATATACCAAATCGAACTTGGAAGAAACTGGAATCTATTCAAATCATTAAGACTGACATTGTGTATATTTTTATATCGAGAAGGGAGATAACGCACCGAGCACGTGGTCTGCTGAACAGACAGAGTTTAGTTATCTTCCTCAAACCCTTTCTTTCAATCTGATTTATATGACAAATTAAGAAGTAAACACACACGCGAGTAGACCCTTTCCTAATTACAGACGCCTTATAATGCCTTTGCAGCAAACGTCCTTTGAAAACATGTCTTAAATTGTGCTCATTTATAACGAGTTTCCACATTTTTTACTTTAAAATTGTTTTCAAAGTCGTCTGCTGAAGAATTGTTATATGTGTGAAAGGGCAGAAACATACACATTCATTTATATGTATGTGGGAAAGAGTTAATGCGTAGTTCGTTGACGGTCATGTGAATTGAGGTATGCTGTATACATTTCTATATAAATCAATAAATATCCCAACATCAGTGTGAGTAGCTCCCGTGACATAACATACAAACAGCTAGATAATCCAGACCGAATGTATTTGCTGGAGTTTGAAGATGTGTATTAAAAATAAGGACAGAAAAATATATATACATGATTGCTACTTTGCCTAGATCTGTGAAACAATAAAACACTGTTCAATAACGTTGTATTGATAAACAAAAATATATTTCATGAAACATAAAATGTCGCAAAAAATCGCTATTTATATCCAGCAATAAGTCTTGTAATGTATAAATAACCCAGAAACCTATATTCCATTTAAAGTTCATTCTTAAAACTACCAGAAACTCACATGTTGACTTTCCTTGTTTTGAGCTATGACGTCAAATCAAAGGTCACCCTTATCCCGCAGGGAATTTTATTTTCAATTTCAGGAAAGAAACATGTTGTTCTGGAAATGGCGCTTTTAAAAGCTGTCAATATAGCTAAAGGCAAACACTGTTTTGGTTACACATCAGTCAGAGGGTTTTCAACTTTATCAAAAACACTTTCAACTTTCAACAAAGTCATTATTGTCCAATGGGAGACCACTTAATTAGTCCTATGGATTCATCTGAAATTCCCTGGACAAAAGTCTCAATTCTCCGGCAGGCTTATTTCTCATCTAAAAAGTAACACATAAAAGAGTTTTCTACAATGCATCTGAGATGTAAACAGGCTATTCCTATTTATCAGAAATGGTATGAACACAAAACATCCTCAAATGCAGTTTACCTTTCCTTAAATGTAAACGCATTTTGACACATCTGCAGCAGAGGCTCTTGAATGCGAGGAAAACTATGCAAATTCAGTAATTTTACACTTTTTCAAAATTGAACAGCAAGTTGCTATCAAAGACGTAATACGCGGAAAACGACAAGCAATTGAAACCTTTCCTTCTTGCAGACGCATTTTAAAAACATTGTGATTAAGGAAGAAATTGCTAATAACGAACAATTTATCCATTTGCCACAATGTCTTTCAATTTGTCCAATCACAGACAGCCTCGGGTGGTGTAGTGGTAGAGTGTGCGCCTCGGATGTTGGAGGTCGCGGATTCGATCCCCGTCCGGGTCATACCAAAGACTTGAAAAATGGTAGTAATGACTGATCGCCTTGGCGCCCATGGTTGTGGGGGTTAGCATTACGACTGACTGGCTGGTGTCAGGATAAATGTACCTTAAATAAATATCCATTTATCTGTGTGGATAAAGCTCCATTGGCATCATATATATATATATATATATATATATATATATATACAAACAGATAAACCAGATCGAATGTATTTGTTTGAGTTTGACAATGCATTAAAAATAAAGATAGAATTATTTTAATAAAGCATACACATTTGCTGTTTTTCTCCAAGTTGTGAGACAAAATATAACACTGCTCAAATCTAGTGTATTGATAATACAACAAGTATTTCGTAAAAAGAAAAGTATTTTAAAAAATATATATATTTGCTCCTTTTTCCCAGATGTATGCGCAAACAAAAAAAATACACTGCTTGTACATAGTGTATTGGTAAAAAATAAAGAAAGTATTTAAAAAAAAAAAAAAAAAAGTAGAAGTCTACAGCACCCGGTATTCCCAGGCGGTCACCCATCCAAGTACTAACCGGGCTCGACGTTGCTTAACTTCGGTGATCGGACGAGAACCGGTGTTTTCAACGTGATATGGCCGTAGACATTAGGTGTCTTTCAATAAGGCTACTTATATGCAGCACTTTGTCAATTAGCTTTAGATTATGACGGACTCGAGATAAACTCATACGTTTTTAGATGGAAAAACATATACCAAATCGAACTTGGAAGAAACTGGAATCTATTCAAATCATTAAGACTGACATTGTGTATATTTTTATATCGAGAAGGGAGATAACGCACCGAGCACGTGGTCTGCTGAACAGACAGAGTTTAGTTATCTTCCTCAAACCCTTTCTTTCAATCTGATTTATATGACAAATTAAGAAGTAAACACACACGCGAGTAGACCCTTTCCTAATTACAGACGCCTTATAATGCCTTTGCAGCAAACGTCCTTTGAAAACATGTCTTAAATTGTGCTCATTTATAACGAGTTTCCACATTTTTTACTTTAAAATTGTTTTCAAAGTCGTCTGCTGAAGAATTGTTATATGTGTGAAAGGGCAGAAACATACACATTCATTTATATGTATGTGGGAAAGAGTTAATGCGTAGTTCGTTGACGGTCATGTGAATTGAGGTATGCTGTATACATTTCTATATAAATCAATAAATATCCCAACATCAGTGTGAGTAGCTCCCGTGACATAACATACAAACAGCTAGATAATCCAGACCGAATGTATTTGCTGGAGTTTGAAGATGTGTATTAAAAATAAGGACAGAAAAATATATATACATGATTGCTACTTTGCCTAGATCTGTGAAACAATAAAACACTGTTCAATAACGTTGTATTGATAAACAAAAATATATTTCATGAAACATAAAATGTCGCAAAAAATCGCTATTTATATCCAGCAATAAGTCTTGTAATGTATAAATAACCCAGAAACCTATATTCCATTTAAAGTTCATTCTTAAAACTACCAGAAACTCACATGTTGACTTTCCTTGTTTTGAGCTATGACGTCAAATCAAAGGTCACCCTTATCCCGCAGGGAATTTTATTTTCAATTTCAGGAAAGAAACATGTTGTTCTGGAAATGGCGCTTTTAAAAGCTGTCAATATAGCTAAAGGCAAACACTGTTTTGGTTACACATCAGTCAGAGGGTTTTCAACTTTATCAAAAACACTTTCAACTTTCAACAAAGTCATTATTGTCCAATGGGAGACCACTTAATTAGTCCTATGGATTCATCTGAAATTCCCTGGACAAAAGTCTCAATTCTCCGGCAGGCTTATTTCTCATCTAAAAAGTAACACATAAAAGAGTTTTCTACAATGCATCTGAGATGTAAACAGGCTATTCCTATTTATCAGAAATGGTATGAACACAAAACATCCTCAAATGCAGTTTACCTTTCCTTAAATGTAAACGCATTTTGACACATCTGCAGCAGAGGCTCTTGAATGCGAGGAAAACTATGCAAATTCAGTAATTTTACACTTTTTCAAAATTGAACAGCAAGTTGCTATCAAAGACGTAATACGCGGAAAACGACAAGCAATTGAAACCTTTCCTTCTTGCAGACGCATTTTAAAAACATTGTGATTAAGGAAGAAATTGCTAATAACGAACAATTTATCCATTTGCCACAATGTCTTTCAATTTGTCCAATCACAGACAGCCTCGGGTGGTGTAGTGGTAGAGTGTGCGCCTCGGATGTTGGAGGTCGCGGATTCGATCCCCGTCCGGGTCATACCAAAGACTTGAAAAATGGTAGTAATGACTGATCGCCTTGGCGCCCATGGTTGTGGGGGTTAGCATTACGACTGACTGGCTGGTGTCAGGATAAATGTACCTTAAATAAATATCCATTTATCTGTGTGGATAAAGCTCCATTGGCATCATATATATATATATATATATATATATATATATACAAACAGATAAACCAGATCGAATGTATTTGTTTGAGTTTGACAATGCATTAAAAATAAAGATAGAATTATTTTAATAAAGCATACACATTTGCTGTTTTTCTCCAAGTTGTGAGACAAAATATAACACTGCTCAAATCTAGTGTATTGATAATACAACAAGTATTTCGTAAAAAGAAAAGTATTTTAAAAAATATATATATTTGCTCCTTTTTCCCAGATGTATGCGCAAACAAAAAAAATACACTGCTTGTACATAGTGTATTGGTAAAAAATAAAGAAAGTATTTAAAAAAAAAAAAAAAAAAGTAGAAGTCTACAGCACCCGGTATTCCCAGGCGGTCACCCATCCAAGTACTAACCGGGCTCGACGTTGCTTAACTTCGGTGATCGGACGAGAACCGGTGTTTTCAACGTGATATGGCCGTAGACATTAGGTGTCTTTCAATAAGGCTACTTATATGCAGCACTTTGTCAATTAGCTTTAGATTATGACGGACTCGAGATAAACTCATACGTTTTTAGATGGAAAAACATATACCAAATCGAACTTGGAAGAAACTGGAATCTATTCAAATCATTAAGACTGACATTGTGTATATTTTTATATCGAGAAGGGAGATAACGCACCGAGCACGTGGTCTGCTGAACAGACAGAGTTTAGTTATCTTCCTCAAACCCTTTCTTTCAATCTGATTTATATGACAAATTAAGAAGTAAACACACACGCGAGTAGACCCTTTCCTAATTACAGACGCCTTATAATGCCTTTGCAGCAAACGTCCTTTGAAAACATGTCTTAAATTGTGCTCATTTATAACGAGTTTCCACATTTTTTACTTTAAAATTGTTTTCAAAGTCGTCTGCTGAAGAATTGTTATATGTGTGAAAGGGCAGAAACATACACATTCATTTATATGTATGTGGGAAAGAGTTAATGCGTAGTTCGTTGACGGTCATGTGAATTGAGGTATGCTGTATACATTTCTATATAAATCAATAAATATCCCAACATCAGTGTGAGTAGCTCCCGTGACATAACATACAAACAGCTAGATAATCCAGACCGAATGTATTTGCTGGAGTTTGAAGATGTGTATTAAAAATAAGGACAGAAAAATATATATACATGATTGCTACTTTGCCTAGATCTGTGAAACAATAAAACACTGTTCAATAACGTTGTATTGATAAACAAAAATATATTTCATGAAACATAAAATGTCGCAAAAAATCGCTATTTATATCCAGCAATAAGTCTTGTAATGTATAAATAACCCAGAAACCTATATTCCATTTAAAGTTCATTCTTAAAACTACCAGAAACTCACATGTTGACTTTCCTTGTTTTGAGCTATGACGTCAAATCAAAGGTCACCCTTATCCCGCAGGGAATTTTATTTTCAATTTCAGGAAAGAAACATGTTGTTCTGGAAATGGCGCTTTTAAAAGCTGTCAATATAGCTAAAGGCAAACACTGTTTTGGTTACACATCAGTCAGAGGGTTTTCAACTTTATCAAAAACACTTTCAACTTTCAACAAAGTCATTATTGTCCAATGGGAGACCACTTAATTAGTCCTATGGATTCATCTGAAATTCCCTGGACAAAAGTCTCAATTCTCCGGCAGGCTTATTTCTCATCTAAAAAGTAACACATAAAAGAGTTTTCTACAATGCATCTGAGATGTAAACAGGCTATTCCTATTTATCAGAAATGGTATGAACACAAAACATCCTCAAATGCAGTTTACCTTTCCTTAAATGTAAACGCATTTTGACACATCTGCAGCAGAGGCTCTTGAATGCGAGGAAAACTATGCAAATTCAGTAATTTTACACTTTTTCAAAATTGAACAGCAAGTTGCTATCAAAGACGTAATACGCGGAAAACGACAAGCAATTGAAACCTTTCCTTCTTGCAGACGCATTTTAAAAACATTGTGATTAAGGAAGAAATTGCTAATAACGAACAATTTATCCATTTGCCACAATGTCTTTCAATTTGTCCAATCACAGACAGCCTCGGGTGGTGTAGTGGTAGAGTGTGCGCCTCGGATGTTGGAGGTCGCGGATTCGATCCCCGTCCGGGTCATACCAAAGACTTGAAAAATGGTAGTAATGACTGATCGCCTTGGCGCCCATGGTTGTGGGGGTTAGCATTACGACTGACTGGCTGGTGTCAGGATAAATGTACCTTAAATAAATATCCATTTATCTGTGTGGATAAAGCTCCATTGGCATCATATATATATATATATATATATATATATATATACAAACAGATAAACCAGATCGAATGTATTTGTTTGAGTTTGACAATGCATTAAAAATAAAGATAGAATTATTTTAATAAAGCATACACATTTGCTGTTTTTCTCCAAGTTGTGAGACAAAATATAACACTGCTCAAATCTAGTGTATTGATAATACAACAAGTATTTCGTAAAAAGAAAAGTATTTTAAAAAATATATATATTTGCTCCTTTTTCCCAGATGTATGCGCAAACAAAAAAAATACACTGCTTGTACATAGTGTATTGGTAAAAAATAAAGAAAGTATTTAAAAAAAAAAAAAAAAAAGTAGAAGTCTACAGCACCCGGTATTCCCAGGCGGTCACCCATCCAAGTACTAACCGGGCTCGACGTTGCTTAACTTCGGTGATCGGACGAGAACCGGTGTTTTCAACGTGATATGGCCGTAGACATTAGGTGTCTTTCAATAAGGCTACTTATATGCAGCACTTTGTCAATTAGCTTTAGATTATGACGGACTCGAGATAAACTCATACGTTTTTAGATGGAAAAACATATACCAAATCGAACTTGGAAGAAACTGGAATCTATTCAAATCATTAAGACTGACATTGTGTATATTTTTATATCGAGAAGGGAGATAACGCACCGAGCACGTGGTCTGCTGAACAGACAGAGTTTAGTTATCTTCCTCAAACCCTTTCTTTCAATCTGATTTATATGACAAATTAAGAAGTAAACACACACGCGAGTAGACCCTTTCCTAATTACAGACGCCTTATAATGCCTTTGCAGCAAACGTCCTTTGAAAACATGTCTTAAATTGTGCTCATTTATAACGAGTTTCCACATTTTTTACTTTAAAATTGTTTTCAAAGTCGTCTGCTGAAGAATTGTTATATGTGTGAAAGGGCAGAAACATACACATTCATTTATATGTATGTGGGAAAGAGTTAATGCGTAGTTCGTTGACGGTCATGTGAATTGAGGTATGCTGTATACATTTCTATATAAATCAATAAATATCCCAACATCAGTGTGAGTAGCTCCCGTGACATAACATACAAACAGCTAGATAATCCAGACCGAATGTATTTGCTGGAGTTTGAAGATGTGTATTAAAAATAAGGACAGAAAAATATATATACATGATTGCTACTTTGCCTAGATCTGTGAAACAATAAAACACTGTTCAATAACGTTGTATTGATAAACAAAAATATATTTCATGAAACATAAAATGTCGCAAAAAATCGCTATTTATATCCAGCAATAAGTCTTGTAATGTATAAATAACCCAGAAACCTATATTCCATTTAAAGTTCATTCTTAAAACTACCAGAAACTCACATGTTGACTTTCCTTGTTTTGAGCTATGACGTCAAATCAAAGGTCACCCTTATCCCGCAGGGAATTTTATTTTCAATTTCAGGAAAGAAACATGTTGTTCTGGAAATGGCGCTTTTAAAAGCTGTCAATATAGCTAAAGGCAAACACTGTTTTGGTTACACATCAGTCAGAGGGTTTTCAACTTTATCAAAAACACTTTCAACTTTCAACAAAGTCATTATTGTCCAATGGGAGACCACTTAATTAGTCCTATGGATTCATCTGAAATTCCCTGGACAAAAGTCTCAATTCTCCGGCAGGCTTATTTCTCATCTAAAAAGTAACACATAAAAGAGTTTTCTACAATGCATCTGAGATGTAAACAGGCTATTCCTATTTATCAGAAATGGTATGAACACAAAACATCCTCAAATGCAGTTTACCTTTCCTTAAATGTAAACGCATTTTGACACATCTGCAGCAGAGGCTCTTGAATGCGAGGAAAACTATGCAAATTCAGTAATTTTACACTTTTTCAAAATTGAACAGCAAGTTGCTATCAAAGACGTAATACGCGGAAAACGACAAGCAATTGAAACCTTTCCTTCTTGCAGACGCATTTTAAAAACATTGTGATTAAGGAAGAAATTGCTAATAACGAACAATTTATCCATTTGCCACAATGTCTTTCAATTTGTCCAATCACAGACAGCCTCGGGTGGTGTAGTGGTAGAGTGTGCGCCTCGGATGTTGGAGGTCGCGGATTCGATCCCCGTCCGGGTCATACCAAAGACTTGAAAAATGGTAGTAATGACTGATCGCCTTGGCGCCCATGGTTGTGGGGGTTAGCATTACGACTGACTGGCTGGTGTCAGGATAAATGTACCTTAAATAAATATCCATTTATCTGTGTGGATAAAGCTCCATTGGCATCATATATATATATATATATATATATATATATATACAAACAGATAAACCAGATCGAATGTATTTGTTTGAGTTTGACAATGCATTAAAAATAAAGATAGAATTATTTTAATAAAGCATACACATTTGCTGTTTTTCTCCAAGTTGTGAGACAAAATATAACACTGCTCAAATCTAGTGTATTGATAATACAACAAGTATTTCGTAAAAAGAAAAGTATTTTAAAAAATATATATATTTGCTCCTTTTTCCCAGATGTATGCGCAAACAAAAAAAATACACTGCTTGTACATAGTGTATTGGTAAAAAATAAAGAAAGTATTTAAAAAAAAAAAAAAAAAAGTAGAAGTCTACAGCACCCGGTATTCCCAGGCGGTCACCCATCCAAGTACTAACCGGGCTCGACGTTGCTTAACTTCGGTGATCGGACGAGAACCGGTGTTTTCAACGTGATATGGCCGTAGACATTAGGTGTCTTTCAATAAGGCTACTTATATGCAGCACTTTGTCAATTAGCTTTAGATTATGACGGACTCGAGATAAACTCATACGTTTTTAGATGGAAAAACATATACCAAATCGAACTTGGAAGAAACTGGAATCTATTCAAATCATTAAGACTGACATTGTGTATATTTTTATATCGAGAAGGGAGATAACGCACCGAGCACGTGGTCTGCTGAACAGACAGAGTTTAGTTATCTTCCTCAAACCCTTTCTTTCAATCTGATTTATATGACAAATTAAGAAGTAAACACACACGCGAGTAGACCCTTTCCTAATTACAGACGCCTTATAATGCCTTTGCAGCAAACGTCCTTTGAAAACATGTCTTAAATTGTGCTCATTTATAACGAGTTTCCACATTTTTTACTTTAAAATTGTTTTCAAAGTCGTCTGCTGAAGAATTGTTATATGTGTGAAAGGGCAGAAACATACACATTCATTTATATGTATGTGGGAAAGAGTTAATGCGTAGTTCGTTGACGGTCATGTGAATTGAGGTATGCTGTATACATTTCTATATAAATCAATAAATATCCCAACATCAGTGTGAGTAGCTCCCGTGACATAACATACAAACAGCTAGATAATCCAGACCGAATGTATTTGCTGGAGTTTGAAGATGTGTATTAAAAATAAGGACAGAAAAATATATATACATGATTGCTACTTTGCCTAGATCTGTGAAACAATAAAACACTGTTCAATAACGTTGTATTGATAAACAAAAATATATTTCATGAAACATAAAATGTCGCAAAAAATCGCTATTTATATCCAGCAATAAGTCTTGTAATGTATAAATAACCCAGAAACCTATATTCCATTTAAAGTTCATTCTTAAAACTACCAGAAACTCACATGTTGACTTTCCTTGTTTTGAGCTATGACGTCAAATCAAAGGTCACCCTTATCCCGCAGGGAATTTTATTTTCAATTTCAGGAAAGAAACATGTTGTTCTGGAAATGGCGCTTTTAAAAGCTGTCAATATAGCTAAAGGCAAACACTGTTTTGGTTACACATCAGTCAGAGGGTTTTCAACTTTATCAAAAACACTTTCAACTTTCAACAAAGTCATTATTGTCCAATGGGAGACCACTTAATTAGTCCTATGGATTCATCTGAAATTCCCTGGACAAAAGTCTCAATTCTCCGGCAGGCTTATTTCTCATCTAAAAAGTAACACATAAAAGAGTTTTCTACAATGCATCTGAGATGTAAACAGGCTATTCCTATTTATCAGAAATGGTATGTGAACACAAAACATCCTCAAATGCAGTTTACCTTTCCTTAAATGTAAACGCATTTTGACACATCTGCAGCAGAGGCTCTTGAATGCGAGGAAAACTATGCAAATTCAGTAATTTTACACTTTTTCAAAATTGAACAGCAAGTTGCTATCAAAGACGTAATACGCGGAAAACGACAAGCAATTGAAACCTTTCCTTCTTGCAGACGCATTTTAAAAACATTGTGATTAAGGAAGAAATTGCTAATAACGAACAATTTATCCATTTGCCACAATGTCTTTCAATTTGTCCAATCACAGACAGCCTCGGGTGGTGTAGTGGTAGAGTGTGCGCCTCGGATGTTGGAGGTCGCGGATTCGATCCCCGTCCGGGTCATACCAAAGACTTGAAAAATGGTAGTAATGACTGATCGCCTTGGCGCCCATGGTTGTGGGGGTTAGCATTACGACTGACTGGCTGGTGTCAGGATAAATGTACCTTAAATAAATATCCATTTATCTGTGTGGATAAAGCTCCATTGGCATCATATATATATATATATATATATATATATATATACAAACAGATAAACCAGATCGAATGTATTTGTTTGAGTTTGACAATGCATTAAAAATAAAGATAGAATTATTTTAATAAAGCATACACATTTGCTGTTTTTCTCCAAGTTGTGAGACAAAATATAACACTGCTCAAATCTAGTGTATTGATAATACAACAAGTATTTCGTAAAAAGAAAAGTATTTTAAAAAATATATATATTTGCTCCTTTTTCCCAGATGTATGCGCAAACAAAAAAAATACACTGCTTGTACATAGTGTATTGGTAAAAAATAAAGAAAGTATTTAAAAAAAAAAAAAAAAAAGTAGAAGTCTACAGCACCCGGTATTCCCAGGCGGTCACCCATCCAAGTACTAACCGGGCTCGACGTTGCTTAACTTCGGTGATCGGACGAGAACCGGTGTTTTCAACGTGATATGGCCGTAGACATTAGGTGTCTTTCAATAAGGCTACTTATATGCAGCACTTTGTCAATTAGCTTTAGATTATGACGGACTCGAGATAAACTCATACGTTTTTAGATGGAAAAACATATACCAAATCGAACTTGGAAGAAACTGGAATCTATTCAAATCATTAAGACTGACATTGTGTATATTTTTATATCGAGAAGGGAGATAACGCACCGAGCACGTGGTCTGCTGAACAGACAGAGTTTAGTTATCTTCCTCAAACCCTTTCTTTCAATCTGATTTATATGACAAATTAAGAAGTAAACACACACGCGAGTAGACCCTTTCCTAATTACAGACGCCTTATAATGCCTTTGCAGCAAACGTCCTTTGAAAACATGTCTTAAATTGTGCTCATTTATAACGAGTTTCCACATTTTTTACTTTAAAATTGTTTTCAAAGTCGTCTGCTGAAGAATTGTTATATGTGTGAAAGGGCAGAAACATACACATTCATTTATATGTATGTGGGAAAGAGTTAATGCGTAGTTCGTTGACGGTCATGTGAATTGAGGTATGCTGTATACATTTCTATATAAATCAATAAATATCCCAACATCAGTGTGAGTAGCTCCCGTGACATAACATACAAACAGCTAGATAATCCAGACCGAATGTATTTGCTGGAGTTTGAAGATGTGTATTAAAAATAAGGACAGAAAAATATATATACATGATTGCTACTTTGCCTAGATCTGTGAAACAATAAAACACTGTTCAATAACGTTGTATTGATAAACAAAAATATATTTCATGAAACATAAAATGTCGCAAAAAATCGCTATTTATATCCAGCAATAAGTCTTGTAATGTATAAATAACCCAGAAACCTATATTCCATTTAAAGTTCATTCTTAAAACTACCAGAAACTCACATGTTGACTTTCCTTGTTTTGAGCTATGACGTCAAATCAAAGGTCACCCTTATCCCGCAGGGAATTTTATTTTCAATTTCAGGAAAGAAACATGTTGTTCTGGAAATGGCGCTTTTAAAAGCTGTCAATATAGCTAAAGGCAAACACTGTTTTGGTTACACATCAGTCAGAGGGTTTTCAACTTTATCAAAAACACTTTCAACTTTCAACAAAGTCATTATTGTCCAATGGGAGACCACTTAATTAGTCCTATGGATTCATCTGAAATTCCCTGGACAAAAGTCTCAATTCTCCGGCAGGCTTATTTCTCATCTAAAAAGTAACACATAAAAGAGTTTTCTACAATGCATCTGAGATGTAAACAGGCTATTCCTATTTATCAGAAATGGTATGAACACAAAACATCCTCAAATGCAGTTTACCTTTCCTTAAATGTAAACGCATTTTGACACATCTGCAGCAGAGGCTCTTGAATGCGAGGAAAACTATGCAAATTCAGTAATTTTACACTTTTTCAAAATTGAACAGCAAGTTGCTATCAAAGACGTAATACGCGGAAAACGACAAGCAATTGAAACCTTTCCTTCTTGCAGACGCATTTTAAAAACATTGTGATTAAGGAAGAAATTGCTAATAACGAACAATTTATCCATTTGCCACAATGTCTTTCAATTTGTCCAATCACAGACAGCCTCGGGTGGTGTAGTGGTAGAGTGTGCGCCTCGGATGTTGGAGGTCGCGGATTCGATCCCCGTCCGGGTCATACCAAAGACTTGAAAAATGGTAGTAATGACTGATCGCCTTGGCGCCCATGGTTGTGGGGGTTAGCATTACGACTGACTGGCTGGTGTCAGGATAAATGTACCTTAAATAAATATCCATTTATCTGTGTGGATAAAGCTCCATTGGCATCATATATATATATATATATATATATATATATATACAAACAGATAAACCAGATCGAATGTATTTGTTTGAGTTTGACAATGCATTAAAAATAAAGATAGAATTATTTTAATAAAGCATACACATTTGCTGTTTTTCTCCAAGTTGTGAGACAAAATATAACACTGCTCAAATCTAGTGTATTGATAATACAACAAGTATTTCGTAAAAAGAAAAGTATTTTAAAAAATATATATATTTGCTCCTTTTTCCCAGATGTATGCGCAAACAAAAAAAATACACTGCTTGTACATAGTGTATTGGTAAAAAATAAAGAAAGTATTTAAAAAAAAAAAAAAAAAAGTAGAAGTCTACAGCACCCGGTATTCCCAGGCGGTCACCCATCCAAGTACTAACCGGGCTCGACGTTGCTTAACTTCGGTGATCGGACGAGAACCGGTGTTTTCAACGTGATATGGCCGTAGACATTAGGTGTCTTTCAATAAGGCTACTTATATGCAGCACTTTGTCAATTAGCTTTAGATTATGACGGACTCGAGATAAACTCATACGTTTTTAGATGGAAAAACATATACCAAATCGAACTTGGAAGAAACTGGAATCTATTCAAATCATTAAGACTGACATTGTGTATATTTTTATATCGAGAAGGGAGATAACGCACCGAGCACGTGGTCTGCTGAACAGACAGAGTTTAGTTATCTTCCTCAAACCCTTTCTTTCAATCTGATTTATATGACAAATTAAGAAGTAAACACACACGCGAGTAGACCCTTTCCTAATTACAGACGCCTTATAATGCCTTTGCAGCAAACGTCCTTTGAAAACATGTCTTAAATTGTGCTCATTTATAACGAGTTTCCACATTTTTTACTTTAAAATTGTTTTCAAAGTCGTCTGCTGAAGAATTGTTATATGTGTGAAAGGGCAGAAACATACACATTCATTTATATGTATGTGGGAAAGAGTTAATGCGTAGTTCGTTGACGGTCATGTGAATTGAGGTATGCTGTATACATTTCTATATAAATCAATAAATATCCCAACATCAGTGTGAGTAGCTCCCGTGACATAACATACAAACAGCTAGATAATCCAGACCGAATGTATTTGCTGGAGTTTGAAGATGTGTATTAAAAATAAGGACAGAAAAATATATATACATGATTGCTACTTTGCCTAGATCTGTGAAACAATAAAACACTGTTCAATAACGTTGTATTGATAAACAAAAATATATTTCATGAAACATAAAATGTCGCAAAAAATCGCTATTTATATCCAGCAATAAGTCTTGTAATGTATAAATAACCCAGAAACCTATATTCCATTTAAAGTTCATTCTTAAAACTACCAGAAACTCACATGTTGACTTTCCTTGTTTTGAGCTATGACGTCAAATCAAAGGTCACCCTTATCCCGCAGGGAATTTTATTTTCAATTTCAGGAAAGAAACATGTTGTTCTGGAAATGGCGCTTTTAAAAGCTGTCAATATAGCTAAAGGCAAACACTGTTTTGGTTACACATCAGTCAGAGGGTTTTCAACTTTATCAAAAACACTTTCAACTTTCAACAAAGTCATTATTGTCCAATGGGAGACCACTTAATTAGTCCTATGGATTCATCTGAAATTCCCTGGACAAAAGTCTCAATTCTCCGGCAGGCTTATTTCTCATCTAAAAAGTAACACATAAAAGAGTTTTCTACAATGCATCTGAGATGTAAACAGGCTATTCCTATTTATCAGAAATGGTATGAACACAAAACATCCTCAAATGCAGTTTACCTTTCCTTAAATGTAAACGCATTTTGACACATCTGCAGCAGAGGCTCTTGAATGCGAGGAAAACTATGCAAATTCAGTAATTTTACACTTTTTCAAAATTGAACAGCAAGTTGCTATCAAAGACGTAATACGCGGAAAACGACAAGCAATTGAAACCTTTCCTTCTTGCAGACGCATTTTAAAAACATTGTGATTAAGGAAGAAATTGCTAATAACGAACAATTTATCCATTTGCCACAATGTCTTTCAATTTGTCCAATCACAGACAGCCTCGGGTGGTGTAGTGGTAGAGTGTGCGCCTCGGATGTTGGAGGTCGCGGATTCGATCCCCGTCCGGGTCATACCAAAGACTTGAAAAATGGTAGTAATGACTGATCGCCTTGGCGCCCATGGTTGTGGGGGTTAGCATTACGACTGACTGGCTGGTGTCAGGATAAATGTACCTTAAATAAATATCCATTTATCTGTGTGGATAAAGCTCCATTGGCATCATATATATATATATATATATATATATATATACAAACAGATAAACCAGATCGAATGTATTTGTTTGAGTTTGACAATGCATTAAAAATAAAGATAGAATTATTTTAATAAAGCATACACATTTGCTGTTTTTCTCCAAGTTGTGAGACAAAATATAACACTGCTCAAATCTAGTGTATTGATAATACAACAAGTATTTCGTAAAAAGAAAAGTATTTTAAAAAATATATATATTTGCTCCTTTTTCCCAGATGTATGCGCAAACAAAAAAAATACACTGCTTGTACATAGTGTATTGGTAAAAAATAAAGAAAGTATTTAAAAAAAAAAAAAAAAAAGTAGAAGTCTACAGCACCCGGTATTCCCAGGCGGTCACCCATCCAAGTACTAACCGGGCTCGACGTTGCTTAACTTCGGTGATCGGACGAGAACCGGTGTTTTCAACGTGATATGGCCGTAGACATTAGGTGTCTTTCAATAAGGCTACTTATATGCAGCACTTTGTCAATTAGCTTTAGATTATGACGGACTCGAGATAAACTCATACGTTTTTAGATGGAAAAACATATACCAAATCGAACTTGGAAGAAACTGGAATCTATTCAAATCATTAAGACTGACATTGTGTATATTTTTATATCGAGAAGGGAGATAACGCACCGAGCACGTGGTCTGCTGAACAGACAGAGTTTAGTTATCTTCCTCAAACCCTTTCTTTCAATCTGATTTATATGACAAATTAAGAAGTAAACACACACGCGAGTAGACCCTTTCCTAATTACAGACGCCTTATAATGCCTTTGCAGCAAACGTCCTTTGAAAACATGTCTTAAATTGTGCTCATTTATAACGAGTTTCCACATTTTTTACTTTAAAATTGTTTTCAAAGTCGTCTGCTGAAGAATTGTTATATGTGTGAAAGGGCAGAAACATACACATTCATTTATATGTATGTGGGAAAGAGTTAATGCGTAGTTCGTTGACGGTCATGTGAATTGAGGTATGCTGTATACATTTCTATATAAATCAATAAATATCCCAACATCAGTGTGAGTAGCTCCCGTGACATAACATACAAACAGCTAGATAATCCAGACCGAATGTATTTGCTGGAGTTTGAAGATGTGTATTAAAAATAAGGATAGAAAAATATATATACATGATTGCTACTTTGCCTAGATCTGTGAAACAATAAAACACTGTTCAATAACGTTGTATTGATAAACAAAAATATATTTCATGAAACATAAAATGTCGCAAAAAATCGCTATTTATATCCAGCAATAAGTCTTGTAATGTATAAATAACCCAGAAACCTATATTCCATTTAAAGTTCATTCTTAAAACTACCAGAAACTCACATGTTGACTTTCCTTGTTTTGAGCTATGACGTCAAATCAAAGGTCACCCTTATCCCGCAGGGAATTTTATTTTCAATTTCAGGAAAGAAACATGTTGTTCTGGAAATGGCGCTTTTAAAAGCTGTCAATATAGCTAAAGGCAAACACTGTTTTGGTTACACATCAGTCAGAGGGTTTTCAACTTTATCAAAAACACTTTCAACTTTCAACAAAGTCATTATTGTCCAATGGGAGACCACTTAATTAGTCCTATGGATTCATCTGAAATTCCCTGGACAAAAGTCTCAATTCTCCGGCAGGCTTATTTCTCATCTAAAAAGTAACACATAAAAGAGTTTTCTACAATGCATCTGAGATGTAAACAGGCTATTCCTATTTATCAGAAATGGTATGAACACAAAACATCCTCAAATGCAGTTTACCTTTCCTTAAATGTAAACGCATTTTGACACATCTGCAGCAGAGGCTCTTGAATGCGAGGAAAACTATGCAAATTCAGTAATTTTACACTTTTTCAAAATTGAACAGCAAGTTGCTATCAAAGACGTAATACGCGGAAAACGACAAGCAATTGAAACCTTTCCTTCTTGCAGACGCATTTTAAAAACATTGTGATTAAGGAAGAAATTGCTAATAACGAACAATTTATCCATTTGCCACAATGTCTTTCAATTTGTCCAATCACAGACAGCCTCGGGTGGTGTAGTGGTAGAGTGTGCGCCTCGGATGTTGGAGGTCGCGGATTCGATCCCCGTCCGGGTCATACCAAAGACTTGAAAAATGGTAGTAATGACTGATCGCCTTGGCGCCCATGGTTGTGGGGGTTAGCATTACGACTGACTGGCTGGTGTCAGGATAAATGTACCTTAAATAAATATCCATTTATCTGTGTGGATAAAGCTCCATTGGCATCATATATATATATATATATATATATATATATACAAACAGATAAACCAGATCGAATGTATTTGTTTGAGTTTGACAATGCATTAAAAATAAAGATAGAATTATTTTAATAAAGCATACACATTTGCTGTTTTTCTCCAAGTTGTGAGACAAAATATAACACTGCTCAAATCTAGTGTATTGATAATACAACAAGTATTTCGTAAAAAGAAAAGTATTTTAAAAAATATATATATTTGCTCCTTTTTCCCAGATGTATGCGCAAACAAAAAAAATACACTGCTTGTACATAGTGTATTGGTAAAAAATAAAGAAAGTATTTAAAAAAAAAAAAAAAAAAGTAGAAGTCTACAGCACCCGGTATTCCCAGGCGGTCACCCATCCAAGTACTAACCGGGCTCGACGTTGCTTAACTTCGGTGATCGGACGAGAACCGGTGTTTTCAACGTGATATGGCCGTAGACATTAGGTGTCTTTCAATAAGGCTACTTATATGCAGCACTTTGTCAATTAGCTTTAGATTATGACGGACTCGAGATAAACTCATACGTTTTTAGATGGAAAAACATATACCAAATCGAACTTGGAAGAAACTGGAATCTATTCAAATCATTAAGACTGACATTGTGTATATTTTTATATCGAGAAGGGAGATAACGCACCGAGCACGTGGTCTGCTGAACAGACAGAGTTTAGTTATCTTCCTCAAACCCTTTCTTTCAATCTGATTTATATGACAAATTAAGAAGTAAACACACACGCGAGTAGACCCTTTCCTAATTACAGACGCCTTATAATGCCTTTGCAGCAAACGTCCTTTGAAAACATGTCTTAAATTGTGCTCATTTATAACGAGTTTCCACATTTTTTACTTTAAAATTGTTTTCAAAGTCGTCTGCTGAAGAATTGTTATATGTGTGAAAGGGCAGAAACATACACATTCATTTATATGTATGTGGGAAAGAGTTAATGCGTAGTTCGTTGACGGTCATGTGAATTGAGGTATGCTGTATACATTTCTATATAAATCAATAAATATCCCAACATCAGTGTGAGTAGCTCCCGTGACATAACATACAAACAGCTAGATAATCCAGACCGAATGTATTTGCTGGAGTTTGAAGATGTGTATTAAAAATAAGGACAGAAAAATATATATACATGATTGCTACTTTGCCTAGATCTGTGAAACAATAAAACACTGTTCAATAACGTTGTATTGATAAACAAAAATATATTTCATGAAACATAAAATGTCGCAAAAAATCGCTATTTATATCCAGCAATAAGTCTTGTAATGTATAAATAACCCAGAAACCTATATTCCATTTAAAGTTCATTCTTAAAACTACCAGAAACTCACATGTTGACTTTCCTTGTTTTGAGCTATGACGTCAAATCAAAGGTCACCCTTATCCCGCAGGGAATTTTATTTTCAATTTCAGGAAAGAAACATGTTGTTCTGGAAATGGCGCTTTTAAAAGCTGTCAATATAGCTAAAGGCAAACACTGTTTTGGTTACACATCAGTCAGAGGGTTTTCAACTTTATCAAAAACACTTTCAACTTTCAACAAAGTCATTATTGTCCAATGGGAGACCACTTAATTAGTCCTATGGATTCATCTGAAATTCCCTGGACAAAAGTCTCAATTCTCCGGCAGGCTTATTTCTCATCTAAAAAGTAACACATAAAAGAGTTTTCTACAATGCATCTGAGATGTAAACAGGCTATTCCTATTTATCAGAAATGGTATGAACACAAAACATCCTCAAATGCAGTTTACCTTTCCTTAAATGTAAACGCATTTTGACACATCTGCAGCAGAGGCTCTTGAATGCGAGGAAAACTATGCAAATTCAGTAATTTTACACTTTTTCAAAATTGAACAGCAAGTTGCTATCAAAGACGTAATACGCGGAAAACGACAAGCAATTGAAACCTTTCCTTCTTGCAGACGCATTTTAAAAACATTGTGATTAAGGAAGAAATTGCTAATAACGAACAATTTATCCATTTGCCACAATGTCTTTCAATTTGTCCAATCACAGACAGCCTCGGGTGGTGTAGTGGTAGAGTGTGCGCCTCGGATGTTGGAGGTCGCGGATTCGATCCCCGTCCGGGTCATACCAAAGACTTGAAAAATGGTAGTAATGACTGATCGCCTTGGCGCCCATGGTTGTGGGGGTTAGCATTACGACTGACTGGCTGGTGTCAGGATAAATGTACCTTAAATAAATATCCATTTATCTGTGTGGATAAAGCTCCATTGGCATCATATATATATATGTATATATATATATACAAACAGATAAACCAGATCGAATGTATTTGTTTGAGTTTGACAATGCATTAAAAATAAAGATAGAATTATTTTAATAAAGCATACACATTTGCTGTTTTTCTCCAAGTTGTGAGACAAAATATAACACTGCTCAAATCTAGTGTATTGATAATACAACAAGTATTTCGTAAAAAGAAAAGTATTTTAAAAAATATATATATTTGCTCCTTTTTCCCAGATGTATGCGCAAACAAAAAAAATACACTGCTTGTACATAGTGTATTGGTAAAAAATAAAGAAAGTATTTAAAAAAAAAAAAAAAAAAGTAGAAGTCTACAGCACCCGGTATTCCCAGGCTTTTACCCGTCCAAGTACTAACACCTTGCTCAACAGACCAATGGTTGAGCGACGTTGAGCAGCGACTTTCCTCAACAGACCAATGGTTGAGCGACGTTGAGCAGGGACTTTCCTCAACAGACCAATGGTTGAGCGATGATCTTTCCTCAACAGACCAATCATTGAGCGCGAATTAATCAAGCGTTTTGGAACCTTTTTTCTTCAAATTCCGCCATCTTGAATTTTTAATCGACGGGATATCTTCCAACATTTACACTAACAAAGCTTTATCTTCAAAAGTTGTGATATATTTCATCAATAAGAGAAGGTAGATATATAGAAAATTGAATGCATTAAATGTCCTTTTCTCCAATTACGCTCATTTAGCCCCTTTAAGATCCATCGAAAGCGGCCCGCCATGTTGTAAGAAAATACACGAAAAATGACCTTTAGGTTTCCCTTTAAAAACGTATTAAATAAGCAATTCCATACATTATAATGAATTGAAAAAGGTAAATATGATGTTAAAACATAAGAATGTATTCACTTACCGAGCCATTTCTTCTTTTTTGCCTTGCATTGACGGCTTGAACCTCAATGTTTACATTTCTCCGCCATTCGGAAAACCGACTATTCCAATACGTGTTTCTGCATAAAGTTACACCTTTTCCCTTAAATAAACAGAAATTTAGCTTTGAGATGTCCATTTAATATTGAAATGTTACAAACAACACCAAAAATTTCCACAAATAATGTTTATTTAATTAGTTTGGAAAGTTGGAAAATCAAGGTTTTGTTATGGGTTTTCGCGACAGTGTTGTATTGAGATAATTTCATGTTTAAATAAGGAACATTTAAGCGTAAACAGTTTACAGAAAGTTGTTTTATATCTATAATTTAACTCCACCAACAATTTCTTATTCATATAATAAGTAAATTGATATGATAATTGTTGAAATTTGTAAAGTAAATAACTGACATTTTGTTGCACAGATGTACATCAACAATTTCACTGTCATTAACTCATTTCACAGGTATCGGTGACCCATCAACCGGACAACTTCAGTCGCGTAAAGCATCAGACACATTTACCGGTCAATATGCAACCAAGATCTGCCATAACAAGTCTGTTGTGATGCGACGAACAGACGCAAGTTGAATCATCAAGCCAAAATTATTGTAATTGCATTTTTTTGTGTTGTCAATTTAATAATACCATATAATTTACATAAAGATGGTATTTTTTTGTCCAGTGCCCATCTGTTCGTCTGCCATTAGTGAGTTTCTCTATTTTTCGCACTAATATATGGTTTCCGCATTTGTATTTTCCTAAAATTTAAAACGATCATAATTTTCCACCTGATTTGTGACTGTTGGTCGGCTTTGATAATGAGATGAGTAAGACTTCAGGGCCTTTTTTCCAGAAATTGGGAAGAGGCCTTAGCCTTTCATTTTGGGAAATTTTAGCGCGATATTTTGCCAAATTGGGAAAAATTAGACATATAACATGTGGCTATATAAATAGTCCTTTTTATAATAACATAAGACTTTTGGTTTATATAATGCAATTAAACGATCATATTACCTTAAACAAGACAAATATATCTATGTAATAGTGTATTCCACTTCACTTCACTTAAAATTTTTTTTTTTTTTTTTTTTTTTTTTTTTAGATTTTGGGAAATATTTTTTTCCAATTGGGAAAAAAACAACGTTTTTCCAATTGGGAAGACACCGTTTAACGGCGTCACTTATATAAGGTAAAAAGGCCCTGGACTTGGTTAACTACATATGCAACCCGGTGAACAAAACGTTGAATATTTTAGTCTTTGCTCCATATTGGCCTATTCAAAATAAACATTTAATTACTTTAATTCTAAATGAATAGACAGCTTTGATTGTAGTACAGTATAAAGAGTATCCATATAAACATTGTTTACTTTCAGAAATAGACACCATAGAAAGGCAAGGTTTCAACATGGGGCGTGGATGATATACCGCTGGAATCTGGTGAACAGATGGAATTTGAAGTAAGGCTTAAGCCACTGCTACTTTGAACTTTATTACACTTTAGTCCAGCTCAAAGATAGTGTGCCTCTTGGTACATGATGATGAACATTATTGTTTTAATGTTATTTGCAACTAAACAACCTCAAATACATGAACTATGATGTCAACTAGTGGTTCTTAAAACATCAATACATTTTTGGCCTTTTCAATGATAACATTAATTTAATTGTACACTTTGGGGCATGATGATGAGCATAAATGTTTAAAACTGCTTTACAAAGGATAACAATCTTGAATACACAAATTTAAGGTCAGAATAATAAAAATAAGTTAATGTTTACAGTTTTTTTAATTGATAGTTTGGCTTTATGTTAAGACTTTTCTTTTGACAATTCTTGTGCACAGGGTCTGTTGTGTTTGGGTGTATCCTTATGGTGTAATGGTAAACACTCTTTTCTTTATGATAAGTGATTTCGGTTCGAATCCGAATGGGGAACCTGACACAAAGACTGAGTAGTACAATGATGAGCATAAATGTTTAAAACTGCTTTACAAAGGATAACAACCTGAATACACAAATTTAAGGTCAGAATAATAAAAATAAGTTTATGTTATGTGCGTCTGTAAACAATTGCTTGTGAACGCGATACAGTCTTCAGTTTTGATTGTATCTCAATCAAACTTATACAGTAGTTAGATATCCTTGAGAGCTTGGTTCCTTTCACAAACCAGCCAGATCCGCCCATGCAAGACTGGCTTATGGCCCTTGAAATTGTCAAAATTGCTATAATAGAGCTTGTGAACACAATAGAGGCTCCATTTACTATCTGATCTTCACCAAACTTACACAGTAGTTAGGTATCCATGAGAGCTTGGTTATTTTGAAAACCAGCCAGATCCCGCCATGCAAGACTGGATTATGGCCCTTGAAATTGTCAAAATTGCTATAATAGAGCTTGTGAATGCGATAAAGTCTTCAGTTTTGCTTATATCTCAATCAAACTTATACAGTAGTTAGATATCCATGAGAGCTTGGTTCCTTTTGCAAACCAGCCAGATGTGCCCTTGCATTACTGGATTATGACCCTTGAAATTGTCAAAATTGCTTTAATACAGCTTGTGAACACCATTTACTATTCAATCTTCACCAAACTTAGATAGTAGTTAAATATTGATGAGAGCTCGGTTCTTTTTTGCAAACCAGCCGGATCCGCTCATGCAAAGCTGGATTATGGCCCTTGAATTTGTCAAAATTGCTATAATAGAGCTTGTGAACACAATAGAGGCTCCATTTACTATCTGATCTTCACCAAACTTAGATAGTAGTTAAATATTGATGATAGCTCGGTTCCTTTCGCAAACCAGCCAGATGTGCCCTTGCATGACTGGATTATGGCCCTTGAAATTGTCAAAAATTGCTATAATACAGCTTGTGAACACAATAGAGCCTCCATTTACTATCCGATCTTCACCAAACTTAGATAGTAGTTAAATATTGATGAGAGCTCAGTTCCTTTTGCAAACCAGCCAGATTTGCTCATGCAATACTGCATTGTGGCCCTTGAAATTGTTAAAATTGCTATAAAACAGCTTGTGAACACAATAGAGCCTCCATTTACAATCCGATCTTCACCATACATACATGCTCTGGATTGAAAAATGACCAAAGAACCATCCCAGTAGAGCATAGGCCCTCAGTGGCCTCTTGTTTTAATTGATAGTTTGGCTGTATGTATGACTTTTCTTTGGACAAATTGTGTGTGCAGTGGCGCAACTACAGCTTATTGACCTGGGGAGAACCCTGATTATTGTTTGGATTTCACTTTAGGTACATTCTGTCAGTCACTCTGATTTCATCTAGGTTTGGTGAGCAATACCTGCAGGGCTCGACATTAACGGTTGTCCGATAGCCCATGGCAAGTAACGGTTGAGTCCGGGCAAGTTGTTTTTCCCAGCAGTTGTCCGATCGGGCAAGTAGCAGTTAGAATCCTCTCTGGGACAAATATGTTGACATGTCAATATTTTATTTCATTATTTGATCAAACCCTGTCGAGTTTAAAACTTTAAACTGTAAAATTCGCCATGAAGATCAATAAACAAAATAATTCTGTAAACCGGAAGTGTTAACATAGTAGATGCGCATGCTCTTATGGGTTATTCCATATAGTGCTATTTATAACACCAATTCAATTCATCAAATAGTAAGCAGCATTTTTTTTGTACTTTGTCTTTTAAATGATTTAAAAGACGAAGGACTGTTTTAAATCAAATAAGTTGTAAATTTATACATGAGATTTATTTCCCTATTTAAGTGGTACTGATTAACAGCTCCATTCACAATCACGAACGGCTCTTCACTATTTTCTGACAGGGTCCAATGGAACCTTTTAAAATTCCTCAAAGAGAACCGGCCATCTGCCGATATGACCAGTTAAAACCGGAATTTGAATGGTTACAATTTGTCCAGAGGCCATAATTTAGAGTCACAGATTAAACCATTCGGGACCTCAATCTTATGTGTCGCTGACAACCCGAAACCTTCGTAAATCAGTCCTAGTCACGTATTTTAAACGCATCGCAATTGTTTAAAATACACATGTCACATCATGAAATACATACCTCTATTTTAATTTATGCAGCCTCGTTCTAAATAGATTCATCCCTGAGTATTGATTGGTCAGAATTGAACTAAACAATACGTCATTTACACTTTTCTGAAGAGGTATTTTCCGGAATCCCCTGAATTCAAAATCATTATGGCGGATGTCAATAATAATTTTTCCGAGATCTTATCAAATTCAGACTCATTTTGTTTAAAGTACATTCTAATGTCAAACCGTAGACACTTATATGTGTTTAAATTACTTGTTTGTGTAAACATATACGTAAATATCGTCCTGTAAATTCAACTGCGGTTTTAATTGGACTGTGCATTTTAAGACAGCAAATCAACAAGGCAGGGCACTGTAATTCACAATATAATGACATAATATTCTGGCGAGTTGTATTTGAGTCCAGGCAAGTAAATTTTTAAAGTACTTGTCCGACTAGGCAAGTAAGTTCAAAAGTTAATGTCGAGGCCTGTACCTGACTTGCATTATTATTTAACTGGAAATCTGCATAATAATGATTTAATTTCAACACCATTTCATAATCTGTTTTGTTTATCAGATCCTAGGACTGTTTGGTGTATGTTGTTGCTGACAGTAAGTAGGGGGAAACAGACGTCACAGTGATGTGTTACCATGGAGATAGTTTCTAGATGCAAGCAAAGATTGCCCCATCTGCTGACAACTGTGTGATCCAGACCATCCAACCTGCCAACTCTGGGTGGAGAGTACTGGCCAGCCTGTGTAGTTCTGACATGGGGGAAATACAAGGGCCAAACTTTCAAGTGGCTACTGGAATATGCTATTGGCTGGGTTGCGTTTCTTCTAGCAGAGTTCATCAACAAAGGCGAAGATGACGAGCTGACCAATTGGCAAAAGCAGGCGCTTCTGGACTTCTCAAGCGACTTCAAACTGGTAATGGTCCACGTTAACAGGCGTGTCGAGAAAAATAAGGCGAGATCTGCTTTATCAGAGGTATACTTGTAATTGATATTATTGTTACAATTATAGAGAGAAGTTGCCAACATTATGAAATTTGCAACCAGTATGGATACAAATCCACATATTGTTGATTTTTGCATGACATGGCTTAATATTCATAGAATTTGGCAATGCTTGATTTACCATTCAGACCGAAAATAAGACCAAGGACCTTAAATAGAACAAAGCAACAGCAGGCGGAAACAAGACAAAAAACCAAAAACGAACACAGTACCAGCTACAGCAAGTGAAACTGAAACAGAGGAAGACTTTCCTGATGAGTATATCACAGATGCTGAGCTACTAGCTGCTGCAGGTAATAATCATTTTTTGAGAATGTATGTACTTTCAGTCTACGATAGACCGTCTACAGCATTAATCTGTGTAACAGTTTGCAACAATGTATATAAGTATTAACTGAGAGTTTGCGACAATGTCTATGTACTGAGAAACAGTGTGCATTAATGTATATGTACTGTGTAATGGTCTGTGGTAATATATATGTACTAAGTGACAGTCTGCGGCAATGTTTATGTACTGACATACACTCTATGGCAATGTATGTATACTGAAGACAATGTACGCGTATAAGTACTGACAGTATGCTGCAATGTAATGTTTGACATTGAATGATTATCCAATGCATACAAAATTCTAGTCAATGACACATTGTCTTCATTTATATATGTTGTAAATATTTATCATTCTTCTTTTATTATGTTATCTTGTTGATGTAGACATTTCATGATCACATGTACAGAACTCTGTCACACAGAAAATGGTTGGAAGTCGATATTGAACTAAGTTCTATTGTAAGCTTATGTATAATGCTGATTTTCAAGAAAAAGTTGGTGACGATAATATAGAAAATAGTATTTGCTGTCGTCTTCCAACCACTTACTGTGTGAGAGTTCAAAAACTGCGATGATACAGTTGCCAAATGTATTAGAAATCCTATTCAGTCACTGGATTCATATTGCAATGAAAGTGTTTTGAGAGTATAAAAATGCAGTAAAATAATATGTTACTGTACTGACGCTGTATACCACTGCAGGGCTAATACAATACCTTATTGTCAATACGGTCTTGATATACACTTATTATCTCCTATAATACAGTCATTATATGGTCAGTACAATAACATTTATTAGATATATCGCACTTGTATACACCGATTATTGTTTTATGGAGATACTTGCCAAATGTATGAGAAATCCTAGCCTGTTTTATTATTTTATATATGTATGTGCTTTGAATTTTTAATGCTAATGTTTATCTCTGTTTACTTTCAAATTGTTATATGAAATATACAAACATTAAACATTGTATGTTACTATGAAGACAATGTATGTTTTTTTTTACAATTCCATACATGCTTATTAATTGAGATCTGTCTGAAGAAATAATATTATTTAACATTGTACAACTGAGTCTATGTGTCGGATTCCCCATTCGGATTCGAACCGAAATCACTAATCATAAAGAAAAGTGTGTTTACCATTACACCATAAGGATGCACCCCAACACAACAGACTGCACAAGAGCTATCAAATTGGAAGTCTTCACATACAGCCAAACTATCAACTAGTGTACCCTTGTAAAGCAGTTTTAAACATTTAATTATGCTCATCATCATGTCCAGAAGTACACAATTAAATTAATTAAATCATTAAACGGGCTAAAAGTTAACATGAGTTTTAAGAACCACAAGATGACTTCATGGTTCATATATTTGAGGTTTTTGTAGTTGCAAATAACGTTAAAACATTTATGCTCATCATCATGTCCCAAGAAGAACAATTTCCATGAACTTGACTAAAGTGTAATAATACCCCATTTTCCACTTTATTTTATGAACACAACTAGAATATCTGGTTCTATATGACACTGTATGCATTATAAAGTATTCTTCCCGAACAAATTGAAGAAAATTTGATCAAAATCGTTCAACGTACGGCAAAGCTACGAGCTTCTGTAACCAGGTGATCATTGCTCCCGATCACCGCGGTGATCGGTGATCGCAGTTGAGCAGTAAGTACTTGGGGGGGCACTTCGCCATTCCCAGGCTTTTACCCGTCCAAGTACTAACACCTTGCTCAACAGACCAATGGTTGAGCGACGTTGAGCAGCGACTTTCCTCAACAGACCAATGGTTGAGCGACGTTGAGCAGGGACTTTCCTCAACAGACCAATGGTTGAGCGATGATCTTTCCTCAACAGACCAATCATTGAGCGCGAATTAATCAAGCGTTTTGGAACCTTTTTTCTTCAAATTCCGCCATCTTGAATTTTTAATCGACGGGATATCTTCCAACATTTACACTAACAAAGCTTTATCTTCAAAAGTTGTGATATATTTCATCAATAAGAGAAGGTAGATATATAGAAAATTGAATGCATTAAATGTCCTTTTCTCCAATTACGCTCATTTAGCCCCTTTAAGATCCATCGAAAGCGGCCCGCCATGTTGTAAGAAAATACACGAAAAATGACCTTTAGGTTTCCCTTTAAAAACGTATTAAATAAGCAATTCCATACATTATAATGAATTGAAAAAGGTAAATATGATGTTAAAACATAAGAATGTATTCACTTACCGAGCCATTTCTTCTTTTTTGCCTTGCATTGACGGCTTGAACCTCAATGTTTACATTTCTCCGCCATTCGGAAAACCGACTATTCCAATACGTGTTTCTGCATAAAGTTACACCTTTTCCCTTAAATAAACAGAAATTTAGCTTTGAGATGTCCATTTAATATTGAAATGTTACAAACAACACCAAAAATTTCCACAAATAATGTTTATTTAATTAGTTTGGAAAGTTGGAAAATCAAGGTTTTGTTATGGGTTTTCGCGACAGTGTTGTATTGAGATAATTTCATGTTTAAATAAGGAACATTTAAGCGTAAACAGTTTACAGAAAGTTGTTTTATATCTATAATTTAACTCCACCAACAATTTCTTATTCATATAATAAGTAAATTGATATGATAATTGTTGAAATTTGTAAAGTAAATAACTGACATTTTGTTGCACAGATGTACATCAACAATTTCACTGTCATTAACTCATTTCACAGGTATCGGTGACCCATCAACCGGACAACTTCAGTCGCGTAAAGCATCAGACACATTTACCGGTCAATATGCAACCAAGATCTGCCATAACAAGTCTGTTGTGATGCGACGAACAGACGCAAGTTGAATCATCAAGCCAAAATTATTGTAATTGCATTTTTTTGTGTTGTCAATTTAATAATACCATATAATTTACATAAAGATGGTATTTTTTTGTCCAGTGCCCATCTGTTCGTCTGCCATTAGTGAGTTTCTCTATTTTTCGCACTAATATATGGTTTCCGCATTTGTATTTTCCTAAAATTTAAAACGATCATAATTTTCCACCTGATTTGTGACTGTTGGTCGGCTTTGATAATGAGATGAGTAAGACTTCAGGGCCTTTTTTCCAGAAATTGGGAAGAGGCCTTAGCCTTTCATTTTGGGAAATTTTAGCGCGATATTTTGCCAAATTGGGAAAAATTAGACATATAACATGTGGCTATATAAATAGTCCTTTTTATAATAACATAAGACTTTTGGTTTATATAATGCAATTAAACGATCATATTACCTTAAACAAGACAAATATATCTATGTAATAGTGTATTCCACTTCACTTCACTTAAAATTTTTTTTTTTTTTTTTTTTTTTTTTTTTAGATTTTGGGAAATATTTTTTTCCAATTGGGAAAAAAACAACGTTTTTCCAATTGGGAAGACACCGTTTAACGGCGTCACTTATATAAGGTAAAAAGGCCCTGGACTTGGTTAACTACATATGCAACCCGGTGAACAAAACGTTGAATATTTTAGTCTTTGCTCCATATTGGCCTATTCAAAATAAACATTTAATTACTTTAATTCTAAATGAATAGACAGCTTTGATTGTAGTACAGTATAAAGAGTATCCATATAAACATTGTTTACTTTCAGAAATAGACACCATAGAAAGGCAAGGTTTCAACATGGGGCGTGGATGATATACCGCTGGAATCTGGTGAACAGATGGAATTTGAAGTAAGGCTTAAGCCACTGCTACTTTGAACTTTATTACACTTTAGTCCAGCTCAAAGATAGTGTGCCTCTTGGTACATGATGATGAACATTATTGTTTTAATGTTATTTGCAACTAAACAACCTCAAATACATGAACTATGATGTCAACTAGTGGTTCTTAAAACATCAATACATTTTTGGCCTTTTCAATGATAACATTAATTTAATTGTACACTTTGGGGCATGATGATGAGCATAAATGTTTAAAACTGCTTTACAAAGGATAACAATCTTGAATACACAAATTTAAGGTCAGAATAATAAAAATAAGTTAATGTTTACAGTTTTTTTAATTGATAGTTTGGCTTTATGTTAAGACTTTTCTTTTGACAATTCTTGTGCACAGGGTCTGTTGTGTTTGGGTGTATCCTTATGGTGTAATGGTAAACACTCTTTTCTTTATGATAAGTGATTTCGGTTCGAATCCGAATGGGGAACCTGACACAAAGACTGAGTAGTACAATGATGAGCATAAATGTTTAAAACTGCTTTACAAAGGATAACAACCTGAATACACAAATTTAAGGTCAGAATAATAAAAATAAGTTTATGTTATGTGCGTCTGTAAACAATTGCTTGTGAACGCGATACAGTCTTCAGTTTTGATTGTATCTCAATCAAACTTATACAGTAGTTAGATATCCTTGAGAGCTTGGTTCCTTTCACAAACCAGCCAGATCCGCCCATGCAAGACTGGCTTATGGCCCTTGAAATTGTCAAAATTGCTATAATAGAGCTTGTGAACACAATAGAGGCTCCATTTACTATCTGATCTTCACCAAACTTACACAGTAGTTAGGTATCCATGAGAGCTTGGTTATTTTGAAAACCAGCCAGATCCCGCCATGCAAGACTGGATTATGGCCCTTGAAATTGTCAAAATTGCTATAATAGAGCTTGTGAATGCGATAAAGTCTTCAGTTTTGCTTGTATCTCAATCAAACTTATACAGTAGTTAGATATCCATGAGAGCTTGGTTCCTTTTGCAAACCAGCCAGATGTGCCCTTGCATTACTGGATTATGACCCTTGAAATTGTCAAAATTGCTTTAATACAGCTTGTGAACACCATTTACTATTCAATCTTCACCAAACTTAGATAGTAGTTAAATATTGATGAGAGCTCGGTTCTTTTTTGCAAACCAGCCGGATCCGCTCATGCAAAGCTGGATTATGGCCCTTGAATTTGTCAAAATTGCTATAATAGAGCTTGTGAACACAATAGAGGCTCCATTTACTATCTGATCTTCACCAAACTTAGATAGTAGTTAAATATTGATGATAGCTCGGTTCCTTTCGCAAACCAGCCAGATGTGCCCTTGCATGACTGGATTATGGCCCTTGAAATTGTCAAAAATTGCTATAATACAGCTTGTGAACACAATAGAGCCTCCATTTACTATCCGATCTTCACCAAACTTAGATAGTAGTTAAATATTGATGAGAGCTCAGTTCCTTTTGCAAACCAGCCAGATTTGCTCATGCAATACTGCATTGTGGCCCTTGAAATTGTTAAAATTGCTATAAAACAGCTTGTGAACACAATAGAGCCTCCATTTACAATCCGATCTTCACCATACATACATGCTCTGGATTGAAAAATGACCAAAGAACCATCCCAGTAGAGCATAGGCCCTCAGTGGCCTCTTGTTTTAATTGATAGTTTGGCTGTATGTATGACTTTTCTTTGGACAAATTGTGTGTGCAGTGGCGCAACTACAGCTTATTGACCTGGGGAGAACCCTGATTATTGTTTGGATTTCACTTTAGGTACATTCTGTCAGTCACTCTGATTTCATCTAGGTTTGGTGAGCAATACCTGCAGGGCTCGACATTAACGGTTGTCCGATAGCCCATGGCAAGTAACGGTTGAGTCCGGGCAAGTTGTTTTTCCCAGCAGTTGTCCGATCGGGCAAGTAGCAGTTAGAATCCTCTCTGGGACAAATATGTTGACATGTCAATATTTTATTTCATTATTTGATCAAACCCTGTCGAGTTTAAAACTTTAAACTGTAAAATTCGCCATGAAGATCAATAAACAAAATAATTCTGTAAACCGGAAGTGTTAACATAGTAGATGCGCATGCTCTTATGGGTTATTCCATATAGTGCTATTTATAACACCAATTCAATTCATCAAATAGTAAGCAGCATTTTTTTTGTACTTTGTCTTTTAAATGATTTAAAAGACGAAGGACTGTTTTAAATCAAATAAGTTGTAAATTTATACATGAGATTTATTTCCCTATTTAAGTGGTACTGATTAACAGCTCCATTCACAATCACGAACGGCTCTTCACTATTTTCTGACAGGGTCCAATGGAACCTTTTAAAATTCCTCAAAGAGAACCGGCCATCTGCCGATATGACCAGTTAAAACCGGAATTTGAATGGTTACAATTTGTCCAGAGGCCATAATTTAGAGTCACAGATTAAACCATTCGGGACCTCAATCTTATGTGTCGCTGACAACCCGAAACCTTCGTAAATCAGTCCTAGTCACGTATTTTAAACGCATCGCAATTGTTTAAAATACACATGTCACATCATGAAATACATACCTCTATTTTAATTTATGCAGCCTCGTTCTAAATAGATTCATCCCTGAGTATTGATTGGTCAGAATTGAACTAAACAATACGTCATTTACACTTTTCTGAAGAGGTATTTTCCGGAATCCCCTGAATTCAAAATCATTATGGCGGATGTCAATAATAATTTTTCCGAGATCTTATCAAATTCAGACTCATTTTGTTTAAAGTACATTCTAATGTCAAACCGTAGACACTTATATGTGTTTAAATTACTTGTTTGTGTAAACATATACGTAAATATCGTCCTGTAAATTCAACTGCGGTTTTAATTGGACTGTGCATTTTAAGACAGCAAATCAACAAGGCAGGGCACTGTAATTCACAATATAATGACATAATATTCTGGCGAGTTGTATTTGAGTCCAGGCAAGTAAATTTTTAAAGTACTTGTCCGACTAGGCAAGTAAGTTCAAAAGTTAATGTCGAGGCCTGTACCTGACTTGCATTATTATTTAACTGGAAATCTGCATAATAATGATTTAATTTCAACACCATTTCATAATCTGTTTTGTTTATCAGATCCTAGGACTGTTTGGTGTATGTTGTTGCTGACAGTAAGTAGGGGGAAACAGACGTCACAGTGATGTGTTACCATGGAGATAGTTTCTAGATGCAAGCAAAGATTGCCCCATCTGCTGACAACTGTGTGATCCAGACCATCCAACCTGCCAACTCTGGGTGGAGAGTACTGGCCAGCCTGTGTAGTTCTGACATGGGGGAAATACAAGGGCCAAACTTTCAAGTGGCTACTGGAATATGCTATTGGCTGGGTTGCGTTTCTTCTAGCAGAGTTCATCAACAAAGGCGAAGATGACGAGCTGACCAATTGGCAAAAGCAGGCGCTTCTGGACTTCTCAAGCGACTTCAAACTGGTAATGGTCCACGTTAACAGGCGTGTCGAGAAAAATAAGGCGAGATCTGCTTTATCAGAGGTATACTTGTAATTGATATTATTGTTACAATTATAGAGAGAAGTTGCCAACATTATGAAATTTGCAACCAGTATGGATACAAATCCACATATTGTTGATTTTTGCATGACATGGCTTAATATTCATAGAATTTGGCAATGCTTGATTTACCATTCAGACCGAAAATAAGACCAAGGACCTTAAATAGAACAAAGCAACAGCAGGCGGAAACAAGACAAAAAACCAAAAACGAACACAGTACCAGCTACAGCAAGTGAAACTGAAACAGAGGAAGACTTTCCTGATGAGTATATCACAGATGCTGAGCTACTAGCTGCTGCAGGTAATAATCATTTTTTGAGAATGTATGTACTTTCAGTCTACGATAGACCGTCTACAGCATTAATCTGTGTAACAGTTTGCAACAATGTATATAAGTATTAACTGAGAGTTTGCGACAATGTCTATGTACTGAGAAACAGTGTGCATTAATGTATATGTACTGTGTAATGGTCTGTGGTAATATATATGTACTAAGTGACAGTCTGCGGCAATGTTTATGTACTGACATACACTCTATGGCAATGTATGTATACTGAAGACAATGTACGCGTATAAGTACTGACAGTATGCTGCAATGTAATGTTTGACATTGAATGATTATCCAATGCATACAAAATTCTAGTCAATGACACATTGTCTTCATTTATATATGTTGTAAATATTTATCATTCTTCTTTTATTATGTTATCTTGTTGATGTAGACATTTCATGATCACATGTACAGAACTCTGTCACACAGAAAATGGTTGGAAGTCGATATTGAACTAAGTTCTATTGTAAGCTTATGTATAATGCTGATTTTCAAGAAAAAGTTGGTGACGATAATATAGAAAATAGTATTTGCTGTCGTCTTCCAACCACTTACTGTGTGAGAGTTCAAAAACTGTGATGATACAGTTGCCAAATGTATTAGAAATCCTATTCAGTCACTGGATTCATATTGCAATGAAAGTGTTTTGAGAGTATAAAAATGCAGTAAAATAATATGTTACTGTACTGACGCTGTATACCACTGCAGGGCTAATACAATACCTTATTGTCAATACGGTCTTGATATACACTTATTATCTCCTATAATACAGTCATTATATGGTCAGTACAATAACATTTATTAGATATATCGCACTTGTATACACCGATTATTGTTTTATGGAGATACTTGCCAAATGTATGAGAAATCCTAGCCTGTTTTATTATTTTATATATGTATGTGCTTTGAATTTTTAATGCTAATGTTTATCTCTGTTTACTTTCAAATTGTTATATGAAATATACAAACATTAAACATTGTATGTTACTATGAAGACAATGTATGTTTTTTTTTACAATTCCATACATGCTTATTAATTGAGATCTGTCTGAAGAAATAATATTATTTAACATTGTACAACTGAGTCTATGTGTCGGATTCCCCATTCGGATTCGAACCGAAATCACTAATCATAAAGAAAAGTGTGTTTACCATTACACCATAAGGATGCACCCCAACACAACAGACTGCACAAGAGCTATCAAATTGGAAGTCTTCACATACAGCCAAACTATCAACTAGTGTACCCTTGTAAAGCAGTTTTAAACATTTAATTATGCTCATCATCATGTCCAGAAGTACACAATTAAATTAATTAAATCATTAAACGGGCTAAAAGTTAACATGAGTTTTAAGAACCACAAGATGACTTCATGGTTCATATATTTGAGGTTTTTGTAGTTGCAAATAACGTTAAAACATTTATGCTCATCATCATGTCCCAAGAAGAACAATTTCCATGAACTTGACTAAAGTGTAATAATACCCCATTTTCCACTTTATTTTATGAACACAACTAGAATATCTGGTTCTATATGACACTGTATGCATTATAAAGTATTCTTCCCGAACAAATTGAAGAAAATTTGATCAAAATCGTTCAACGTACGGCAAAGCTACGAGCTTCTGTAACCAGGTGATCATTGCTCCCGATCACCGCGGTGATCGGTGATCGCAGTTGAGCAGTAAGTACTTGGGGGGGCACTTCGCCATTCCCAGGCGGTCACCCATCCAAGTACTAACCGGGCTCGACGTTGCTTAACTTCGGTGATCGGACGAGAACCGGTGTTTTCAACGTGATATGGCCGTAGACATTAGGTGTCTTTCAATAAGGCTACTTATATGCAGCACTTTGTCAATTAGCTTTAGATTATGACGGACTCGAGATAAACTCATACGTTTTTAGATGGAAAAACATATACCAAATCGAACTTGGAAGAAACTGGAATCTATTCAAATCATTAAGACTGACATTGTGTATATTTTTATATCGAGAAGGGAGATAACGCACCGAGCACGTGGTCTGCTGAACAGACAGAGTTTAGTTATCTTCCTCAAACCCTTTCTTTCAATCTGATTTATATGACAAATTAAGAAGTAAACACACACGCGAGTAGACCCTTTCCTAATTACAGACGCCTTATAATGCCTTTGCAGCAAACGTCCTTTGAAAACATGTCTTAAATTGTGCTCATTTATAACGAGTTTCCACATTTTTTACTTTAAAATTGTTTTCAAAGTCGTCTGCTGAAGAATTGTTATATGTGTGAAAGGGCAGAAACATACACATTCATTTATATGTATGTGGGAAAGAGTTAATGCGTAGTTCGTTGACGGTCATGTGAATTGAGGTATGCTGTATACATTTCTATATATATCAATAAATATCCCAACATCAGTGTGAGTAGCTCCCGTGACATAACATACAAACAGCTAGATAATCCAGACCGAATGTATTTGCTGGAGTTTGAAGATGTGTATTAAAAATAAGGACAGAAAAATATATATACATGATTGCTACTTTGCCTAGATCTGTGAAACAATAAAACACTGTTCAATAACGTTGTATTGATAAACAAAAATATATTTCATGAAACATAAAATGTCGCAAAAAATCGCTATTTATATCCAGCAATAAGTCTTGTAATGTATAAATAACCCAGAAACCTATATTCCATTTAAAGTTCATTCTTAAAACTACCAGAAACTCACATGTTGACTTTCCTTGTTTTGAGCTATGACGTCAAATCAAAGGTCACCCTTATCCCGCAGGGAATTTTATTTTCAATTTCAGGAAAGAAACATGTTGTTCTGGAAATGGCGCTTTTAAAAGCTGTCAATATAGCTAAAGGCAAACACTGTTTTGGTTACACATCAGTCAGAGGGTTTTCAACTTTATCAAAAACACTTTCAACTTTCAACAAAGTCATTATTGTCCAATGGGAGACCACTTAATTAGTCCTATGGATTCATCTGAAATTCCCTGGACAAAAGTCTCAATTCTCCGGCAGGCTTATTTCTCATCTAAAAAGTAACACATAAAAGAGTTTTCTACAATGCATCTGAGATGTAAACAGGCTATTCCTATTTATGAAATGGTATGAACACAAAACATCCTCAAATGCAGTTTACCTTTCCTTAAATGTAAACGCATTTTGACACATCTGCAGCAGAGGCTCTTGAATGCGAGGAAAACTATGCAAATTCAGTAATTTTACACTTTTTTTCAAAATTGAACAGCAAGTTGCTATCAAAGACGTAATACGCGGAAAACGACAAGCAATTGAAACCTTTCCTTCTTGCAGACGCATTTTAAAAACATTGTGATTAAGGAAGAAATTGCTAATAACGAACAATTTATCCATTTGCCACAATGTCTTTCAATTTGTCCAATCACAGACAGCCTCGGGTGGTGTAGTGGTAGAGTGTGCGCCTCGGATGTTGGAGGTCGCGGATTCGATCCCCGTCCGGGTCATACCAAAGACTTGAAAAATGGTAGTAATGACTGATCGCCTTGGCGCCCATGGTTGTGGGGGTTAGCATTACGACTGACTGGCTGGTGTCAGGATAAATGTACCTTAAATAAATATCCATTTATCTGTGTGGATAAAGCTCCATTGGCATCATATATATATATGTATATATATATATACAAACAGATAAACCAGATCGAATGTATTTGTTTGAGTTTGACAATGCATTAAAAATAAAGATAGAATTATTTTAATAAAGCATACACATTTGCTGTTTTTCTCCAAGTTGTGAGACAAAATATAACACTGCTCAAATCTAGTGTATTGATAATACAACAAGTATTTCGTAAAAAGAAAAGTATTTTAAAAAATATATATATTTGCTCCTTTTTCCCAGATGTATGCGCAAACAAAAAAAATACACTGCTTGTACATAGTGTATTGGTAAAAAATAAAGAAAGTATTTAAAAAAAAAAAAAAAAAAGTAGAAGTCTACAGCACCCGGTATTCCCAGGCGGTCACCCATCCAAGTACTAACCGGGCTCGACGTTGCTTAACTTCGGTGATCGGACGAGAACCGGTGTTTTCAACGTGATATGGCCGTAGACATTAGGTGTCTTTCAATAAGGCTACTTATATGCAGCACTTTGTCAATTAGCTTTAGATTATGACGGACTCGAGATAAACTCATACGTTTTTAGATGGAAAAACATATACCAAATCGAACTTGGAAGAAACTGGAACCTATTCAAATCATTAAGACTGACATTGTGTATATTTTTATATCGAGAAGGGAGATAACGCACCGAGCACGTGGTCTGCTGAACAGACAGAGTTTAGTTATCTTCCTCAAACCCTTTCTTTCAATCTGATTTATATGACAAATTAAGAAGTAAACACACACGCGAGTAGACCCTTTCCTAATTACAGACGCCTTATAATGCCTTTGCAGCAAACGTCCTTTGAAAACATGTCTTAAATTGTGCTCATTTATAACGAGTTTCCACATTTTTTACTTTAAAATTGTTTTCAAAGTCGTCTGCTGAAGAATTGTTATATGTGTGAAAGGGCAGAAACATACACATTCATTTATATGTATGTGGGAAAGAGTTAATGCGTAGTTCGTTGACGGTCATGTGAATTGAGGTATGCTGTATACATTTCTATATAAATCAATAAATATCCCAACATCAGTGTGAGTAGCTCCCGTGACATAACATACAAACAGCTAGATAATCCAGACCGAATGTATTTGCTGGAGTTTGAAGATGTGTATTAAAAATAAGGACAGAAAAATATATATACATGATTGCTACTTTGCCTAGATCTGTGAAACAATAAAACACTGTTCAATAACGTTGTATTGATAAACAAAAATATATTTCATGAAACATAAAATGTCGCAAAAAATCGCTATTTATATCCAGCAATAAGTCTTGTAATGTATAAATAACCCAGAAACCTATATTCCATTTAAAGTTCATTCTTAAAACTACCAGAAACTCACATGTTGACTTTCCTTGTTTTGAGCTATGACGTCAAATCAAAGGTCACCCTTATCCCGCAGGGAATTTTATTTTCAATTTCAGGAAAGAAACATGTTGTTCTGGAAATGGCGCTTTTAAAAGCTGTCAATATAGCTAAAGGCAAACACTGTTTTGGTTACACATCAGTCAGAGGGTTTTCAACTTTATCAAAAACACTTTCAACTTTCAACAAAGTCATTATTGTCCAATGGGAGACCACTTAATTAGTCCTATGGATTCATCTGAAATTCCCTGGACAAAAGTCTCAATTCTCCGGCAGGCTTATTTCTCATCTAAAAAGTAACACATAAAAGAGTTTTCTACAATGCATCTGAGATGTAAACAGGCTATTCCTATTTATCAGAAATGGTATGAACACAAAACATCCTCAAATGCAGTTTACCTTTCCTTAAATGTAAACGCATTTTGACACATCTGCAGCAGAGGCTCTTGAATGCGAGGAAAACTATGCAAATTCAGTAATTTTACACTTTTTCAAAATTGAACAGCAAGTTGCTATCAAAGACGTAATACGCGGAAAACGACAAGCAATTGAAACCTTTCCTTCTTGCAGACGCATTTTAAAAACATTGTGATTAAGGAAGAAATTGCTAATAACGAACAATTTATCCATTTGCCACAATGTCTTTCAATTTGTCCAATCACAGACAGCCTCGGGTGGTGTAGTGGTAGAGTGTGCGCCTCGGATGTTGGAGGTCGCGGATTCGATCCCCGTCCGGGTCATACCAAAGACTTGAAAAATGGTAGTAATGACTGATCGCCTTGGCGCCCATGGTTGTGGGGGTTAGCATTACGACTGACTGGCTGGTGTCAGGATAAATGTACCTTAAATAAATATCCATTTATCTGTGTGGATAAAGCTCCATTGGCATCATATATATATATGTATATATATATATACAAACAGATAAACCAGATCGAATGTATTTGTTTGAGTTTGACAATGCATTAAAAATAAAGATAGAATTATTTTAATAAAGCATACACATTTGCTGTTTTTCTCCAAGTTGTGAGACAAAATATAACACTGCTCAAATCTAGTGTATTGATAATACAACAAGTATTTCGTAAAAAGAAAAGTATTTTAAAAAATATATATATTTGCTCCTTTTTCCCAGATGTATGCGCAAACAAAAAAAATACACTGCTTGTACATAGTGTATTGGTAAAAAATAAAGAAAGTATTTAAAAAAAAAAAAAAAAAAGTAGAAGTCTACAGCACCCGGTATTCCCAGGCGGTCACCCATCCAAGTACTAACCGGGCTCGACGTTGCTTAACTTCGGTGATCGGACGAGAACCGGTGTTTTCAACGTGATATGGCCGTAGACATTAGGTGTCTTTCAATAAGGCTACTTATATGCAGCACTTTGTCAATTAGCTTTAGATTATGACGGACTCGAGATAAACTCATACGTTTTTAGATGGAAAAACATATACCAAATCGAACTTGGAAGAAACTGGAATCTATTCAAATCATTAAGACTGACATTGTGTATATTTTTATATCGAGAAGGGAGATAACGCACCGAGCACGTGGTCTGCTGAACAGACAGAGTTTAGTTATCTTCCTCAAACCCTTTCTTTCAATCTGATTTATATGACAAATTAAGAAGTAAACACACACGCGAGTAGACCCTTTCCTAATTACAGACGCCTTATAATGCCTTTGCAGCAAACGTCCTTTGAAAACATGTCTTAAATTGTGCTCATTTATAACGAGTTTCCACATTTTTTACTTTAAAATTGTTTTCAAAGTCGTCTGCTGAAGAATTGTTATATGTGTGAAAGGGCAGAAACATACACATTCATTTATATGTATGTGGGAAAGAGTTAATGCGTAGTTCGTTGACGGTCATGTGAATTGAGGTATGCTGTATACATTTCTATATAAATCAATAAATATCCCAACATCAGTGTGAGTAGCTCCCGTGACATAACATACAAACAGCTAGATAATCCAGACCGAATGTATTTGCTGGAGTTTGAAGATGTGTATTAAAAATAAGGACAGAAAAATATATATACATGATTGCTACTTTGCCTAGATCTGTGAAACAATAAAACACTGTTCAATAACGTTGTATTGATAAACAAAAATATATTTCATGAAACATAAAATGTCGCAAAAAATCGCTATTTATATCCAGCAATAAGTCTTGTAATGTATAAATAACCCAGAAACCTATATTCCATTTAAAGTTCATTCTTAAAACTACCAGAAACTCACATGTTGACTTTCCTTGTTTTGAGCTATGACGTCAAATCAAAGGTCACCCTTATCCCGCAGGGAATTTTATTTTCAATTTCAGGAAAGAAACATGTTGTTCTGGAAATGGCGCTTTTAAAAGCTGTCAATATAGCTAAAGGCAAACACTGTTTTGGTTACACATCAGTCAGAGGGTTTTCAACTTTATCAAAAACACTTTCAACTTTCAACAAAGTCATTATTGTCCAATGGGAGACCACTTAATTAGTCCTATGGATTCATCTGAAATTCCCTGGACAAAAGTCTCAATTCTCCGGCAGGCTTATTTCTCATCTAAAAAGTAACACATAAAAGAGTTTTCTACAATGCATCTGAGATGTAAACAGGCTATTCCTATTTATCAGAAATGGTATGAACACAAAACATCCTCAAATGCAGTTTACCTTTCCTTAAATGTAAACGCATTTTGACACATCTGCAGCAGAGGCTCTTGAATGCGAGGAAAACTATGCAAATTCAGTAATTTTACACTTTTTCAAAATTGAACAGCAAGTTGCTATCAAAGACGTAATACGCGGAAAACGACAAGCAATTGAAACCTTTCCTTCTTGCAGACGCATTTTAAAAACATTGTGATTAAGGAAGAAATTGCTAATAACGAACAATTTATCCATTTGCCACAATGTCTTTCAATTTGTCCAATCACAGACAGCCTCGGGTGGTGTAGTGGTAGAGTGTGCGCCTCGGATGTTGGAGGTCGCGGATTCGATCCCCGTCCGGGTCATACCAAAGACTTGAAAAATGGTAGTAATGACTGATCGCCTTGGCGCCCATGGTTGTGGGGGTTAGCATTACGACTGACTGGCTGGTGTCAGGATAAATGTACCTTAAATAAATATCCATTTATCTGTGTGGATAAAGCTCCATTGGCATCATATATATATATGTATATATATATATACAAACAGATAAACCAGATCGAATGTATTTGTTTGAGTTTGACAATGCATTAAAAATAAAGATAGAATTATTTTAATAAAGCATACACATTTGCTGTTTTTCTCCAAGTTGTGAGACAAAATATAACACTGCTCAAATCTAGTGTATTGATAATACAACAAGTATTTCGTAAAAAGAAAAGTATTTTAAAAAATATATATATTTGCTCCTTTTTCCCAGATGTATGCGCAAACAAAAAAAATACACTGCTTGTACATAGTGTATTGGTAAAAAATAAAGAAAGTATTTAAAAAAAAAAAAAAAAAAGTAGAAGTCTACAGCACCCGGTATTCCCAGGCGGTCACCCATCCAAGTACTAACCGGGCTCGACGTTGCTTAACTTCGGTGATCGGACGAGAACCGGTGTTTTCAACGTGATATGGCCGTAGACATTAGGTGTCTTTCAATAAGGCTACTTATATGCAGCACTTTGTCAATTAGCTTTAGATTATGACGGACTCGAGATAAACTCATACGTTTTTAGATGGAAAAACATATACCAAATCGAACTTGGAAGAAACTGGAATCTATTCAAATCATTAAGACTGACATTGTGTATATTTTTATATCGAGAAGGGAGATAACGCACCGAGCACGTGGTCTGCTGAACAGACAGAGTTTAGTTATCTTCCTCAAACCCTTTCTTTCAATCTGATTTATATGACAAATTAAGAAGTAAACACACACGCGAGTAGACCCTTTCCTAATTACAGACGCCTTATAATGCCTTTGCAGCAAACGTCCTTTGAAAACATGTCTTAAATTGTGCTCATTTATAACGAGTTTCCACATTTTTTACTTTAAAATTGTTTTCAAAGTCGTCTGCTGAAGAATTGTTATATGTGTGAAAGGGCAGAAACATACACATTCATTTATATGTATGTGGGAAAGAGTTAATGCGTAGTTCGTTGACGGTCATGTGAATTGAGGTATGCTGTATACATTTCTATATAAATCAATAAATATCCCAACATCAGTGTGAGTAGCTCCCGTGACATAACATACAAACAGCTAGATAATCCAGACCGAATGTATTTGCTGGAGTTTGAAGATGTGTATTAAAAATAAGGACAGAAAAATATATATACATGATTGCTACTTTGCCTAGATCTGTGAAACAATAAAACACTGTTCAATAACGTTGTATTGATAAACAAAAATATATTTCATGAAACATAAAATGTCGCAAAAAATCGCTATTTATATCCAGCAATAAGTCTTGTAATGTATAAATAACCCAGAAACCTATATTCCATTTAAAGTTCATTCTTAAAACTACCAGAAACTCACATGTTGACTTTCCTTGTTTTGAGCTATGACGTCAAATCAAAGGTCACCCTTATCCCGCAGGGAATTTTATTTTCAATTTCAGGAAAGAAACATGTTGTTCTGGAAATGGCGCTTTTAAAAGCTGTCAATATAGCTAAAGGCAAACACTGTTTTGGTTACACATCAGTCAGAGGGTTTTCAACTTTATCAAAAACACTTTCAACTTTCAACAAAGTCATTATTGTCCAATGGGAGACCACTTAATTAGTCCTATGGATTCATCTGAAATTCCCTGGACAAAAGTCTCAATTCTCCGGCAGGCTTATTTCTCATCTAAAAAGTAACACATAAAAGAGTTTTCTACAATGCATCTGAGATGTAAACAGGCTATTCCTATTTATCAGAAATGGTATGAACACAAAACATCCTCAAATGCAGTTTACCTTTCCTTAAATGTAAACGCATTTTGACACATCTGCAGCAGAGGCTCTTGAATGCGAGGAAAACTATGCAAATTCAGTAATTTTACACTTTTTCAAAATTGAACAGCAAGTTGCTATCAAAGACGTAATACGCGGAAAACGACAAGCAATTGAAACCTTTCCTTCTTGCAGACGCATTTTAAAAACATTGTGATTAAGGAAGAAATTGCTAATAACGAACAATTTATCCATTTGCCACAATGTCTTTCAATTTGTCCAATCACAGACAGCCTCGGGTGGTGTAGTGGTAGAGTGTGCGCCTCGGATGTTGGAGGTCGCGGATTCGATCCCCGTCCGGGTCATACCAAAGACTTGAAAAATGGTAGTAATGACTGATCGCCTTGGCGCCCATGGTTGTGGGGGTTAGCATTACGACTGACTGGCTGGTGTCAGGATAAATGTACCTTAAATAAATATCCATTTATCTGTGTGGATAAAGCTCCATTGGCATCATATATATATATGTATATATATATATACAAACAGATAAACCAGATCGAATGTATTTGTTTGAGTTTGACAATGCATTAAAAATAAAGATAGAATTATTTTAATAAAGCATACACATTTGCTGTTTTTCTCCAAGTTGTGAGACAAAATATAACACTGCTCAAATCTAGTGTATTGATAATACAACAAGTATTTCGTAAAAAGAAAAGTATTTTAAAAAATATATATATTTGCTCCTTTTTCCCAGATGTATGCGCAAACAAACAAAATACACTGCTTGTACATAGTGTATTGGTAAAAAATAAAGAAAGTATTTAAAAAAAAAAAAAAAAAAGTAGAAGTCTACAGCACCCGGTATTCCCAGGCGGTCACCCATCCAAGTACTAACCGGGCTCGACGTTGCTTAACTTCGGTGATCGGACGAGAACCGGTGTTTTCAACGTGATATGGCCGTAGACATTAGGTGTCTTTCAATAAGGCTACTTATATGCAGCACTTTGTCAATTAGCTTTAGATTATGACGGACTCGAGATAAACTCATACGTTTTTAGATGGAAAAACATATACCAAATCGAACTTGGAAGAAACTGGAATCTATTCAAATCATTAAGACTGACATTGTGTATATTTTTATATCGAGAAGGGAGATAACGCACCGAGCACGTGGTCTGCTGAACAGACAGAGTTTAGTTATCTTCCTCAAACCCTTTCTTTCAATCTGATTTATATGACAAATTAAGAAGTAAACACACACGCGAGTAGACCCTTTCCTAATTACAGACGCCTTATAATGCCTTTGCAGCAAACGTCCTTTGAAAACATGTCTTAAATTGTGCTCATTTATAACGAGTTTCCACATTTTTTACTTTAAAATTGTTTTCAAAGTCGTCTGCTGAAGAATTGTTATATGTGTGAAAGGGCAGAAACATACACATTCATTTATATGTATGTGGGAAAGAGTTAATGCGTAGTTCGTTGACGGTCATGTGAATTGAGGTATGCTGTATACATTTCTATATAAATCAATAAATATCCCAACATCAGTGTGAGTAGCTCCCGTGACATAACATACAAACAGCTAGATAATCCAGACCGAATGTATTTGCTGGAGTTTGAAGATGTGTATTAAAAATAAGGACAGAAAAATATATATACATGATTGCTACTTTGCCTAGATCTGTGAAACAATAAAACACTGTTCAATAACGTTGTATTGATAAACAAAAATATATTTCATGAAACATAAAATGTCGCAAAAAATCGCTATTTATATCCAGCAATAAGTCTTGTAATGTATAAATAACCCAGAAACCTATATTCCATTTAAAGTTCATTCTTAAAACTACCAGAAACTCACATGTTGACTTTCCTTGTTTTGAGCTATGACGTCAAATCAAAGGTCACCCTTATCCCGCAGGGAATTTTATTTTCAATTTCAGGAAAGAAACATGTTGTTCTGGAAATGGCGCTTTTAAAAGCTGTCAATATAGCTAAAGGCAAACACTGTTTTGGTTACACATCAGTCAGAGGGTTTTCAACTTTATCAAAAACACTTTCAACTTTCAACAAAGTCATTATTGTCCAATGGGAGACCACTTAATTAGTCCTATGGATTCATCTGAAATTCCCTGGACAAAAGTCTCAATTCTCCGGCAGGCTTATTTCTCATCTAAAAAGTAACACATAAAAGAGTTTTCTACAATGCATCTGAGATGTAAACAGGCTATTCCTATTTATCAGAAATGGTATGAACACAAAACATCCTCAAATGCAGTTTACCTTTCCTTAAATGTAAACGCATTTTGACACATCTGCAGCAGAGGCTCTTGAATGCGAGGAAAACTATGCAAATTCAGTAATTTTACACTTTTTCAAAATTGAACAGCAAGTTGCTATCAAAGACGTAATACGCGGAAAACGACAAGCAATTGAAACCTTTCCTTCTTGCAGACGCATTTTAAAAACATTGTGATTAAGGAAGAAATTGCTAATAACGAACAATTTATCCATTTGCCACAATGTCTTTCAATTTGTCCAATCACAGACAGCCTCGGGTGGTGTAGTGGTAGAGTGTGCGCCTCGGATGTTGGAGGTCGCGGATTCGATCCCCGTCCGGGTCATACCAAAGACTTGAAAAATGGTAGTAATGACTGATCGCCTTGGCGCCCATGGTTGTGGGGGTTAGCATTACGACTGACTGGCTGGTGTCAGGATAAATGTACCTTAAATAAATATCCATTTATCTGTGTGGATAAAGCTCCATTGGCATCATATATATATATGTATATATATATATACAAACAGATAAACCAGATCGAATGTATTTGTTTGAGTTTGACAATGCATTAAAAATAAAGATAGAATTATTTTAATAAAGCATACACATTTGCTGTTTTTCTCCAAGTTGTGAGACAAAATATAACACTGCTCAAATCTAGTGTATTGATAATACAACAAGTATTTCGTAAAAAGAAAAGTATTTTAAAAAATATATATATTTGCTCCTTTTTCCCAGATGTATGCGCAAACAAAAAAAATACACTGCTTGTACATAGTGTATTGGTAAAAAATAAAGAAAGTATTTAAAAAAAAAAAAAAAAAAGTAGAAGTCTACAGCACCCGGTATTCCCAGGCGGTCACCCATCCAAGTACTAACCGGGCTCGACGTTGCTTAACTTCGGTGATCGGACGAGAACCGGTGTTTTCAACGTGATATGGCCGTAGACATTAGGTGTCTTTCAATAAGGCTACTTATATGCAGCACTTTGTCAATTAGCTTTAGATTATGACGGACTCGAGATAAACTCATACGTTTTTAGATGGAAAAACATATACCAAATCGAACTTGGAAGAAACTGGAATCTATTCAAATCATTAAGACTGACATTGTGTATATTTTTATATCGAGAAGGGAGATAACGCACCGAGCACGTGGTCTGCTGAACAGACAGAGTTTAGTTATCTTCCTCAAACCCTTTCTTTCAATCTGATTTATATGACAAATTAAGAAGTAAACACACACGCGAGTAGACCCTTTCCTAATTACAGACGCCTTATAATGCCTTTGCAGCAAACGTCCTTTGAAAACATGTCTTAAATTGTGCTCATTTATAACGAGTTTCCACATTTTTTACTTTAAAATTGTTTTCAAAGTCGTCTGCTGAAGAATTGTTATATGTGTGAAAGGGCAGAAACATACACATTCATTTATATGTATGTGGGAAAGAGTTAATGCGTAGTTCGTTGACGGTCATGTGAATTGAGGTATGCTGTATACATTTCTATATAAATCAATAAATATCCCAACATCAGTGTGAGTAGCTCCCGTGACATAACATACAAACAGCTAGATAATCCAGACCGAATGTATTTGCTGGAGTTTGAAGATGTGTATTAAAAATAAGGACAGAAAAATATATATACATGATTGCTACTTTGCCTAGATCTGTGAAACAATAAAACACTGTTCAATAACGTTGTATTGATAAACAAAAATATATTTCATGAAACATAAAATGTCGCAAAAAATCGCTATTTATATCCAGCAATAAGTCTTGTAATGTATAAATAACCCAGAAACCTATATTCCATTTAAAGTTCATTCTTAAAACTACCAGAAACTCACATGTTGACTTTCCTTGTTTTGAGCTATGACGTCAAATCAAAGGTCACCCTTATCCCGCAGGGAATTTTATTTTCAATTTCAGGAAAGAAACATGTTGTTCTGGAAATGGCGCTTTTAAAAGCTGTCAATATAGCTAAAGGCAAACACTGTTTTGGTTACACATCAGTCAGAGGGTTTTCAACTTTATCAAAAACACTTTCAACTTTCAACAAAGTCATTATTGTCCAATGGGAGACCACTTAATTAGTCCTATGGATTCATCTGAAATTCCCTGGACAAAAGTCTCAATTCTCCGGCAGGCTTATTTCTCATCTAAAAAGTAACACATAAAAGAGTTTTCTACAATGCATCTGAGATGTAAACAGGCTATTCCTATTTATCAGAAATGGTATGAACACAAAACATCCTCAAATGCAGTTTACCTTTCCTTAAATGTAAACGCATTTTGACACATCTGCAGCAGAGGCTCTTGAATGCGAGGAAAACTATGCAAATTCAGTAATTTTACACTTTTTCAAAATTGAACAGCAAGTTGCTATCAAAGACGTAATACGCGGAAAACGACAAGCAATTGAAACCTTTCCTTCTTGCAGACGCATTTTAAAAACATTGTGATTAAGGAAGAAATTGCTAATAACGAACAATTTATCCATTTGCCACAATGTCTTTCAATTTGTCCAATCACAGACAGCCTCGGGTGGTGTAGTGGTAGAGTGTGCGCCTCGGATGTTGGAGGTCGCGGATTCGATCCCCGTCCGGGTCATACCAAAGACTTGAAAAATGGTAGTAATGACTGATCGCCTTGGCGCCCATGGTTGTGGGGGTTAGCATTACGACTGACTGGCTGGTGTCAGGATAAATGTACCTTAAATAAATATCCATTTATCTGTGTGGATAAAGCTCCATTGGCATCATATATATATATGTATATATATATATACAAACAGATAAACCAGATCGAATGTATTTGTTTGAGTTTGACAATGCATTAAAAATAAAGATAGAATTATTTTAATAAAGCATACACATTTGCTGTTTTTCTCCAAGTTGTGAGACAAAATATAACACTGCTCAAATCTAGTGTATTGATAATACAACAAGTATTTCGTAAAAAGAAAAGTATTTTAAAAAATATATATATTTGCTCCTTTTTCCCAGATGTATGCGCAAACAAAAAAAATACACTGCTTGTACATAGTGTATTGGTAAAAAATAAAGAAAGTATTTAAAAAAAAAAAAAAAAAAGTAGAAGTCTACAGCACCCGGTATTCCCAGGCGGTCACCCATCCAAGTACTAACCGGGCTCGACGTTGCTTAACTTCGGTGATCGGACGAGAACCGGTGTTTTCAACGTGATATGGCCGTAGACATTAGGTGTCTTTCAATAAGGCTACTTATATGCAGCACTTTGTCAATTAGCTTTAGATTATGACGGACTCGAGATAAACTCATACGTTTTTAGATGGAAAAACATATACCAAATCGAACTTGGAAGAAACTGGAATCTATTCAAATCATTAAGACTGACATTGTGTATATTTTTATATCGAGAAGGGAGATAACGCACCGAGCACGTGGTCTGCTGAACAGACAGAGTTTAGTTATCTTCCTCAAACCCTTTCTTTCAATCTGATTTATATGACAAATTAAGAAGTAAACACACACGCGAGTAGACCCTTTCCTAATTACAGACGCCTTATAATGCCTTTGCAGCAAACGTCCTTTGAAAACATGTCTTAAATTGTGCTCATTTATAACGAGTTTCCACATTTTTTACTTTAAAATTGTTTTCAAAGTCGTCTGCTGAAGAATTGTTATATGTGTGAAAGGGCAGAAACATACACATTCATTTATATGTATGTGGGAAAGAGTTAATGCGTAGTTCGTTGACGGTCATGTGAATTGAGGTATGCTGTATACATTTCTATATAAATCAATAAATATCCCAACATCAGTGTGAGTAGCTCCCGTGACATAACATACAAACAGCTAGATAATCCAGACCGAATGTATTTGCTGGAGTTTGAAGATGTGTATTAAAAATAAGGACAGAAAAATATATATACATGATTGCTACTTTGCCTAGATCTGTGAAACAATAAAACACTGTTCAATAACGTTGTATTGATAAACAAAAATATATTTCATGAAACATAAAATGTCGCAAAAAATCGCTATTTATATCCAGCAATAAGTCTTGTAATGTATAAATAACCCAGAAACCTATATTCCATTTAAAGTTCATTCTTAAAACTACCAGAAACTCACATGTTGACTTTCCTTGTTTTGAGCTATGACGTCAAATCAAAGGTCACCCTTATCCCGCAGGGAATTTTATTTTCAATTTCAGGAAAGAAACATGTTGTTCTGGAAATGGCGCTTTTAAAAGCTGTCAATATAGCTAAAGGCAAACACTGTTTTGGTTACACATCAGTCAGAGGGTTTTCAACTTTATCAAAAACACTTTCAACTTTCAACAAAGTCATTATTGTCCAATGGGAGACCACTTAATTAGTCCTATGGATTCATCTGAAATTCCCTGGACAAAAGTCTCAATTCTCCGGCAGGCTTATTTCTCATCTAAAAAGTAACACATAAAAGAGTTTTCTACAATGCATCTGAGATGTAAACAGGCTATTCCTATTTATCAGAAATGGTATGAACACAAAACATCCTCAAATGCAGTTTACCTTTCCTTAAATGTAAACGCATTTTGACACATCTGCAGCAGAGGCTCTTGAATGCGAGGAAAACTATGCAAATTCAGTAATTTTACACTTTTTCAAAATTGAACAGCAAGTTGCTATCAAAGACGTAATACGCGGAAAACGACAAGCAATTGAAACCTTTCCTTCTTGCAGACGCATTTTAAAAACATTGTGATTAAGGAAGAAATTGCTAATAACGAACAATTTATCCATTTGCCACAATGTCTTTCAATTTGTCCAATCACAGACAGCCTCGGGTGGTGTAGTGGTAGAGTGTGCGCCTCGGATGTTGGAGGTCGCGGATTCGATCCCCGTCCGGGTCATACCAAAGACTTGAAAAATGGTAGTAATGACTGATCGCCTTGGCGCCCATGGTTGTGGGGGTTAGCATTACGACTGACTGGCTGGTGTCAGGATAAATGTACCTTAAATAAATATCCATTTATCTGTGTGGATAAAGCTCCATTGGCATCATATATATATATGTATATATATATATACAAACAGATAAACCAGATCGAATGTATTTGTTTGAGTTTGACAATGCATTAAAAATAAAGATAGAATTATTTTAATAAAGCATACACATTTGCTGTTTTTCTCCAAGTTGTGAGACAAAATATAACACTGCTCAAATCTAGTGTATTGATAATACAACAAGTATTTCGTAAAAAGAAAAGTATTTTAAAAAATATATATATTTGCTCCTTTTTCCCAGATGTATGCGCAAACAAAAAAAATACACTGCTTGTACATAGTGTATTGGTAAAAAATAAAGAAAGTATTTAAAAAAAAAAAAAAAAAAGTAGAAGTCTACAGCACCCGGTATTCCCAGGCGGTCACCCATCCAAGTACTAACCGGGCTCGACGTTGCTTAACTTCGGTGATCGGACGAGAACCGGTGTTTTCAACGTGATATGGCCGTAGACATTAGGTGTCTTTCAATAAGGCTACTTATATGCAGCACTTTGTCAATTAGCTTTAGATTATGACGGACTCGAGATAAACTCATACGTTTTTAGATGGAAAAACATATACCAAATCGAACTTGGAAGAAACTGGAATCTATTCAAATCATTAAGACTGACATTGTGTATATTTTTATATCGAGAAGGGAGATAACGCACCGAGCACGTGGTCTGCTGAACAGACAGAGTTTAGTTATCTTCCTCAAACCCTTTCTTTCAATCTGATTTATATGACAAATTAAGAAGTAAACACACACGCGAGTAGACCCTTTCCTAATTACAGACGCCTTATAATGCCTTTGCAGCAAACGTCCTTTGAAAACATGTCTTAAATTGTGCTCATTTATAACGAGTTTCCACATTTTTTACTTTAAAATTGTTTTCAAAGTCGTCTGCTGAAGAATTGTTATATGTGTGAAAGGGCAGAAACATACACATTCATTTATATGTATGTGGGAAAGAGTTAATGCGTAGTTCGTTGACGGTCATGTGAATTGAGGTATGCTGTATACATTTCTATATAAATCAATAAATATCCCAACATCAGTGTGAGTAGCTCCCGTGACATAACATACAAACAGCTAGATAATCCAGACCGAATGTATTTGCTGGAGTTTGAAGATGTGTATTAAAAATAAGGACAGAAAAATATATATACATGATTGCTACTTTGCCTAGATCTGTGAAACAATAAAACACTGTTCAATAACGTTGTATTGATAAACAAAAATATATTTCATGAAACATAAAATGTCGCAAAAAATCGCTATTTATATCCAGCAATAAGTCTTGTAATGTATAAATAACCCAGAAACCTATATTCCATTTAAAGTTCATTCTTAAAACTACCAGAAACTCACATGTTGACTTTCCTTGTTTTGAGCTATGACGTCAAATCAAAGGTCACCCTTATCCCGCAGGGAATTTTATTTTCAATTTCAGGAAAGAAACATGTTGTTCTGGAAATGGCGCTTTTAAAAGCTGTCAATATAGCTAAAGGCAAACACTGTTTTGGTTACACATCAGTCAGAGGGTTTTCAACTTTATCAAAAACACTTTCAACTTTCAACAAAGTCATTATTGTCCAATGGGAGACCACTTAATTAGTCCTATGGATTCATCTGAAATTCCCTGGACAAAAGTCTCAATTCTCCGGCAGGCTTATTTCTCATCTAAAAAGTAACACATAAAAGAGTTTTCTACAATGCATCTGAGATGTAAACAGGCTATTCCTATTTATCAGAAATGGTATGAACACAAAACATCCTCAAATGCAGTTTACCTTTCCTTAAATGTAAACGCATTTTGACACATCTGCAGCAGAGGCTCTTGAATGCGAGGAAAACTATGCAAATTCAGTAATTTTACACTTTTTCAAAATTGAACAGCAAGTTGCTATCAAAGACGTAATACGCGGAAAACGACAAGCAATTGAAACCTTTCCTTCTTGCAGACGCATTTTAAAAACATTGTGATTAAGGAAGAAATTGCTAATAACGAACAATTTATCCATTTGCCACAATGTCTTTCAATTTGTCCAATCACAGACAGCCTCGGGTGGTGTAGTGGTAGAGTGTGCGCCTCGGATGTTGGAGGTCGCGGATTCGATCCCCGTCCGGGTCATACCAAAGACTTGAAAAATGGTAGTAATGACTGATCGCCTTGGCGCCCATGGTTGTGGGGGTTAGCATTACGACTGACTGGCTGGTGTCAGGATAAATGTACCTTAAATAAATATCCATTTATCTGTGTGGATAAAGCTCCATTGGCATCATATATATATATGTATATATATATATACAAACAGATAAACCAGATCGAATGTATTTGTTTGAGTTTGACAATGCATTAAAAATAAAGATAGAATTATTTTAATAAAGCATACACATTTGCTGTTTTTCTCCAAGTTGTGAGACAAAATATAACACTGCTCAAATCTAGTGTATTGATAATACAACAAGTATTTCGTAAAAAGAAAAGTATTTTAAAAAATATATATATTTGCTCCTTTTTCCCAGATGTATGCGCAAACAAAAAAAATACACTGCTTGTACATAGTGTATTGGTAAAAAATAAAGAAAGTATTTAAAAAAAAAAAAAAAAAAGTAGAAGTCTACAGCACCCGGTATTCCCAGGCGGTCACCCATCCAAGTACTAACCGGGCTCGACGTTGCTTAACTTCGGTGATCGGACGAGAACCGGTGTTTTCAACGTGATATGGCCGTAGACATTAGGTGTCTTTCAATAAGGCTACTTATATGCAGCACTTTGTCAATTAGCTTTAGATTATGACGGACTCGAGATAAACTCATACGTTTTTAGATGGAAAAACATATACCAAATCGAACTTGGAAGAAACTGGAATCTATTCAAATCATTAAGACTGACATTGTGTATATTTTTATATCGAGAAGGGAGATAACGCACCGAGCACGTGGTCTGCTGAACAGACAGAGTTTAGTTATCTTCCTCAAACCCTTTCTTTCAATCTGATTTATATGACAAATTAAGAAGTAAACACACACGCGAGTAGACCCTTTCCTAATTACAGACGCCTTATAATGCCTTTGCAGCAAACGTCCTTTGAAAACATGTCTTAAATTGTGCTCATTTATAACGAGTTTCCACATTTTTTACTTTAAAATTGTTTTCAAAGTCGTCTGCTGAAGAATTGTTATATGTGTGAAAGGGCAGAAACATACACATTCATTTATATGTATGTGGGAAAGAGTTAATGCGTAGTTCGTTGACGGTCATGTGAATTGAGGTATGCTGTATACATTTCTATATAAATCAATAAATATCCCAACATCAGTGTGAGTAGCTCCCGTGACATAACATACAAACAGCTAGATAATCCAGACCGAATGTATTTGCTGGAGTTTGAAGATGTGTATTAAAAATAAGGACAGAAAAATATATATACATGATTGCTACTTTGCCTAGATCTGTGAAACAATAAAACACTGTTCAATAACGTTGTATTGATAAACAAAAATATATTTCATGAAACATAAAATGTCGCAAAAAATCGCTATTTATATCCAGCAATAAGTCTTGTAATGTATAAATAACCCAGAAACCTATATTCCATTTAAAGTTCATTCTTAAAACTACCAGAAACTCACATGTTGACTTTCCTTGTTTTGAGCTATGACGTCAAATCAAAGGTCACCCTTATCCCGCAGGGAATTTTATTTTCAATTTCAGGAAAGAAACATGTTGTTCTGGAAATGGCGCTTTTAAAAGCTGTCAATATAGCTAAAGGCAAACACTGTTTTGGTTACACATCAGTCAGAGGGTTTTCAAC
>JASEVX010000013.1:29819766-29989796 GCA_031761405.1 Serripes groenlandicus | reverse complement strand
GCTGTCACTGTCATGTGTGGCTGAGCAACGCAGATGTGAGCAAGGGATGCAAAACAGGCGTTCTGTCAACAAGGTGTAATAAGAATGTGGCCCACACACTTGTCTAGCTGTTGAACCATAGCCTCGCTTGGTAAGGTATGAACCTGGTGGTGCTGGACAGTTGGTGTTAGGGCATTTTATCTTTACTTCCATCACACCCACAGGTCGCCAAAAGAATACTTCAGTTGTGAAGAATGCCATCATGTTGGGCACTAATCCCATCATACTTGTTGGCAATGGAGGGGGGTTAAATTCCATCCTATTCTTCAGCAACTTCCGTCCGACAATTTCACCATATTTGTTTTTGAAGGGCTTAGATGGTGAAAACAAACCGTATTCTGGGTTGTTTTTCATCCATCTGACGTTGGGTGTGATGATTTCATGTGTTGGTATGGTCTCTTCCCAAGTCTTATGCCACCCTTCAAACACAGTTGACTGATCAATGTCTGACGGAGATGTGTGAGCCTGTGAGTGCGACGTAGATGGCTGTGTATCTGACAAAGGTGGTTGGGTCTCTGATGTAGACTTCTTTGAGTCACGAGGCCGATTGTTGTTAATGTTGTTTTGACGTGCACGGGTGATTGGATTAGTTGTTGCTCTGGAAAAAAATAAACCCATAGGATTAAACACAAAATATCCATGTATGACAGTACATATACACTGTCGCAGACTCTTACACAGTACATTAACATTGCCGCAAACTGTTACACAGTACATAAATGTGTCGCAGACTGTTGGTCAATACGTCATGTATATTGCCGCAGACTGTTAAACAGTACATATACATTGCAGCAGACTGTCAGTACATATACATTTGTCACAGATTGTTACACAGTACATTACATTGCAGCATACTGTCAGTACTTATACTCGTACATTGTCTTCAGTATACATACATTGCCAGAGTGTATGTCAGTACATAAACATTGCTGCAGACTGTCACTTAGTACAAATATATTACCACAGACTGATACACAGTACATATACATTAATGCAGACTGTTACTCAGTACATAAACATTGTCGCAAACCCTCAGTTAATACTTATATACATTGTCGCAAACTGTTACACAGATTAATGCTAAAGACGGTCTATCGTAGACTGAAAGTACATACATTCTCAAAAGATTATTATTACCTGCAGCAGCTAGTAGCTCAGCATCTGTGATATACTCATCAGGAAAGTCTTCCTCTGTTTCAGTTTCACTTGCTGTAGCTGGTACTGTGTTCGTTTTCGGGTTTTTCGTCTTCTTTCCGCCTGCTGTTGCTTTGTTCTTTTTAAGGTCATTGGTCTTATTTTCGGTCTGAAATGGTAAATCAAGTATTGCCAAATTCTATGAGTATTAAGCCATTGTCATGCAAAAATAAACAATATGTGGATTTGTATTCATACTGGTTGCAAATTTCATAATGTTGGCAGATCTCACCTTATTTTTCTCGACTCGCCTATTAACGTGGACCATTACCAGTTTGAAGTCGCTTGAGAAGTCCAGAAGTGTCTGCTTTTGCCAATTAGTCAGCTCGTCATCTTCGCCTTTGTTGATGAACTCTGCTAGAAGAAACGCAACCCAGCCAACAGCATTTTCTAGTAGCCACTTGAAAGTTTGGCCCTTGTATTTCCCCCATGTCAGAACTACACAGGCTGGCCAGTACTCTCCACCCAACTGCTTTGCCTTCTTCTTCGCAGATTCTACCGAGAACCATACTCTCTCTATATCCTTTTCCTTGACTGGATTTTTTATGACAGACTTTGCTGCTAAGGTGTCTTCAAGGCGGGCTTCATTTTTATACGACCGTTTTTTAAAAACGGTACGTATTATGGTATGGTCATGTCCGTCCCTCCCTCCGTACGTCCATCCCTCCGTCCGTCCGTTTGGGTTTTCCGCACTTTTTTCTTACATACTTTGAGCTATTGAGCTGAAATTTTGTATACGGCTTTGTAGTGATGTGTCACAGATCAAGTTCATATTTCCTGGGATTTCGTCAACTTTTTAATGAGTTATGCCCCTTTTTGGACTTAGAATATTTGTTTTCCGCACTTTTTTTCTACAGAATATTTGTTTTCCGCACTTTTTTTCTACATGCTTTGATTTATTGAGCTGAAATTATGTATATGGCTTCGTAATCAAGTGTCACAGATCAAGTTCACATTTCCTCGAATTTCGTCAATTTTTAAATGAGTTATGCCCCTTTTTGGACTTAGAATATTGGTTTTCCGCACTTTTTTCCTACATACTTTGAGCTATACCGCTGGAATCTGGTGAACAGATGGAATTTGAAGTAAGCCACTGCTACTTTGAACTTTATTACACTTTAGTCCAGCTCATGGATAGTGTGCCTCTTGGTACATGATGATGAACATTAATGTTTTAATGTTATTTGCAACTAAACAACCTCAAATACATGAACTATGATGTCAACTAGTGGTTCTTAAAACATCAATAAATTTTTGGCCTTTTCAATGAAAACATTAATTTAATTGTACACTTTGGGGCATGATGATGAGCACAAATGTTTAAAACTGCTTTACAAAGGATAACAATCTTGAATACACAAATTTAATGTCAGAATAATAAAAATAAGTTAATGTTTACAGTTTTTTTAATTGATAGTTTGGCTTTATGTTAAGACTTTTCTTTTGACAATTCTTGTGCACAGGGTCTGTTGTGTTCATTCAAGATACTGGTGACATACTGCATTGTGCCTTGTCCATTGCCATAGATTTTCTTCAGGATCTAAGATTTATCATTATAAAAGTGTACATGATGTTACACAAAAATATAATTAAATTATTTAAATATAATAGTGTAGTTAAATTAAATCAGCCTTGTCATGCAAAAACAGTGCATGGATTCAGATGAAGAGCGCATACCCACCACTCTCATCTCGATCCACACTGTTATCTATGCGAAGTCAGTTAACGTATCCAGATATTTTTAGCAAAAATTATGTGTGCTCTGCCCATCTCCAAGGTAACAAACCAGAGAAAATATGATATATTGCGATTAACGATATAAATGACATCAAATTAATGCAAATTGGCAATTAAAGATCAACTAACCTGCCTTGTGCCAGCGATGCAGAGTATCTCACCAGTGACACTGAGGATGGAGGCTCTGTAGTCGGGCATCTTCTCCATCTCCAGTAGCAAGTGGGCTCGCCCAAGGACTCTTGCTGATGGAAGAGGGGACTGAGAAATTGGTGGAGTATATGTCCCTGCAGGTCGGACGTATTGCAGAATTCCTGTTTGCGAAGTTGAAGTACCTCTAGCAGTGTGAGCCTCGAATAACAGTGTTTGGTACAGATCCCTCCTCTCAGTGTACCACTTATCATGGCCTTGTTTCACAAGACGTTGAACTTTCGTCATTGACACAGCGTTCAGTTTATCGTCTAACAGAGTGATAATTTTCTTGTCTATTGTGCGCTTTCCACATATCACTGCCGGGAACATACTCTGTATTGCTGGCGAAAGGTTCAACAAGATCTTAGGACTGTAAGCGTGCCATACATACTGTTGTATCCCTTGTTTGCTGTCCTCTTCTTCGCTGTCACTGTCATGTGTGGCTGAGCAACGCAGATGTGAGCAAGGGATGCAAAACAGGCGTTCTGTCAACAAGGTGTAATAAGAATGTGGCCCACACACTTGTCTAGCTGTTGAACCATAGCCTCGCTTGGTAAGGTATGAACCTGGTGGTGCTGGACAGTTGGTGTTAGGGCATTTTATCTTTACTTCCATCACACCCACAGGTCGCCAAAAGAATACTTCAGTTGTGAAGAATGCCATCATGTTGGGCACTAATCCCATCATACTTGTTGGCAATGGAGGGGGGTTAAATTCCATCCTATTCTTCAGCAACTTCCGTCCGACAATTTCACCATATTTGTTTTTGAAGGGCTTAGATGGTGAAAACAAACCGTATTCTGGGTTGTTTTTCATCCATCTGACGTTGGGTGTGATGATTTCATGTGTTGGTATGGTCTCTTCCCAAGTCTTATGCCACCCTTCAAACACAGTTGACTGATCAATGTCTGACGGAGATGTGTGAGCCTGTGAGTGCGACGTAGATGGCTGTGTATCTGACAAAGGTGGTTGGGTCTCTGATGTAGACTTCTTTGAGTCACGAGGCCGATTGTTGTTAATGTTGTTTTGACGTGCACGGGTGATTGGATTAGTTGTTGCTCTGGAAAAAAATAAACCCATAGGATTAAACACAAAATATCCATGTATGACAGTACATATACACTGTCGCAGACTCTTACACAGTACATTAACATTGCCGCAAACTGTTACACAGTACATAAATGTGTCGCAGACTGTTGGTCAATACGTCATGTATATTGCCGCAGACTGTTAAACAGTACATATACATTGCAGCAGACTGTCAGTACATATACATTTGTCACAGATTGTTACACAGTACATTACATTGCAGCATACTGTCAGTACTTATACTCGTACATTGTCTTCAGTATACATACATTGCCAGAGTGTATGTCAGTACATAAACATTGCTGCAGACTGTCACTTAGTACAAATATATTACCACAGACTGATACACAGTACATATACATTAATGCAGACTGTTACTCAGTACATAAACATTGTCGCAAACCCTCAGTTAATACTTATATACATTGTCGCAAACTGTTACACAGATTAATGCTAAAGACGGTCTATCGTAGACTGAAAGTACATACATTCTCAAAAGATTATTATTACCTGCAGCAGCTAGTAGCTCAGCATCTGTGATATACTCATCAGGAAAGTCTTCCTCTGTTTCAGTTTCACTTGCTGTAGCTGGTACTGTGTTCGTTTTCGGGTTTTTCGTCTTCTTTCCGCCTGCTGTTGCTTTGTTCTTTTTAAGGTCATTGGTCTTATTTTCGGTCTGAAATGGTAAATCAAGTATTGCCAAATTCTATGAGTATTAAGCCATTGTCATGCAAAAATAAACAATATGTGGATTTGTATTCATACTGGTTGCAAATTTCATAATGTTGGCAGATCTCACCTTATTTTTCTCGACTCGCCTATTAACGTGGACCATTACCAGTTTGAAGTCGCTTGAGAAGTCCAGAAGTGTCTGCTTTTGCCAATTAGTCAGCTCGTCATCTTCGCCTTTGTTGATGAACTCTGCTAGAAGAAACGCAACCCAGCCAACAGCATTTTCTAGTAGCCACTTGAAAGTTTGGCCCTTGTATTTCCCCCATGTCAGAACTACACAGGCTGGCCAGTACTCTCCACCCAACTGCTTTGCCTTCTTCTTCGCAGATTCTACCGAGAACCATACTCTCTCTATATCCTTTTCCTTGACTGGATTTTTTATGACAGACTTTGCTGCTAAGGTGTCTTCAAGGCGGGCTTCATTTTTATACGACCGTTTTTTAAAAACGGTACGTATTATGGTATGGTCATGTCCGTCCCTCCCTCCGTACGTCCATCCCTCCGTCCGTCCGTTTGGGTTTTCCGCACTTTTTTCTTACATACTTTGAGCTATTGAGCTGAAATTTTGTATACGGCTTTGTAGTGATGTGTCACAGATCAAGTTCATATTTCCTGGGATTTCGTCAACTTTTTAATGAGTTATGCCCCTTTTTGGACTTAGAATATTTGTTTTCCGCACTTTTTTTCTACAGAATATTTGTTTTCCGCACTTTTTTTCTACATGCTTTGATTTATTGAGCTGAAATTATGTATATGGCTTCGTAATCAAGTGTCACAGATCAAGTTCACATTTCCTCGAATTTCGTCAATTTTTAAATGAGTTATGCCCCTTTTTGGACTTAGAATATTGGTTTTCCGCACTTTTTTCCTACATACTTTGAGCTATACCGCTGGAATCTGGTGAACAGATGGAATTTGAAGTAAGCCACTGCTACTTTGAACTTTATTACACTTTAGTCCAGCTCATGGATAGTGTGCCTCTTGGTACATGATGATGAACATTAATGTTTTAATGTTATTTGCAACTAAACAACCTCAAATACATGAACTATGATGTCAACTAGTGGTTCTTAAAACATCAATACATTTTTGGCCTTTTCAATGAAAACATTAATTTAATTGTACACTTTGGGGCATGATGATGAGCACAAATGTTTAAAACTGCTTTACAAAGGATAACAATCTTGAATACACAAATTTAATGTCAGAATAATAAAAATAAGTTAATGTTTACAGTTTTTTTAATTGATAGTTTGGCTTTATGTTAAGACTTTTCTTTTGACAATTCTTGTGCACAGGGTCTGTTGTGTTCATTCAAGATACTGGTGACATACTGCATTGTGCCTTGTCCATTGCCATAGATTTTCTTCAGGATCTAAGATTTATCATTATAAAAGTGTACATGATGTTACACAAAAATATAATTAAATTATTTAAATATAATAGTGTAGTTAAATTAAATCAGCCTTGTCATGCAAAAACAGTGCATGGATTCAGATGAAGAGCGCATACCCACCACTCTCATCTCGATCCACACTGTTATCTATGCGAAGTCAGTTAACGTATCCAGATATTTTTAGCAAAAATTATGTGTGCTCTGCCCATCTCCAAGGTAACAAACCAGAGAAAATATGATATATTGCGATTAACGATATAAATGACATCAAATTAATGCAAATTGGCAATTAAAGATCAACTAACCTGCCTTGTGCCAGCGATGCAGAGTATCTCACCAGTGACACTGAGGATGGAGGCTCTGTAGTCGGGCATCTTCTCCATCTCCAGTAGCAAGTGGGCTCGCCCAAGGACTCTTGCTGATGGAAGAGGGGACTGAGAAATTGGTGGAGTATATGTCCCTGCAGGTCGGACGTATTGCAGAATTCCTGTTTGCGAAGTTGAAGTACCTCTAGCAGTGTGAGCCTCGAATAACAGTGTTTGGTACAGATCCCTCCTCTCAGTGTACCACTTATCATGGCCTTGTTTCACAAGACGTTGAACTTTCGTCATTGACACAGCGTTCAGTTTATCGTCTAACAGAGTGATAATTTTCTTGTCTATTGTGCGCTTTCCACATATCACTGCCGGGAACATACTCTGTATTGCTGGCGAAAGGTTCAACAAGATCTTAGGACTGTAAGCGTGCCATACATACTGTTGTATCCCTTGTTTGCTGTCCTCTTCTTCGCTGTCACTGTCATGTGTGGCTGAGCAACGCAGATGTGAGCAAGGGATGCAAAACAGGCGTTCTGTCAACAAGGTGTAATAAGAATGTGGCCCACACACTTGTCTAGCTGTTGAACCATAGCCTCGCTTGGTAAGGTATGAACCTGGTGGTGCTGGACAGTTGGTGTTAGGGCATTTTATCTTTACTTCCATCACACCCACAGGTCGCCAAAAGAATACTTCAGTTGTGAAGAATGCCATCATGTTGGGCACTAATCCCATCATACTTGTTGGCAATGGAGGGGGGTTAAATTCCATCCTATTCTTCAGCAACTTCCGTCCGACAATTTCACCATATTTGTTTTTGAAGGGCTTAGATGGTGAAAACAAACCGTATTCTGGGTTGTTTTTCATCCATCTGACGTTGGGTGTGATGATTTCATGTGTTGGTATGGTCTCTTCCCAAGTCTTATGCCACCCTTCAAACACAGTTGACTGATCAATGTCTGACGGAGATGTGTGAGCCTGTGAGTGCGACGTAGATGGCTGTGTATCTGACAAAGGTGGTTGGGTCTCTGATGTAGACTTCTTTGAGTCACGAGGCCGATTGTTGTTAATGTTGTTTTGACGTGCACGGGTGATTGGATTAGTTGTTGCTCTGGAAAAAAATAAACCCATAGGATTAAACACAAAATATCCATGTATGACAGTACATATACACTGTCGCAGACTCTTACACAGTACATTAACATTGCCGCAAACTGTTACACAGTACATAAATGTGTCGCAGACTGTTGGTCAATACGTCATGTATATTGCCGCAGACTGTTAAACAGTACATATACATTGCAGCAGACTGTCAGTACATATACATTTGTCACAGATTGTTACACAGTACATTACATTGCAGCATACTGTCAGTACTTATACTCGTACATTGTCTTCAGTATACATACATTGCCAGAGTGTATGTCAGTACATAAACATTGCTGCAGACTGTCACTTAGTACAAATATATTACCACAGACTGATACACAGTACATATACATTAATGCAGACTGTTACTCAGTACATAAACATTGTCGCAAACCCTCAGTTAATACTTATATACATTGTCGCAAACTGTTACACAGATTAATGCTAAAGACGGTCTATCGTAGACTGAAAGTACATACATTCTCAAAAGATTATTATTACCTGCAGCAGCTAGTAGCTCAGCATCTGTGATATACTCATCAGGAAAGTCTTCCTCTGTTTCAGTTTCACTTGCTGTAGCTGGTACTGTGTTCGTTTTCGGGTTTTTCGTCTTCTTTCCGCCTGCTGTTGCTTTGTTCTTTTTAAGGTCATTGGTCTTATTTTCGGTCTGAAATGGTAAATCAAGTATTGCCAAATTCTATGAGTATTAAGCCATTGTCATGCAAAAATAAACAATATGTGGATTTGTATTCATACTGGTTGCAAATTTCATAATGTTGGCAGATCTCACCTTATTTTTCTCGACTCGCCTATTAACGTGGACCATTACCAGTTTGAAGTCGCTTGAGAAGTCCAGAAGTGTCTGCTTTTGCCAATTAGTCAGCTCGTCATCTTCGCCTTTGTTGATGAACTCTGCTAGAAGAAACGCAACCCAGCCAACAGCATTTTCTAGTAGCCACTTGAAAGTTTGGCCCTTGTATTTCCCCCATGTCAGAACTACACAGGCTGGCCAGTACTCTCCACCCAACTGCTTTGCCTTCTTCTTCGCAGATTCTACCGAGAACCATACTCTATCTATATCCTTTTCCTTGACTGGATTTTTTATGACAGACTTTGCTGCTAAGGTGTCTTCAAGGCGGGCTTCATTTTTATACGACGTTTTTTAAAAACGGTACGTATTATGGTATGGTCATGTCCGTCCGTCCGTCCGTTTGGGTTTTCCGCACTTTTTTCGTACATACTTTGAGCTATTGAGCTGAAATTTTGTATACGGCTTTGTAGTGATGTGTCACAGATCAAGTTTTTATGCAGATTTTCAATTAAATAATAATGCAAGTCAGGTATTGCTCACCAAACCTAGATGTAATCAGTGACTGACAGAATTTACCTTAAGTGAAATCCAAACAATAATCAGGGTTCTCCCCAGGTCATTAAGCTGTAGTGGCGCCACAGCACACAATTTGTCAAAATAAAAGTCTTACATACAGCCAAACTATCAATTAGCCTATGCTCTACTGTGATGGTTCTTTGGTCATTTTCAATCCAGACAAATTCAAGGGCCATAATTCAGTCTTGCATGAGCGGATCTGGCTTGTTTGCGAAAAAGAACCGAGCTCTCATCAATATTTAACTACTATCTAAGTTTGGTGATGATTGAATAGTAAATGGAGTGTCTATTGTGTTCACAAGCTGTATTAAAGCAATTTTGACAATTTCAAGGGCCATAATCCATTCATGCAAGGGCACATCCGGCTGGTTTCCGAAAGGAACCGAGCTGTCATGGATATCCAACTACTGTATAAATTTTATTGAGATACAAGCAAAACTGAAGAATATCGCATTCACAAGCTCTATTATAGCAATTCTGACAATTTCAAGGGCCATAATCCAGTATTGCATGGCCGGATCTGGCTGGTTTGCAAAAGCAACCAAGCTCTTGTTGATACCTGACTACTGTGTAAGTTTGGTGAAGATCAGATAGTGAATGGAGCCTCTATTGTGTTCACAAGCTCTATAATAGCAATTTTGACAATTTCAAGGGCAATAATCCAGTCTTGCATGGGCGGATCTGCATGAAAACTGTATCGCGTTCACAAGCAATTGTTTACGGACACCACGCCACGGCCTAATCTCTTCCAGTAGAGCTAAAAAACATACTTATTTTTATTATTCTGACCTTAAATTTGTGCATTCAAGATTGTTATCCTTTGTAAAGCAGTTTTAAACATTTATGCTCATTATTGTACTACTCAGTCTTTGTGTTAGGTTCCCCATTCGGATTCGAACAGAAATCACTAATCATAAAGAAAAGAGTGTTTACCATTACACCATAAGGATACACCCCAACACAACAGACCATGTGCACAATAATTGTCAAAAGAAAAGTATTAACATAAAGCCAAACTATCAATTAAAAACATTAACTTATTTTTATTATTCTGACCTTAAATTTGTGTATTCAAGATTGTTATCCTTTGTAAAGGAGTTTGAAACATTTATGCTCATCATCATGCCCCAAAGTGTACAATTAAATTAATTTTATCATTGAAAAGGCCAAAACATTTATTGATGTTTTAAGAACCACTAGTTGACTTCAGTTCATGAATTTCAGGTTGTTGTAGTTGCAAATAACATTAAAACATTGATGTTCATCATCATGTCCCAAGGGGCACACTGTCCATGAACTGGACTAGAGTGTAATAAAGTTCAAAGTAGCAGTGGCTTACTTCAAATTCTTTGTGTTCACCAGGTTCCAGCGGTATATCATCCATGCCCCATGTTGAAACTTTGCCTTTCTTTGGTGTCTATTTCTGAAAGTAAACAACGTTTATATGGATACTCTTTATACTGAACTACAATTCATTTAGAATTAAAGTAATTAAATTTTTATTTTGAAAAGGCCAATATGGAGCAAAGACTTAAAATATTCAACGTTTTGTTCAGCAGGTTGGATATGTAGTTAACCAAGTCTTACTCGTCTCAGTATCAAAGCCGACTAACAGTTGTGAGCTGTCACAAATCAGGTGGAAAATTATCATTGTTTCAAATTTTAGGAAAATACAAATGCGGAAGCCATATATTAGTGCGAAAAATAGAGAAACACACTAATGACAGACGAACAGAATGGGCACTGGATAAAAAAATGCCATCTTTATGTAAACTATATGGTATTATTAAATTGACAACACAAAAAGATGCACTTACAATCATTTTGGCTTGATGATTCAACTTGCGTCTGTTCGTCGCATCACAACAGACTTGTTATAGCAGATCTTGGTTGCATATTGACTGGTAGATGTGTCTGATGCTTTATGCAACTGAAGTTCTTTGGTTGATGGGTCACCGATACCTGTGAAATGACAGTGAAATTTTTGATGTACATCTGTGCAACAAAATGTCAGTTATTTACTTCACAAATTTCAACAATTATCATATCAATTTACTTATTATATGAATAACAAATTTTGGTGGAGTTAAATTATAGATATAAAACATTTTTCTGTAAACTGTTTACGCTTAAATGTGGTGGTCTTAAGAAGAGGTTCACACTTTCCAAAGACCAGGTTGTTGATGGTGGGAAGAAGATATTCACATATTGCCCAACCACTCGAAAATCAACAACTGCTGGCTTTGATGATGTGTATGACAACTATGAACACTTCAAAAATATGGTTCTAGAGAAAATGTCAAAATAATTTGGGTATTTATTTACATATTTGAAACTAGTCAAATGTATCACATGTTCAACATTTATAGGATTATCCAGTTGTAAATCTATGCAATGCTTCTTTATTCACAAACTGTACTGGTGAATGCTTTAGATATTCTAGTCAATGCATACTTTATATCAATATAAGCTGGAGATTATATGATATATCTGTAATTTTGAGTATTGATTTACATATTTGAAACTAGTCAATGTATCACTTGTTCAACATTTATATGATTATCCAGTTGTAAATCTATGCAATGCTTCTTTATTCACAAACAGTACTGGTGAATGCTTTAGATATTCTAGTCAATGCGTACTTTATATCAATACAAGTTGGAGATTATATGATATACCTGTAATTCGAGTATTTATTTACATATTTGGAACTAGTCAATGAAGACATTGTCTGTAAGTCTTTACTTTATTATTTTCTGTTCGTAATAATAGCCGTCAGCAAAACGAATTCCGAACATTTTGTGATCATGCGAAAAACATGAGATTAACATTTTTATCGTCTGGTTAATTACTTATAAATCATTTTTATTGCCAGTATTTATTCAGAGAGTGCTCTTTATTTTTTTAACAATCATCTTACCGTTTTTTCGTAAATAGGTAGCACCTATAGACATATATGTTGTAAATGAATTATATTACCATTACAATGACATTTATCTTTTATCATGTTATCTTTTTGATGTATGTATACATTTTCATGATCATGATTACTGGTAATTGCTTTAGATATTCTAGTCACTGTGTGCTTTATATCAATACAAATTGGAGATATATGATATACATGTAATTTGAGTATCCTTTAAAATATTTGAAACTAGTCATTATATGATAAACATGTAATTTGAGTATTCTTTAACATATTTCAAACTTGTCAATGTATCACTTGTTCAACCTTTATATGATGTCCAGTTGTAAATCTATGCAATGCTTCTTTGTTTTCGCATTGGTATTGTTGATTGACATTGAATGATTATCCAATGCATAAACAATTCTAGTCAATGACACATTGTCTTCATTTATATATGTTGTAAATATTTATCATCCTTCTTTTTATCATGTTATCTTGTTGATGTAGACATTTCATGATCACATGTATCGAACTCTGTCACACAGAAAAATGGTTGGAAGTCGATACTGAACTAAGTTCTATTGTAAGCTTATGTATAATGCTGATTTTCAAGAAAAAGTTGGGAGACGATAATATAGAAAATAGTATTTGCCGTCATCTTCCAACCACTTTCTGTGTGACAGTTCAATAAATGTGATGATACAGTTGCCAAATGTATTAGAAATCCTATTCAATCACTGGATTCATATTGTAATAAAAGTGCTTTGCATAATGTTTTACTACCTGTTAGCTCAACAGTTCATTTCCCCCCCAGAATTGCCTTAATACTAGTGTATCGGAACGTGATATCAATTAAATGTATTTGTAATCTGTATTGACCCTGTAATGGCTGTTGTATTGGAAACAATAGAGTATAAATATGCGGTAAAATAATATGTTACTGTACTGACCCTGTATACCACTGCAGGGCTAATACAATACCTTATTGTCAATACGGTCTTGATATACACTTATTATCTCATATAATACAGTCATTACATGGTCAGTATGATAACATTTATTAGATATCGCACTTGTATACACTCATGATTATTGTTTTATGGAGATACTTGCCAAATGTATGAGAAATCCTAGTCTGTTTTACTATTTTATATATGTATGTGCTTTGAATTTTGAATGCTCAGGAATCTGTTTACTTTTACATTGTTATATGAAATATACAAACATTAAACATTGTATATAACTATAAAGACAATGTATGTTGTTTCTTTACAATTCCATACATGCTTATTAATTGAGATATGTCTATATGTATGTGCTTTGAATTTTTAATGCTCAGGAATCTGTTTACTTTTATATTGTTATATGAAATATACAAACATTAAACATTGTATATAACTATAAAGACAATGTATGTTGTTTTTTTACAATTCCATACATGCTTATTAATTGAGATATGTCTATATGTATGTGCTTTGAATTTTTAATGCTCAGGAATCTGTTTACTTTTATATTGTTATATGAAATAAACAAACATTAAACATTGTATATAACTATAAAGACAATGTATGGGTTTTTTTTACAATTCCATACATGCTTATTAATTGAGATATGTCTATATGTATGTGCTTTGAATTTTTAATGCTCAGGAATCTGTTTACTTTTATATTGTTATATGAAATATACAAACATTAAACATTGTATATAACTATAAAGACAATGTATGTTGTTTTTTTACAATTCCATACATGCTTATTAATTGAGATCTGTCTGAAGAAATAATATTATTTAACATTGTACAACTGAGTCTATGTGTCCGATTCCCCATTCGGATTCGAACCGAAATCACTAATCATAAAGAAAAGTGTGTTTACCATTACACCATAAGGATGCACCCCAGCACAACAGACTGCACAAGAGCTGTCAAATTGGAAGTCTTTACATACAGCCAAACTATCAACTAGTGTACCCTTGTAAAGCAGTTTTAAACATTTATGCTCATCATCATGTCCCAAAGTGCACAATTAAATTAATACAATCATTAAAAGGGCTAAAAGTTAACATGAGTTTTGAGAACCACAAGATGACTTCATGGTTCATATATAGAGGTTTTTGTAGTTGCAAATAACGTTAAAACATTTATGCTTATCATCATGTCCCAAGAAGCACAATTTCCACGAACTTGACTTAAGTGTAATAATACCCTATTTTCCACTTTATTTTATGAACACAATTAGAATATCTAGGTCTATATGACTTCGCCATTCCCAGGCGGTCACCCATCCAAGTACTAACCGGGCTCGACGTTGCTTAACTTCGGTGATCGGACGAGAACCGGTGTTTTCAACGTGATATGGCCGTAGACATTAGGAGCCTTTCAATAAGGCTATTTATATGCAGCACTTTGTCAATTAGCTTTAGATTATGACGGACTCGAGATAAACTCATACGTTTTTAGATGGAAAAACATATACCAAATCGAACTTGGAAGAAACTGGAATCTATTCAAATCATTAAGACCGGCATTGTGTATATTTTTATATCGAGAAGGGAGATAACGCACCGAGCACGTGGTCTGCTGAACAGACAGAGTTTAGCTATCTTCCTCAAACCCTTTCTTTCAATCTGATTTATATGACAAATTAAGAAGTAAACACACACGCGAGTAGACCCTTTCCTAATTACAGACGCCTTATAATGCCTTTGCAGCAAACGTCCTTTGAAAACATGTCTTAAATTGTGCTCATTTATAACGAGTTTCCACATTTTTTACTTTAAAATTGTTTTCAAAGTCGTCTGCTGAAGAATTGTTATATGTGGGAAAGGGCATAAACATACACATTAATTTATATGTATGTGGGAAAGAGTTAATGCGTAGTTCGTTGACGGTCATGTGAATTGAGGTATGCTGTATACATTTCTATATAAATCAATAAATATCCCAAAATCAGTGTGAGTAGCTCCCGTGACATAACATACAAACAGCTAGATAATCCAGACCGAATGTATTTGCTGGAGTTTGAAGATGTGTATTAAAAATAAGGACAGAAAAATATATATACATGATTGCTACTTTGCCTAGATCTGTGAAACAATAAAACACTGTTCAATAACGTTGTATTGATAAACAAAAATATATTTCATGAAACTTCATGAAAATGTCGCAAAAAATCGCTATTTATATCCAGCAATAAGTCTTGTAATGTATAAATAACCCAGAAACCTATATTTCATTTAAAGTTCATTCTTAAAACTACCAAAAACTCACATGTTGACTTTCCTTGTTTTGAGCTATGACGTCAAATCAAAGGTCACCCTTATCCCGCAGGGAATTTTATTTTCAATTTCAGGAAAGAAACATGTTGTTCTGGAAATGGCGCTTTTAAAAGCTGTCAATATAGCTAAAGGCAAACACTGTTTTGGTTACACATCAGTCAGAGGGTTTTCAACTTCATTAAAAACACTTTCAACTTTCAACAAAGTCATTATTGTCCAATGGGAGACCACTTTAGTCCCTATGGATTCATCTGAAATTCCCTGGACAAAAGTCTCAATTCTCCGGCATGCTTATTTCTCATCTAAAAAGTAACACATACAAGAGTTTTCTACAATGCATCTGAGATGTAAACAGGCTATTCCTATTTATCAGAAATGGTATGAACACAAAACATCCTCAAATACAGTTTACCTTTTCTTAAATGTAAACGCATTTTGACACATCTGCAGCAGAGGCTCTTGAATGCGAGGAAAACTATGCAAATTCAGTAATTGTACACTTTTTCAAAATTGAACAGCAAGTTGCTATCAAAGACGTAATACGCGGAAAACGACAAGCAATTGAAACCTTTCCTTCTTGCAGACGCATTTTAAAAACATTGTGATTAAGGAAGAAATTGCTAATAACGAACAATTTATCCATTTGCCACAATGTCTTTCAATTTGTCCAATCACAGACAGCCTCGGGTGGTGTAGTGGTAGAGTGTGCGCCTCGGATGTTGGAGGTCGCGGATTCGATCCCCGTCCGGGTCATACCAAAGACTTGAAAAATGGTAGTAGGTTTATTTACCTTGTTTACCTTGTACTTGAGACCATAATAGGCTTCCGCCTCTCGGGTCCATTTTGTGTTCGGGTTTCTTTTCCCGCTTCCGGTCTTTCATTATATAGCACACATTTGAGTGCTGAATTTGTTCAGCATTTATTTAATACATTTTTAAAACTATTTACATTCATAGCGTTTTACAACTTCTTCAGGCAAATTGTTCCATGATTTAATTACACGTTGAGAAATTTCCTATATTTATACAGTTTATAGTTGTGGCCTCTTGGTTTTGTTTGGTGAAAGAGGAACAGCTTGTTTATTTCGACTTTGTCAATATTCTTGATTATTTTATGGGTTTCCACCATATTTGCTCTTATTCTTCTGTATTTTAAAAGTGGTAGTCCTAGTTCTTTTAATCTTTCTGGATATTCTTTGTTATTTATTTCAGGTATTAAGGGAAGTGGCTCTTCTTTGGACAAGAATTTCTTCCTTTTTATTTATGACTGACCATACTGAGCTGCCATATTCCAGGTGTGGTCTTACTAGGCCTTTATAAAGGATTAATAGCATGTCCTTTTCCATGTAGCCCCGGTAGCTCAGTCGGTAGCGACGCGGGCTGTCAATCCATGTGAGTTCGTATCCCGGCTCGGCAGACTTTCTTTCCGACGATTGACAAAAGTCAATGCGACATGCGTCATTCGTCTTTCACCAATGGGCTAAGTATATGTGGAAAAGCAGCCAGTTGCTTGGGAAGATTGTTGTGTGGAGTACTGGTTTGAGAAAACCAGGAAATGCATGAGTAGGTGAACTGGCAGCCGCGATATAGCTGAGAAATTGTTAAAAACGGCGTTAAACCCAAATCAATCAATTGCCCATGTAGTTGAATGATATTTTAATGATACCAAGCATCTGGTTTGCTTTTTTAACATTTTGATGCCTATGTCCTTTTCTTCATTTGTTTTCATTATGTCTTTCCCTTCCAGGTACTATGTATAGTTGGAGTCTTGTCCAAGGTGAAGATGTTTTCATTTGTTGTTGTTGTTGAATCTTAAAAGCCATGCATCTTACCACTAAATTAATGCGTTCATATCTTTCTGGAGATTTTCCTTATCTGTAGAACTGTTTACTATTGAGTAGATCTTTGTGTCATCGGCAAATAGTTCGGTTATGTTGATAACCATGTCCGGTAGGTCGTTGATATATAGCATTGGGCTTAACTGAAACGCTGCCGCGAGGGATACCATTAGTTACAGGCGCCCACCTTGAGTGTGAGTTATTTAGTACTACCTTTTGTTGTCTTTCCTTTAATAAATTCTTTTTATCCAATTTCGCAGATTTGAGATGAGTCAGTTTTCATTTTCTTGGCTATAGACTTCTCGTAATTGATTTTGGCTTCCCTGATTTTATAACTAGCTTCGGTTTAGCATTCTCGTCATTTCCCTTTGCCACTGGGTTTAAACTGTGTTTGAATTTCTTTCATAAGGTTCTTTTCCTAGGGGCAGAGTTGCACACTGGTATGTGTTTTTGTGGTTATATTTGATAGTTTATCGGCAAAACTGCTCCAGGTTTCATGGATCAACACTTGAATGAATGAATGTATCTTGTTTTATGGCGCATCGACAGCTAAGGTCATTTAGCGCGCAATATTAATTTTAATTATTCATGATCCCTGGGTAAACAAACCAGTACTAGGCTAGAAAATGTGCCTTGCCCAAGGGCACTCCACCATGACCGTAGTGCCGCGACTGGGGATCTTACCCGGGAGACCCGGTTTCGAAATCCCCAACGCTAACCACTCGACCACAGCGGATTCCCTCACACTTGATTACAGTTGACGTTTGATAGTTCATTGTTAATTGCAATTGTTTTATTGTTGTTTCACACCGCTCACAACATTATTTCGTATTAATCATTTTTACATGTACACTTATCATTGGTCGCTGGATTACTGACCACTGACCAAGGGGTAGTCTCAATCTATCGCCGTTACATATTGCATTGTGGGATGCGAACAGTCAAAATAAAAAATAAATCGCATTCCAAGTACAGAAACCTGGACTAGCCAAGGCGATATTCGGCCTATTGTCCGAACCCACCTGGCACTCGTGCGTGTGCTAGTTAAAAGCTGTAATTTAAATTGGTGCTACGAGTTTCAGGACAATCTATAAATACTTGGTACAGGACTTCATCAATGTGCATTGCCTCTGTCCGCCGCGAGAACGGGAATATAAAACCCGACACGCCGGCTCTCAAATCTGACATAATTGACCACTCGGTCACGCACGTCAGATTCTTATTGATCGTTGGTCTATCTAAAAGTATGGACATATGGCAAATAACGGACTAACATTTCCACTGATGATAATAATAATAATGTATGATAATTTATCCGTGCATGTAATTAATTGCCAACTGAAGTTTCCTAGATTTTGTAAACAAAGAAGAGGTAGGTTTGGGACTTCTCTTTAACACTACTGGAAATAATGATGGAGAGAGAGAGAGAGAAAGAAAAGAGAGAGAGAGAGAGAGAGAGAGAGAGAGACAGACAGACAGACAGACAGACAGACACAGACAGACACAGACAGACAGACATACAGAGACAGACAGACAGACAGACAGACAGACAGACAGACAGACAGACAGACAGACAGAGACAAAGACAGACAAAGAGACAGAGAGCGAAAGAGAGAAAGAGAGAGAATAACATAACAATTTCAAAAATAGTTAAACTATATTTTTTACGAACCTTACATGGTACGAAACCTGTATTAGGTCAAAGGTCATGTTTATTAAACGCAACTGAATCCCGGCGCAGTTTACTGATTTATGTCATTAGAAACCAGAAGACCCGGGTTCAAGTAAGAAATCACGTGCCGTTTATTTTTATCAACAAACAAAGATGAGGAACCAAGAAACAGAAGGCGTTCCTCTTTTAGGAACAAAGTTAAGGAGAGACATTCGGGCCCCGCTCTCACCAGGTAATGTTTAATAAATACATGTAGATCTTTTAAATAGATATACAGTATATATAATATGTTGTGATACGACGACGTTTGAAAACATTTTTTGTTATCAAATGAGAAATTGCTCATGATGAACAATTTCTACTTTTGCCATAATGTTTTCAGATCTACTTTATTTAACAATATAGCCATCTTTTATGGAGATTTTTTAGGTTTTCGTCACTATGTATTCAAAGTCGTCTGCTACATAATTGTTGTAGGCCTATGTGGCAAAGGGTTAAAGTAATCCGGGTATTTTGCCAGTTTATAATGACATCTCACTGCAGGGGCGGATCCAGCGGGGGGGTCAGACCCCCCCTGGAATGGCTAGGACCCCCCCTGGAAAAAAAAAAAAAAAAAAAAAAAAAAGCAAAAAAAACATAATTTGTTCATAAAAATACTAAAAAAACTTAAAACAAACACACAAACAAGAGGGCCATGATGGCCCTGGATCGCTCACCTGATCTATAGGATTCATAATATGAAGCATGTAGATTTTAAGGTACAACTAAGGAAAACAACCTCTGCCCCCTGCATGGTGGCCATGTTTTCAACAGATCAGAATTATTTGTGGAGGGTGCCCCAAAGAACATTTGTTCAAAATAATTTTCAAATTGAGCCAGCACTTTTGGACAAGAAGATTTTTTAAGATTTGGCAATTATCCCCTTTTCTGATGCCGCAGCAACCAAAGTTCTACTTGAAATTAAATTCTTTGAACAATTTTGAAAGGGGACCACCTAAGGACCATCCTGTGAAGTAATTTTGAAATCTGGCTAGTATTTTTGGACAAGATTTTTTTTAACAATGCACATATAAGGAAAACAAGCCCCGCCCCCTTGCAGCCATGTTTTTCAACGGATTGAAAATATTTGAACAATCTTGATAGAGGGTGCCTTACGAAACATTTGTGCAAATTAATTTTCAAATCGGGCCAAGCACTTTTGTACAAGAAGATTTTTTAAGATTTGGTAATTTACCTCTTTTCTGATGCCGCAGCAACCAAAATTGTACTTCGAATTAAATTCTTTGAACAACTTTGAAAGGGGACCACCTAAGGACCATTCCTGTGAAGTTATTTTGAAATCTGGCCAGTACTTTTGGACAAGAAGATTTTTAAAGTTTTAGCAATGTACATATAAGGAAAACAAGCCCCGCCCCGTTGCGGCCATGTTTTTCAACGGATCGGAAATAATTAAACATTCTTCATAGAGGGTGCCCTTAGGAACATAAATTTTGTGCAAAATAATTTTTAAATCGGGCCAGTACCTTTGGACAAGAAGTTTTTGTAAGATTTGGCAATTTTCCCATTTTCTAATGCCGCAGCAACCAAAGCTCTACTTGGAATTAAATTCTTTGAACAACATTGAAAGGGGACCACCTTAGGACCATTTCTGTGAAATTATTTTGAAATCTGGCCAGTACTTTTGAACAAGAAGATTTTTAAAGTTTTAACAATGCACATATAAGGAAAACAAGCCCCACCTGCTTGCGGCCATGTTTTTCAACGGATCGAAAATATTTGAACAAGCTTGGTAGAGGGTGCCCTAAGGAACATTTGTGCAAAATAATTTTCAAATCGGGCCAGCACATTTGGACAAGAAGATTTTTTAAGATTTGGCAATTTTCCCCTTTTCTGATGCCGCAACAGCCAAAGTTCTACTTGGAATGAAATTCTTTGAACAATTTTGAAAGGGGACCACCTAAGGACCATTCCTGTGAAGTTATTTTGAAATCTGTCTATTGGTTTAGTAGAAGAAGTCATTTGTAGGAAATTGTTAACAGACGGACGGACGGACAGACGACGACGACGACGACGGACGCCGGACATTCAGTGATCACAAAAGCTCACCTTGCACTTCGTGCATAGGTGAGCTAAAAACAGATCTATGTAAGTGGAGACCTCCTCGTGGTTAGAACCGGTAACGTTTGTTAAAACAGATACAAACGGCTAACATCTGCTTGAATGTGGAAAGGGATTGTATTTCTGTAATTTTGTGGGCAAAAGTTGGACCCCCCCTGGAGAAAAATCCTGGATCCGCCCCTGCACTGTATTCATTGTGTTTAGCTAACAACTGTTCTTTACATGTATATATAGGAGTGTCCCTGTTGCACACATCTGTAGCAGATGACTTTGAAAACATCTGGGCAGAAACACAGTAAAGCTCTATAGATAAAAGTATAATTACTGAAAAAAGTTGAAAATATTGTGGTAAAATGAACAATTTCTCCTTTTGGCATAATGTTTTAAAAAGTTGTTTTCAAGCTGTAGCTGGTCAAAATGTGTATACAGGTGGGAATTAAAGGGTTTAAATTAATGCACTCTCTGCATGGAGCTTCCTCTGCATTTGTGTTCATGTGACTGTAACGAGACACATCAGGTGCATGAGTAAGAAGGAAATAAAACATTTACATTTTATGCAGGTCTTATCAAAGAGAGAAAAATATTGTATTAAAAATTTCAGCGTAATTGAGCTGTTAACAATAGGGTTAACCCTTTTCCTCATACAACAATTCTGCAGAAGACGACTTTGAACATATTTTGTCAAAACATGGAAAATCTCTATAATTGAATGGATAACCTATGACTAAATGTGGAAAACATTGTGGCAAAAGGAGAAATTGCTCGTTTTGAGCAATTTCTTCTTTTGTCACTATGTTTTCAAAAAGCTGTCTGCTTCAGAGGCGTCAGAAAGCGTCTATATGAGGGAAAGGGTTAACACAAACTGATAATGTCATAGAGATATCCTGTTGTGTCCTGGTTTCATAACCATGACCTTTAACCCTTTCCCTCATGTTTATGCTTTTCGAAACCTCTGCAGCAGAAGACTTTTGAAAAAAATTTGATTAAAGAAGAAATTGTTCAAAACTAGCAATTTCTCCTTTCGACACAATGTTTTCATCTCTATTTAATAATTAACTTTTATTCAGAGAGATTTTCCCAATGTTTATCTAGATGTTTCCAAAGCTGTCTGCTGCAATTGTTTTTATGTGGGAAACCGGAAAGGGTTAACATATAAATTGAAGTTGAATGTAAATTAAAAGGTCACCCAAATAGGGCAGTGTATGATAATCTTAATTGAAATTAAATATAATTGAAACCACTCTGGCAAAGAGGAGAACTTCTTCATTCATGAGCAATTTTACATTTGATCTGGGCCCCAGCAATGTTTTGAAAGTCTGCTGCATAATACGTTGACATGCATCTGCATTTAGAAACTTTATAACCCTTTCCTATTTGCAAAAAATCTGCACCAAACAACTTTGAAAATATATTGATCCAAGCTTTTTTCCCCGTATTTTTATAGGATGGGGTTACAGACATGTGGTAGCCTTCATGGCATTTCTTGGGTTCTTCAACGTGTATTGTATGCGTGTGAATCTTAGTGTTGCCATGGTTGCCATGGTTTCCAACAATCATACAGATAACAATAACACAGGAACAGAATGTCCGGACAATAATATGGCTAACTCCACTCAAAAGGTTGGTTTTCCGGTTTAATTTGTTTAAAATATTATTAGATAGTTTTATTGAACCCTTTCCCAAATATAATTTTTTTGCAGCAGACACCTCTGAAAAACAAATATGGAAAATCTCTTTGAATGAAAGTAAAGTTAGTTGATTACATTGTGGCAAATTGAACTTTAAGCCATTTTTAGCTCCACTTGCTGAAAGCCAGTCAAGCTTATCTCATTGCATATCTCCGATGAACAATCATTGCTTTCAAAACTATTACAGATATTGCTTTGAATCTTACAATACTTGTTCACCATCATCAACAGACAAGAGTACACAACTCTGTCAAGGATTTGTAGGATTATGGCCCTTTTTATATGCCCGTTTTGAAAAAACGGATCGTATTATAGTTTTACCTGCGGCGGGCGGGCGGGCGGGCGGGCGGGCGGCGTCCAGTATGTTGTCAGCTCAATAACTTTAGAAGCCTTTGTCCAATCATCACTAAATTTTGTCAGAATGTGTATTTGGATAATATCTCGGACAAGATCGATAACTAGCCATATCGCTTTAGTCAATCAAGAGTTATCGCCCTTTAATTATAGAAATTACCCAAAATTGGTCTTGTCAGCTAAATCTCGGACAAGTTCGATAGCTAGCCATATCGCTTTAGTCAATCAAGAGTTATTGCCCTTTTATTATAGAAATTACCCAAAATTGGTCTTGTCAGCTCAACAACTTAAGAAGCCTTTGTCCAATCATCACTAAATTTAGTCAGAATATATGTATTGGGATAATATCTCGGACAAGTACGATAACTAGCCATATCGCTTAAGTCAATCAAGAGTTATCACCCTTTAATTATAGAAATTACCAAAAATTGATCTTGTCAGCTCAATAACTTTAGAAGCCTTTGCCCAATCATCACTAAATTTAATCAGAATGTGTATTGGCATAATATCTCGGACAAGTTCGATAACTAGCCATATCGCTTTAGTCAATCGAGAGTTACTGCCCTTTAATTATAGAAATTACCTAAAATTGGTCTTGTCAGCTCAATAAAATTAGGAGCCTTTGTCCAATCATCACCAAATTTGGTCAGAATGTGTATTGGCATAATAACTTAGACAAGTTTGATAACTAACCATATCGCTTAAGTCAATTGAGAGTTATCGCCCTTTAATTATAGAAATTACCTAAAATTGGTCTTGTCAGCTCAATAACTTTAGAAGCCTTTATCCAATCATTACTAAATTTGGTCAGAATGTGTATTGGCATAATATCTCGGATAATTTTGATAACTAGCCATATCGCTTTAGTCAATCGAGAGTTATCCCTATTTAATTATAGAAATTACCTAAAATTGGTCAAGTCAGCTCAATTACTTTAGTAGCTTTTGTCCAATCATCACCAAATTTGGTTAGAATGTGTATTGGCGTAATATCTTGGACAAGTTCGATAACTAGCCATATTGCTCCAGTCGATAGAGAGTTATCTTACAACGTTATCTTAGTCACTACACAATTATGTCCCTCGATATGGCCAAAACTGTACTAAGTTTGGCTGATGTTTAACCAATTACTACTATACTTGGTCTCAAAAAAACAGGACGGGCGTATTTTGTGACATTTGGCGCTCTTGTTAATTATGGTAAAGTTTTTCGTACAACCCCCCCTTTTTATCAAAACCATTAGAGATATAGCTTACAATACTTATTTACAATCATAACCTCCATCAACAGACAAGAGTACATAACTCTGTAAAGGTTATTGTTAGAATTATTGCCCTTTTTTTACTAACAAAATACATTAAATCTGGGTAAAATCTTATTATGGTCTTAACCCTTTAAGATGTTGCTGTGAAACTTGGAATACTTGTTAACCATAATGAGCCCTAGGTTACTCTGTCAAGGATTTTTGTTTTGCCTTTTACTGCAAAAAGATTTGGTTTAAAACGTCGAGTGCATTGTCTTACTAACAGCTCTTATTTATGTAAATGATCTTCTTCTTTTTAGCTCTATAGGCTGGTAAGCAATCAACTCTATAGACTGGAAAACAATCAAGCTTATGTCATGGCACATTGTATCTTTCATAATGACCATTTTGAGCCAAAGGCCAGAAGAGCTTATGCCGTGGTGTGGTGTCCGTCTTCTGTGTGTCCGTGCATCCGTAAACAATTGCTTGTGAACGCGATACAGTCTTCAGTTTTGATTGTATCTCAATCAAACTTATACAGTAGTTAGATATCTATGAGAGCTGGGTTCCTTTTGCAAACCAGCCAAATCCGCCCATGCAAGACTGGATTATGGCCCTTGAAATTGTCAAAATTGCTATAATGGAGCTTCTGAACACAATACAGGCTCCATTTACTATCAATTTATTCTGATCTTCACCAAACTTACACAGTAGTTAGGTATCCACGAGAGCTTGGTTACTTTTGCAAACCAGCCAGATCCGGCTATGCAAGACTGGATTATGGCCCTTGAAATTGTCAAAATTGCTATAATAGAGCTTGTGAATGCGATAAAGTCAATACAGGCTCTTTTTTGCTCGCCAAATAGTTAATTCTGAACGGCGAGGGTAAAGAAAAACAAAGAATAAATAAATACAAGCTCCATTTACTATCTGATCTTCACCAAAGTTACACAGTAGTTAGGTATCCATGAGAGTTTGATTCCTTTTGCAAACCAGCTAGATCGCCCATGCAAGACTGGATTATGGCCCTTGAAATCCCATCTCAGTTACTGGCAGTAGAGCATAGGCCCTCATGGGCCTCTTGTTTTTCTTTTGAAACAATATTTTCAAAATGAGCCTGCAAGTGGTGGTAAATGTATAATAATACGAAAATATAATTTTCTTTTCCAGGAAGGAGAGTTCACTTGGGACTCCGACACTCAGGGATACATTTTGGGGTCGTTCTTCTATGGATATATCCTAACTCAAGTGCCAGGTGGGTGGTTGTCAGAGAAGTTTGGTGGGAAATACCTGTTCGGGTATGGGGTTTTGTGTACAGCCATCCTAACATTGATTACACCATTAGCCGCCAGGTTTCACACATGGGCCTTCATTGCAGTCCGAGTCCTTGAAGGTGTTGGTGAGGTAAGAAGCACTTAAGCATTTATTTGATACTTCTATCAGAGGACTAGATAAGGGGAGTAGACCTGTCTTTTTCCCACAATTACTCTCTCATAACTCAACCAAACTCTATGTCTATTCTTTTGAGTACCCACAACATAGGGTTTGAGTGTCAAATAAAGATTTTCGAAAATGAAAAAATATCCCTTTATATCTAGAGCTCTGCTTCTGTAGCAGACTTGTTTTGAAAGCATCTTTGAAAAAGGACAAATTCTTCAAATTAAGCAATTTCACTTATCCCATTTATGTTTATCACTCATAATATAAGAAGGAATACGACAATTCTGCAGCAGACGACTTTCAATGTATTTTGTCAAAAAATAGAAGATCTCCATAATTGAATGGATAACCTATGACAAAAAGTGGAAAACATTGTGGCAAAAGGAGAAATTGCACATTTGTGCAATTTCTTCTTTTGTCACTATGTTTTCAAAAAGCCGTCTGCTGCAGAGGCGTCAAAAAGCGTCTATATGAGGGAAAGGGTTAAAGGTTTTGTTTATATAGTAAAATTTTCATTTTATGACATTTCATGAAATATGTATGTATTTGTGAACTATGATGAACCATGATGAAATCATAATCATAATAAAAGAATGAAAAGAGTTTATGTTTTTTTTTTATTTAGAATTGTGTTTTTTGTTTAGCTGTATTGATACACTATATGACACAATTTAATAAATGGAAGAACATACCCTAAATGTGCTAGGTATGCTTAAAATAGGGTATATCAATATAGTTTTAAAAAAAATACGTAAAACAACAATTTTGTTTGGCCAAAAAATTATAAGGCCCAGTGGAAACCCTGTCTCTGTGTTAAAATTGGAATTCAAATTTTCAAAAAGTTAATATATATAGATGTTATGATCAGATACATGTATTTAAAAGCAGACAGTCCTGAAATATCATCATTTAACCCTTTCTAATGTGAAGATTCATCTGATTGTTGTATGTGGGAAAGGGTTAAAGGGTTTTTCTTTTACCTGATAGTTCTGAAAATATTAATCCAGGGGTTGTGAGTTTGAATCCCGGCTCGTCCAACTTTCTTTCCGACGACTGACAAAAGTCAATGTCACATGCGTCATTTGTCTTCCACCAATGGGCTAAGTAAATGTGGAAAAGCAGCCTGTTGCTTGGGAATATTGCTGTGTGGATTACTGGTGTGAGAAAACCAGGAAATGCATGAGTAGGTGAACTGGCCGCCGTGATATAACTGAGAAATTGTTAAAAATGGCTTTAAACCCTAATCAATCAATCAATCTGAAAATATTGTGGAGTAATTGCTCTGTTTTAACCCTTTCCCACTTGTAAAAGCATTTTGACGCATCTGCAGCAGACTACTTTCGAAAACATTGTGGCACAATGTTTCAACTTTTTCAGTAATTATATTTTCATTTATAGAGAGTTATAGTTACACATGTAAAACAGAAGAGGGCTGCAGCGCGAGTTTGTAATAGGTGGTTCAGTATCACAAGGTACAAAATTCCTGTTCAATGTATGATAAATTTTAATTAAGTATACACAAAATGTTCAACATTTTCATATCTTAAATCAGTCGGTAGCGACGTGGGCTATCAATCTAGCTCGGCCGACATTCTATCCGATATTTGACAAAAGTCACTGTGACAAGCATCATTCGTCTACCCCAAATTGGCTAATAGTCCTTGTGGAAAAGCAGCCAGTTGCTTGGAAAGACTGTAATGTAGAGAACAGGTGTGAGATAGCCAGGAAACACATTACATGAGAAGGTGAACTGTCTGCCGTGATATGACTGAATTTCTTTTTGAAAACGGCGTTAAATATATCACAAATGCAATTGGTGATTAAGATAAATGTTATTTATGATAACAGGCGTCATTTTGACATGTATATCCATGTAATGTATAATTATATTTTCGACAAGTTAATACGATTTTCTCATCCCAAGTTACTTAGTATATTTTATAAAACGGTGTCAAATATATTTATCCTTTTACCACATAGACACTTTCTGATGCCTCTGCACTAGACATATTTTGAAAACATTATGGCACAAGAAGAAATGAGCAATTTCTCCTTTTGCCACAAAGTTTTCCATTTTTTTCCCCAGACATTTTCAAAGTTGTCTGCTTCAGATTTGTTGTATGTTGGAAAGGGTTAAATAGAGTTTGTATTCTCTTTGTCATGTAGGGAGTCACCTTCCCAGCCATGCATGCTATGTGGGGTAAATGGGCCCCTATAATGGAGCGGACCAAACTTACAGGATTTTCTTATGCAGGTAAACAAATTAACCCTTCACTCAATTAACCCTTTCCCTAATATAGACGCTTTCTGACGCCTCTGCAGCAGACTGCTTTTTGAAAACATAGTAACAAAAGAAGAAATTGCTCAAGCCGAGCAATTTCTCCTTTTGCCACATTGTTTTCCACTTTAAGGCATAGGTTTTCCATTCAATTATAGAGACTTTCTATTTGTATACAAAATATGTTTAAAATCGTCTGCTGCAGAATTGTTGTATGAGGGTAAGGGTTAAGACATATTCTGACACTTCTGCATTGGACTTTTTTCAATTTGTCACAATGGTTTTTTTCAACTATTGAATAATTATATTCCTATTCATAGAGATTTTTCAAGATTTTACCAAGATTTTTTCGAAGTTGTGTACTGCAGATTTGTTTTAACCCTTTCCCTCATATAGACGCTTTCTGACGCCTCTGCAGCAGACATCTTTTTTGAAAACATAGTGACAAAAGAAGAAATTGCACAAAACGAGCAATTTCTCCTTTTGCCACAATGTTTTACACTTTTAGTCATAGGTTATCCATTCAATTATAGAGATATTCTAATTTTGACAAAATATGTTTAAAGTCGTCTGCTGCAGAATTGTCGTATGTAGGAAAGGGTTGAAAGCTTTCTCTCCCAAACACAATTCTAAACCTTTCTCAGATAACTTTGGTTGCTTTTCTTCAGACGACTTTATGAGATCAGATTTTCTAGGTACAGACAACTTATAATATACCTGGGAAGGGGGAGATAGATCCCAATGAGCAATTTATCCTTTTTCAAAAATGTTTCCCAAAGTCATCAGCTCAAACAGTGTAAAAAAATCATTAAAGAATTTAGTTGAAAGTTATTTTTTATGTTGGGAAAGTATATCATTCAATTGTAGTCTATTTTTAGATCTTTTCAATGTACCTGTAATCTGATTATTATATTTCCTTTACCTCAAATATATCTATAGCAGACATGTAAAAAAATTGTTAGAAAAGGAGAAGATACTTTCAATGTGCTATTACTCTTGCTCTCTAAATGTTTATTATTCTGTAATTAAATTTTTACGCTCGAGATCTTTGTGGAAAAAGAAGAAATTTGTCCTTTAGCCATAATGTTTTTCCATTTACTCCCTAATTCTACTTTAATTTATAGTGGTTTTCCTTGTTTTTTGCCACGATTTTTCAATAGTCATCTGCTTCAGTTTTGTCATATGTTGGAAAGGTTGAAACTCTGTCCTGGAGAAACCTGCAGTAAATATTTTATAAACATTTTTTTCAGGAGCACAGCTTGGAACAGTGTTTTCCATGCCCATATCAGGGCTTCTCTGTTCACATGATTTCCTCGGTGGCTGGCCATCGGTATTCTATCTCTTCGGTAAGTTTTAAACCTTTTCCTACATTCAGACAAGGTAGATAAGGGGCTTTTTGTATGGTCTAAACTCCTTGTGCTACAAGAAGAAATGGCTTGAAAAAAACGAATTTATCCATTTATCACAATGCTTTCATCTCGTTATCAAAGCTAATTATATTATGATTAAATTTCTTTGAATTTAATTTATTTTCGCCAGATATTTTCAAAGGAAACTACTGGTACTCTGAAAATATCATAATAGGTAAAAAGTTATTATACAGAGTTAACCCTTTCCCACAAACAGACGCATTCTGACACTTCTGCATCAGAAGGCTTTTGAAAACATTGTGTCCAAAGGAGAAATTGATCATGAACAATTTCACCTTTTGCCTCAATGATTTCAACTCTATTTTATGAACAAATGTTCATCTTTTAGCTACTCTGGCTAAAAGCCAGTCGAGCTTTAAGCCTTATGTCATGGCAAATTGTCTGTTGTGCATCCGTGTGTCTGTGCATCAACTTTTTGCTTCAAACGACTTCTTCTCCCTGACCACTGGCCAATTTGGATGAAACATAGTAAGCATCCTCTCAATGTCCTCTCCTAAATTCCTTCCTTTTTTGAAACTTTAAAATTCTTCTCCTCCTAAACTGGTTAGCCGATTTTCAAATAATTTTGAAGAAATGTTCCTTGGATGACCCTCTATCTGATTCCTACAAGCCATGTTGATTGATAAAAAAAACATGGCCGCCAAAGGGCGGGGCTATTTTGCCTTATATGGCTATAGTGAAAACTTCAAAACTCTTCTCCTCCGAAAGTGTCAGGCTGATTTTCAAATAATTTTGTAGAAATGTTCCTTTCGTGACCCTCTATCAGATTCCTTCAAGCCATATTGATTGGTCGAAAAACATGGCCACCAGAGGGGGCAGGGCTATTAAACCTTATATGGCAATAGTGAAAATAATTTCATAGAAATGTTCCTCTTTCAGATTCTTTCAAGACATGTAATTGTTGAAAGCTCGAAAAACTATGGCCATCAGGGGACGGGGCTATTTTGCCTTATATGGCTATAGTGAAAACTTTAAAAATCTCCTTATTTCAGGTGTTATTGCCTGTTTCTGGTTTGTAGCTTGGATGATGATAATATACAACACACCAGGGGACCATCCAAGGATTTCCACAGCTGAGAGAGATTACATAGAGTCTGGAGTGGGCAAAAAAGAGGTTTAACCCTTTCCCTCATACAACAATTCTGCAGCAGACGACTTTGAACATATTTTGTCAAGAAATGGAAATTCTCTATAATTGAATGGATAACCTATGACTAAGAGTGGAAAACATTGTGGCAAAAGGAGAAATTGCTCGTTTTGAGCAATTTCTTCTTTTGTCACTATGTTTTCAAAAAGCCGTCTGCTGCAGAGGCGTCAGAAAGCGTCTTCATGAGGGAAAGGATTAATCTTATAACTATATGCAATACCTAATGTGACAGTACAGTCAAGCTTGTGCTAAAGACCACCTTGGAAAATCAATTTCCTGTCTATAGCAACCACGCATTAACCCTTTCCCTCATATAGACGCTTTCTGACGCCTCTGCAGCAGGCTTTTTGAAAACATAGTGACAAAAGAAGAAATTGCTCAAAACTTTTAGTCATAGGTTATCCATTCAATTTTAGAGATTTTCCATTTTTTGACAAAGTCGTCTGCAGCAGAATTGTCGTATGTGGGAGAGGGTTAAGGTTCCCAGTGACTCATGTTCTGCATAAATAACCCTGTAAATAAAGACAACCTGTGATCAAAGACCAAACTGTTGATGATTGGTTGGTCTTTTTACAGGTCACACTGTATTTCTTAATTGATATCCAGTGGTACAAACTACTTTAAAAGTCTCAAAATTAAGCTAACAGATAGAAACTTTGAAAATATCCAGACAGAATTAGGTAAACTCTATGTAAATGAAAGGATAAGGTGATCTAAAGATATAGAAACTCATTTAAATAACGAACACTTATTGAATAAAGTTGAAAACATTGAGGCAAAAGGGAATTTCTCCTTTTGTCACAATGTTTTCAAATATCGTCTTGTGATCATAATTCAGACACATTTGATGCATTTCAGCAGACGACTTTTATTTTTAGAGTTTTTCTATATTTTTGCCCTCATGTCTTCAAGGTCATCTGTTACTGTAACTTACAGATTTGCTGTATGTGGGAAAGAGCTAACAATTCTTGTACGTTGTAATAGCACAAAATGGACGTCATATAGAACATCTGAGATCTCTAGTTTAGATAGATGTTTTAATTACTAAAGAAGCACAACATTCGCTAAAGTTACAAACGTTAAAATGGAATCACATATTAGTAATCACCCTGTATACTTTCAATGTTTCAGAACTTGTCGACGCCATGGGGAGCGATATTGTCGAGTCGGGCAGTGTGGGCTACGTGCATAGCTCACTTCGCTAATAACTGGGGATTCTATACACTGCTTACCACACTCCCCAGTTACATGAAAAATATACAGAAGTTTGACATACAAGATGTAAGTAAGGTCCATAATGAGTTAATCATTTCACACATACACCAAATCTGCAGCAGATGACTTTGATAGCATCTAAGCTAATTATACACGGAAAATCTCTATAAATGAAGGTATAATTACTGAAAAAGTTGAAAACTTTGTGTCAAAAGGAGAAATTGCTTGTTTTGAACTTTCTCCATTTGTCACAATGTTTTCAAAAGTCTTCTGCTGCAGAGGCGTCAGAAGCGTTAATATATGGGGTTAATAATTTCAATAGCTCGTCTTTTTTTTAAGAATCTCCGAAAGACCATGGGGGGGGTGTAGAGATTATATCATAATGCCTTTGTTCAGTATATAAATGGGTAATTTAACCTATTGCCGCAATGTTTTCAGAAGTTGTCTTAGAAATGCATCTGCCAGTAGGATGGGTTTAAAGTATAATTTCACTAGGAAATTGTATTGGACATCTTCATTAAATTATCATTATTTACTAGAGATGCAATTATTGCAGGAAAAGGAGAAATTATCGGGTGCAGATGCATTGCAATGCATTTGCATGTTGGAAAATATTTATTGAAATATCTACATGATAAGCCTCATTGCAGTCTGATTATTATTCTTCCTTTCCAACTTACAACAAATCTGCAGCAGACAACTTTGAAAATATTGAGGTAGAAATGTGAAAAATTGTCGGATCAATTTTTCCTCTTGTGGCAAAATTTTCAACTCTATTGAAATAATAATACTTTGATTTTCAGAGATTTGTTAAATTTTAGCCTAGATGTTTACGAAGAAACATCTGCGTCAGTTCTGTCAAGGTTGTGCCTTTGTTTCATTTCACAGAATGGAATATTGTCAGCTTTGCCGTACTTTGGCTGCTGGATGGCTCAAGTATCATCAGGTTTCATAGCTGACTACTTGAGAAGTCGAGGAATATTGTCGACGTTAAACACAAGGAGAATCCTGACATTCTGTGGTATGTACATTTTCATTTGCAGGCAGAGCTTTAAATAGGAGGCCTTTTCCGTGTTCTAAAATCTGTATTTGACCCTCTAACCCTATGTTGTGGGTACTCAAAAGAATCGTCTCATTGAGACGATTCTGTTGAGTACCCACAACATAGGATTTGCTTGGAATATAAGAGAGATATTGTAGGTATTTTGAGGAAAACAGCTGTTTACTCCTACATATCTGGACCTCTATGTGCAGTATATAAGACAACAACTATAATGTTACAGGAGGATAATTGGCTTTGTATTGTACTATGAGGCACATGGAAAATTCAATATCTGGTGAGAAGTTGAAATATAGATGTCGTCATGTTGATGATCCCACTCTTGAGTACTTTTGTAAAAAAAAAGAAAACTGTCTAATGCTTCTTCAACATAGTGTTTCTTTCATTATATACCCGTTATAAATTTTAAGACAGAAAAGGACAAATTTAAATCTTTAAATGTTTTCAAAATTAAATAACACATTTTTCACATGAAATAAAATTTATGAATGAAGTCCTGCTGTCAAACTACTGCAATTATAATGATGGGACATCATATTGGTAGATGTCACATCATAGTTCAATGACTGTCCTAGACTTACACAGAACTTTGAATCTGTCATGTTACATTTGCTTGTGATATTTTGGATATATTTGCACCGGAAAATATGTGACTATTTTAAAGTGTATATCATTTGACCAACACATGTGTACAGTCCTCAGGGAGACACAAAGGGATTATTTCTCTGTTTCTGTCTGTCCTGCCATCTGTCGAAGGCTTTTATTTAGTCACATAATGCAGGCGACAAATTTGTTGCTTACAACACTTTCTGCCAACGAAATTAACTTTTAAAATTCACTGGTATGAAAATCCTGGCCAAAGGAAATTTTTCACTGGTCCGAACTGAGGTAACATAGGACCACAGTAAATTTCACAGACCGCGGTGACATTTCTTTTTCAAACAGGTCTGGTCACTCCTGGAATCATGTTGATATGTATACAGTTTGCTGAATGTAACCACATTGCAGTAGTAGTTCTTCTAGTCACATGCTTGGGATCTCTAGGATTTACTATGGGAGGATTTCAGGTTAACCACATTGACCTCTCACCAAACTTCGCAGGTATTTTTCAAATATCTCTCTTATTACTCGATCAAACCCTATGTTGTTGGTACATATAAGTACTCATACCATTGGTTCGGAAGGATAACACTTTCCCACCCGCAGATGCATTTTGAAGCATCTGCTGCAGATGACATGAAATAACTGTGGCAAAAGGAGATACATGTATTTCTTCATTTGCCACAATGTTTTCAACTCTATGCAATAAACAATTTTTCATTTTAACCCTTTCCATCATATTGACGCTTTCTGACGCCTCTGCAGCAGACAGCTTTTTGAAAACATAGTGACAAAAGAAGAAATTGCTCAAATAACGATTTTCTATATTTTTGACCAGGTATTTCCAAAGTTGTCTGCCTTAGATTTGTTGTATGTGTTAAAGGGTTAAGGAGTTTTCAACACAAAATATGCTCTTTATCTAGAATTATCTTGTTACATTTCACATAGACTATTCAGTCAATTTTAAGGAAGATGATTAACTCTTTCCCATATACAACAAATCTGCAGCAGACGACTTTGAAAACATAATCAAACAAAATTGGGAACTCCATATAAATGAAATTACAATAATTGAATAGAGTTGAAAACATGTTGACAAAAGGAGAAATTGCTTGTTTAAAGCAATTTCTTCTTTTGTTGACATGTTTTCAAAAAGCCGTCTGCTGCAGAGGCGTCAGAAAGCATCTATATTATGAGGGAAAGGGTTAAGGCTTGTCACAATGACTTTTATCAATTAATGTAAATATCAAATGGCCGAGCTGGGACCCCTGAATTAATAACCCTGAATGTTACCAACATTGAGGCTCGACTTGTAGGACATGGAACAGTATTGGATTTAGAATTTAAGGTTTTCTTCAGATATCATTTCTATGGCTCTTCATATGCAGCCATCTTTCAAATACATTAACCCTTTCCCTCATATCCTCATATAGACGCTTTCTGAAACCTCTGCAGCAGACAACTTTTTGAAAACATAGTGACAAAAGAAGAAATTGCTCAAAACGAGCAATTTCTCCTTTTGCCACAATGTTTTCCACTTTTAGTCATAGTAACATTCATTCAATTATAGAGATGTTCAATGTGGTCTGCTACAGAATTGCCGTTTGAGGGAAAGGGTTAAGGCTCTATATAACCTCTTATTTCCTGTTTAACGCCAGCCAGACAATAAGCCTGAAAATTATTCAGAAATTGATCCTAATCAGAAGATAGTTTTTGCAAGTAGATATTATTTATAACAACATTTTGTTTTTTGGTTCACCTGAGCATGAAGTGCTCAAGGTGACCTATTGTGATCTCTCATCGTCTAGCGTCAGTTTATCATCCGGTGTCCGTCATCCGTTCAAATTTTCTTCTTTGAAACTACTGGTCTGATTTCAAAGTAATTTCACAGACTGGTTTCCTAGGTGGCCCTCATCAAAAATTGTTTAAAGAATTTAATTCCAACTAGAGCTTTGGTTCTGCGCCATCAGAAAAGGGGTAAAATGCCAAATATTTAAAAATATTCTTGTCTAAATGTATTGGCCCGATTTGAAAATTGTTTTGCACAAATGTTCCTTTGGTGACCCTCTAACAAGATTTTTCAAATTATTCAGATCCATTGAAAATAATGGCTGCTAAGGAGCAGAGCTTGTTTTCCTTATTTGTGTTAAGTGAAATATTCTTTAGGTGACTCTACCAAGATTGTTCAAATTATTCCGATCCGTTGAATAAATAAGCCTCCAGGAGGCAGTCTTGTTTTCTTTATAAGTATATGGTGAAAACTTTAATAAATCTACTTGTCCAAAAGTCAATGTCGTCTGCTGCTGATCTGTTGTATGTGGGAATGGATTAACCCTATCCCAGATGTAGCCGCATTTTGACAAATCTACAGTAGAAGACTTTTGCCACAGTATGTTCCACTCTATTAAACAGTAATACATGTATATAAATTTTGGAAATTGTCCATACTTTTACTTAGTTGTTTTGAAAGTTTGCTTCAGAAAATCATTTGAATTGAAATGAATTATATTTTGCAGGTGTATTAATGGGTTTGTCCAACAGTTGGGCCACAATACCAGGCTTTCTAGGACCCCAAATTGTGGGTTGGGTCACAAAAAATCATGTAAGTACAAACTATTGTGTAAAATCATTACACTTGTGTACATTTTGTTAAACTTAACCCTTTCGCTCATACGGCAATTCTGCAGCAGACGACTTTGAACATATTTTGTCAAAAAATAGAAAATTGAATGGATAACCTATGACTAAAAGTGGAAAACATTGTGGCAAAAGGAGAAATTGCTTGTTTTGAGCAATTTCTTCTTTTGTCACTAAGTTTTCAAAAAGCTGTCTGCTGCAGAGGCATTGGAAAGCATCTATATGAGGGAAAGGGTTAAAAGAATGGTTGACTTTAAGTGTGTCTATTAAATAAACTTTCTGGAAGATGAGTTATTAGAGGATATTTAACGCTTTCCCACATATATACGCTTTCTGAGGCCTATGCAGCAGATGACCTTTGAAAACATTAGGCAAAAGGAGAAATTGTTCATAATGTGGAATTTCCCCTTTTGCCACAATGTTTTCAACTTTATTCAATAATAGTTCTTTCATTTATAGAGATTTTCCATATTTTTAATTTTACTTAATGTTTTAAAATTTGTCTGCAGCAGACTTGCTGTCTTTAGGAAAGGGTTTAAAACACATTGCCTACTTAAGCCTATCTGACATGTAGTCCATTTATAGCAGATGGCATTTATGAACAGTACAGTGAGTGCAAAGAGCACTTTCTCCTTTTGCCTAAATGTTTTCAACTACATTCAACAATTATATCATCATTTCAATATTTTTGCATGGATAATTGTACAAGTCGTCTGTTGCAGATTTATTAAATGAGGGAAAGGTTTAAACAATTATAGGCAAACAATGAATACTTATCTTAGACCCAAACAAGCAGATTCCTTGAAACATTGAGGAAAACGGTCAACTCTCCCAAAATGGGCAATTTCGTCAAGTACCAAAGAAATTCAAAACTCGACGGTTCCCTCCAACTTGTCAGGTATTACAAAACTTTTTTCAGATGTTTTCAATGTAGTTATCACTTAAAAAGATATCCCATCAGGTAAAATGTTAATCTATTCCAGCAAACAAGGGACAGGTGGCAGATAATATTCTACCTCGCAGCAGGTGTGTACTTCGCAGGGGCGATACTGTACGTGTTACTCGCAAGTGGGGACGAACAGCCCTGGAACAACCCTCGGAAAGGAATTTCCTTTGCTCATAAAGACGGCCACAAAGATAAAAACTCTTCCCCAAGTAGACAACAAGTTCAGTATCAACGCACACCTGTCGTCTCTGACAAATCATCTTAAAAAATCCTTCAACCCTTTCCCTCATACAGACGCTTTCTGACGCCTCTGCAGCAGACGGTCTTTTGAAAACATAGTGACAAAAGAAGAAATTGCTCAAAACGAGCAATTTCTCCTTTTGCCACAATGTTTTCCACTTTTAGTCATAGGTCATCCATTCAATTATAGAGAGTTTCTATTTTTTGACAAAATATGTTCAAAGTCGTCTGCTGCAGAATTATCGTATGTGGGAAATGGTTAAAGTTTTTGTACACTGAGTTCTAGCTAAGTGGCTTATTTCATGAACCAACATACTTACTCTACCTCTTCGTAAATGATAAAGTATAATTATCGAATAGATTTGAAAACATTGTGACAAAAGGAGAAATTTCTCTTTTTTCCACAATGTTTTCAAAGAGTTGCTGCAAATGTGTTTTAGTCCTCCTTATTTCTAGGCCTCAGGCTACTACAACTTATTTAATCAAAGTACATGTAGTACGGTACCTGACTATTAATAAACATTCTGTTTCAGGCTGTTTTCCCTTTACCTCATATAGACGCTTTTTGACGCCTCTGTAGCAGATGGCTTTTTGAAAACATAGTGACAAAAGAAGAAATTGCTTAAAACGAGCAATTTCTCCTTTTGTCACAATGTTTAGGTTATCCATTCAATTATAGAGATTTTCTATGTTTTGACAAAATATGTTCAAAGTCGTCTGCTGCAGAATTGTTGTATGTGGGAAAGGGTTAAAGTAAAAGAAATCCATTTAATTTCAAAGGAATAATCTTTTTGACAAATAATTCATTTAATCTTTTCCGACATACAACAAATCTGCAGCAGATGACTGAAAATATGAAAAATCTCTACAAATGAAAGAATAGTAATTTATGAAAGTTGAAAACATTCTGGCAAAAGGAGAAATTGCTCATGATGAGCAATTTTTCCTTTTGTCACATTATTTTCATAAGTCATCTGCTACAGTGGCATTAAAAAGCTTTTGTATGAGGGAAAGGGTTAAGTGAAGTTGATGCAACAGAGCTGAAAATATTGTGGATAATGAAGAAAATGTCAGTTTGAAGCAATCACTCCATTTCTCACTATGTTTTCAAAAATGCCTTTATGATCTTGTTCAAATATATAATTTTGTTATTTTGATAAAAACTTTATTCCTTTACCACATAGAACAAATTTGGTGCTGAGGGTTTTGAAAGACCATAGAGAATATTGACAATAGGAAGTGCAAATTTGATGTACTACATTTTAAAACATTTATGAACAAAGGAGAAATCGGTTGTTACTATATATTTTCGCTATTCCCATGATATTTTCAAAAGTGGTCTGCATGTATGAAAAGGTTGATGCCACCAGGATATCAAAACTAGGTTTGTAACAAGGTAATTGTATAATGCCAAACTTTGTTCTTTTTAAAGCTATATGAATTGATACAGCTAATTGTTTAGTTGAATGCTTTGTTGTTTTTAACCCTTTCCCTCATATAGACGCTTTCTGACGCCTCTGCAGCAGACGGCTTTTTGAAAACATAGTGACAAAAGAAGAAATTGCACAAAACGTACGAGGGGAAGTGCAACAATGTTTTCCACTTTTCATCATAGGTTATCCATTTAATTATGGAGATTTTCTATGTTTTGACAAAACACATTCAAATTTGTCTGCTGCAGAATTGTCGTATGAGGGAAAGGGTTAAGCTATATGAATTTACACAGCTTTTGAAAGCAGTTGTGCCATATATCATTGTTTTTTTTTAATTTTCAGATACTGAGTAGAAATTGTGTTTTATTTCTATGTTCTTTTGTTTGTTTTTTAATTTCTTGTAACTTAAATTCAACCCTTTGCAACATACAATAAATGCAGCTGACGACTTTGAAAATATCTAGACATGAAAGTATGATTATGAAAAAGAATTTAAAATATTATTCAAAAAGGAGAAATGGTTAAATATGAACAATTTCTGCTTTTTCCACAATGTTTACAAAGGGCGTCTGCTGCAGATGTCTATACATGTGTCCCATATGGTAAATGATCTTTACATTTTAATTTTAAGTATTAATTAATTAACTATTTGTAAATGTTTTACAATTGGGCTCTGATGAGCACGGCTCGTAATTATGAACAATTTTAATAATTTTGCTTGTTTAAAGCCTTTTTAGCTAGACTATTCAGAGAATATGAGAGCTATTCTCCTCACCCTGGCATCAGCGACGGCGTCCGTGTCACACCTTGGTTAAGATTTTACATGCAAGTACATATATTTCACCATAGCTCAGTAACTACTATATGTATTGCTTATAAACTTTATAAAATGCTTCACACTTATGTAAAAAAATCAAGTTGGATAACTCTATCCTGCATTTAATGCAAGTTATGGCCCTTTTTTTATTTAGAAATTCTGGTTAAAGTTTTGTGTGCAACTATATTAAGAGTCCATATCTCCATAACTACTTGATGCATTGCATTTAAACGTTATACATCCTTTCCCAACTATCATACCTATGTAAAATATCAAGTAAGATAACTCTATTCTGCATATAATGCAAGTTATGACTTAGAAATTATGGGTACAGTTTTGAGTGCAACTACATTAAGAGTCCATATCTTATTAACTGCATGATGCATTGCATTGAAACTTTATACAACACTTCCTAATCATCACACCTATGTTAACAATGTACAATAACTCTATCCAGTATTTAATGCAAATACCCTTAGAAGTTCTGGTTAAAGTTTTGCATGCAACTACATTAATAACCCATATCTCAGTAACTACTTGAAGCATTGTATTGAAACTGTATACAACCCTTCCCAACCACCACACCTATATAAACAATCAAGTGAGATAACTCTATCCTGCATATGATGCAAATAATGGCCCTTTTTTGCTTAGAAATTCTAATTAAAGTTTTGCCTGCAACTACATTAAAAATGAATATCTTAGTAACTACTTGATGTATTGCATTGAAACTTAATACAACCTGTCCCAACCATCACACCTATTCAAGTTAGATAACTATACTGTATATAATGCAAATTATTACCCTTTAATTAAGAAATGCTGGTTAATTCTTTGCATGCAACTACATAAAGAGTCCATATCTCGGTTATTAATAAGCGTTGGAATAGTCGATTGCGCTGTCCTATAGACAGCTCTTGTTAACATGTATTGTATTTGTTGTCAAAAATGTTTGATATATATTCATTTAAATTTATTTGTTAGAAAGCCATGACATTGCTTTGGTAAAGGTAAAGAGCTGAAAGCTTTTGCCTCAAGAGCGGGAGACCTGAGTTTGGTTATGGTCATACCAATAAAGTTTAACCCTTTCCCAAATACAGCAAAGTCTGCAGTAAACAACTTCAATAACATCTAGGCAAATATGAAGAAAGTTTCTATCAATCGATGTATAATTACTCAATTGAGTTGAAAACAGTTTTCTTAAAAGAGAATGCTCATCGTGAGCTAATTCTCTTTTTCCTTTTATGTTTTCAAAAAGTTGTCTGCTGTACATGCATCAAAATGCTTCTGCACGTAGGAAAGGTTAAAAGTTGTAGGCTCTATGCACAAGATGTAGTAACAACCTTTTTGCATGAAGCCATTGAAATGGTAGTTCTCATGTAACTGGCAGCCCTGCTTGGCGCTCAAGGCTGTGGTGACAGCATTGCAACTGTTGTGCTGATGGCAAAAAAGGCGTATCAGCAGGCCTGGTATATGTAGCCACTGTGATATAACTTCTATGCTGTTGAAAAGGTTGTACAACGCCATTCAAGCAAACAGACAAACAATTAGTTATTGTGACAATAACCATTCACTATTAACTTCCAGATTGCTTGATTGCTTGAAGTTACCAATATCCCACATACAGCAGACTACTTTGAAATTGTCCAGGCAAATATTTGAAAAATCTCTTTAATTGAAAGTATACTAATTGAATAGGGTTAAAAACATTGTTGAAAAACGAGAAATTTCTCATTGTTAATATCTTGGTTTTTTTGCCTAAATAATTTCAAAGTGTGTGTACAATTGGGAAATGGTATCCTAATCAGTCTGAGTATAGGTACAGGCTGATCTGTGTATGCTCCATATCACAAATGCCTGACAGTCGATATTCTTGAACCATGACTGGGAATGTGCAATATTATTAATTGAGCGACGCCTCATGAAAATCACCTTAGCCTCTTAGCGTAATTATAACACCTGTAAATTACCAATAATTACCTATCCATTCTAACAGATTCAAATAGTTTCTATGACTCATTGGTGAACAGTTTAGAGCAAGATTAGGCTGCACTAATACACAGGCTGCTCTGAATCTGCATTGGTTGCAAAAGACTTAAGGTTGGTTTTCGCGGAGAATCACTCTATAATATTTTGTAATAATGATTTTTATTACATACCTATCCAAATTTTGCATTGAAATTTAAGTGACATAAAATCAATATCAATTTTTAAAAAAATGATAACTAACACTGGGACAATAACACTTTTAGTTTTTTAGCTCACCTAAGCACGAAGTGCAAGGTGAGCTTTTGTGATCACTCACCGTCCGGCGTCAGTCGTCGTCTGCGTCGTCGTCGTCGTCGTCGGCGTCTGTTAACAATTTCCTACAAATGACTTCTCCTACTAAACCAATGAACAGATTTCAAAATAACTTCACAGGAATGGTCCTTAGGTAGTCCTCTTTCAAAGTTGTTCAAAGAAATTAATTCCAAGTAGAACTTTGGTTGCTGCGGCATCAGAAAAGGGAAAAATTGCCAAATCTTAAAAAATCTTCTTGTCCAAAAGTACTGGCCCGATTTGAAAATTATTTAGCACAAATGTTTCTTGAGGTACCCTCTACAAAGATTGTTCAAATATTTCCAATCCGTTGAAAAACATGGCCGCCAGGGGGCGGAGCTTATTTTCCTTACATGTGCATTGTTAAAACTTTAAAAATCTTCTTGTCCAAAAGTACTGGCCCGATTTGAAAATTATTTTGCACAAATGTTCCTTGGGCACTCTTTACCAAGATTGTTCAAATATTTCAAATCCGTTGAAAAACATGGCCGCCAGGGGGCGGAGCCTGTTTTCCTTATATGTGCATTGTTAAAACTTTGTAAAATCTTCTTGTCCAAAAGTACTGGGCCGATTTGAAAATAATTTTGCACAAATGTTCCTTGGTGCACCCTTTACCAAGATTGTTCAAATATTTTTGATCCGTTGAAAAACATGGCCGCCAGGGGGGGGGGGGGGGGGGGGGAGCTTGTTTTCCTTATATGTGCATTGTTAAAACTTTAAAAATCTTCTTGTCCAAAAGTACTGGCCCAATTTGAAAATTATTTTGCACAAATGTTCCTTAGGGCACCCTTTACCAAGATTGTTCAAATATTTCCGATCCGTTGAAAAGCATGGCCGCCAGGGGGCGGAGCTAGTTTTCCTTATATGTACATTGTTAAAACTTTAACAATCTTCTTGTCCAAAAGAACTGGCCCGATTTAAAAATTATTTTGCACAAATGTTCCTTGGGGCACCCTTAACCAAGATTGTACAAATATTTCCAATCCGTTGAAAAACATGGCGGCCAGGGGGAGGAGCTTGTTTTCCTTATATGTGCATTGTTAAAACTTTAAAAATCTTCTTGTCCAAAAGTACTGGCCTGATTTAAAAATTATTTTGCACAAATGTTCCTTGGGGCACCCTTTACCAAGATTGTTTAAATATTTTTGATCCGTTGAAAAACATGGCCATCAGGGGGCGGAGCTTGTTTTCCTTATATGTGCATTGTTAAAACTTTAAAAATCTTCTTGTCCAAAAGTATTGGCCTAAAAAGAGTAAAAACTTTGAAAACTATTGAAGTTCTATTAAATCAGGTGAGCGATATAGGGCCATCATGGCCCTCTTGTTTATATCATCACTAGTGATGATATCATTTTTGCCGGAACTACTTTTTTTATGTTTACTGAAAATGTTGATAGTATGATTTTTGATCATTATAAAGTGAAAATAAGATAAAAATGTGTTTCAATTATATTTTAAGATGTCATCCTATTAAAGAGACATCTTAAGAAACTTACAAAAGAAAATATAAAGAATGACATAAAACATTGATTTAAACGTGCGGCGTAAACATTAATGGAACAGCCATGGAACGTCTTAAAATGATGCAGTCATTGGTTACGTAACATTCATACGCCTAAGGCCAAGTCATTTTTTTTTATATGTTTCTTTAAAATAAAGAGGAGATTTATTCCAGATATATAATAAATAGAATAACTAACTGCATGTTTTTGATATAGAATTTATGTCACTCGGGAAAAAACGGGTAATTTGGTGTAAAATCACTCAACCTACGGTTTCGTGATTTTAACCAAATTACCCCTTTTGTCCCTTGTGACATAAATTCTATATCAAAAACATGCAGTTAGTTATTCTCTATATATGCATAGTTTGTCACTCCATGTGACATATAACAAGGTTTGTGTATAGAAATACTATATAGTTCACTGACCTCTAATTCATGTGACTGCTTCTGTTCAATTCACATGGATAATTCAGATAATAGTTTGTTTTAATACATTTATTGTACAATATAAGTTTCTATGAAGTCTTAACCCTTTCCTGACAAGGGCGGCTCAATATGCCTTGTGGGAAATTATGTATTTTGAAATCATTGTGGGAAAAGGAGAAATTGTTCATAACAAGCAAGTTTGTCTGAAAAATAAACTTTACATTTTCGCAATATTGAACTTAGATGTTTTAAAAGCAAATTAGCCATTTCCAACATACATCAAATTTGCAGCAGATGACTTCGAAAGCATCTTATCAAGAACATGAAAAATCTTTATAAATGAAGGTATTATTACTGAAAAAATGTGGAAATATTGTGGCAATTTTGATTTGAGCAATTTCTCCTTTTGTCGCAATGTTTTCAAATGACATCTGGAGCAGAAGCATCAAAATATGTCTGTATGATAGAAAGGGTTCAGGGTTTCCTTGTTGATGTATAAAATAAATCAAATACCATCCCACATGCAACATCATGAGCAATTTCTCCTTTTTCCCACAAAGTTTTCCAATGTCTGCTGTAGATGTTTCTGCATATGTGATATGATTTATTTTTCCTCCAGATTGAGATAAAAATTATTTCTAGCAATATTGTTAATTAATTGATGTGATAGATAAAATTGTTTTAGTTTGATTTTGAAAGTTATATGAACTGTAATAAATTCATTTTTTCCAATCTTAAGATTATTTATTTTCTTTAACTCAGTTTCCACACGAAGAACAAGTTTGATGCATCTGCAGAGGACAATTTTTCAAAACATAGTTGGAAAAATAGCTGACAATGAGCAAGGTTTCACATAGCGATCACTTCCCTGTCAGTGTGTCAGTCTGTGTGTATGTCACATTTTGACTTAACTTGAAAGTGACACATCGCAATCTCAAATTATACTTGCAGTGAAATAAGTCAAGTTTTGGCAATATGGTACATAGCAAACTTATCTCTATGGTCGCTTTGCTAAGCTTCAACTTAATTGGCAGCAATATATGTTCCTTCAAACACTCGTTTTTCCATGTTTCTATCTGAAATTGAAGACTAGATCTACTTATATATTTCAATATTGATTGATTTCTAATTTGGACCACTTGTAAAACAGCAAACTATTGATGCATTGAAACCAGCAACTTCGATAAGAACTTGTCAAAAATCCTTGTTAGACCTTTCCCACATACAACAAATCTGCAACAAATAACTTTGAAAATGCATGGGCCCAAATGTAGGAAATCATTATCACTTTTAATGAATCTGCACGCACATATTAGTGGTGTGTACAATGTCATGTGAGTACTGAAAAATCCTGTTCACGCTGTCACCAAATCAGAAGGCTGGTACCATAAAGATGAATGGCATAGCTCTTAATGATGTGGGAGAGGCAACCAACCTCTGCGTGACCTTTGAAAAACGGCTAACATAAAATCCCCACTTCGCACACATAGAAAAAAAACGACAGGAGGAATCTGTTCATTGCCCGGAAAGAAGCAGGCACCACGTGGGGAACAGATAAGGAGATACTGAAAAACAGCATACCAATGCATAGTCAGGCAACATCTAGATAATGGGTCCCCAGCATGGTTGTCTACTTCGAAGACCAATCACAATGCACTTGATTAGATTCAAAACAAAGCCTTACGTGTCATCACAGGAAACAAAAAAGTCAACTCCAATAAAGTAGATGAAATAACTCACGGGAATACCACCTCTCATTCGCAGGAGGGATGCCAAGGCATTTATACAGGCCGACAAGTATAAGTTCTTGCCGGATCAACCCATGCGACAGAAAATGAAGGGCCTTACTATGAATCGTCTGTGGAGAGTAAGCTTTGTTCCTACAGCCAAGATGCTCACGAATTCAAATGCTGCCAAACTTCGACCACCCATAAACTATCTTGACAGGTCAGAACTAGGTACATCATTGAACCATAAACTGTCAAACATACACATCAGTTTTTCTATTCCACAACTCGACCTTGGTGTGACAGATGCCACAACCGAGACCCTCACAGAAGCCATGGTCACTGATGTGTATCCACTAGAAACATGGACACATGTTTGGACAGACTTTTCAGCAGCAACGGCTGCTATCAAAGACGAACACAAAGGAAAAACTGAAATAGATGGTGGCTTAACTTGAGAGCACTGTACTAACTACAAGGCAGAAGTTAAGGACATCATGCAAGCAATGACAGTAATTGAATAGTCGCCAGAGGACTGTTCGCAGGTTGTAGTCCTAACCGATGCTCTGTCAGTATTAGAAACCATACGCAACTGCAAACTTTCCTAACCGATGCTCTGTCAGTTTTAGAAACCATACGCAACTGTAAACTTTCCTTACCGATGCTCTGTCAGTATTAGAAACCATACGCAACTGTAAACTTTCCTAACCGATGCTCTGTCAGTATTAGAAACCATACGCAACTGCAAACTTTCCTAACCGATGCTCTGTCAGTATTAGAAACCATACGCAACTGCAAACTTTCCTAACCGATGCTCTGTCAGTATTAGAAACCATACGCAACTGCAAACTTTCCTAACCGATGCTCTGTCAGTATTAGAAACCATACGCAACTGCAACATTTCCTAACCGATGCTCTGTCAGTATTAGAAACCATACGCAACTGCAAACTTTCCTAACCGATGCTCTGTCAGTATTAGAAACCATACGCAACTGCAAACTTTCCTAACCGATGCTCTGTCAGTATTAGAAACCATACGCAACTGCAAACTTTCAAGAACATTAAGGTGCTGAACTCCAGAAAAAAGATATTATAGTCATAAGTTGTCTTGAAATATTAGAATCATAATTCTTGGGACAAGTTTCAATTTCCAGTACCATAAACATATAAATATTGATCCTTTATGCTTCGTACTTACTGGATAGACATACCCAGTAAGCCAAATTGTGTACATTTTCACGACTTTCAATTGACAATTTATCAACATTAACTTCCATAATAGGTTTAAACTTCTTATTACTTACTTTGTTGTCAATATTTGCAAAACTTTCAACATTTAAAATTATTTATCTCCATCTAGAGATCAGCACCTTTATGTCAGCTATGCCAAACCAGATGCATGGCTCTCCAGTGGCTTCGAGCTGACTGTTGGATCCCTGGAAACGAGAAGGCAGACACAACTTCAAAACTTGGAGCAGAAGGTGACCAGCCATAAAACAACATGATGAGAAGGTCAGGGGATGATCAAAACGTAGACGAGGCAATGATGCTTATCATCTCCTAAACAGACAGGGATGAGTCACCACATTCAGTCTACGCGCACGCGACATGTACAACAGGCTAATGCAAATATGCATTCAAGCTGTCCCTACTACAACGATGCCACCAGATAGAATACCAAAAGAAATATGTGTGACCAGCACATTCAAGTATGCAGTGAAAGCTGTACAGCAAGACGGAGGAACTACATGTGAGTAGACGGATTCCTTCAGCGATGTTGCCGGGAGGACAGTGAAAAAAGTATTGGACGCAAAGAAAAAGACTATACACGAAAGTTTCGTTAATGAAAAGAGTTTAGAAAATTGTGGAAAATTGGTAAATTGCTTATAATGAGCAATTTCTACTTTTGCCAATCTGTTTTCATAAGTCGTCTGCTGAAGATGCGTCAAAATGTGTTTTTAAGTGAAAAATGGTTAATAGATCCGATATAAATATATTTGTCTGCTTTAACCTTTTCACGACTGCTGACACATTGGCAGCACTCAAATGTTGACAGCATCGTGGTAAACGAGGGGGTTGCTTGTAACAGTAGCATGCAACATGTATATATGCGTCTCTGCTCGTTATGGCAATATCTCCTTTTACTACAATGTGTTCAACTTTATTTCATAATAATGTGTTATCATCTATACAGGTTTTTGTATTTGTATGTGGGTTGGGGGGGGGGGGGGGGGGGGGGGCGTATATAGGAAAGACCTTGTCCGTCCGTCCGTCTGTTTGTCCGTTGATAATTATTTTTTTTCCATTATTTTCTAATGGGTACCTAATTAACATATTAATGATATTTATTCCGTAAAAGAGTGATAATTACGGAATAAACCGTATCCTTGTTGGGTACTACCCAACAAGGAAACATCAAAGGAAAATACCCAACAAGTGTCCATTCGTAGGCATGACCGTCTGTCTGTCCATATGTCTTGTAAGCGCAACTCCTCCTTAACGGCTGGACCGATTCTGATGAAACTTTACACAGTTGCAGTACACAACCTGAGGATGAAGTAAGATTCTGTTCGTACGTACTGGTGAGTACTTGTGGGGTGTGGTGTTCCCCTAAAGCACCCACCACCCTTATAAAGACACTTAGATAAATAAGTTTTTATTACTTTTTATAACGGGTATCTCATTTGCATATTAATGTTATTCATTCCGTAAAAAGGAAGTTATTACGGAATGAATTCCATACTTTTGGAGTGTTAACCCCACAAAAAAACATCAAAGGAAATAACCCCACAAATACACTTCGTCTGTACGTCCATGTGTCTGCCCATATGTCTTGTAAGCGCAACTCCTCCTTAACGGCTGGACCGATTCTGATGAAACTTTACACAGTTGCAGTACACAACCTGAGGATGTGCATGAAGTAAGATTATCACGGTCGGAAATGTATCTGTCCGTCCGTCCGTCTATCAGTCCATATGTCTTGTAAGCGTAGGACGGGGATATCCTTTTGTGTGTTCACTCACAATTCTAGTTTACAACTGCTGCATAGAGAAGAGAAATCTGCTGCAAAAATGGTCAAAGCGAGATAACACATACCATTCATCTTGATGGTTGCTTTCCTTTAATTAACATGAATATTACATATAATTATATACTGTATATATATATAATGAACACACATTTCTGTCATATAAATGTAACCGGCCACGACAGGTTCGATTTGGGATACAATACAACAACAGAAAGAGAACGATAATTTATACTTTTAAAGAGGTTTGTCTTTACCCCAAGCCAACACAGGACAAATATATACAGTTAGATATATACAGTTAGTTAATGAGACGTATAACCAAAATATCAGGAAGAGAGAGAGAGAGAGGGGTCAGCATAGTAGGTAACGTTACCTTTAGAGCTGGCCACAACTGGGCAGAGAAAAGAAAGAGACAGGCCTTATATAGTAGAGAATACGTTTGTCTATACACAAGAATCACATGAACCATGCATAACACAAGTAAACAAGTCAAACATAAATGTAGTTAATATAATAGAAGCGTTAGGGGAAAGGTAAAAACATGCGTATGTAGGGTGGCGTCAAGAGACCATTCCCGTTACATAACATAGAAATAAAAGTAATAATGAAATAATAATAAATCAAATAAAAATAATAATGTCTTACGTAAAAATAAGCATATATATATATATATTCCCCGATGATTTTTATACTGTTTTAAATTTGATATCATTACACTTTAGACTTTAGAAATAAATTGACTCAGTCAAGGGTGTTATTAATATTTACAGACATTATCCACAATACACTGACACGCAAACCTCTATATAAAACATACATGTCTAACCTACAATGCAGGATTAGGAAAAAGTGACCACCTTATATTGACATTCAGTATTGTATGTGTAAAATATGTAAAAATAAACAATACAACAACCCCCAACTACAACAAAGCAAACTATGAGAAAATAAATAGCTTATTAATAAAAGAAACATGGAGTAATGAAGATGCGAGTGCTCAGATGTCCAGGAACGTGTTTGAAAAAAACCATATCAAAGATTACAGAACAAAACATACCAAAGTATAAAAATACTTCCGGACATCGGAACGCTTACATAGATCAAGAAACATCCAAAGCCTTAAAATTGAAAAGAACAAAATGGATAAAATACACTTATTGTAAAAACCATTTAACGTTTTCTAATTACAAAGTAGCACGAAACAAATAATAAAATAATAAAATAATTACAAATATGAAAAAAATGTAACGGAGAATATCAAAGATGATCAGGTATCAACGTTATTGAAGTAAATGGATGCAAAATAACCGACGACGGAGAGATAGCAGAAGAATTGAACAAACATTTTATACCAGTCTTCACTGAAGAATCTGAACCAATCCCTGAACCTACGCACAAAAACAACGTTACCATAACCACAACAGCTCTACTGGCATTGATCTGGCTTGTTTCAAAAGGAACCAATATGTCATCAATATTCAAATACCATCTAAGTTTGGTGAAGATCAGATAGTAAATGGAAGCTCTATTGTGTTCACAAGCTGTATTATAGCAATTTTGACAATTTCAAGGGCCATAATCCAGCCATGCATGGGTAGATGTGGCCGTTTTTTAGAAATGAACCAAACTCTCATGGATATCTATATACTGTATAAGTTTGGTTGAGATACAATAAAAAATAAAGACTGTATCGTGTTAACAAGCTCTATTATAGGAATTTTGACCATTTCAAGGGCCATAATCCAGTCATGCATGGGCAGATCTGACTTTCGAAAGGAACCGAGCTCTCATGGATATCTAACTACTGTATAAGTTTGGTTGAAAGACAATCAAAAGTGAAGACTGTATCGTGTTAACAAGCTCTTTTATAGCAATTTTGACCATTTCAAGGGCCATAATCCAGTCATGCATGGGCGGATCTGGCTGGTTTTCGAAAGGAACCGAGCTCTAATGAAATATAACTACTGTATAAGTTTAGTTGAGATACAATAAAAAATAAAGACTGTATCGTGTTAACAAGAAATTGTTTACGGACGGACGGATGCACGCACGCACGGACGACGGAAGAATCGCCACGACATAAACCCTTCTGGCCTTTGGCCAGTAAAGCTAATAAAAAAACAATAGTCGATGCTATAAAAGAATTGAACCCGTCCAAATCACAAGGACCAGATAATATCCATCCAAAACTACTAATTGAATAAAAGGAAATACTTGGAGACGAGCTCATAAATAATTAAAAAAGTTCCAACTCAATGGAAATTCGCCAGCGTAACTGCCATCCATAAAGCGGGGAAAAACAAATGTCGAGAACTACAGACCCATAAGCGTAATGCTGTAGGGTAATGGACAAAATCATAAGAAATGCCATAGTTGACCATTTAGAAAAAACAAACTCATTATCGACAGATCAACATGGATTTAGAAAAGGCATTTCATGCGTAACAAAACTGTTAGAATGTATCGATGACTGGACAAATTAAGGCAATAGACGATAAAAAAGAAGTTGATATAATATACCTAGACTTCAAAGCTGCATTTGATAAGGTACCGCACACGTCTATATATTAGCTAAAGTCTGGAACAAATGGGTAAACAGCTTCCTAGAAGATAGACAACAGAGAGTAATTGTCAACGGGTCCAAATCTAACTGGAGAAAGGTAACTAGCGGCGTGCCCCAAGGGAGTGTCCTGGGCCCTGTGCTCTTCTTGATATTTAAAAATGACCTGCCAGATAATATTCACTGTACACTTAAATGTTTTACTGATGATACTAAATTATATAAAGTAATACAAACCAATGAAGACAGCAAAAATCTACAGGAAAACATATATAAGGCCTGTGACTGGGCAACAAAATGGCAAATGAACTTCAACACCAAAAAATGCAAAACCATGCACATTGGCCCTAGTGAAACCATAAAATATTTTACAAAAGACTCAAACAACATCTATACCAAAATAACAGAGGTAGATCAAGAAAAGGATCTAGGAGTCATCTTTGATAACAAACTTTACTTTAACACCCATATAAGTACTAAAGTCAACATAGCAAACAAAAACTTGGTGCTAATCAGCACAACCTTTATGTTTATGGACCAAGTTATGTTTCTCCAACTGTACAAAAGCCTTAGTAAGACCACATCTTGAATATGCCTCAGTAATATGGGCACGCAAGTATCTGAAAGATTCAAAAGCAATAGAGAACGTGAAGAGACGCGCAACTAAATTACTGGTAAATTACAAAACAAAAACTATCAAGATAGGCTAAAAAGAATAGGACTACCTACCCTTAAATACAGAAGGAAAAGAGCTGATCTAATACAAACCTATAAACTAATCAAAGGACACGACAAAACATCAGGTAATTTGTTCTCAATTGTTGAACAACCAGGGGGCACAACTGCAAAATATTTAAACATATGTCAAGAACTAACGATAGGAGAATGTGCTATAACCAGAGAGTTGTAAATGATTGGAATGGATTACCACAGACAGTAATAGAAGCACCCACGCTAAACACCTTTAAGGCAAGGTTGAATAATCACTGGATATGTAAATCTAAATTCCAAGCTCGATGCTATACACCTTATTAAAAAAAAAAATATAATGTAGGAACAAGCTGGATAAATTAATTCACTACAAATTGTTACATTGAACTTAATTTGTAAATATGTTTTTAAATACTGCGAAAGTTATTTTAGTTTTAAATGAACAAGAATACACCTCGAAATGGGTGTAAACAAATATAGAAAAATGGTCGATCATAGTTTAAATGATCAAGAAAACAACCATTAATATTAAAATGAAACCGGAAGTCACAAACAAACAAACAAACCACATTTAATGGAAAAACATCTCCCAAAAGGACCTAGAGTAGCTAATGCTTATGTACAAAATGATACATGCGCACATTGTCTTCTTATCGACAAAACATTGCATAGCTATAATTGTATTTCATATGTCTCTGATCAGGGACAATGTGATACACGGTTCCTGCCCTGATATAATATGAGCCGTACCATAAGAAAACCGACATTATGAACCCTGCGTAATGTATTGATCCATATCAGCATGCGCAGTCCGCGCTGGCTAATCCGGGCGGTGCCGACACATACCGTCTCAGGGGGATAGAGGTATGGAGTAATTATTCCTGAAACAAAACATCCACAGGAGGCGAAAAGTGACTGTCCGGGTTAGCCTGCGCGGCATGCTTACTTACGGTTGCTTACGGTTCCGAAACCGCTGGAAAGCCTACGGCTTCTTAAGGTCCATCTAGTATGTATGTTACATTTCTTGTATTTGTTGACAAGTGGCAGCGTGGTTTGAATTTTGATGGGTGGTTGGTCCAGTGTTTGTTTAAACTATTTTTAAAGGCATTTATGCTTGGTGGTAGTACGACTATGTCTGGGAGCGAGTTCCAATGATCCACTATCCTGATGCTAACGGCATTTCAATCTCATTAAAATCATCTCCTATTAATGCTACGCATATTTGGTCAGATCGTGTACTTTAGTCAGATTGAAGGCATTTTTCTTTGGTCTGTAGTTGATGATTTTTTGAATAATTTCAGACTATTTCCTCTTGTTTTGGTGTAATTTGACAGGGTAAGAAAATCCTCTTTGGAAGTTAGATCATATTTGTTGAGAATTTTGAAGACTTGCAACATATGTCTGCTCTTAGTCTTCTATATTCCAATGATGAGATTCCTAGGTGTTTTAGGCGATCAGTGTAAGGAAGGAATTGTATGTTTGATAGTAGTTTGGTTGCTCGTCTTTGGACCTTTCCTATGGCTATCTGGTGTTTTCTTAAGTGGGATGACCATACTGTACTCGCGTACTCCAGGTGGGGTCTGACTAGCGATTTATATAGATGTAAGAATATCGTTTTGTCCATATATGTGAAGGTTCTAAAGATGATTCCGAGGTTTCGGTTAGCAATTTTAATTTTAGAAGTTATATGGGTGTGGAATTTTCTAATCAACAATGACTCCCAGGTCTTTCTCTTCCTCAACATTTGTAATGACTTCTCTGCTTAGGTCCCTGACTTTCATAAAATAATCTCCTGTTTCCGAGTATTTTCCTAGATGAAGCCTTTTGCATATTTTGTTTGCGTTGAACTCGAGGTCCCATGTATGTGACCAGTCACTGAACTGGTCTGTTGTTCTTTGTAATAGCTCATGATCCTCTCGACAGTTGACAATGTTGTATGTGTTTTAGTATCATCTGCAAATAATTTTACGATTGTTTCTGCGACTTCCGGGAGATCATTGATGAAAATTAGGAACAGTGTTATCCCAGGACGCTACCTGGTGGTACACCGCTGTGAACTAGTACTTCGTTTGAGTGTACAGTGTTTATGACCACTTCTTGTGTTCTGTCTGATAGGAAGTCTTTTATCCAAGCTAGGAGTTTTCCTTTGATTCCATAGGCTTCTATTTTTTGTAGTAATTTGTTATGAGGTAATGTATCAAATGCCTTCCTGAAGTCGTAGAATATGATGTCTAATTCGTTTCCATTGTCGAGGGCGTCAGTCCAATCTTCTAGTGCCTCCAGTAGTTGTAGAGGACAAGATTTCCTTCCCTTTCATGAACCCAAATTGATGTTTAGAGAATAGATTGTTTCTAATCATATGTTCTGTAATGTTAATTTTTTACTATTTTTTGCATTCTATTTGAGCAAACGGAGCTTATACTTATTGGTCTATAATTTTCTGGTTTGTGTTTATTTCCAGATTTGTAGATTTTTGTGACATTCGCTTTTTCCCGATTGTTTAGGTATTTCTCCGTTTGTCATTGCATGATTTGTTGAGGATTTTTGTTAGAGGTATTGTCAGTTGATCCTTGCATTCTACCAATATTTTTGGATGGATTCCATCTGGTCCTGGTGATTTGTTGGGGTTGAGTTCTTTGATTACTTTCAAGACGTTTTCTTCAGTGAAGTTTATGTCGTTTAAGATGGAAGTATATTCCCTTTCTTGAAATATTGGTAGTACAGAGTTCCTGTTTGCATTAAATAGCAAAATATTTTTTTGCTATTGTTTCTAATTTAGTTCCAAAAAAATGCTTAGGCTGATTCGGGTCGATACTTTACGAAGAGAGTTAGACGAAATCTCTACCCCGTTTACTCTATAGTATCAGTTAGACGAAATGGTAGTTAGACGAAATCTCCAACATCCAATAGTGTCCCTGTCTAGATCTAGGGAAGGTCTAGCTCTAGAAAAATACCATTCACATGCTCTGGTCGCATTTTCTTTCCTAAAATGTTGAATTATTTTAAATTTCAATGAGATGGATTTAGTTTGAAACAATGCCAAACATTCCTTTGACAAATAACTCTCACCGAATACTACTTTTCCTTTTTGGCATTTTAGATCCCTTGTGTTGCTTCTTTGGTAATTGAGAGTAATACGCGGTTTCGATAAATAGAGTGATACATAGCAAATGCATCTAAAATTACAGTTTTTAGAAAGTAATTAAAGCATTGTCTTAGATGGTTGAACATTAAAAAGATATTATTGAAACGATCAGTTACATCTAAAAGTATTCGTAAATGATAACGTTACGTAATTCTTCAAACAACATTTTTGCCAGTGACAACTGCACGTTACTACCGATGCGGCCCCGAAACATGGCGATTGTCATGCTTTCTCACGTAATGGGGTGTCGTAAATTAAAGTGTTTATCTACATATTCCCATTGAAAAGTTAAATTGAAGGTAAATATATCGATGAACGCATCAAATGAGTCGGAATAGTTACAATTGCAGTCGTTTTAGCGCGGACTAAACTAAGTAAAGAGGATATTTATAGAATCATCGAGTGTGGAATTTCTAATTTGCAGGAACACGTTTTCCTAACGTCGGTGACAAAACGTTCCGAATTCGTCGTACTAGAAAATCAATTTGATGTGTGAATTTGTGTCATTACAGATGCAGGAAAAGCAGCTGTGTCCAGTTTGTTTGAAAAATGGCAGGAAGAGTTACCTGAAAAGCTATCAGATGAATCTAGAAGAGGCCATTTGGTTATGCGAGTACAAAAAGGTATTATTCATTCTGCGTTTATTAGGCAAAAGCTTAGTAAAGTACTAGTTTGCTGGTTGTAGTCAAATACTTATGTTTGTAATGGGTTACCAAAAGAATTTTTGACTGGCATCATTTGGAGGTCAAATAAACTTTACAAAATACTAAACTCGACTCTTTCTACGGGTCTCCTAAATTCGTGAACAGAAGCATTCAAATAGACTGCATTGTCAGGTACAAATTGAACCTAAGAAAATAATTACACACTTCTCAGTGGACTATTAATTCAAGTTAATGGGACAAAAGGATGAAAATAATGACGTCAGGAAGTTGGATCACGATTGCCTCTGCAGCAGACTTGAAAACAGCCTGACACAAGGGGAAATTGCTCAAAATAAGTAATTTCTCCTTTTTTCACAACGTTTTCAACTTTTTTCAGTAATTATACCTGCACTTTCAGAAATGTTCCAAAAGAATTATAGATGTTTTCAAAGTCATCTGCTGCAGATATGTTGTATACATGTGGAAAGGGTTAACCCATACTTTGAGAGGGTTTTTAGCTTGACTTTTGAAAAAACGAGAGCTATTGTCATGACCCTGGCAGCGGCGCCGGCGGCGTGATCGTCCGGTTAAGGTTTTTTGTTTAGCTCAGCTTTTTTTCTGTTTTCTATCAGTCGAGGCGGGGCGTCTGTGCCGTACGTGGTGCTCTTGTTCTGAGTTAGCCCAACATACTGGTTTTAGGTCCGACAAAGATTTAACCCTTTCCCACTTACAAGAAATCTGTAACGGACAACTTTGAAAACATTGTACAAAAAGTGTGAAAAAATTCCATAAATGAGTTTAATTATTGAATAGAGTTGAAAACATTGTGGCAAATTGAGAAATTGCTCATCATGAGCAATTTCTCCATTTGCCACAATGTTTTCAAAAGACCTCTCCTGCAGAGGTGTCAGAAAGCGTCTGTATGTGGGAAAGGGTTAAGTAGCCTTTAAAGTTTTTAACTCATCTGTTTTTTGTGAAGAAAAATCCCGGGCTATTGTGATACCCTTGGTGTCATTGTTTAAGTCGTCAGAAAGCTTAAACGTTACTTCGCAACAAAAAATATTCAACGTTTTCAAAGGAAACTTAGTACACATATTCCTAGGAACAATATGCATGTCTAACTCTTTACCAAGTCACATAACTCTAGGTTTAATAATTATTCAGAAATGCCCGTTTTTTTATTTAGAAAAAAAGAGATGAGCTTTGGCATTGGCCCTGCCAATATTTAGCCTTTATTTACGTCTGAGAGTCAGATAGATAAAAAACCACATATGTTGTTTTACAGTGTATCTATCCTCTTGGTCAAGAGTCTGAGCCCACCTTTAAAAGAAAGCTGGATGATCTTCCATCAGAGAGAGACACACAACCTAGGGTGCCATCTGCGCAGCTGGCTCTTCAAATTAACGTTGCCAACAGGTTGACTGAATGCCATCAGAAGATACAGAACGATGTTATAGGTAGGAACATAATATTATCCTCAGGTAAAGATGTTATAGTATACATCTTGCAGTAGCAGAAAGCATCATCCATTCCATTGGCGTACAAGGACGGTATGGGTTGATCTTTTTGAAATTGCAGTTAAAGTTCTGTGAATTTTAATACACCAACCATCAAGCAAAATTTGTTTTCATACACATTTTGAATGTTCGGTTAGTCAGTTTCACATGTGAACAATCCATTTTCTCTATGTGGGAATGTCTATATATGATATATAAATGATTTATGAGCCATAATATGGTGTCCGGGATTTTGTGTTACATCACAGAGTCATTATTTATTCTCCTTTATTTGAAGAACTATGTGTTTTATAGTTTAACAGCATGTCACAAACTGTTAGAAACTACTAAATCTATAAAATAATATGCTATTGATTTCTGAAAGAACTGATAAACTCCTTTAATTAATACTTTTCTTGAGCATTTTCGCCGTGTCCTTCCCGACAAAGGCATGGGAGGACTTTTTGAAAACCAAAACAAACTGTTTTTCTTTATATTTAAAGTTTGGAAACTAATATGTGTGAAATAATAATTTAACAAATTACTTGTAAATATAACTTTAAGATTTAATAGAGCGACGTAAATATGATTTTGATTTGAATATAAAATCCCAGACATTGGCGTAACGAATGTGTCCACCAAGTTACATCACGTCTAAATAGCATCAAAACTCGAAACCTGGACCGATAACCATATTTTCATTGCATTCAAATCACGTGATCACTTACATTCTTTGTTAATGTCGTAAACATGTTGTTCTGGGACAGATATCTTTTATTTGACAGGGAGTCAAAATATGTTTATCAAAATGGTGTCTTTTTTTGTTACGCCCTATTATTTTGTTATAATTAATAAATGCTTCGTCGATCACCTAGGAGGAAACTAAATTTTGGCTGTTCTATTTACGACATTAAACATCGCAACAATTTACGACAGTTAGAGACGTTTTACGACAAGAGTGTTTTAAAATGGCGGCTCGAAAATGACAGTCAGACTTCTGAAATTTTGTTACGCCGCCACCAAGCCAATTGCGATCATCAATGGTTGCTTATAATGTATCGCAATGCGTAGTAACTTCCTATTTCGTTATTTAAATTGTCCAGAGATGTTTGCGAACCTATTTAATTCACTACGAAGAACTTGTTATTATTTTTGACTGGGGAAAAAAAATCGCGAATTTTGTCTCTTTTGCCTTGTAACGTTGACTGTCCTGGAAAGCATATTCTACCTCCATAAGCACTTTGCTTACGTAATAAATACATATTTGCATGATTAGTATATTTTAATTTAACTGGAGAATTATTTATACTGAAAATGTTTATGCTATTATATGATTTGTTTATTTTTTTCTAAGGTGTCCTGTTACACACTTATATGAAGTGCACAATTAGTGTCCAGTTACATCATTTTGTGTCCTGTTACACAACAGTTTGTGTCCTGTTACACCATTCTTTGTCTAGTTGTATACTATTAATTATTTCACTAAATAAACCATTTATTTATTGAAATAATTCCAAATAAAGATGGTGAAAATGTAAATTAGATCTAAACAAATTCAACTAGGCAAAATCTTCATAAAATTGATTTATTTCATGGTGTCCTGTGTTACTAACAATACAATTGAATAAGTGTCCAGTTACATCATTTTGTGTCCTGTTACACACCAGTTTGTGTCCTGTTACACACCAGTTTGTGTCCTGTTACACCATTCTTTATCTAGTTGTATACTATTAATTATTTCACTAAATAAACCATTTATTTATTGAAATAATTCCAAATAAAGATGGTGAAAATGTAAATTAGATCTGAACAAATTTAACTAGGCATAATCTTCATAAAATTGATTTATTATATGGTGTCCTGTGTTACTAACAATACAATTTAAAACCCACATTTCTCTTTATTTAAAGATAAAATCTATTTTGTCATTTAGAATTTAACAGCTTTAGATATTGTTCTAAACATATATATAGCATTTAATTTGACAAAAGTCAAATATTACAAAAGAGGACACCACAGTGTTTGTGATGTAACTCAAAATCCGGACACCATATTATGGCTCTTATACAAGTGCAATTTTACTTGTAATTGGAAATATTTATTCGAGTATCTGTGAAGAATATATTTTCACAATTAAACTGATGCATCAACATAACATGAGCCGTTCCAAGAGAAAACAAACAATGTTGACTTAAAGTATCGATCCGGATCAGCCGAAGCATGCTGCCCCAAGCTATCCTGGACAGACACTTTTTCGCCTCCTTTGGATTTTCTGTTTCAGCAATCATTACTCTATCCCCCTGAGTCGGAGTGGGTTGGCCCAGATTAGCCTGCGCAGGCTGATCTGGGTCGATGCATCAGCAGAGTCCATTAAGTTGGATTTCTCGTGGAACGGATCACATTTCTGTCAGTACCAAAATTTTTGACCTTGCGACCTTGACCTTTGACCTAGATGTAGTTTTTGGCCTGTCTGCACGAAAAAAACTTTAACCTTGACCACTACTTTTTTTTGTTGTAAAATTCTCTTGTGGGAATGACTTCCATACAGTATGGAAGGTTGTAACATTATTAATTTAACCCTTTCTGTCATACGAGGAATCTGCAGCAGACAACTTAAAAAACATTTTGACAAAACTGAAAACTTTCAAATAGAGTGAAAGTATGATGATTGAATTTACTTGAATAAATTGAGCACTTTATCCTTATGCCAGAATGTTTTCAACTTTATTTGATAACTGAACTCATATATTTCATGTTTTGTCGACATGTTAAATTATTTCCAAAGTCATCTGTTGCAGATTTGTTGTTTGTGGTTTAGATTTATTAGTGACTTTAGTCCCCTACCGGTCAAAGATCGGTTTGGGGACTATAGACTTGGTCGATTCCGTCTGTCTGTCAGTCCCACCTAACCTTGTCTGTCCCGCATTTTAACCATGCATTATAGGATTTGAAAGAAACTTGGCACAAACGTTCACCATAATGAGGCGGTGTGGCACACAAAACGTTCACCATGATGAGGCGGTGTGTGGTGCACAAGACCCAGGCCTGTACCTCAAATGTCAAGGTCACATTTAGAGGTCAAAGGTCAAAATGAGTGTCTGTTTGTCAGTCCCACCTAACCTTGTCCAGCCAGCCCGCATCTTAACCATGCATCATAGGATTTGAAAGAAACTTGGCACAAACGTTCACCATGATGAGGCGGTGTGTCACGCACAAGACCCAGGCCTTTACCTGAAATGTCAAGGTCACACTTATAGGTCAAAGGTCGAAATGAGTACTGTTTCATAGGATTACCTTGTCCAGCCCGCATCTCAACCATACATCATAGGATTTCCACGAAATTTGGCACAAACTTTCACCATTATGAGGTGGCGTGTCATGCTCAAGACCCAGGCCTGTACCTCAAATGTCAAGGTCACACTTAGAGGTCAAAGTTCAAAATGAATACTGTTTGATAGGACTACCTTGTCTGGCCCACATCTCAACCATGCATCATATGATTCCCAAGTAACTCGGTACACATGTACATGATGAGGCAGCGTGTCGCACACAAGACCCAGGCCTGTACCTCAAAGGTCAAAGTTCAAAATGAATACTGTTTGATAGGACTACCTTGTCCGGCCCGCATCTCAACCATGCATCTTAGGATTCTCAAGTTACTGGACACACATGTTCACCATGATGAGGCAGCACTGTGATGAGGTGGCTTGTACCTAGAAGGTCGAAGGTCAAAATGAGTACTGTTTGATAGGACTACATCTCAACCATGCATCATAGGATTCTCAAGTTACTGGCCACACATTTTCACCATGGTGAGGTGGCATGTCGCGCACAAGACCCAGGCACGTACCTCAAATGTCAGGGTCAAACATGCTTGAATGGATTTTGATATAACTTCACACAATTATTGGTAGGGAACTTTTGTATTGTTTGCAATACGATATTGACTTGTTATATAATAGATTATAGGCCATGCCGTATGAAAATGTTCTTTGCCACCAGGTAATTTTACAAAGAATATGTATTTAGATTGTCAAAGCAGACATCAGTTCATTTATATGTGACAGTACTCATGCACTACTTTCTACCATACATTTTCATTGTAGGTATCCAGACGGGAAGTCCATTATTCATGAAAACTCTGGGCAAGCAGAGACGTTTGAAACAAAATGGTATTAACAATGTGGTAAAACTTGCAACAACTGGTAACGGTGCTAATGGTCTTGCCAAGTCTTTCAAATCTTCACCAACATTAACACAAAGTACAGATAGTAAAAGTAAAAGTGAAAGTAGTTTTCCAGGACTTCTGCTTGGTTCTGTGAAGGGTCAATCCAAATTAACGGATTCGGGTGCCAAAAGTCAGCATGGGTTGCAGATTTGTAGAAATTTGGATTTAAACGTCAATGGATGTGACAACAGTGGTAGCGAATCTTCAGCATCCTTATCTAATGGTCGCATACAAAATGGGTGTCACAATTTGTTAAAATTTGAACAAGCCTCAATGCTGTTTACAGAAAATGTATCCTTAAAAGGAACTTCAAATGGAACTGATATCCAGTGCAATGGTGCAACATTAACACAAAGTACAGATAGTAAAAGTAAAAGTGAAAGTAGTTTTCCAGGACTTCTGCTTGGTTCTGTGAAGGGTCATTCCCAATTAACGGATTCGGGTGCCAAAAGTCAGCATGGGTTCCAGATTTGTAGAAATTTGGATTTAAACGTCAATGGATGTGACAACAGTGGTAGCGAATCTTCAGCATCCTTATCTAATGGTCGCATACAAAATGGGTGTCACAATTTGACTGATCAATTTAAACTTCAATCCAGGACGGCAAATTCTGGATCGGAATCAAAGAAGTGTAGTTTCCTGCAATGGAAGAATAAAGATGCTCTGTGTTGGCTGGACGTTGTTTTATGTTTACTGGTCCATAACAAATTGCTCAATCAATTAATTAACAATGAAGAATTGGCGTTAAAAAACCAACAACTTGGAGACGGCCAGGAAGCCTCGTTAAACAATTCTTTAATTTGCAAACTTATTAAGGCTCATAAACAAGCCTCAATGCTGTTTACAGAAAATGTATCCTTAAAAGGAACTTCAAATGGAACTGATATCCAGTGCAATGGTTTTTCTAGTCAATCAGATAAGTCGCAGCAAAACATCCATCAAAAGGCTCAAGGTGATGGTATAACGGTGACTTCTACATGTACACAGCAGAATCAACAACCAGGCAATAGTGAAGCACAGCTTATCACTGATTGCACAGCTCAAAGTAATGGACAAATAATGAACGAGATCAGGGACGAAGTGTGGAGCTTCGTTCAAAAGAAAATAAAATGTGAGAAAGGAAAGCCGAGTTCTCCAGTACTAGCCATTCCAGCCCTTCTGCAAAGTGATACTGCAGTTGACGGCCTATTTCGTTCCAAGTATAAGTAAGTGCAACATAAAACGATATTAATGCATTTTAATGGCTTCTTGCGAAACTGTAATTTATCATATCTTTTAACCCTTTTCCCACATACAGCAAATTTGCAGCAGACGACTTTAAAAACATAGTGGCAAAAACCTAAAAAGTCTCCATGAAATATAGCTTCATTGTTAAATAAAGTTGAAAACATTGTGGCCAAAGGGGAAATTGCTCATCATGAGCATTTTCACCTTAATAATGCATCTGCAGGTGGGAAAGGGTTAACATTATGTTGTTACAACCGTTTTGCATTATCCCCACGATAATTGTGTGTGGTTTTTTTCCCCTTTGCAGGCTCTTTATTTCAAAGTTTAGAATTATAACAAGATATAGTTCCAACCGCTTTGAATTAATCCCACCATTTTTAGCACACCTGTCACATAGTGACAATGTGAGCATTTGTGATCGCCCTGCGTCCGTCCACAATTTCTTGTGAACACAATAAAGTCTTCATTAATTATATGATGTTTATCAAATTTATTTAGTAGCTAGATATCTATTACAGCTTATTTCCGTTTAAAAACCAGCCAGATCCGTTAATGCATGACGGGATTAATATGGTCCTTTAAAATTGTCAAAATTGCTATAATTGACCTCTCAGTATTTTTCAAGATAAAGATTCAGAATGTTCCTTTATGTGACCCATTATCAGATTTCTTTAAGCCATGTCAGGGCTGTACAAAAAAAAAAATTCAGCCACTTGTCCAGGACAAGTGACTTTCAGAATGCCACTTGTCCTGCTAAGATTCTCACTTGTCCCACTTTTCTGCACACAAAGTTTAACATGCGACAAATTTAAGAATTGTGTGGTAGCCTACTGGGTTACCAGATTTGGAAGCTGGTAGCCCGGATCGCGGTTTCTTGAGTGTTTTAATTGTTTTTTAGTGGGTTTTTTTCTAGTTCTGTATAAAGATATTATTAAGAGCACACAATGTACATGATTTAAGGGTAGTGACCAATTCAAATAATATTATTGCAAAAGACCTGTAGTGCAGCATTCAGTAAAAAAATAATGAAATTTGGAAAAGAGATTATTTTTCACTAGGTTATTTGAAATATTCTGCATAAAAAGTATGTATTTTATCCATATTTACAAAAGATTCAAAAGCTATTGACAGAAATGTTAAACTTGAGACCACAAAGTCAAATGATGCAATAGCACTTTTCAAATTGAAGATAACAAAATTTAAGGTCACCGATTTAGGTCCCTCACCGAAACAGGGCAGTGTACGATACGTGAGTCAGTTTTACAAAGAAAGACATATTAAATCAATTCAATTTTATCAACCAAAAGTCAAATTTAGTCAAATGTAGTTATTAAATTAAAAAAATATTGTCCAAAAAAAATGAAAGACAACAAAACGGTAAATTTGTTTCATGTGTTGCGGTCAATCTCATTAAAATGATCTCCTATTATCGCTACGCATTTACATTTAGTCAGATCGTGTACTTTAGTCAGATTGGTGTTGCGGTGTTATTCGCAACATAGCCGACATTTTGATGATTGCGCAATGTTAATCATGGTTCCCTACTTTGAGAATTAGAAATCGGTAAACAGCGTTGAATGTAAACATCGGGGTCGTTATTCACCTAATTTCTCATTTTATCCAATGAAATCGCAACTATTTAGTCATATGATTTTTTTCCCGCCGTTTATGCTAATTAATTTTGGTAAACAAAGCCGTGATTGGGCAATTATCATACTCGGGGGGGGGGGGGGAAATCATTTATATATTTCATTCCAAACAATTTTCTTTGTGTCCCTGATATTACGAATATTATGTCGATCTTGAAGGTATTTCAAATTGATAAACGGCAAGATAATTTTTAGATGTCGTCGTATTGGCTTTAATTTAGATCAAATTTATTGTATTAACTTCTGCATGGCGAAAGTTTTCTTCCAAGTCTTTCTGAACCGGTTTGCACCAGTTTGCAAACATCGCATACCGAAAGTAGAAATATGGATGAAAATACATTTAAGGGAATATTTTAATGAGACCGATCCATAGGTAATTCCCTAGCATTCATGAAATAACACAGCCCCAAGGAACAATTGTCACTTATGATTGGACAGCCTTATTGGGTACATATATATCACGTTAATCGACTATTACTGACGCGATTCGGTTGGCTGAAACAACTTGATCTGACAGGTGGGTAACTCCGCCTACTGTTATTGATTTGATATGGTCACGCGCGAGTGATTTTTCGTATGTAACATACAGTCAAATTGATACACGACAGACATGTGTGTAAGTAATTAAGCCGGGCTACCATGCAGACACAGGAATTTACATTCACTGTTACGTAAATGGGTTAATATTATTGGACTTGGATTTTCGGAAAATGCCACTTGTCCGGGACTGAGATTTTGCAATTAGCGACTTGCCCGATGCAATTTACGACTTGTCCCGGACGTCGGGCTATGGGATTTGTACAGCCCTGCATGTTGATTGGTTGAAAATCATGGCCGCCAGGGGGGCGAGGCTATTTTGCCTTATATGGCTTGAGTGAAAACTTAAAAAATCTTCTCTGAAAGTGTTTGGCCGATTTTCAAATAATTTTGTAGAAATGGTCCTAGCGTGACCCTCTATCAGATTCCTTTAAGCCTTGTTGATTAGTCGAAAATTATGTTAACCCATTTACGTAACAGTGAATGCCATCATGGCCTTGTTGTTTTCCTATGCACTCGTTATTTCAAAGTTTAAAATTATGATTTAAAACATTGAAAACTCTTGCCCTGCAAACAATTACAACTTTTGAAACAGATAGTAACAGATGGTAAATTTCAGCTTTTTCACTTGAGTGTTTTCAGGAGTTGTGAGATATATACAGTGGTTATAAAAGGAAATGAGACATAATAAAGACGCTTTGGCTTATAAAAAAAATTCTTGTTTCCTGTGACCCGACCTACCCTATTTTTTGCCGCCGACCCTAAACATTTTTTGGCAAATGTTATATACATTTATATATTAAGTAAAACAAGCCTCAATCACCCTGTACTACTGTTCGCTTTATCCTGACACTATCCATTCTGATATATTAGGCTAACCCTGAGTGCCATAGAAGCACCCATTACTACCATTTTCAAAGTCTCTGGTAACAAAGACATTGTGTATTTATGTATATATGTAATATCGTTAATATGAACGTTGTGCTATTACACTTATGTTTAATATACAACATAAATGTCATTGGAAACAAACAATTTATTTTTTTAGGCATTTCTGGCGCCTCTGCAGCAGAAGACTTTTGAAAACATTGTGACAAATTTTGACGCAATGTTTTTAACTCTATTTAATAGTATAACTCTCATTCATAGAGATTTTTCCAGTTTTTGTCAATTTGTTTTCAAGGTCGTCTGCTGCAGATTTGTTGTATGTTGGAAAGGGTTAAAGAAACAGTATTAGATAATAAAATGTATTTTGAAAATCTTTCATTATAGTATTATTTGCAACAATTGTCAGATTTGATAAAAAAGAAAACTATTTTGGTTAAATTTTTAATGTATTTAGTTTCTTAGTTTCCCTAGTCTAATACTTGCAAGTATTTCAGTGATCATGAACAAGTGTTCTGTCACTGTGATATATTTGAAATACTGTTAAAAGGACATTTATCTTGTACAAAGACCCAGATCTTAATTTTTCAAACTATAATAATAATTTCAGGTTTACCTACAGCTGTCCCCACTGCGAGTTTGTCGAGGATACTGACTGTGAGAGTGTTTTACCGTCCCTTCCAGCTGTTGTGAAAGATTTCAACATCATTCACCCTGTACACAAGAAGAAATGTCTAAACTGTAGTTATACGAAGGGAAAACGAAAAATGATATATAAAAGGTCAGTACTTTACAGTACTTACTGCAGCAGGCAACTTTTGAAAAGAATTTGGTTTTTAGCTCTTCTGCTCAGGGCCGTTCCAGGGAAAAAATGTCGTATTCATCATCATTTTCATTATCGTCATTTTAAGTCCCCTCTGGAACATTCCTCGCTGCGGTTCTTGTTGACATCTTTTGGTGTTGCAGTGCCATAAAACTCAACTCATTCATTCCCTTCAAGGCTTGCAAAATGAAAGGTATAAATCTAAAACTGGAATGAACGATTTAGGGCCATTTTGGCCCTCTTTTTTCGAAAGTAGTATGCTGCAGATCTTCTCTACATGTGGGTTCTGAGAACAATGTCAATGAGGAGATTCTTAATAGTACCCAAATCAGTGGGTAAAACAATGAGACATTGAAGGAGATATAGCTCAAAACAAGCAATTTCTTCTTTTGACAAAATGTTTTCATTTTTAGCTCCACTGGCTGAAAGCCAGTCGAGCTTATGTCATGGCGAATTGTCCGTCGTGCGTGCGTAAGTGCGTCCGTTAACTTTTTCCTTTAAATCACTTCTTCTCCCTAACCACTTGGCCAATTTGGTTGAAACTTCATAGGAAGCATCCTCTCAATTTCCTCTCTTAAATTCCTACAATTTGTTTGATCCATCCATAATTCTGGTTTCCATGGCAACCAAAAGAAAAAAATAGTGAAAGTGTCAGGCCGATTTTCAAATAATTTTGTAGAAATGTTCCTTGGGTGACCCTTTATTAGATTCCTTCAAGAAATGTTGATTGGGCGAGAAACATGGCTGCCAGGGGGCGGGGCTATTTTGCCTTATATAGCTAAAGTGAAAACTTAAAAAATCTTCTTCTCCAAAAGTGTTCAGCAGATTTTCAAATAATTTTGTAGAAATGTTCCATGGGTGACCCTCTATCAGATTCCTTCAAGCCATGTTGATTGGTAAAAAAACATGGCCATCACAGAGCGGGGCTATTTTGCCTATATAGCTAAAGAGAAAACTTAAAAAATCTTCTCCTCCGAAAGTGTTTGCCTGATATTCAAATTATTTTGTAGAAATGTTCCTAGTCTTACCCTCTATCAGATTCCTTCAAGCCATGTTGATTGGTTGACAAATATGGCTGCCAGGGGGTGGGGCTATTTTGCTTTATATGGCTATAGTGAAAACTTAAAATATCCTCTCCTCCGAAAGTGTCAGGCCGATTTTCAAATAATTTTGTTGAAATGTTCCATGGATGACCCACTTTTAGATTCCTTCAAGCCATGTTGATTGGTCAAAAAAGATTGGAGATTTTATTTTTGCCTTAATATGGCCGTGGAGCGATACTGGCCCTCTTGGGCCTCTTGTTATTCAATAATTATACTTTCACTTAAGGAGGTTTTTCACATTTTTTTCAAGATCTTTTCAAATCAGTCAGCTGCAGATTTGTTTAAGGAGGGAAAGGTTAACCCTTGTCCACATGTAGACACATTTTGATGCCACTGCAGCAGACAAGTTTTGAAAACTAGGTGGCACAAGAAGAAAATTGCTCATAATGAGCAATTTTGCCTTTTGCCACAATGTTTACAATTCAATTCACTTACTGTACTTTCATTATTATTGATATTTTATTTTTTGGGCCTTTACGTTTTCAAAATTGTCTGCTGCAGTTATATTTTATGTAAAAACCGCTTGGGGGTGTAGTCGTAGAGTCGGTATTTACAATAGTCATTTTGATGTGCAGTGGCTCATGTAATATTAATCTACTTTCAGCTTGCCACAGTCTTTCATGATGCACTTTCTAGACGGGTTACCATCTGGTGGTAGTTGGTCCAGTCTCGAGTTTAGCATGGGAAATATTCCATACACAGTCACGGGGGTCGTGCAGTATAAAAGAAATCCGGATCATTTTGTCGCCTGGCTTAGAAATTCACAAGGTATGGATAGTTTCTGCTCATTGTATAGAAATTTAGATAGCATTGGCCTGAAACAGCTCTTGTTTCATTAGATTTGCAATTTTAACCCTTTTCCACAGAGCAAATCAGCAGCAGACGACTTTGAAAATGTCTACTAAAAAAATGGACAATCTCTTCAATTGTAGGTATAATTACTGTACAAAGTTGAAAACATGTGGCAAAAGGAGAAATTGCTCGTTTTGAGCAATTTCTCCTTTTGTCACAATGTTTTCAAAAGATGACTGCTGCAGATGCGTCAAAACACATCTATTGTTGGGAAAGGGTTAAGTAATGTGCTGCAAAGATTATTCTTAAACCTTTCCCACATACAAAAAATCTACAGCAGACAACTTCAGAGGTCTAGATAAGGAGGAGTATACAGCTTGTTTCCCCACCATATCTCTTATTGTCCAACCAAACCCTATGATGTGGGAACTCAAAAGAATCCTCACAATGAGACTATTCTTTTGAGTACCCACAACATAGGGCTAGAGGGTCAAATAAGAATTTTGGAACATGCAAATCTTCCCTTAATTAGAGCCCTGCAACTTAAAAAATCTAGGCAAAAATGTGAAATATCTATATGTAAGCAATATTAATTGTTGAAAAGAGTTGAAAAAATTGTGGCAAAAGGAGAAATTTCTCATCTCATCATGAGCAATTTCTTTTTCCCCCCGCTATGTTTTCAAAAGTAGTCGTCATTAGAGACGTTAAAAAGCAGCTATAATAGATATGTTGGAAGTTGTTGAAGTAATATTTAGTTGGCCCAATCCCACATATAACATACAGCAGATGACTTAATAGATATTTAAATAAAAATGTGGAAAAAGGAAGTATGACTTACAAACAGAATTGAAAACATTGTGACAAAGGAAGAAGCATGTTGAATGGGCGAGAAACATGGCTGCCAGGGGGCGGGGCTATTTTGCCTTATATAGCTATAGTGAAAACTTAAAAAATCTTCTTCTCCAAAAGTGTTCAGCAGATTTTCAAATAATTTTGTAGAAATGTTCGCTGGGTGACCCTCTATCAGATTCCTTCAAGCCATGTTGATTGGTAAAAAAACATGGCCATCACAGGGCGGGGCTATTTTGCCGATATGGCTAAAGAGAAAACTTAAAAAATCTTCTCCTCTGAAAGTGTTTCTATGTTGTCATTCGGGGGGGGCATCAGTGTTTCACAAACACATCTTGTTTTTGCTATAATGTTTTTAAAAGTTGTCTGCTGCAGAGGCTTCAGAAAGCGTCTTCATGCAGGAAAGGTTTTAAAAGTACTGAAAATAAACCGCTTTTCCTTACACAGACAATTTTGATGTCTCTTCAGCAGATATCAGGGGTCCAGATAAGGAGGGGTTTACAGCTTTTTTTTCCCCACAATATCTCTCTTATTATCAAACCAAACCAATGTAGTGGTTACTCAAATGAATCGTCTCATTGAGATGATTCTTTTGAATACCAACAATATAGGGCTAGAGGGTATTACAGATTTAAAAAAATGCAAAACGCCCTTTATCTAGAGCTCTGAGATATCTTTTGAAAACATAGTGACAAAAGAAGAAATTGCACAAAACGTACAATTTCTCCTTTTGCCACAATGTTTTCCACTTTTAGTCATAGGTTATCCATTCAATTATGGAGATTTTCTATGTTTTGACAAAATGGTTATCCATTCAATTATGGAGATTTTCTATGTTTTGACAAAATATGTTCAAAGTCGTCTGCTGCAGAATTGTTGTATGAGGGAAAGGGTTAAGAGAAATTTCTTATTTTTCAGCAATGTTCCATACTATGAATACAAAAGTGCTTATTTCTCCGTTACAGTTAAACCCTTTTCCACTTGCAGCAGAAGACATTTTATGCTATTTTAATATTTCCGCAATGTGTTCAAGCTCTTCAGTAGTTATACTTGTATTTGTTGAGAGTTCGCATAGTTTGGCTTTGTTGCTCTCTAAGTCATCTGCTGATCTTTTGATCTTTGTGGGAAAGGAATTAATCCACTTTTTTTTAAAGACGGTTTTTAGTTTCAGCTCTAAAAACTATAGTTACCTTTCACGGATTTCAGAGATAAATCAATACCTGAAATCTTTATGAAAAAATCTTAAGATTTCATTTGGTATAATCTAAAAAATCTCCATAAATTAATGTATAAGTATTTAATAGAGTTGAAAACATTGTGAAGAAATTGCTGATGATTTCCTTTTGCCACAATGTTTTCAAGAATTATTCTGCTGCAGTGGCACTAGAAAGCGTCTGTAAAATGGTAAAGGCTTAACAAATCACATTGAAAATATAGTTTCGTCATTTTTCAGCATTAATTTTGATTCCTAAGCATATTAGATATATATAGATAATGTAATGAAACTCAAAACTCGAGCTTTTTGCCTGCCGCCTTCTTCAAGATCAGAAATTTAATTGACAAGCATACATGTATCTTTCTGTTGCACTACTAAAAGTATAACTTGGAAATGGTACAATCTTGCATTTCTAAACAGTGTAGGTTCAGATCAACCTGCACTTCTGCTATTTCTTGTCAGAATCTACACAATGTGATGGAAGCATTTTTAAAACAAGCTTATGTAAGTAACACATGAACAGTGTAGAATTTGATCAGACTGTGGATGCAGATTCAGATCAGCCTGTAAATTTGGGGGAACTGCGAGCTATTTTTATTTGGTGGGTCGGAGAGTATTTTTTTAATTGAAATTAAAATTAGTACCCAAAAAAATAATTAAAATTTGATAGGTGGTACCCTAAAATTAGAAAGTCGTTCCACCCCCCCCCCCCCCCCCCCCCCCCCCCCAGACATTTTTTCCTGGAACAGCCCTCATGTTTAACAGTTAGCAAAACTGGAGTTAGTAAATAGTAGGATTATGTTCTTTTATTGCAGATAACACATGGGTTCAGTGTGATGATTTGAAGTCCGCTGTTCGTCCAGTGAGGGAAGAGTCACCTCGTTTTTCATGGAAACAGATTCACATTGTGATGTGGGAAAGAGCAGAGAGCATTCCAGAAGCGCTGCCCTCCAATTTTGACGAAACTTTTAAGATAATGAAATGTATATCGGTGAATGATGAAAGGGGTGAGGCACCAGAGAGCTGGACCAATGGAACTACTGGTTCTAGACAGTGGGTGAATGAAGCAGTCAAAGTGGACACATTAATCAATGGTCTGGCAAAGAATGATGGTGATATTTTAAGACGTCCCCAAAAACGTAACGGTTTTGTATCAGAAAATGGAACTGGAAATCTCGCTCTTAATAATGCATTTTTTTCAGCAGCTTCTAGTGTTAAAAGCTCAGTACATGTATTAGCTCAAAACAACCTGTGTTCCTCCTTGCCTAAATCTGCTTATGTCAAAAATGGCCTGGATTTTAGCGTTTCAAATAGCAGTATGGCCGACTTGAGACAACAAATATCCATTGACTCTCAAAGGTTTCTGAAAAGTTCTACCACCACTACTTGCTCGTCGATTGGTAGAAGTGCTTGTTCATCAATATCGTCAACGTGCAGTGAACTGTCGGATAATGTTAGTTTACCTGAATTCGTATCTTCTGCTCAAGTTGGCATTGACTTTATAAAACCTGTTCCCTGTAGAAATGATAGTCCTGTACAAAACACAGAATTTTCAAATAGAAATGTCAGCGAGGCTGATCCCAATAGTGAAACTACAGGTTACCCGAATTCCAATTCACTACCAATAGGTCGTGCTAAAACTTTAACCTGTGATGCAAAAATGTGTGATAAATTAAAGTTTACTTTTGCGAATACAGGAAACAAATTGATCCCAAACATTCAGCCGTCTTCAGTTTTCTGCCCACCTCAAGTGTCTAAAAGGGATGGACTTAGTAAACAGATACTTAAGACAGAACCTCTCTTAGATAATACTAATAAATGTATACTTTTAAAGCCACCTAAAGTTCAACCAAGCCAAGTATATAAACTGAAACCTCAAGCTTGCCAAGCAAAGAAACTAAAAACTATAAATAATGATGACATTTTTCCCTCTTTTAATAAAAACGAGGATGTTGGAAAAGTATCTAAGACTGTTGTTAAACATGAACCTAAAGACGTGTTTGATCCTAAAGAAAAACAAAGTTTCCGATTTAAGTTACCTGGACTTCTGAGACCTAAGACGAAACCTTCTAAGATATCGCGTGACGCTTTCAAGACGCTAAAAAAGACCGAAGTCAGAGTTGATGGTGAATCTAAACACGTGCCAAGTGTATTGCCTGGGTCTGGGAGTAATGGTAATAGTACAGCTCCATATTTAACGGCAGTGAAACAATACCTCATCGATAAAACTACGGATAAATCGCACTTTAAAGTGAAATTTGAGGGGTTGAATTTGAAATCTGCACCTCATCTGAATCGTGGTATAGACTTGTCTGGATTGCGACGAAATGATTTGGATTTATCGCCAGATGCAAGCAGATCAGGAGATTCAACGCCCAAGAAATCGGAAGTGTCTTTTGCAAGTGATAATTTATATAAACGCAAACGACATCTTGTTTACACGGATTCCAGCCCGAAAAGGTCAAAGACAGCACTGAATAGGTCGACCAGTATGTCAGAAACCTCAAACTTGCTTCTTGCAAGTGCTTCAAAACTTGTGACAATAAGTGATAAACTTGGCCAAATCGAAACAACTCTGCCATCAAATGGTCACAATTCCAGAATTGCAAGTGTTTCAAAACTATCTACATTTAGTGAAAAAAATAACCAAATTGAAACAACTCTGCCAATAAAAGATAACCATGCAAGAAATACAAGTATCACAAGAGAATTAGAGAATGTTGGAGGTCCTGCTGTCAACTTGTTTGTTCAACCTTTACAGAACAATAAGGAGAATGGAATATTGTTCCAGTCTCAACAGAAAACTGGAACAGACACCGAGTCAGAATCGGTTCTACAGGATTTATATGATGCATTAAACATTCCCTTCACCTCAATCAAGGAAACCATGCCCAATATTATGGAAGACGTGGACGACATCTTCGGTTCCATGGACATGTCAGACCTGGACCCATGTCAACCATGTAAAACTGACAACTTGCATTCAACATTCGGGAACCAGGGCCAATTAGACTGGTATGTCATTTCTTAAAGTTAAGTCATAGAAATGTAGAATCAGTGGCTGTGAACCAGACAAGACCAAGACTAAATTATTGACCTATTGGATATGTACATTTGTATGAACCCTTTCCCACTTGCAACAAATCTGCAGCAAACAACTTCAAGGCATAAATGTGGAAAATCTCTTAAGTTGAAGAACACCTACATCAATTATCATATGAATAGAACTTTAAAACATTCTAACAAAAAGAGAAATTGCCCATCCTCATTTTAGTTTCTTTTTTTGCCACAATATTTTATTCATTTTTCTGCTGCAGATGTCCCTGTATTTGTGGAAGGGTTTAATTTATGAATTACTATTCTAATATTTACAAAAGAAACCCTTCTGACGCCTTTGCAGCAGACGGCTTTTTGAAAACATAGTGACAAAAGAAGAAATTGCACAAAACGTGCAATTTCTATTTTTGCCACAATGTTTTCCACTTTTTGTCATAGGTTATCCATTCAATTATGGAGATTTTCTATGTTTTGACAAAATACGTTCAAAGTCGTCTGCTGCAGAATTGTCGTATGAGGGAAAGGGTTAAGATTGTGAGGATTAATGCTATGCAAACATTTTACCTTTGCCAAGAAAAGATATATATATATATATATGTGGTTCAAATAGTCCTACCAACCCTATGTTTAATCCCACTACCCTAGAACGTGGTACAGTGGTAGAGCATTGCCCTCTCTTACCAATGTTCCAGGTTTAAATTTTATAGTAAGCCGGTTCTGCCTTTGGGATTTTTCCACATACGGGTCAGAAAGCAGACATTGAGCTGAAAGCTTGTTCAGATTTATTTAAACTAAATTACACGAAGCGCTTAAGTTGCATCATATTGTCAACATCTTCGGTTAATTTCTTCACCTGCCGAGAATCCATTGAAGACATTTCCGTGTTTGTTTCTTTACTTATTCTTATAAGTTTCCTTTTAATGAAAATGGGCATTCATGATTGTATCTACCATATTTTGTGGGGGTTTTGTATCGTTAATAAAAACCTGCAACTATTAATCCAGATGGTTTGTTGATATTTTTGGGTTTGATAAACTATCAGGCTGTTTTATTTGACGAAACAAACACAATTTGAGTCAACTGAAAAAGCATTTGCGATGTTTGGGAATTAGTGAACATGTTAAGAGCAGATTGGAAAGGAGCTGAGCGTGATCTGTAAATTTGTCAATTTCATGATGTTCTTAAATATAGTTATACTAACTAAACATTATTTTGGCCTAGACAAAAATTAGATTTTCCAATTATTTACTGATTATTTACATCATACAAAATAAAATGATATCTCCCTACCTACTGCACCTATTTGTATTAACCCTTTCCCACATACAACAAATCTGCAGCAGACGACTGAACATATTTTGTCAAAAAATAGAAAATCTCTATAAATGGATAACCAATGACTAAAAAGGGAAAACATTGTGGCAAAAGGATAAATTGCTCATTATGAGCAATTTCTTTGTCACAATTTTTTTCAAAAGTCGTCTGCAGCATGCGGCATCAGAAAGCGTGTATAGGTGGGAAAGGGTTAAGAATGTGACTTGAACCACATATATATTTTTATTTGGCCTTATGAGGGGGATTCTGAAATATGGTAACATTTATATATAATAAACAGACATGTTTATGGATAAGAATATATTTAGTTTATTTTTGTTGGGATGCACATGGGTATCACTTTCTACCTGTCCTTCACATCTTAACTAATTGTCATATGATGATATATATTGGCAGGGGAAATATGTATTGTATAGCATTCATGTGTCATTCAAAGGAACACTTTACACAATGAAAAAAAAGTTTCCCTTCATACAATTACTTTTATCTCCCTTACCCGCTTGTAGATGCATTTAACCCTTTCCCTCATATAGATGCTTTCTGACGCCTCTGCAGCAGACGGCTTTTTGAATATATAGTGACAAAAGAAGAAATTGCACAGAACGGGCAATTTCTCCTTTTGCCACAATGTTTTCCACTTTTTGTCATAGGTTATCCATTCAATTATAGAGATTTTCTATGTTTTGCCAAAATACGTTCAAAGTCGTCTGCTGCAGAATTGCCGTATGAGGAAAAGGGTTAAACACATTTATAGCAAACAACTTTTGAAAACATTGTGCCAGAAGGAGAAATAGCTTATATAATATAATACATTAAGTAATTTTACCCTTTGTCACAATGTTTTCAACTCGGTTCAGCGTTCAGTAATCGTCTGCAGCAGATTTAATGTAAGTCACTGTGGGAAAAGGGTTTTAACCCTTTCCCTCATATAGACGCTTTCTGACGCCTCTGCAGCAGACGGCTTTTTGAAAACATAGAGACAAAAGAAGAAATTGCTCAAAACGAGCAATTTTTCCTTTTGCCACAATGTTTTCCACTTTTAGTCATAGGTTATCCATTCAATTATAGAGATTTTCTACTTTTTGAGAAAATATGTTCAAAGTCATCTGCTGCAGAAATGTCGTATGAGGTTTAGGTTTTAAGAGGTAAAGGAGGTGTAAATATATTTTTATACCTTATTTACTCAATAAGATGCTTGTGTTGGTTACTCAAAAATAATCATCTGAGTGAATTGTCCGATGTTTCTTCTGAGTACCCATAACATTGGGTTTTGAAATCAAGAAAGAATTAACCCTTTCCTTCATACGACAATTCTGCAGCAGACGACTTTAAACATATTGTGTCATAAAATAGAAAATCTCTATAATTGAATGGATAACCTATGACTAAAAGTGAAAAACATTGTGGCAAAAGGAGAAATTGCTTGTTTTGAGCAATTTCTTCTTTTGTCACTGTTTTCAAAAAGTCGTCTGCTGCAGAGGCATCAGAAAGCGTCTATATGAGGGAAAGGGTGAAGGAACATGATTGGAATACAACCCAAAGAATTAACCCTTTCCTTCATACGACAATTCTGCAGCAGACGACTTTAAACATAGTGTCATAAAAGAGAAAATCTCTATAAGACGCTCTCTAACACTTATTTACTGAACGAAACGACTTTAAAAATCATTGTGACAAAAGGAGAAATGACTTATAATGATCAATTTCTCCTTTTGCCGCAATCATTTCAACTCTTTTCAATAATTTTTCTTTCATGTATAGAGATTTGCTATATTTCTGCTTATATGGTTTTTAATTCGTCTCCTGCAGATTTTCCATATGTGGAAAAAGGTTAAATGAAAAATATATATATTTGTCAGGAAGAGGAATTCTAAATAACCGCAATGTTAAAAACAAAAGACAGTGCAGCATTGCCATTGTTCTGAATGTCAATCAGTAAAGTTCACGGTGGATATGGTCAGGCTGAATGTATGAAAATTCAGAAATGGTCTTTTCACGCAACTTTTGTTTGATTTTTTCAGCCAGCAATCAGTGATGAAGAGATTCGTACCCGAGTCCTCAAACCTGCTGGAGAGACAGAAACTCTGGTCTCCCTGTCTCGGTCATTTACGACTTTTCTCATGATCTTCTCTAGCTTTGTCATGAAATAGGTTTTCATAACATGTAGTAGGTATAATAATTAGGAAAAGGGGCAAACTTAATTAATATATTCAATTTGTGCATCACAAAAATGCTCGACGAGTCTTCACTGTATACACAGATGCATTAAGACCCTTTCCCTCATACGACAATTCTGCAGCAGACGACTTTGAAAGTATTTTTGTCAAAACATGGAAAATCTCCATAATTGAATGGATAACCTATGACAAAAAGTGGAAAACATAGTGGCAAAAGGAGAAATGGCACGTTCTGTGCAATTTCTTCTTTTGTCACTATGTTTTCAAAAAAGCTGTCTGCTGCAGAGGCGTCAGAAGTTGTTAGACGTTCTTCAAAATTTTATTAGAATGGTGATGTCATTGTTTAGGCGGGCAGGTGGTTGTTTTTTTCAAACTTGCCAGTTTCTAACATAGTTCTTAAAACCCTTTCCCTCTTAAAACCAATTTGAAGCATACGACTTTGAAAACATGAATTAAAAATTATTAAAAAAATAATATTTTTGAAATTATAAATACTGGCTAGAGTTCAGTTGAAAAAATTGTGGTAAATTTCTCCTTTTGCTACGATGTTTTAACCCTTTCCTTCATACAGGAGCTTTCTGACACCTCTGCTGCAGACGACTTTTGAAAACATTGTGGCAAAATGTTTAATGATCAATTTCATCTTTTGCCACAATGTTTTCAATCTTATATGATTATTATAATTTCTTTAATGGAGATTTTCCATGTTTATATGGAACTGTTTTCAAAGTCGTCTGCTGCAGATTTGTCGTCTGTCGGAAAGTCAAATTGCACCTGCAGGTTGGAAAGGTAAAAAAAGATGGTAAATACAAAGGATGCCTTTGATTGATTTGGAGGTCATTGGTGTAAAGGTCAAGGTCACTGCTATGTTATAAAATTTATCTCTTATGTTACGGTGACCATTGAAAACCTGGTTTCATGCCCATTGTCCTGTTTTTGTGTCATTTGCTATTAAGGCAGTAGTGAGACGGTTTGGGATCACTTCTCTGTCATCTCCTGTCAGGCTTGGCACTAGTTAGTCATACATCTGTTTCTGTTGGGTACATAGGTCCAGATAAGGGGGTGTATACAGCAGAGTGGCGGGGTAGTCCAGTGGTTAACACACTGGACTGTCAATCCAGAGGTCTGGGGTTCAAATCCCGGTCCAGGTTCTGGAAATTTGAGGGATGCTTTTAAGCGTCCCCCACTCAACTAGAGGTTAAGTACTGGTCCTTTCCAGGAAAAATAACCTCGCGTGTATCGGTGCTATACACCGGGCACGTAAAAGAACCAAGGGGTCTTTTCGGAAAGAGCTAGGGTATCGCACCCAACCTCCCTTGTATCTAACTTTGTCTGCTCGCCAAATAGTTAATTCTGCACGGCGAGGGTAAATAAAAACAAATAATAATAAAATGTATACAGCTCTTTTCCCCACAATATTTCTTATCATCCAACCAAACCCTATGATGTGGGTACTCCAAACAATCATCTCAATGAGACTATTCTTTTGAGTATCCATAACATAGGGTTATAAGTTCAAATAAGGATTTTAGAACATGCAAGATGGTCTGGTTGGGCAGATTTACTTTTAAAGTTAATACATGGTTAGCTTGTGATGAGGAGTAATTCAATCATATAAGGAACTTTTCTCTAAACCTGCTGATTTTTCTGCCTTTTTTCATTGTTTTTTTTCTTAAGCCAATTGCTAAATTTCCAATATTCCATTTTAAACTTTGTTCATTAGTAGCTGGTGACAATGTCCAATTCACAAGAACCATAACTCAAGACGGCTTATCTTTGGAGTTGATATCTCTTTTTCTTCTGTTTTTGTTTTGCAATTTTCCTAATTTATCTCCAATATTTCGACTTCAAACTCGATATGTACATGTAGATAGCTTGGGATCTGCAGTGCTAAAGAGTTATAATCTAGCAGGCATAGTTTAAACGCCTTTTCTTATCCAGCCATTTCGAACTTATTATCAAACTTTTACAGATGACACATGCATTCCATGGAACTCTCTTATTAGGTTAAAGGTATACACCGATTCAGCTCTTTCCCACATACAAGAAACTGTAAATGAAAGCAAAAATATGTTTTGCTGCAGAGGTGTCCGAAAGCGTCTGTATGTGGGAAAGGGATAGCTCATCCTCATGGCATACTAAGCAATCGCTTTCAACATTTGCAATCAATGGACAGTTATCCCTCTGCCTGATATGGTATATTTTTAGAGTTGACTGTTTTGAAAACATCAAAAGATAAGAACGAAATGTCTTGACTTTGAAATATGATTTTAATAAGGGAAGAAAACATTGTGGAAAATTAAGACATTTTTCATTTTGAGCAACCATATCACCGTTTTCAAAGTTTTCTCTGGTCTAAGTGTCAAAAGTCAAACATATTGCCTGATATGGTATGTTTTTAGTTGTCTGATATGGAAACATCTAAAGATAAAAAGAAACTGTTAATTAATGTCTGGTTGTTTGAAAACGATTTCAATAATATAGAAAACATTGTGGAAATGTAGACATTTATCATTATGAGCAATCATCCCACTGTTTTCTAAGTTTTTCTTCTGTCCAAGTGTCAAAAGTTAAACCCATTGTCTGATATGGTATGCTTTGAGTTGTCTGCTATGGAAACATCTAGAGATAAACAGAAACTGTTAAAAGTCGGGTTGTATGACAAATATTTCAATAATATAGAAAACATTGTGGAAAATTGAGACATTGATCATTTTGAGCAATCATCCCACTGTTTTCTGAATTTTCTCCTGTCTAAGTGTCAAAACACATTATCTGATATGGTATGTTTTGAGTAGTCTGTAATGGAAAGTTGGAAACATCTAAAGATAAAAATGAACCTTTTATAGTCAAATAGGATTTCAATTATAGAGAAAACATTGTGGAAAATTGAGACATTGATCATTTTGAGCAATCAATCCACTGTTTTCAAAGTTTTCTCCTTCCCAAGTGTCAAACCTTGTCTTGTCTTTATTAAGAAGACTACAAATTGGCTTCTTTACTATAGAAGAAAACATTGAGAGGAAAAAACAAACTGCTCCTACTGTAGTCCCTTCTTTTCTCACCATGTTTTCAACAGTTTAAACATATTTGTTACTAATTTGGATGAATGTTTTGTCGAGAAATGATAGCTCAGTCGGTGATGACTCGGGCTATCGACGAAGCGGGTTTAAGTCCTGCATCGGCAGTTCATTCTTTCTGATTGACGAAATAGTCATGATTTTCACCTTAATGGGCTTGCAGACTATTAGGTATGGTAGACTGTGTTGCCTAGGGGAAATGTGTTGATTACTGGTCTGACAGAGCCAGGAAGCACATGTCATGGTTTTGTGAGCTGGTATAACCCTTTTCTCACATACAACAAATCTGCAGCAGACGACTTTGAAAACATTCTCGAAAAGACTTGGAAATTCCCTTTAACCCTTTCCCTCATAAGACAATTCTACAGCAGACGACTTTGAGCATATTTTGTAAAAAAGTAGAAAATCTCTATAATTGAATGGATAACCAATGACTAAAAGTGGAAAACATTGTGGCAAAAGGAGAAATTGTACGTTTTGTGCAATTTCTTCTTTTTGTCACTATGTTTTCAAATAGCCGTCTGCTGCAGAGGCGCAGAAAGCGTCTATATGAGGGAAAGGGTTAAATAAATGTACAATAATTGAATAGAGTTGAAAACATATTGACCAAAGGTTTTGAGCAATTTCTTCTTTTGTCAACATGTTTTCAAAAAAGCTGTCTGCTGTAGAGGCGTCAGAAAGCGTCTATATGTGGGAAAGGAATAATTGAAATACTGTTGAAAATGTGTTAAACACTGCTATCAATCAATTGAATAGGCATATATACTTTTTGGAAGCGTCAAACTATGCATCGGTTACAGCAAATTAAGGTATGGTCTGATTTGCTTTGTGCAATAAGGTTTAACCCTTTTACTATGTATACAACAAATCTCTAGCAGACGACTTTGAAAACACTTAGGCAAAACAATGGAATATTTATAAATGGAAGTATAAATGTTAGATAGTGGAAAACATTTTGGCAAGAGGAGAACTTAGTCATGATTTTGGTTAAATTAATGTTATTTTTTTTTTCATCACTATTTGCCACATGTCGGGCGTATTTTACTTTATTAACCCGTTCCCTCATACGACAATTCTGCAGCAGACGACTTTGAACATATTTTGTCAATTAATGGAAAATCTCTATAATTGAATGGATAACCTATGACTAAAAGTGGAAAACATTGTGACAAAAGGAGAAATTGCACGTTTTGTGCAATTTCTTCTTTTGTTACTATGTTTTCAAAAGGTCGTCTGCTGCAGAGGCGTCAGAAAGCGTCTATATGAGGGAAAGGGTTAAGTCGGACCATGTTCTTATATTGATGTGATAGTTACAGACAAGTATATGTAGACGGAAGGTTTACAACCAGTAAGACTGGTGTGAGTTACGGCCCCTTTTTTGATTAAATTTAGGTTAATCATTTTGCTGTTTTAACTTGGAACAAAATTTGCTGTATATTTAGACGGAATGTTTACAACCAGTAATACTGGTGTGAGTTACGGCCCCTTTTTTGATCAAATTTAGGTAATCATTTTGCTGTTTTAACTTGGAACAAAATTGGCTGTCTTTTTATTCCTTTGATTTGTCTGACAATGCAATACTTTCCTAAATGAACTGTTCTCTTCTGTTTTATGGTTTCGTTAAGTTCAACGTCGTCTAGTATACACTTGGTATTCTGAAATAAATTGATTGGGCATGTCTGAATCAGAGATATAAACACAGATCAGATATGATACTCGGGATTTCAAAGGCTTTACGAAGAACAAATCCTTTAAATGTCACTTGATAACAACGTTACTATGCGAGATGTACAAACCACGTGATAATTCCAGTGGAGAGGATAAACATGACCGCCATCTTTGTTTTGGTGTGAGGTGTTTATATGTCTGTCTGAATAGCCGATTCGGACCGCTGCACTCGGAAATAATAATCTTGTTAATGTTCGCATATTTAAGTGTTTTATGTACTCAAACCTATGTAACATCACACTTAGTTAAACCTTTTCAACGTGTAGAATCATGTTGAGGCCTGTGCAGCAGATCACTTCAGAAAATATTTTTGCCAATGGAAAACAATGTTTTCAACTCTATTCGGAACAGAACTGCAGCCTGAACAGTAATTTTGTAATAACATATATTATTTCGTTTACAGGATATATTTCTGAACTGTTGGAAACCGTCTGCAGAATACGACACAAGCTCGAGCATTCACATACAGTTTATATATATATATATATTCTTGTTTGGCCATGATGATTCGGAATATTATCTTTTCTCTCCTTTTATATTTTAACAGAAAAGCCAAAAGTCGTTAAGAGTCTACAATAGCAAAGACGACTTTTCACATGTCATCCTAGTTCAGCTGGTCGTAGGCAAAGTGAGCAGATCTCAGTGTCCGTACAATCAAAGACTTTATTCATCCGTGTCGGGTGAAGGAAGTGTTTTAAATGGCGTCCGTTGATTAAGTGAACGTAAGCAAGTCTTCACATGTCAAATTTAAAGGTCACTGTGTCTAACACATGGATATGCGATACGGGCACCATTGAAAACCAGGTGTAGTAGCTTTGTCGCGTTTCTTATTCATCCCTGTCGGGTGGAGGAAGTGTTTTAAATGGCGTTCGTTGATTCGGTGTTTGTATACAAATCTTCACATGTCATGGTCAAAGGTCACTGTGTCTTAAGTTAAAGTAGAAACATGCGATTAAGGCACCATTGAAAACCTGGTGTGTTGGCTTTGTTACGTTTCTTATGTTGGTTGGAGTTTGGCATCCGTTCGTTCAATCTAGGAGCAAAACTAGTTGTCGTCAAGTTAACAGGTCACCAGTGTCCGTAGGCTTACAATCAAAACTATTCACTCATGATGGGTGGAAGAAGTGATATTGGCGTCCGTTAAATTGTTGCTGGTACAGTCTTCACATGTAAATAACTACCATTCCACGTTAGATTGAAGAAACGTAAGTCGTTTGTCAATCTAGTGCGGAACTCGTGTCTTCAATAAGTCGAAGTTAGCAGATCACCAGTGTCCGTATAATCAAAGACCTTATTCACTCGTGTTGGGTGAAATAAGTGATAATGGTGTCCGTTGAACCGTTGCTGGTACATTCCTTACACGGTGACAGTGATCATTCCATATTAGATTGAAGAAACGGCAGTCGTTTGTCAATCTAGTATGGAACACATGTCTTAAAGAAGTCAAGATGGTTGTCGTTAAATAATTATATTTAGGTCACAGTGTCCGTTCGATCAAAGACTGTTGGATTGACGAAATCTCATTCATATTGCTTAGTATGTTGTGCATCATGGTTCCACTCTACCTTGAAAACTGGAAAAGTGCTTTGAATTTTAGAAATCGTATTTTACGCGATGGAAGGTCTTCTGAGTTTAAAATGACATGCAGGTAACCAAGAATCATCCTTATACTTAACCCTTTCCCTCATATAGACGCTCTCTGACGCCTCTAAACGAGAATTTTCTCCTTTTGCCACAATGTTTTCCACTTTTACTCAGGTTATCCATTCAATTATATAGATTTTCTATATTTTAACATAATATATTCAAAGTCGTCTGCTGCAGAATTGCCGTATGAGGGAAAGGGTTAAGGATAGCTGTACTTGAGCCCTTTACCACATATATCACAATTTGTAGCAGACGACTTTCAAAATTATCGTGACGAACTTGATGGAAAATCTGTATAATGAAAAGTATAGTAATTTCATTGAGTGAACATGTGGCAAAAGGAGAAATTGCTCCTTATGAGCATTTTCTTCATTTGCCAAAACGTTTTTCAAAAGTCGTCTGCATCAGATGCGTCTTGTGGTGGGAGAAGGGTTAATGTGTGGAAAAAAAAGAGAAGTAAACAATGTAAACCAAAAGTAAGCTACATGTTCATCTTGGTCTTCATGTATTTGTTTGCAAATATTACCTTATTTAACCCTTTCCCACCTGCGGACGCATTTTTGAAAACATTGTGGCCAAAGGTGAAATTGCTCATGATGAGCATTTTCTCCTTTGGCCACAATGTTTTCAACTTGATTTAAAAATTACGCCATCTTTTATGGAGTTTTTTCGGGTTTTTGACACTGTTTTCTAAGTCGTCTGCTGAAGATTCGCTGTATGTGGGGAAAGGGTAAAGTTGTATAAAGGAGGAGATTTTTTATTTATGTGGTAAAGCAGCCAGTTGCTATTAAACGGTACGTTTTGCGGAGTACTGGTGTGAGAAAGCCAAGAAACATGTGTAGGTGAACTCGTCGCCGTGATATGACTGAAATATTGTTGAAAACGGCGTTAAACCTCAATGAATCAATGTCGTTTGCAAATACTATCATAAGTTGTATATATAAGGATAAAGGTTAAAGGAGATGTTTCAATTTATCCGCTTTTTGTTTAAGTTTAACGAAAACAATGAACCAGTCAACATTGTCAAACTTTTGGTCATTGAACATCTCGGCAAAAATATGGAAATTCGCTAGAAACGTTATTGAATTCCATTATTTCATGAACATCGAGTGGATACACGGGAGTGAGTGTAGGGCAGAAGTCTTCACTCCCTTTACCACATACAAAAGCTGTTTGATACTTTCCGCAGCAAACGACTTTTCAAAGCATTGTTGCAAAAGGAGAACTAATCGTTCATGATGAGCAATATATTTTTTTGCCATAATGTGTTTTAACTCTTTTAACCCGTTCCCTCATATAGACGCTTTCTGACGCCTCTACAGCAGGACGGCTTTTTGAAAACATAGTGACAAAAGAAGAAATTGCACAAAACGTGCAATTTCTCCTTTTGCCACAATGTTTTCCACTTTTTGTCATAGGTTATCCATTCAATTATGGAGATTTTCTATGTTTTGACAAAATATGTTCAAAGTCGTCTGCTGCAGAATTGCCGTATGAGGGAAAGGGCTAACATGTTTTCGCAGATATGTTGTATATATATGTGAAAAGGTTAACAAACTATTTACAACCGCACACAAGTCGATGCAAAGCCTGTGTAATACTATGTGAACAAATCGGTGTCCGAAAATTAAAACTTCGTTCACCTATACTGGGTGGCGGCGAAGTACACTTGGTGTCCGTCGGGGCGACCAGGGTTGTGTCCAGATCTTGCATGAGCCATCGTCTTCGATTTCAAGAAAAGATCGTAGCATTTTTGTCACTGAATTAAACCTTGGAATAGCATATAACTAAATGATTCTCCTTTTTTTAGTCCAACGTGCATCGTTTCTACAGCAGACGACTTTGAAAACAAAAGCCTGGAAAATCTCTAAAAATTAAAGGAGATAGATTATTATAGATGACATTGTTGCCGAAGAGCTTTCAAACTGTGTTAAGATACGCCTTGATGTCGGCGAAAAAAACATATGCTGAGAAATAAATTTGAAAAAGATATGTCTATATGTTCATTGTCTTGAATACAGCACAATCTGTTAATTTTCTTAAACCTTTCCCACATATAGAGGCATCTGCAGCAGACGACTTTTGAAAACGTAGTCACAAAATGAGTTATTGCTCAAAACGAGCAATTTCTCCTTTTGCCACAATATTTTCAACGTCATTGATGTCGGGCTAAATGGACCAAAAGTATTGGTAATGTTATTGATGACGGAATAATGGACCAGTAGTGGACCAGTAGTACTGGTTATTATTTACCAAGGAAACGCCGTGATATAACTGAAAAGTGTTTGAAGCGGCGTAAATCGCCATAACGAGATGATCACCTTTCAAACGAGAACTGAGGAATCTGCTGTGGTCGAGTGGTTAGCGTCGGGGATTTCGAAACCGGGTTTCCCGGGTTCGATCCCCAGTCGCGGCACTTAGGCAAGGCACATTTTCTAGTCTAGTACTGGTTTGTTTACCCAGGGATCATGCATAAGTGAACTGTCGCCGTGATATAACTGAAACATTGTTGAAAGCGGCGTAAAACCCCAATAAATAAATAAATTCAAACAAGAACTATGACCGATATGTTACTCGTCAATCCTTTCCTATGTATACAGCGTATATCACATCATCAACCGATGACTAAGGACATACAGGGATAATATCTTACACATTTTAGTTTAAATGTTGAAAACATTGTGATAGCAATTTCTCCTATCGCCACAAATGTTTTCAAAATTCGTCTGTATGTGGTGAAGGGTATCATGTCTCCCGAAAGTGACAGTCTAATGTAAGGTATCTATAGAATACTATAGTTTCTGGGCTCAGGGTTGCAAAGTGACGGTCTAATGTAAGGTAGCTAGAATACTATAGTTTCTGGGCTCAGGGTTTCATTGGTAGTATTGCAAGCATTACTAGAAACTCCGTAGCGTAATTGCTTTGGACAATGCACTTGCAGTTCAAGATATTTTCCTTGAAATTGTGAAGGCATTTGAAAGAAGTCCTGGCTAATACCTGCAGTGCCCGAAACTAGAACTCTTAAAAAGTCCTCCATTTCTGATTGGTCAATTTGCTAAACGAATATGATACTGACCAATCGAATATTTGAGCACAAATTCTCAGTACAGAAACATTTACTCTGACCGACACAAATACAACTCGTACAATCCTGCGTACCGACCATGTGGTTTTGTGCATGTGCAAGTCAAAATACAATCATATTTTCAGAGTTGTTTTTTTTGACAAATAGCCAGTGTCCAATAATGCCGAGGCTAAATTGAAGAGCCTACCATGGCCTAGTTCTAATTCGACGTCATCGTCACCAACGTCTTATTTGAGCCCCTACCATCGCGGTAAGCGTTGGTAGAATAAAATGTTTCAACTTGTCGAAAGCCGACGGACGTATCCGTGTATACAGACGACGTCATGAATGCTACGCCATATCGATTGTTCTGCGACACTATCATTATGGTCTTGGCAGCCATCAACAATAGGTTTAAGTCCGAACTTGTCGGGTGCCGAGGTAATCTCACAGCCAGGCGTTACATCGACCTGATATTACGTCCGGTGGTTGTCCCTTTGTTCCGTGAAAGCCTGGTCTTCCAGCATGACATCGCGCGACCTCACGTAGAACGTATCACAAGGTACCTTTTACAGCCCAGCAACATTGACGTCTCACCTTGGCCGGCTTGGTCATCGGACTGCAATCCCATTGAACACGATTAGACGACGGTTACGTCAACGTCCAGGAACTAACAGCAGCGCTCCACCAGGAAAGGTTCAGAATCGTGTGCAATGATTGAGAATGCGATGTTCCTTTTTCTCGTCAGTATAGTTATCCAGATACCGATGGATTAACATGATAAAAGGAACACAATAATTTCTGAAGCTGTTCATCAACTTGCAATATTGTTTGAAATATGATTCATAACATCAATAATTGTATTACGTTACTTTCAACAGTAAATCGGTTTTGTCTCTGCGTTTCAACAACGTGCGGGATGAGCTATTGTGATCACTCCGTCCGTCTCTCTCTCTCTCTCTCTCTCTCTCTCTCTCTCTCTCTCTCTCTCTCTCTCTCTCTCTCTCTCTCTCTCTCTCTCTCTCTCTCTCTCTCTCTCTCTCTCTCTCTCTCTCTCTCTCTCTCTCTCTCTCTCTCTCTCTCTCTCCTCCTCCTCCTCTTTTCGGGTGGGGGAGGGAGGAGAGTTTTCACACTAGAAAACATGATATAATCCCCTCGCGACGAAATCGTGGGGGTATATAGGGATCCGTCCGTATGTACGTTAGTGACTTCAAATCTTATCTGATTTTCATAAAACTTCACACACATGTTCACAAGCATTACCGCTTGCACAAGTCCGCTTTTCACTGACCTAGGTCAAGATTTACATTGACTATTGTTTTTCTGTACGAAACGGCATCTTCGCGCTAGCATACATGTTTCAATGACCTAGGTCAAATGTAAAGATCACAGCGACTTGTATTCTTCTGAACGAAACGACGTCATTTCTCTAGGGACTATGTTGCTTATCCGATTTTGCTGAAACTTGACACACATGTTCACCAACATCGCCCCTTGTACAAGTTCGCGTTTCACCAATCTAGGTCAACGGTGACGGTGAATATTAAAAGCCTGTACAAAAAGTGTCGTCATTGCTCTAGCAACTTGATTTAATACATGTCCGATGTTAATGCAACTAGACATATTCACCAGCACCACCTCTTGTACGAGATTGTGTTTCACCGACCTAGGTCAAAGGTCAATGTCAGAGTGGCCATAAAAGGTTGTAAAAACTAAATACATATGTTCACAAGCATCGCCTCTATAGTTTGAGTTCATGTTTCACTGAACCCGGTCAAAGTCACAGTGACTATTATACTTCTGTATGCAACTAAGCCATCGCTCTAGCGACCATGTTTCATATCCAATGGTGATGACGCTTGGAATAGATGTTCACAAACTTCGCCTCTTGTACGAGTTCACGTTTCACAGTGGCTATTAAAAGTCTGCAAAAAGCTATGTCATCTCTCTAGAAACTATATCTTTATCCGAGTGTTATGAAACTGAATATATATGGTCACCACCATGCCTCTTGTATGAGTTCACATTTCACTGACCTAGGTCAAAGGTCAAGGTCACATTGACTATTATACGTATGTTTGATACAACGTCATTCATGTAGCAATTGTTTCTTATCTTATTGTCATGAAGCTTAACACACATCTTCACCAACATGTTTGCGTTTCACTGACACAATTATACGTCTATGCGAAATGACGTCATCGCTCTAGCGACTTTATTTCCTATCCTATTGTTATGAAACTCATCACACTACCGGCATCCCCTTGTGCATGAGTTCGCATTTCACAGACCTATGTTACAGGTCACAGTCAACGACTTTTATAAGTTGTACGAAATGACGTCATCACTCTTGCGACTGTATTCTTATCCGGTTGTTATGAAGTTATCTCACAGTTTGCATTCCACCCACATAGGTCAAAATTTAAGCTCCAAGTGACATACTAGTAATACAGTTGTATACGACGACTTCATCGCTCTAGCACTTCTGCATACAACTCACTCTATCAATTTCATTTGGAGACCAAATCCCTCCATACCCCATACGCTGGTTTTTGGTAAGGTGAGCTTTGACGGTTTCCCGTTTCACTGATCTAGGTCAAATGTCACATTGACTATAATACATCTGTATGGATATAACACACGGTGAGGGGATTTGTATGGTCGGCGATGCTCTTGTTATGGTTTTAATTTAAACGTTTACACAATGATTTAGCCAATACATAATCTCAGTATTGTTTATATCCGTTTTCAAAGAAAAAAAGAATGTTGGATTTATTTCTAATTATGTACTCAGAATAAGGCAGTACTATATATTAATCTTCGATCCTGATACTACACATCTCCTCGGTGATGTAGTGGTAGAGCGTCCGTCAATGGTGTCGTTGGGTTCGATCCCCGGCCGAGTCATACCAAAGACTTTAAAAATGGTAGTAATCATTATAAAATGGCTGCCCTCCTTGGCGCTCAGGGTTGGACGGTTAGCGTTACTTACCCCAAAAAAAGCCGTGACATAACTGAAAAAGTGTTCAAGGCGTAAAGCAATCGATTGATTGATTAATTGAAATCAATCCTGACACTAGAAGCTAATTCAAGAGTTTGGCAACGGTACTTTCAGTGCTTTGATTTGAAATCTCGTTTTTGACAACGAGAAAAAGCGTAACATTGCAATATTGTTTACATGGGAAACTGCAAGTGCCCGCACGAAATCTTGACTATTAAACGTTTGCAAGAACTTGCTGCATTAACTAAAACTGGCGTGTTCTGTAACTCGTACATAAGCAAGAATTTCTAAAACTGTGTATGTATATATTCTGTTTCATGCTTTTCAAGATGCCAATATCGAAATGTCCAGTGTTGACAAGATTGAAATTAATGTTATTTGGAGTGGGTGGGGGAATGCGGAATGTGTCAAATGTATACGACACGTCGGATTTACGGATTTATCGGAAATCCAACGAACCAGCGAGTTAACCCTTTCCCTCATACGACAATTCTGCAGCAGACGACTTTGAACATATTTTGTCAAAAGACAGAAAATCTCTATAACTGAATGGATAACTAATGACTAAAAGTGGAAAACATTGTGGCAAAAGGAGAAATTGCTCGTTTTGTGCAATTTCTTCTTTTGTCACTATGTTTTCATAAAGCCGTCTGCTGCAGAGGCGTCAGAAAGCGTCTACATGAGAGAAAGGGTTGAGCCTAGCGAAGTGTGTGCCTTGTATCCTTTCCCACATACAAAAAACCTGCAGCAGACGACTGTTAACATCTGAACAAAAATATGGAAAACCTCTTGAAATCGAGGTTAAATTATTGAATAGAGCAGGGACCGCGTATATTGTCCCTGATGCCTGAATAAGAGTTGAAAGCATTGAGGTAAAAGGAGAAATTGCTCTCAATGAGCATCCTTTTGCCAAAATGTTTTCAAAACTTGTCTGCTGCAGAGGCGTCAGAAAGTGACTACATGTGGGAAAGGGTTATATCAACGTTATAAAAATGCAACTGCTTAACAAGTAAACTTAGTACAAATATTGATAGAAAAGATTCTCTCTATATCAGCGCTCACGTTAATGGACGTATTGGGCGTTTTTACGCCCGAAAATCGATCCCGTACGCCCAAAATTGACAAGGGAGACGTCCAAGTACGTCCAGGAATTAAGAGTATACGCCGACAATCAAAACACAGGACGTATATATATGTCCACCAGAAATTGTGTGTAATTATCTAAAGACACTGTGTATTGTGTTTTATGAAGTGTCAATTATGCACAGTGGGAGTTATCAATTGGTAGATTTAAGCCAATCACGATCGAGAATGCATACCCCACCCACCCCCAGATTTGACACTCTCTATAATATAGTCTTAATATTACATATTGCATTGTAATATTGTAGGATGCGAACACTCAAAATATAAAATCGCATTCCTACAGAAACCTTGACTAGGTTCTCTCTCATAAAGCATATTTGGTGCAGGAATTGCAATATTTAGCATGATTGAATTTATGTAGTATATTGTAGTATAATTCCCAGTATTGAAATGGACAATAGTTTTTCTTATAAATTTGAAAATACACATTCTGCTTAACTCATAATTATGAATATCTTCTGTAACTCCCTCCTTCAATCTTTCTCTTGTTAGACGTTGAGTCATTTTATATTGTTGAATAAATTATTTGTAGAATCATCACATTTATTTGAGTTAATACTCTCATCAGAGAAAAGTCTGAACAGCTTAACTGTACATTCATACAACATCAACAATACAACTCACACTGTTACCCGACATCAAATGAAATTTAGTGATATTTTATGGCGCTTTCATCAGTATTTAATTTATATTATGACAACTGATTATTTGAGCGAGTGCATGAGAAAAGGTACAAGTTATCATTTTACAATTTATAAATTAAAGCTTTATTAAGGAGCATAATGTAACTATCTATGGATGAAAATGTATATTTGGTATTAAAATATCAAATACCCTATAGGCGTACATTAATGTAGTTTAACTTGTAAGCAAACATATAGAAAATGTCTATAAAATGAAAGTATAATTATGTTATAGAGTTGAATATATTATGAGCAACTCCTCTGTTTGCCACACTTAATGTTTTCAAAAGTTGTTTACTGCAGATGTATCAGATCTGTATGTGGGAAAAGGGAACATTTTAAAACTGACTTCTATTTTGTTGTTGTATGAATGTTAATTTAAGTTTTTATTCAGGTAAGGCAGAGCCTAACATTATTTATTTATACAGCAATGAAAAGTCACGATGGCATCAAGGCAGGCAGACTTTTATACAATTTTCTTTTCCCCATAACCCTTTCCTACATGCAGACCCATGTTATCCACAATTTTCACTATGCCAAGATGGCATCAAGGCAGGCCAACTTTATTCAATTTTCTTTTTCCCTTAACCCTTTCCTACTTGCAGACCCATGTTATCCACAATTTCTACTGTGCCAACCAACCTATCATTTTGAAAACATTATGGTAAAAGGAGAAATGAGCAATTTCTCCTTTTGCAACAAATTTTAACTCATTTAATAGCTAAATTCTCATTTATTTTTTCCCAAGATATAATCAAAGTTATCTCATCAAATTTGTTGTATGATAGAAAGGGTTAACTAGGTGAGGTCAGGTGAGGGATATTTACGAATCATTGATAATTTTTTTGGAGTTTAAGTAAATGTTTAATGGTATTACATTGACATCACGATGGCAAGTTCAACTAACATGTGTTTCCTTTCTTGTACCTACATTCATCCAATGTACACTAAGCTCTGGGTTATAAGGCTACTAGATACGGAGAGGTGAACTGTTGTTTACATCCAACCAAACCCTATGATGTGGGTTCTCCTAAGAAAAGTCTCATTGGAACTAAAGTAGTCAGAGGACTAGATAAGAGGGAGTGATCAGGTATTCCCCCACAATATTTCTCTTATAACTCAACTAAATATTATGTTGTGGGTACTCAAAAGAATCGTCACACTGGGATGATTCTTTTGAGTACCCACAACATAGGGTTTGAAGCACAAATAAGGATTTTAGAACATGAAAACTGCCCCTTATCTAGAGCTCTGATTCATCAGAATAATGATTTTAGAGTATGGAATATGCAGGTTATCTAAAGCTCTGTCTTTTTTCTATTTTCAGACACGAAATAATGTAACTTGTTAACAAAGATGGACAATCTAGAGCTGACTGGTACAAGGCCACCCTCAGTGGCCTCCCTTAGGCCATCATCTCGTCAATCTAACAGGCCTAAGTCTGGATATCGAGTGATATCTGACAAATCAAATATCGATGAACTTTTGTTTACATCGCATCACCCAAAACAAGATGATGTGATTGACTTTAAAGCACCGTGGGATGAGGCCCAAAGTTTTAAAACAAACAAGAATAGACCTAAAACATCGAGGGCTCCGCCATTATTTTGGACCCCTGAACACAGGGAAGATGTCTGGACTCCCAGTCAGTCAGATAAGTCGAATGTTCTTCGTAAGTCTAATGTAAACGATAAACTGAATAGGTTTAGGCCTAAGAAACACACAGCCTCGTTTTGTGATGAGACATTATTCGGTCCCAAACTCTCAGAGCCCTCGTTTGAAGCTCCATGGGCAGAGAAAGTTAAGAAGTCAAGACCACATTTGTTTTCACCAGTGGACTATGCAAAGCTAACGAGGGACAACACAAACGTCTCGGCGAAAAATTTGTATTCTTCATCTGGTACTCTGGATGGTCGACCACCTTCAAGACAAGGTCGAAGACCAGCATCGTCTGGTAACAGACCTATAACGGTTGAATCGTGTTATAATGGGGAAAAACCATTGTGGAAACCTTAAAAGTGTAAATTATGCCATCACTAATCATATTGACCTCTAGATATTAATGTTCAAGCCCTTTCCTCAGTACAGGATACACTTGACATCTTTACCCTTTTCCACATAAAGATGCTTTCTGTTGCCTATGCACCAAACAACTTTTGAAAACGCTGTGACAAAAGGAGAAATTGCTCAAAACAAGCTATTTCTCCATTTGCCACAGTGTTTTCAACTTTATTCAATTATTATATTATTATTTATAGAGATTTTTCATATTCTTGCCAATATATTTATAAGTCTTCTGCTGCAGATTTGTTGTATGAGGGAAAAGGACAAGAAATTTATTCAATAGCAGCTGTCAGGCAATTGCCTTATATCACAGAAGATCTACAATGCTGTTGACAAACACGTTTTAAACAGTCTTGTTTCCACAAATTTGACAAAAGCTGTCAAGAGCATTTATTATCGGGGAAAGAATGCAAATCTGTAGCAGACAACTTTGAAAACAGATTGGCAACAATTTGAAAAATTTCCGAAAATGAAAGTTTAATCCTTTCCCACATACAAACAATCTGCAGCAGACGACTTTGAAAACATACCTAGAATAAATTGGAAACTCCCTTTAAATGACAGTACAATAATTGAATAGAGTTAAAAACATTGTGGGCAAAAGGAGAAATTGCTCATTTTTGAGCAATTTCTCCATTTTCCAAAATGTTTTCAAAAGTCGTCTGCTGCTGATGCATCAGAGCACGTCTTCAAGGGGGATAGGCTTGAAAATCAAAGTGTTCAGAAAACGAGTGTTGTCACAGTTCATTCAAACAAATTCAATCGCTGTGATATAACTGAAAATTGTTGAAAGCGGCGTAAACTGTTCAAATTCAACTCTCCCATGATGAGCCTAGGTCAGTAGAGATGTGGGCTTTCCATCAATGGGGTACTAGTTGTTAGTTTTTTATTCCCAGATTAGCCAACATTCTTGTTTTCAACATTTGACAAAAGCCAAATGTTGCAAGCGTCATTCGTCTATCGACAATGTGCTAACAGTCTGTGTGGAAAAGGTCAGTTGTTTGGAAAGACTGGTGTGCTGAGAAAGCCAGGAAACACATTGGTGGAACTAGCCACAGTGGTATGACAGAAAAAATGTTGAAAATGGCCTAAAACACCATTCGTTCAATTAACCCTTTACCACATACAGACGGTTTCTGACACCTCTGTGCAGACGACTTTTTGAAAACATTGTAACAAAAGAAGAAATTGCTCAAAAGAGCAATTTCGTATGTTTTTGCTAAAATGTTTTCAAAGTCCTCTGCTGCAGATTTGCATTATGTGGTAAAGGATTAATAATAATAATAAAAAAATAAGGTAAATTAACTATGCAGTTCTATGTTAACCCTTTCCCTAATACAACAATTCTGCAGCATATAACTTTGAACATATTTTGTCAAAAAATAGAAAATCTCTATAATTTAATGGATAACCTACGACTAAAAATGGAAAACATTGTGGCAAAAGGAAAAACGAGCAATTTCTTCTTTTGTCACTGTTTTCAAAAAGCTGTGCTGCAGAGACGTCAGAAAGCGTCTATATGAGGGAAAGGGTTAACTGACTTTGTTATGTATTCATCATGTAACTTGAATTGACATGGACTCCAAAGGTTTCATAGGCTGTAGATCATATAAAGAGTAATCTGAGTTTGTTTTAGATAACGTGTTTTGTGGTCCACACACAATTTATTTAAAGGTCAACGCTTTCCCACGTGTCAGCAGCAGACAAATTTGAAAACGTTGCGACAAAATGAGAAATTGGATATCATGAGCAATTTTCTCCTGTTGCAATTTATGTTCTAAACCCTGTCCAATAATTTTATGAGCCGTATCGTGAGAAAACCAACATTATGGCCTCAGCGTAAAGTATTGACCTGGATCAGCCTAAGTATGCCGCACAGGCTGACCTGGATCAGCCTAAGCATGCCGCACAGGCTGACTTGGATTAGCCTAAGCATGCCGCACAGGCTTACCCTGATAGACACTTTTCACCACCTGTGGATTTTTGGCTCGGATCAGTATGCACTGACTGCGCAGGCTGGTCTGGGTCGATACATTACGCAGAGGTCATAATGTTGGTTTTCTCAATGGGACGGCTCATATTCAGTTTATAGAGAATTCCAATATTTTTGCCTACCGGTAGATGTTTTCAAAGTTGTCTGCTTAACCCTTTGACTGCATAAGGCAGTTAAAGGTTCTTGCAAACAATGCAGATTCAGGTGAGACAACTCATAACAAGCTGTCTCTCTTGAAATCTGCATTGTCTGCCACTTAGACTCTACATTTCACCAAATTTTCCTGTTGAGCGATCCAATATTCAACATGGAAGACCAGGAAAGGAAGAGGGAATATTGTTAAATTCGGCAGTGAAAGAGTTCACTAATTATAGATGCATTTTCACGCATCTGCAGCAGACGACTTTTAAAAACATTGTGGCAAAAGAAGCAATTGCTCAATGCAAACAATTTCTTCTTTTGCCACAAAGTTTTCAATTCTATTTAATAGTAAAATGCTCAATTATTGAGATTTTTCATGATTTTGTCAATAAGTTTTGTAAAGTTGGCTGCTGCAGATTTGTTGTATGTGGGAAAGGGGGTTAAATTTCCTATGCAGATCCAGATAGGACTGTGGACTAGGTGCAGGTTGATCTTGCTCTGTACTTGATTAAAATAGCCTGTGATTGGTTTTATTGGAGGGTGAATCATGTTTTAATATTTAACAGTAGTTAATATTGGTATTATGGTGTCAGAATTTTAACCCTTTCCCACATACAGGCGTATTCGTATGTTTCTGCAGTAGATGACTTTTGAAAACAGTGTGGCAACAGGATAAATTGCTCACAATTGCCACACTTTTTTCACCCTTATTTATGGAGATTTTTTCACGTTTTAGACATTATGTTTTCAAAAGTCGTCTACTGCATATTTGTGTATGTGGGAAAGTGTTAACGAACAGAAATTTATTAATGTTTTATTTTATATTAATATTGTTTTATCTATAAACATCAAGTTAGCTTTTCTTTAAAAAAGAAACGTTATTTAAAACCTATTTTAATTAAATAATTTATTGATATTTTATTATTTGTTTTGTAAGAAATGGAAATTTAATTATTGATATATATCTAAAAGTGAAAGCATTAATATTACTGAATACATGTACTCAGTGTATGTACCATGTCAGCATATAGTAATGGTCTGGTTAAAAGGACCAGCAATGAGTGCTCAAGCTATTCTAAGCATAATTATATCAGTTATTGCAAGAAACCCACAGACACATTCCACCTAGTATTAACAAAGTTTGTTATAAAGTCTAAGACTGGCATTAAAACTAGAATCATACCCCCAAAGATGCTTAATTTGGTAGTAATGTCTTTCCCTCATTTTTGCCCAGGAGTGTGGGTTGGCATTACATCGGACTCGCTGGTCCAGTAGAACTGGTATTTCCCCCCCCCCCCCCCCCCCCCCCACACACACACAAAAAAAAAAAACACGTTATATAACTGAAATACTGTTAAAAAGGCGTAGATACACCATACAAAAAAAAGCCATTGAGCACTTTTATGTGACGTTGAATTGGAGATGTGATGCAGTAGTAGAGTGTTATGCTGACAAACGGAGTGTAGTAACTATACCTGATGAAAACATGTTTATTGTCTTTTCTCACACTGTTTACCGGGAACCCTTTCCCTCATACATATACATTTTGACATCCCTGCAGCAGAGGTCTTTTGAAAACATTTTGTCAAAAGGTGAAATTGCTCATGATGAGCAATTTCTCATTTTCTCAAAATGTTTTCAACTATTCTATAATTATATCTTCAATGGTTGAGGTTTTCCATATTTTACAGAGATGTTTTTTCAATGTCATCTGCTTGCTTATTTCTGTGTATGTGGGAAAGGGTTAATAGTTTAACCATGGATTGGTACTTGAGAACAAGTAACAGTGACTAACATATTGTTGTAATCACAGGGACACACGTAAAAGGTACTCGTATGTACATATGTATTGTCTTTTCCCACTATGTTTAAATATGGCCTACAGCTTCTGGTGTGGTTCAATATATGTATATGTATCTTTTGTATTTAAAGGTGCTGAACTCCAGATGGAGATCAAAAATTTAAAATGTTGAAACTTCTGCAAATATTACTCATAGTGACAACAAAGAAAGTAACTAATAGTTTAAAACTATCTTGGCAGTAAATGTTGAAAAACAGTCAATTGAAAGTCATGAAAATATACAAAGTTTTGGCTTACTGGGTATGTCTATCCAGTAAAAATGAAGCATAAACAATCAATATTTAGATGTTTATTGTACTGAAAAGTGAAATTATTTCTCTAATTTTATCCCAGATTCTAATATTTGAAGACACCTTTTAAACAGTTTTAAATTTTGACTGTACTATACATAATCTGGAGTTCAGGACCTTTAAGAAACAGGTAACTGTCTACCATTTTTAGATGCAAAGACTTTTACACATTGTGAAAAAGGTTTCCTCTTTGGCACTCACTCGGGCGGGGTAGCATTACGACTGATTCACTGGTGCCCGGATAAGTGAGGCAGCAATACTGGTTATTTAACAAGGAAACGCCGTGTAATATCTGTAATATTGTGTAATATCTGTAATATCGTGAAATGACTGTAATATGGTTGAAAATAAGAAAGGCATTGACAGGAATGAAATTGTGTTGAAAGCTGTCTGAACTACCATACAAGTTTTAGATGACAATTGGTGCATTTACAACAGATGAGCTGTTTCTCTTTTTCCTGCATTGTTTTCATTCTTGTTTATGATGATAAAGTAATGCAGTTTTCACACCAGATGTTTTCTGAGCTCATTGCATTGGAAATGGGTTTTTTCAGGTGAAGGTTTAGGTCTTGTTAACCCTTTCCCTCATACAACAATTCTGCAGCAGACGGCTTTAAACATATTTTGTCAAAACATAGAACATCTCTATAATTGAATGGATAACCTATGACTAAAAGTGGCAAACATTGTGTCGAAAGGAGAAATTGCTCGTTTCGAGCAATTTCTTCTTTTGTTACTATGTTTTCAAAATGCCGTCTGCTGCAGAGGTGTCAAAAAGCGTCTATATGAGGGAAAGGGTTAAAGTGTTGTCTGCATGCCAAGAGATTGGGAAGCAATACATGAAAAAAATCAGAACATGCCACTGTAAAACGCAACTGGATAGTGTAAAAATGAAAAGGAGAAATGAAAAAAAGAAACTGAACAAATATATTGTTTGATTGAGTACATAGTAACTAACCAATGTTTAAATGCATAGGATACACATTTTAAAAGGTTAACCCTTCCCCACAAATATACGCTTTCTGACTCCTCTGCCCCAGGCGACTTTTGAAAACATTGTTACTCTGCAGCAGATGACTTTTGAAAACATTGTGACAAAGGAAGAAAGTGTCATAATTATTCAATAATTAAACTTTCATTTATAGATTTTTTTTGATAATTTTATAAGTCGTCTGCTTCAGATGTGTTGTATGTGGGAAAGGGTTAAGTAAGGGAAATTAAATAAATTGAAACAAAAGTAAAGAGCATTGACATGTCATTTCATGTTTTATAAAACTATTTTCTTTATTTATATATTAAAGGTGTAAATGAAGTTGATCGTTATTCTATGTCCGACCATTTAACTTTTCTATAACGCATTGTTCTTGATCCACTCCTGGTGACCTTGTTTTTTGCAGCAGATGACCTTTGTTAACATTTCGAAAACACGGACATCACGGTTGAAAAAAAGATTTAAACCATAAGTTCATCTTTATTTGAACTGTTTTCAAAGGTGGTATGTATGCGGGATAGGGTTGGATGTACCATTACGAAATAATAACACAAAACAACAAAGATACAAGATGTAAACAAATCGTGTTGTATCGCCCGTTTCAGTTAAACTACTGCAGGCTATAATTATAGGTGTGCGTCGGGAGTAGATGGAAAGAGAATACCGAGGACTTGGTGTGAAAGGGTTGTAACTAAAAACCTATTTTGAAAACCTGGTTTAGGGGCAATTTTGACCCCTTTGTAAACAATGCAAATTTAGGTGCCATTGCTCAGAACGAGCAATGGCACCTAAATTTCCATTGTTTACCAAGCAAAATGATTTAACGCTTATAAAGACTTTAAGGCGAAGTGATTAACATTGGTAAAAAAATACCAATTTTAGTTACAACCGTTTCACGCCAAGCCCTCGATACACTCTGGTGATTTGATACATATCCACTGGCTCACCGGAATGTTCACAGTGCAAAAACACCCCTTTTCGTCTGACGCGGTAAAACTAAAACTGTAAATGTAGAGCCAGTAGTTTTACACGAATGTACCTGTATACATATGAATAATCCGTTACGGAGAATTAATCAGACCCTCAAATCGCTATATATATGATACCGTTACGGAGAGTCTGTATGACCCGCACATCTCTATACGATCCCGTTACGGAGAGTCTGTATGACCCGCACATCTCTATACGATCCCGTTACGGAGAGTCTGTATGACCCGCACATCTCTATACGATCCCGTTACGGAGAGTCTGTATGACCCGCACATCTCTATACGATCCCGTTACGGAGAGTCTGTATGACCCGCACATCTCTATACGATCCCGTTACGGAGAGTCTGTATGACCCGCACATCTCTATACGATCCCGTTACGGAGAGTCTGTATGACCCGCACATCTCTATACGATCCCGTTACGGAGAGTCTGTATGACCCGCACATCTCTATACGATCCCGTTACGGAGAGTCTGTATGACCCGCACATTTCTATACGATCCCGTTACGGAGAGTCTGTATGACCCGCACATCTCTATACGATCCCGTTACGGAGAGTCTGTATGACCCGCACATCTCTATACGATCCCGTTACGGAGAGTCTGTATGACCCGCACATCTCTATACGATCCCGTTACGGAGAGTCTGTATGACCCGCACATCTCTATACGATCCCGTTACGGAGAGTCTGTATGACCCGCACATCTCTATACGATCCCGTTACGGAGAGTCTGTATGACCCGCACATATCTATACGATCCCGTTACGGAGAGTCAGTATGACCCGCACATCTCTATACGATCCCGTTACGGAGAGTCTGTATGACCCGCACATCTCTATACGATCCCGTTACGGAGAGTCTGTATGACCCGCACATATCTATACGATCCCGTTACGGAGAGTCAGTATGACCCTCAAATCTCTATATGATCCCGTTACGGAGAGTCAGTATGACCCGCACATCTCTATACGATCCCGTTACGGAGAGTCTGTATGACCCGCACATATCTATACGATCCCGTTACGGAGAGTCTGTATGACCCGCACATCTCTATACGATCCCGTTACGGAGAGTCAGTATGAACCGCACATCTCTATACGATCCCGTTACGGAGAGTCAGTATGACCCGCACATCTCTATAAGATCCCGTTACGGAGAGTCGGTATGACCCTCAAATCTCTATATATATGATCCCGTTACGGAGAGTCTGTATGACCCGCACATCTCTATACGATCCCGTTACGGAGAGTCGGTAAGACTCCCAAATCGCCATATATATATATATATATGATCACGGTATGGGCAGTTAGTCAGACCCTCAAATCTCTTCGATCCCGTTACCGAGAGTCGACAAGGCTCCCAAAATCGTTATATGATCCCATTACAGAGTCTGAAGACTCCCAAATTGCTAAATGATCCCGTTACGGAGTCAGTAAGACTCCCAAATTGCTAAATGATCCCGTTACGGAGTCAGTAAGACTCCCAAATTGCTAAATGATCCTGTTACAGAGTCAGTAAGACTCCCAAATTGCTAAATGATCCCGTTAGGGAGTCAGTAAGACTCCCAAATTGCTAAATGATCCCGTTACGGAGAGTCTGTCAGACCCTCAAATCACTATATGATCCCGTTTCGGAGAGTCGGTCAGACTTCAAATCACTATTTATGGTCCCATTATGGAGTGTCGGTCAGACCCTCAAATCGCTATATGGTCTCGTTTCGGAGTGTCGGTCAGACCCTCAAATCGCTATATGGTCCCAATATGGAGTGTCGGTCAGACCCTCAAATCGCTATATGGTCCCATTATGGAGTGTCGATAAGGCCCCTAAATCGCTAGACACGGCTAATATGATGCCGCTTTGTACATTGATGAAAAGTAATTAAACACGCGACATCCTTCCACATGTCATGATGAACTACACTCCAGTGTAAAATTCTATGTGTATTAAAACACTTCATTAAAGGTGCAAAAGACTTGGTTAGTTTGACAAAAACAAGTGTCCGTGATTCCGCTTATAGATATATACAACTCCTTTGATCGTAGAACTGAACCCACAAATTCTACCGAAAATGAACGGAAATGTCGCATTTCTTAAAATGTTTACAGTTTACCGGTAGCACATGGGAGAGCACCGCTTTCAAAACTTGCCGTTCACCATTCTGTTATTAATTGTCAGGAGATCAATTTATCGCCCTCTGTCGGAGATTTATGTCCTACACGTTTACCCCGTTATTAAGTTACCACTTCCCTGCTGAATTCCTATACATGTAACTGGTTATTACACATTTATATTAAACATTTATAGGCAAGTCTTTGCTACATGTACACATGCATTGTAGACTATGATCAGAATGCTTAAGCAAGTTTGATCCACAACAAAGGTTGTCTCTATATCGCATTTTGCTTGCTATACCATGTCCGAAGGATGGCTTGGTGTATGCCTGACCCGATATTATCATGGTAGAGGCAGGTAACCCCAGCTGCTTTCAATCTCCCTTGCATAAATATTTGACCAAGTTATTGTTTCAGTAGATCTACTGTTTCATATTCGAAATGTACTGGAACGGTATTTAGGAAACGACAAAGCATAGTTCCCAGAACTACACTAATGCTCTCCCTTGTCGGCCTATGATGAGCATTCAAAAATAGATATTATATTTGGGAAAGAACCAAGGAATTTGAGTTTTACAACCATATTTTGTTGATGCCTTTGTATGATCTGATTATATAGAATTCTATATATCTTAGATATCTCTAATTAACGTTTATCCGATATACTCTCACTTGCATATATTTTAGTCAAAGTAATTTCTGGAAGATTTGACCATTAATTGCTAAACATTACTTCAATTGTATATCAACTGACTAATACAGGATCTCTTATACTTTTATTTGGCCGCTCAGGCAGTATCGACGCGGGCTTTTAATCCAGAGGATGTGAGTTCGTATCGCAGCTCGGCCATCATTCTTTCCGACGTTTGAAAAAATCACTGTGACAAGCTTCATTCGTCTGTTCACCAATGGACTAACAATCTATGTGGAAAAGCAGCCCATTGCTTGGAAAATGTGTTGAATATTTGAGTGAGAAAGCGAGGAAACACATGAGAAGGTGAACTGGCCGCCGTGAAATTACTGAACAATTATTTAAAGCGGCGTCGTTGAACCCCAATCAATCAGTATTTATATTTGTCTTTCTTGGCAAAGAGAGAGAAATAAAATATTACATATGAATATAACATCTGGGTAATCGAATATATACCTCTAATAAAGCGTTGACAACGTTGTGGTAGAAAGATGAATAGGTAAATAGATTTATTCAACATTTAATGTACAGTCTACATTGTTATAAACAAATTCAAACACACATTAGTTAAAACGATATGCATGTAATAATAAAGCCATATAAATGTCAATCAACATTATATGTTAACCCTTTCCTACATGGTACAACCAATCTGCAACATTCGACTTTGAAATCGTGGAAAATCTGAATAAACAAAAAACTTCATTTAATGATTAAAGTTGAGAACTTTGGGTCAAAAGGAGGAATTGTTAACTATACATCTATTAAGTTATGTATAACTATTGATTTGTTTGTTTTGTTTAATTACGAGGTAACGCCGCTTTTAACATTTGTTCAGTTATATCACGGCTTTTCCTGTGAAATTCACCAGTACTTCTGGTACTTTTATGCTGACACCAGCAGGCCTACAACCCTGAGCGCCAAGGAGGAAAAGCCATTACTGCCATTGTTTTCAAGTATTTGGTATATATGATTCGGTCGGGGATCGAACCCCCGAACTCCGAGGCGGTCGCTCTACCACTACACCACCGAAGCGGTTACAACTATTGAATAAGATTCAAAACATCGTATCAAAAGTAGAACAATTTAATAATTGAAAAACCTGACTGTCAAAAGTAAATATTGCTCAATATGAGCAATTTCTCCTTTTGCCACACTGTGTTACACAGTCGTCTACTGACTGCTGAGGCGCTAGAAATGGTCTCTATGTGGGAAAGGGTTAAAACTTGTTACATACAGTGGAAGCGAAATAATTCAAAAGTCGAACGGGACCAACAAATGCATTCGAGTTTTCGACGTTTTCAAATGATCTCTCGATTTATACTCAATTCATTTATGTATTTCCGTACGTCACTTACACTTCAAACGTTTCACATGAAATGCAAGCCAGTGATAACAGTTCCGATGGCCCGTCTGAATATTCAGAACTGATGCTGCTAGGATTTCAAAATACAGATCTGTTCCAGAAATCTGGTTCAAGTTCATCACTTGTTCGAGTTAATCGCATGTTCGAGTTAATCACTTATTCGAGTTAATCGCTTATTCGAGTTAATCACATGTTCGAGTTAATCGCATGTTCGAGTTAATCGCTTGTTCGAGTTAATCACATGTTCGAGTTAATCGCATGTTCGAGTTAATCGCTTATTCGAGTTAATCACATGTTCGAGTTAATCTCATGTTCGAGTTAATCGCATGTTCGAGTTAATCGCTTATTCGAGTTAATCGCATGTTCGAGTTAATCTCATGTTCGAGTTAATCGCATGTTCGAGTTAATCGCTTATTCGAGTTAATCGCTTATTCGAGTTAATCGCATGTTCGAGTTGATCTCATGTTCGAGTTACTCGCATGTTCGAGTTAATCGCTTATTCGAGTTAATCGCATGTTCGAGTTAATCGCTCATTCGAGTTAATCGCATGTTCGAGTTAATCTCATGTTCGAGTTAATCGCATGTTCGAGTTAATCGCTTGTTCGAGTTAATCGCTTATTCGAGTTAATCGCTTGTTCGAGTTAATCTCATGTTCGAGTTAATCGTATGTTCGAGTTAATTGCTTGTTCGAGTTAATCTCATGTTCGAGTTAATCGCTTGTTCGAGTTAATCTCATGTTCGACTTAATCTCATGTTCGAGTTAATCGCATGTTCGAGTTAATCGCTTATTTGAGTTAATCGCATGTTCGAGTTAATCTCATGTTCGAGTTAATCGCATGTTCGAGTTAATCGCTTGTTCGAGTTAATCGCATGTTCGAGTTAATCGCATGTTCGAGTTAATCGCATCTTCGAGTAAACCCGAGTCAACATTAATAGTCTGAATTTGATCAAATTTGAGTGTTGATAACATGAAACGTAAACTTTGTATATAAACTGTAGTTGAATTAGAAATCCATTCTCTTTTCGCGAGTGGAAACTACAGTTAACATCATTTTCACGCAATATAACATGGTTCTCATCACACAAATGAAATGTTGAAACATTAAATCAAGGAAGCTGTTACTTACAAAAATAGTATTTCTGTTTCTTACTTTTGTAATTGAATTGTTTATTTTTTAATGTATTTGCTCGTATACACATTGTATGTATTCATGATTTTGCCATTTAACTGTTTCTTAAATATCCATTATAATATCACTTAAATACTGGCTGTAATTGAAACGATCACCGATAACAAGTTAAAGCGATGTCTGTAACAACTTTTGTGTCCATATTTTAAACTTAAACACTAGCTGGGTTTATAAAAATTAAACAGCCATTATCAGATGGGGGATTAACATTTGCTTGGACAGATTTTTATCAAGATCTCAATGTATTCAGAAATTGTCCTCATGCATTAAAAGTTCATTTACAAGTTAATTACTACAATGGTTTTAAACCTAGAAAATATAAAAAATATAGATTAACAATTTGTTTGACAAAACACCGTATATATAAATTATACATAAAACATATAAACCAAACTATTTACATTGGTAGATATACAAAATAAGCTTGAAATGAAAGACAATGTGAATTTTATATAGCCAATTTGCTGTGACAAAATATACCACTTTATCTTGACATTTTAAAAGGTTCTCTTCTATCATTGTCTAAATGTTCTCTATAAATGAAAGCCAATTTTTTTTTTTACAAATTGGTGTTGCTAGATTTATCAATAAATTAACGATTTTAAAAGTACAAACAACAACAATACGGGATTTTAACGTTTCGGTGATTACGCCTTGATCAGGTTATTATTCAGTTTTTTTAGATTTTATCAATGAAGCTTCAAATAGGAGGACTGATCTTATTTGAATACCTGCAATTTGATTCATTATCACAGCAAAACCATCATACTTGTTTTATAGCATAATACAGTTAACTAAGAGAATATAGATTAACAGAAGAGAATTACATAAATATTAAACCCACAAAATTGTCCCTTTTTACACTGGCACAGAGGTGACATGTGTACGTTTTTATTTATCGCGTGCGCACGACATACTACTTGAAAAAACCCAGTTATCAACTAAAGGGCATATTGGAACATCAGGGCTGGGGTCAAGTGAAAATGTATCATAAATTGCATTTTATTTGTCAACGAAGTGAATGTCCTTCATTGAAATATAATTAAAGCCTTTCATTGTTTACGATCCATCTCCATTCTAAGGTAGTTGACCATATACACAGCCAACTAATTATTGATCATAAACAGGAAATGAGTAATCTTAACAATCATTAGTCTACTCATGTTTTAAAATTATATAATGATGAGCGCCCTTGTGTCAATGATGCATTACAATATGCAGATCGCAATCAAAATGCCTGTAGGGAATCTAATGACAAATTTAAAATTGTCAAGGACGAAATAATTTTGTACGAAAGACCCGATTCGTTTCTTCTTCGCATACTTGTCGATTTTTACACTCTCTTTAGAGGCAGAGAGTGTTCATTCAAAGTAATTTTTATATTAAAACCAGTTTTATCTCAGTTTTTTCTTTTCTTTATTTGTTTCGAACCAAATAAACATTTTAAATCACTTATAATAAACTATGTGTAAGTGAGTGTAAAGAACGGCTCTCTGCAAAGGATATTTATCTACGCAGTCGGTATTCGGTAGTCACTTGATCAACATATTTAGCTTAGAAACAGTTCCTATTTTAGATATTTATGGATTAACATTAATATTATTAAATGAATTCTACTTAATCAAGACATCTCTTTGAACATGAAAATAACATTCAGTAAGTTAAAATTGCTACTAAAAGGAGAATTCGACGTGATTTTTACCTCGATATTGACACACAACAGTCTGCAGCAAGTCTAGCAGGGACTCTTTTGTCTTCGTAAATAAGACAAAAAACCATAAATGCCTATCAAAATAAAGAAACTGTAAATACTTAAAACATCGGATTATTTATTTCATTTTAGATGTGTCATAACTAAGTGTTTTTAAACAACCACAATTGTAATATGTTCAAGACATTTAAATTTGTTTTTGTCTAATAATAACTCTACTCCCATGTCATTTCCGAAAAGCTATTAAAAATAGAAGTCGCGGGCTTCTGCCCGGCGACTAATAAGGCCGCTTGTACTCGAAAGACCAAATTCTCATCTTGTAACAAGTCGAATCTACGATCCTCCGCATACAAGCCCCCAATAATGCATTTAATATTCATTATACACACGTTCTTATCTTATTAGCATAACATATATACTTAGCTAGATTATTTATCACAATTCTTGAGTTTGATGTCATCAGATTTATGAATTTTTGTTGAGTTGACTACGTATAATAATATCTGTTGATGTATTTAGATCTTAGATCAGAATATTTAGAACAAATGAGTTAAACAGGATATTCATTTTCAATTAATTTAGAGGTACAATTTACACAGTATCTTTCATTGCTTGAAATATTGTTATAGCGACCACTTTGAATGTTTCAATCGTCATGGGACGAAGTGCGAACTTTTGTAGAATCAGTTCTATATTTGTGTTCTTTAATGAGTTCAAGATAGCTTTCCTGGTCGAAAGAATGTTTAATAAAAAATATGTTTCATTTCGTGTTAATTTCAGTAAACCAGTGTTGTTGGTACCTATCTGTTATCCTTTGCTTAATATAATTGTTATTTATATGCATGGTATATTGGTTTTCCCATACGTTTGAAAGTCCTATTTTTTCTACAGTGTTATACATAGATTTAACTGCATTTATAAATTGGGTACTTATATTCTCCTGGAGTAGATTTTGCCATCCTGTCGATTTTATCAAACATCTTTTCCCAGTCTAAGAAGGCTACATACAGCTTCTTTTTTTGCGATAACGTTTTCGTAATACGTGCATGTAAAATGTAAATACAGTCTGTAGTGGATTAAGTGTTCTGAAATCCGTATTGACTATCTGTTAATTTACTGTGCTTATCAGCCCACCTAGTTAGTCTGGTAACAAGTAATTTGAAATAATTTTTTGATTATATGTTATTAAGGGTTATTCCTCTATAGTTTGTGGCGTCTTGAGTTCTATATACCTTCTCCCTAGCTATCCGGAAATAAGCCGTTATTAAATATGTTTTTTATAAAACATAGTTAGAAAAGGAGAAATGATATCAAATGAGTGTTTGAAAACTTCTGCTATAAGTTTACCGGCACCTGGGCTTTTGGAATTATTTTGAGAAAACACAGCTTGTTTAGTCTCTGATACATGTATTAAATTCGATGTCTAAATCTTCATGATATATATGTAGTTATCGTTTGACATACTATTTACATTATTGGCATTACTACTAGGTACCGAGTCATATAAATCATTATATAAATCATTAACCCTTTCGCTCATACGACAATTCTGCAGCAGACGACTTTAAACATATTTTGTCAAAGCATAGACAATCTCTATAATTGAATGGATAACCTATGACTAAAAGTGGAAAACATTGTGGCAAATGGAGAAATTGCTCGTTTTGAGCAATTTCTTCTTTTGTCACTATGTTTTCAAAAAGCTGTCTGCTGCAGAGGCGTCAGAAAGCGTCTATATGAGGGGAAGGGTTAAAGTGCATATACATACCATCTATAGATACATTAACGGGTTCTGCCTTTAGTTTTTGGTATTGAGCCTTCACGTTTTTTCAAAATGACTTTGGATTTGATTTAGCCAAATGCGATATACGTTTACTTTTGGATTGAATATTATTTCTTTTGCATTTACGTTTAATAGATATGTATGCACGTACATGAACAGTATTATAAATGTGATGATATTTTGTATTCATGTTTTCGCACGTTAAATAATTGTTAAGTTTCTTGTATGGCCGATTTGCATAATAACATTATTTGAATTAAGTTGAGTTGTTAATAAGTACATGTACATGGTAGTTAAGTAGTGTTTAATCTAAATGCTATAAATGATACAAATCAGCGTAATATTATATATATATATATCTCCACGTTTCTTCACATGTTTGTATTGTTTGTTTTGTTTGTATTCCCAGTCTTTGTGATGGTCGCAGGGTCACCTTTAAAGTAATCACGTGGTATCAAAATCATGTTCTGGTCGGCAACTGAAAAATAAAATAAAATTTAAACTTGATACTATGCCTACTTGGTACACAACTTCCAATCATGAACATTTCCTTTTTCCTGAGCAGTTATGACTGTGATCAACCTATCTATAAAGTAAATATGCAATAATTTCCCTTAAACTCTACCAAAAGCAATTCAACTCTTTTGTAGACAATGCATATTCAGTTGAGATAAAGAGCTGTCTCTCCTTAAATCGGCATTGTTTGCCACTTCGACAGTAAATTTTACAACATTTCCTGCTGGACGAAACATTGAGTGGTCCAATTTTGAACATGGAAGAGTCGACTTCGTGAAATTCGGCAGTGAAAGAGTTAATACGGTGATCATACGTTTGTAATACTGCCTGTATATTGTTTATATGAGCCGTCCCGCGGGAAAACCAACATTCATTATGGCCTCTGCGTAATGTATCGACCCAGATCAGCCTGCGCAGTCCGCGCAGACTGATCCGGGCCGACATATTCCGTCTCAGGGGGATAGAGGTATAGAGTAATGATTCCTGAAACAGAAAATCCACAGGAGGCGAAAAGTGTCTATCCAGGTAAGCCTGCGCGACATGCTTAGGCTGATCCGGTTCGATGCTTTACGCAGAGTCCACAATGTTGGTTTTCTCGCGGGACGGCACATATGTACATATTCACCATTAGATGTGGACATTCTGTTGTATGATATATCTCGTTGTAATGGGCCCATGGCCTGTTATCGATAAAGTTTTTGTATTGTATTGAAGTGGTTCTTTGCCTATATCTACATCAATGTATCATATCATATAACTTTACTATTATCATTTAAACTTGAATTGATTTACTATTATCACTCAAACTTGAATTGATTTACTATTATCACTCAAACTTGAATTGATTTACTATTATCACTCAAACTTGAATTGATTTACTATCATTATGAATTGAATTACTATCATTATGAATTGAATATATATTTTACACTTTTATTATTATCATTAGCTGTAACATACTGCTGTATTATGTCACGTTGATAACGTAAATGTATAAACACTTACTATGTATCAAGAAACATGTATATACACTTATTATGTTACAAGACACATGTATGTTTACGTAACGAAATAAGAGTTTGAATCTTGAAAACAATCTTGAATCTTGTATCAATGTGAAACGACAATGGAGGTGCAGTCAGATCCCCAATCGCCATTCAATTTGCTTACATCAAGCCAGAAAAATGAGTCACGTGTATATCAGACATATAGTTCTACATCTCTGTGTATGGCAAATTTGCGTACAGTGCATTGCCAGATAATAGTGATAATAGTTCGCGGCAGCGATGACTAAACTGGTTCTACACTGATCGCATGTGACTTATGGTTGGTTTCCGAGAGCCGCTACTACGTCACTGAATTCTATTTTATGGAAACAGCCGAGTGGGGATCGATTGAATAAAAGTCCTGATATGACTATTAATTGATTGGTTGATTGATTGATATATTGATTGGTTGTTTGATTGATTGATTGATTGATTGATTGATTAATTGATTGATTGATTGGTTTTTACGCCGCGTTCAACACTATTTCAGTCTCCTTGGTAAATGTCACGTACTATTGGTTCATTTATCCTGACACCAGCCAGAAAGTCTTAACCCTTTCCCTCATATAGACGCTTTCTGACGCCTCTACAGCAGACGGCTTTTTGAAAACATAGGGACAAAAGAATAAATTGCACAAAACGTGCAATTTCTCCTTTTGCCACAATGTTTTCCACTTTTAGTCATAGGTTATCCATTCAATTAAAGAGATTGTTTTGACAAAATATGTTCAAAGTCGTATGCTGCAGAATTGTCGTATGAGGGAAAGGGTTAATGCTTACCCCGCAACCCCGCAACCCGAAGCGCCAAGGAGGGCAGCCATTACTACCATTTTTAAAGCCTTTTAAAGTCCTGGTATGACCCGACCGGGGATCGAACCTACGACCTCCCGCATCCGAGGCGGACTCTTTTCTATTACACCACCGAGGTGGTCCCTGATATGTCTACTTACGCATCTTGTTGACAGCCTCGTCGGTAGACAGCTTTCCCCTGTACGGACTGAGCAAGAATTTGTACGTGAGGGACGCAATTATACCACCGAGGATCGGTCCCACCCAGTACACCTGAAACACGTTGAAAGTTGTAACCCCTTTCGTACATACAACAAACCTGCGGTAGACGACTTTGAATTGGAAATAAAATCATTGAATAAAGTTAAAAACATTGAGATAAATGGAGAAATTGCTTATTATGAGCAATTACGCCTTTCGTCAGAAGTCATCTGCATTGTGGGAAATGGTTATTTTGAGATTAGTTTTCTTAATTCTTGTATATCGATTACGAAACAAGAAAAAAGAGGCTATCCACGGGATATTACATTGAAATACGCGAACTGTTGATGGTGTTTTACTCCACTTTCAACACGGTTTCAGTTATATCTCTGGAAAATTCCAAGTTCTAGAGGTATTATTTGTCCTGGCACCGACGTGCACATTGGAAGGCTATGCCCCGCAAGCCTGAGCGCCAAAACGGGAAGTCCTTTCAAAATGACTCTAACCGGTTCAAGCCCAGCATCATTTTTAATATAAGCATGCAATGACCGAAAGGAATGTGACGTTAGGCGAGTTCATATTGCCTTCGGTGTGTGATATATGATCGGGCCTGGTGGTACAATACAAAGACAGGTTCGCGATTGCCACACAATATTTCCTATTTAATTGTTTTATAATACTAGAAGTGAACAGCTCTTTCCCCACAATATTTCTCTTATTACTTAACCAAATCCTATGTCCACTGAGACGATTTTTTTGAGTACCCACAACATAGGGGTTCAATGTCAAATAAAGATTTTAGAACATGAAAAATGCCCCTTATTTAGAGCTCTGAAACTAGGTATACAAATATTGAAACATCTCCAATCTAATGTCAAAAGCCTATAAACGTTTTTTCTTTTTTAACCCTTACCCTCATATAGACACTTTCTGACGCCTCTGCAGCAGACGGCTTTTTGAAAACAAGGTGACAAAAAAAAATTGCTCAAAACGAGCAGTTTCTCCTTTTGCCACAATGTTTTTCACTTTTAGTCATAGGTTATCCATTCAATTAAAGAGATTTTCTATTTTTTGACAAATATGTTCAAAGTCGTCTGCTGATGAATTTTTGTATGAAGGAAAGGGTTAATCACATGTCTTTTAAATGTGACTTATTGGGCATTGATACCGGCTGTTATTTATAACCCTTTGTACTTTTGTTTTGTTGATATATATACCAACGTCACTATTGTAAACTATGTATTTACTTACTATAAGCTCCAAGAAAACAAACTTTAGCGTATATATGACATGTGTAGATAAATAAGGATCACTCTGCATATCCATACTACCTGATCAAAATTGCAAACTTATGTAAGCTATCTGTGATAAGTGCGAGACCAGATCAGGTGGAGCGGATGTACAGGTTAATCTTGACCTGCACTTGTGGCTAAATACGTTAACGTTGGTTTTCCTGGAGCGCAACCGATGTATAGTTATAAGTAAGTAAAGCTTTTGTTATAGTGACATGTGTATAACAAAACAAACGTATAACACAATATAATAACGGGAAAACACCCGGCCCCATGGGCCTATATGTCACTGTTAAGAACAAAATATATTTACACATTGAGTACATTTCACTGTTCCACCTAATAAACTCATATATCTACACAAGTACACAGCACCGAGTCGCTCATGTCGTTTGGCATGTTTCCTAGTACAAAAGGATTGCATGACCCTAATCATTCTTATACAATATACAATAAGTATTTGTCCATGGTTAAGTTGGTGCGTGTTTCATAAAAGTATAAGTATAGTTACCCAATGATCGTCAAAACTTTTGGAAACTACTGATGAAGCGAATGATCTTGCTGGATTCATACTGGCCCCTGTAAACGGTATCTGGAAAATATAGAGGACATTCACTTGTTTGTTTCCGTTTTACATCGAAATATGAGCCGTGAGAAAACCAACATTGTGGACTCTGCGTTAAGTATCGAGCCGGATCAGCCTAAGCATGCCGCGCAGGCTAGTCCGGGCAGACACTTTTAGCTTTCAGTAGATTTTCTGTTTCAGGACTCGTTACTCTATACCTCTATCCCCCGGAGACGGAATGTGTCGGTCCGGATTAGCCTGCGCGGACTGCGCAGGCTGATCTGGATCGATACATTACGCAGAGTCCATAATATTGGTTTTCTCACGGAACGGCTCATATATTTTCACCGGAAGCCTTTTATTTTCTCGAGTAGCTACATGTGCTACAATGAAAACAAGTTGTTCTCTTATCAACAGTATTTCCGTTTTATCACTGCAACGAAAGACTCATTTATGAGTTCCGCGACTGAGGATTTACATTTTGGGACGCCTGGTTTCAAATCCCGACCTCTAGCAACTTGGGTAATGCGGATTCCCTACTAATGAAATATAATGCAGGGTTAAAGCCAGAGCGATGCATATTATCAACCGTTTTATGTTCACTGTTGAAGACAATTATCCCGTCCTGGTAACCCTATTATACACTTAAATTGTACTCATTTACGATAGTCCGCCGGGTAAACTGCACTTCATGTCGCTATTAATGCTTCATACAAGGTTTAATAATTTACCATAGTACGCCGGGTACCAGCCTAGAATAGATGTGTATGAGGTCAACATGTGATATGACGTACTTGGCCGTGCTAGCCTGATCATGACATTTGTGCAAAGACATTTCACATCAGTAGGATTCGCCCACAGGTGTTTGTAATGATTGATAATTTTACGCCCCTATATTGTATCCTTAAAAAGTTAAGGATAATAATATAGTGCAATATCGGTACATACACCTGTGGATTCGCCTCTGTTTTCACTTGCTATGAACGCCTCGGGTGCGGTAGGTCGCGGCCGGGTTCGTTCCACGGTCGGATGATACCAAAGACTTTAAAAATGGTTGAAAGGGCTGTCCTCCTTGACGCTCAGGGTTGTGCGATAAGCATTACGACTGACTGGCTGGTATCAGGATAAATGGACCAGTAGTACTGGTAACTTACCCAGGAAAATAGCGTGGTATAAGTGAACCAATTGTTGAAAGCGGCATAAAACACCAAACAATCAATTTCACTTGCTGGGTGCTTATGAACAAGCACATGGCAATACGATGCCGAATCAAATCACATCTTGGCATTTCATGACTCACTCACTACATAAACATGGCGTCTAATTAATTAACAAAAACAAAAGAAAAACAAAACCAACATAAACAAGGGATAGTCCCTTACCCTAGCTACTATATAAGTGGACGGGAGCAATAGTCAGACCAATTCAAAAGCATGGACGACCAACATGTTAATCTGAAAGCTGTCCTGTCAACCACGTTCATACACAACATAACAATGGCGTCTAATGACTGAAGTGAAAAGTCTAAACAAACAAACGGAAGGTCACTTACCCCAGCTAAGTGATTGACAGCGACGGTTAGACCAATCCCGAGGGCTGGACTTCCAAACATGGGTCGGTCAGAATCTGTACATCCATATATGGACATCACGAGAATAAAGGTGAATACTAGCTCGCACCCGAAACCTTGTGCAGCAGTCAGCGATGAGCTTACAGTCGTAAGACCGAGGTTGCTATGCAGACTGTCCGGAGTGACCCTGAAATGTAATACACAATGACGCCTCTCCAGAACAATGTCTAGCGGAGACGAAGACAATATAATCAATAAAAACGTTCTGGAGAGGTGATGCTCATTAAAGGTTAGCTCTTTCGCATAATGGGAACGACCGAGTAATTAAGAAAATGCTTAGATTTTAATGAATTGTTAATTATAAGTTAATACATGTAATGAATCTAAAACAATTGTACTATTCCTGCAAGAACTGTTCTATTGGGAGTTACGCCGTTTATAACATTATTTCAATTATATCATGACGACAGTTCACTCATGTAATTCAGTCGTATTTGCCATTTATTTAACCGTCGTTATGGTGTAGTTGTTAGTGCATTTGCCTCGAGAGTGGGAGACCAAAGCTGATCCCCGGTCGGGTCATAAAAGAATCAGTGGTTTATCTCCTTGACGGCACTCTGGAAATCTCGAAAATCAACATTTGGACTGTGAAGTCCGATCAGTTTTATTGAGTTTTACGCCGAAAAACATTATTTAAGTTATATATATCACGGCGACAGTTCACTTATTCATGATACATGGGTACACAAACCAGTAAATATACAAGAAACTTTGGATTATCTCTTTGGTGGCGCTCTGGTTGCGGGGTTGGCATTTCGGCGTAAGTCCTGGTATCGGGATAATCTAACTAGGAGCAATACGCCATACAAACATGAAAATGCACACCGATACTTTCACTCGGCTCTGCGTACAGTCTGAAGCACCCCACGGTATATATGTGAGATTTACATTGTTCTACAGCGTGGGGTCGACTTCACTTCATTGAAATAACACATCAAAATGATGCAATATCGGAAAGAAATACTAGGACTATTTTCAGCAAAGGTGTAGTTTAACGGAACGCGAAATTGTAAAGGTCAAATATCATAGCAATCGCATAAACTCATATATTTTTTAAGAAAAAATAATTCGTTAAAAATGACTGTCATTTATGTCATAGGCATCCGATTTCCGTTTTTTTCTGTCACGTGGCTCGATTTATATTACAAGATAACCTTACCCCTTCAGTAGCAAAGAACCGAGGATACCACCGATGCACTGCGCCAATACGTACAGCAATGCACGTGTCGGTGTGATCGAATTAGACACTGCCATTGCTATGGAAACAGCCGGATTCATGTGACCCCCTGACACGTGACCAATCATTTGAATGCAAATGGTAATCATCAAGCCGAAACACAGAGCAATCTGAAAAAGAAAGAAAAAATCTAAGATTATTAATACTTTTTGAAATAAAGAGCTCGGGTATTGCCAGATGACCTACACATACTAAACTTGTATACCGACCTGCTTGTTCACCAATGCTGTATCATATTTCTGGTGAACAATGGGTAATAAGCTATTGTTATAACTAGTGGACGGGTTTCTGGACAGCCCCACTTCCATTCAAAAAAGATATACAGGGCATACCAAACAACCGAAAACTTGCATTGCGAAGAGCATATACGTGAGTTGTCCCATAGGTTAACATACTATTGTTTAAACTAGTGGACGGGATGTGACAACATAGATTGATTCATTGATTGTTTGTTATTTTACGCCGTTTTCAACACTTTTTTCAATCAAATAACGGCGTTTTATGAGTAAGTTATCAGTACTTCTGTTCCATTTATCCTGACATCAGCCAGTCAGTCGTTATGCCAAGGAGGGCAACCATTACTACCGTTTTTGAAGTATTTTGTATGACCCGGCCGGGGATCGAACCCACGACCTTCCGCACCCTAGGCTAACGCTCTATCGCTACTTCACAGACGAGAACTCTTAGCGGTATTATACATATGTTCGGGATACGAATGCTGGCATTATACATGTTTACCCGAAGAGTGGGGACATTATACAGTTTATAGGATAATGCTGGCATTATACATATTTTCCGGATAAGACTACAGTTTATAGGATAATGCTGGCTTTATACATTTTTACCCGAAGAGTACAATATACAGTTTAAAGGATAATGCTGGCATTATACATTTTTACCCGAAGAGTACAATATACAGTTTATAGGATAATGCTGGCATTATACATTTTTACCCGAAGAGTACAATATATAGTTTATAGGATAATGCTGGCATTATACATATTTTCCGGATAAAAGTGCTGGCATTATGCATTTTTATCTGCAGTTTGGTGACATTATACAGTTTATAGGAGAATGCTGACATCATACTTAATTTCCGGATAGGTATGATGGCATTATACATATTTAACATATATGTATTGGACATTATACATATTTTCATTGTAAATATGATGGCAATTAACATATTTACCGTATATGTATTGGGCATTATACATATTGTCTTTGTAAATATGATGGCATTTAACATATTTACCGTATATATATATGGGACATTATACATATTTTCCGGATGAGTATGGGGCAGTAAACATATTTTCCGGATAGGTGTGATGGCATTATACATTTTTTACCGATAGGAATGCTGGCATTATACAGTTTATTGGATATGCATTCTGGCATTATAGTAATTTACCGCATGTGTCATTCATCTTTGATGAACAGTGATGAGTCAGATGAGACAGTATGTGTGTGCAGATTTATCTGGATCTACACTGTTCTTAGATGCCCTATTGTATGTTTACGTATAGAAACGGCTCGATACGTATTGTTATTCCCCGTAGATCTTGATGTATCGTGTACTCTGTCACATAGTACGCTAATTAGTTTCTAAATAGGAAAACGTTATCTATCATTGCTGAACGCTCGTTTCCCGTGTTTACTTCGTCCGCTTCAATTAAATCTTTCAGCGCCGAACTGTTTATAGTAGACTGTTCCATGTTCAAAATCGGGCGTCTCCATTTCTCATGTAATAAGAGTTTGGGAATATTTTGATAACTAAAGCCAAACAATGCTGATTTCAGGTGAGACTGCTCGTTACGTGCTGACTCACCTGAATCTGTATTATTTGCAAAAAAATCTCAATATTGCCATTGGCACTGAAAGAATTAATCCCATACTATCCGACACGCAGACGCATGTTGCCACACGTGCATAAGAAGACTTTTGAATTTTGTTGACAAATTGAAAAAATTCTCACAATTTCTCTGTTTGCCATAATGGTATAACATTAATTCAATAATTATACTTTCATTTACAGAGATTTTCCCTCGAAGCTTTTTAAGACGTGTACTGTAGATGTGTTGTATATTGGAAAGGGATTTATAAGAACTTTATTCAGCTATACACGACCTTGACTAACATAAAATATAAACTTTTCCCCACATACTTCAAATCCGCAGCAGATTGATCCGGGGACAAATGTTGAAAATTTATTCATATACAGCTTTAGTAATTGTGTTGTAAACATTTTGGAAAAATGAAAATTTGCAATAAGAATTTTGCTACAATGTTTTCAAACGTCGTTTGCTGCAAAGGGCGTCAGAAATCTTCTGTATGGAGAACTCTATGCTCAAAATAAGACTTTTAATTTGTCAATTTTATGAACAATTTGATTCCTAGTAATCTGATACTTAAGCACAAAGTTTGGTCTGCTCTGTTTGCTAAGCATTAAATATGTTTGAGAAATGATTACTCAAGTATTCAATGTATTCGGTTGAAGAGTGTTTTGTTTATTCGGAGTTTTACGTCGTTTTCAACTCTATTGCAGTTATATCACGGCGACAGAACACCCGTGTACGATCCCGGGTCATCAGACCAATACTAGATTAGGAGTATGTGCCTTGTTAACGATTACTCCACCATGATTATTAGACCAGTACTAGACTAGGAGTATGTGCCTTGTTCACAGTTACTCCACCATGATTATCAGACCAGTACTAGGCTAGGAGTATGTGCCTTGTTCACGATTACTCCACCATGATTATCAGAACAGTACTAGGCTAGGAGTATGTGCCTTGTTCACGGTTATTCCACCATGATTATCAGACCAGTACTAGGCTAGGAGTATGTGCCTTGTTCACGGTTACTCCAGCATGATTATCAGACCAGTACTAGGCTAGGAGTATGTGCCTTGTTCACGGTTTCTCCACCATGATTATCAGACCAGTACTAGGCTAGGAGTATGTGCCTTGTTCCCGGTTACTCCATCATGATTATCAGACCAGTACTAGGCTAGGAGTATGTGCCTTGTTCACGGTTACTTCATCATGATTATCAGATCAGTACTAGGCTAGGAGTATGTGCCTTGTTCACTGTAACTCCATCATGATATATCAGCACTGTATTAGGTTAGGAGTATGGGCCTTATTCACGATAACTCCACCATGATTATCAGACCAGTATAAGGCTAGGAGTATTTGCCCTGTTCACAGTTACTCCACCATGATTATCAGACCAGTACTAGGCTAGGAGTATGCGCCTTGTTCACGGTTACTCAACCATGATTATCAGCACTGTATTAGGGCAGGAGTATGTGCCGTATTGACGATAACTCCACCTTTTTTATTATCAGATCAGTATTAGGCTAGGAGTATGTGCCTTGTTCACGGTTACTCCACCATGATTATCAGACCAGTACTAGGCTAGGAGTATGTGCCTTGTTCACTGTTATTCCACCATGATTATCATACCAATACTAGGCTAGGAGTATGTGCCTTGTTCACGGTAACTCCACCAAGATTATCAGATCAGTACTAGGCTAGGAGTATGTGCCTTGTTCACTGTTACTCCACCATGATTATCAGACAAGTACTAGGCTAGGAGTATGTGCCTTGTTCACAGTTACTCCACCATGATTATCAGATCAGTACTAGGCTAGGAGTATGTACCTTGTTCGCGATAACTCCACCATGATTATCATACCAGTACTAGGCTAGGAGTATGTGCCTTGTTCACAGTTACTCCACCATGATTATCAGATCAGTACTAGGCTAGGAGTATGTGCCTTGTTCACAGTTACTCCACCATGATTATCAGACCAGTACAAGGCTAGGAGTATGTGCATTGTTCAAGGTTACTCCACCATGAATATCAGACCAGTATTAGGCTAGAAGTATGAGCCTTGTTCACGGTTACTCCGCAATGATTATCAGACCAGCACTAGGCTAGGAGTATGTGCCTTGTTCCAGATCACTCCACCATGATTATCAGACCAGTACTAGGCTAGGAGTATGTGCCTTGTTCATGGTTACTCCATCATGATTATCAACCCAGTACTAGGCTAGGAGTATGTGCCTTGTTCACAGTTACTCGACCATGATTATCAGCACTGTATTAGGCAAGGAGTATGTGCCTTATTCACGATAACTCCACCATGATTATCAGACCAGTACTAGGCTAGGAGTATGTGCATTGTTCAGTTACTCCACCATGATTATCAGACCAGTACTAGGCTAGGAGTATGTGCCTTGTTCACGGTTATTCCACCATGATTATCAGTACAATACTAGGCTAGGAGTATGTGCCTTGTTAGCGATAACTCCACCATGAATATCAGATCAGTACTAGGCTAGGAGTATGTGCCTTGTTCAAAGTTACTCCACCATGATTATCAGACCAGTACTAAGCTTGGAGTAAGTGCCTTGTTCACGGTAACTCCACCATGATTATCAGACCAGTGCTAGGCTAGGAGTATGTGCCTTCTTCGCGATAACTCCACCATGATTATCAGACCAGTACTAAGCTAGGAGTATGTGCCTTGTTCACAGTAACTCCACCATACTTATCAGACCAGTACTATGCTAGGAGTATATGCCTTGTTCACGGTTATTCCACCATGATTATCAGACCAGTACTAGGCTAGGAGTATGTGCCTTGTTCACGGTTATTCCACCATGATTATCAGACCAGTACTAGGCTAGGAGTATGTGCCTTGTTCACAGTAACTACATCATGATTATCAGATTAGTACTAGACTAGGAGTATGTGCCTTATTCACGATAACTCCATCATGATTATCATACCAGTACTAGGCTAGGAGTATGTGCCTTGTTCACAGTAACTAAATCATGATTATCAGATCAGTACTAGACTAGGAGTATGTGCCTTATTCACGATAACTCCATCATGATTATCATACCAGTACTAGGCTAGGAGTATGTGCCTTGTTCACAGTAACTCCACCATGATTATCAGACCAGTACTAGGCTAGAAGTATGTGCCTTGTTCACAGTAACTCCACCATGATTATCAGACCAGTAATAGGCTAGGAGTATGTGACTTGTTCACGACTACTCCACCATGATTATCAAACCAGTACTAGGATAGGAGTATGTGCCTTGTTCACGGTTACTCAGCCATGATTATCAGACCAGTACTATACTAGGAGTATGTCCCTTGTTCACGATAACGCCACCATGATTATCAGACCAGTACTAGGCTAGGAGTATGTGCCTTGTTCACAGTAACTCCACCATGATTATCAGACCAGTACTAGTCTAGGAGTATGTGCCTTGTTCACAGTAACTCCACCATGATTATCAGACCAGTACTAGGCTAGGAGTATATGCCTTGTTCACGATTACTCCACCATGATTATCAGACCAGTACTAGGCTAGGAGTATGTGCCTTGTTCACGATAACGCCACCATGATTATCAGACCAGTACTAGGCTAGGAGTATGTGCCTTGTTCACAGTAACTCCACCATGATTATCAGACCAGTACTAGTCTAGGAGTATGTGCCTTGTTCACAGTAACTCCACCATGATTATCAGACCAGTACTAGGCTAGGAGTATATGCCTTGTTCACGATTACTCCACCATGATTATCAGACCAGTACTAGGCTAGGAGTATGTGCCTTGTTCACGATAACGCCACCATGATTATCAGACCAGTACTAGGCTAGGAGTATGTGCCTTGTTCACGATAACGCCACCATGATTATCAGACCAGTACTAGGCTAGGAGTATGTACCTTGTTCACCATGATTGCCGCGATATTGAAAAGTAAGACTGATAATATGTTTTACAGGAATTCAGCAACATAAGGTTTACACCGTTCATTGCTGCATATAACCAGCTAGGAATAGTATGATGCAATTACTGACAGTCTTGGGTTGTATATGAGCCGTTCCACGAGAAAACCAAAAGTATGGACTCTGCGTAAAGTATCGACCCGGATCAGCTTAAGCATGCCGCACAGGCTTACCTGGACCGACACTGTTCGTATCCTGTGGATTTTCTGTTTCAGGAATAACTACTGTATACATCTATCCCCCTAAGACGGAATGTGTCGGCCGGATCAGTCTGCGCGGACAGCGCAGGCTGATCTGGTCGATACATTACGCAGATATATTGATATGAGCCGTCCCGTGAGAAAACCAAAAGTATGGACTCTGCGTAAAGTATCGACCCGGATCAGCGTAAGCATGCCGCATAGGCTTACCCAGATAGACACTTTTCGCATCCTAGGAATTTTTTGTTTCAGGAATCATTTCTCTATACCTCTACCCTGAGACGGAATGTGTCTGCGCGGACTGCACAGACTGATCTGGGTCGATATATTACGCAGAGTCCACATTGTTGGTTTTCTCGTGGAACGACTCATATGTATTATAATGCAAATATGCTTAGCAACATTACTATGCTGACGTTTGTTGTTACTAAATAGAGAATAATTGGTAAGTATGACCCTGACACTAAATTTACCAATGAAACAAAAAAATCTGAAAGCGGCGTAAAATACCAAACTAGCTAACAAAATACAGTCAGGCAACATTTGTCAAACCGATCATTTGTACATGTAGGGATGTCCCTGTCATTTATTTCAGAACATAGGATATCAAAGAATACAAAATAAATCCCATCGTTTAATTTATGGTCTGTATTTGCTATATTAAAGACATGCCTAGAAATTGTATGCTTCATTTGTGTCGCTCTATTTAATATATATTAAGATCGGATTTCTTCAGCGCACTGATAAAATAACAAGCTGACTTTGCGGTTTTTGTGACATTTTGACTCTCCGATTCGGCAAACAGTACAACGTGACAGTAGCATACACGGTTCACTTTTTGTCAAAAGAGATGCCGAAAGGTCTTTAGTTCCAAAATATTAGATATTTTGATTGTTTGGTGTTTTACGCCGCTTTCAACAATTTTTCAGTTATAATCATGGCACTTCTTGAGTAAGTTACCAGTACTACTAGTTCTTTTATCCTGACACCAGCCAGTCAGTCGTAATGCTAGCCCCGCAACCCCGGGCGCAAAGGAGGGCAGCCATTATTACCATTTTTGAAGTATTTTGTATGACCAGGCCGGGGATCTAACCCGCGAGGTCCACATAGGCGGTTTAATATATTAGATCTAACAGCATCCATTGGGTTTTCAAATGAAGTTGAATCATTAAACATTGAAGTCTTTAGCCCTTTCCCTCATACGACAATTCTGCAGCAGACGACTTTGAACATATATGTCAAAACAATTTGAATTGAAAAAATAGAAAATCTCTATAATTGAATGGATAACCTATGACTAAATGTGGAAAATATTGTGACAAATGGAGAAATTGCTCGTTTTGAACAATTTCTTCTTTTGTCACTATGTTTCCAAAAAAGCCGTCTGCTGCAGAGGCGTCGGAAAGCGTCTATATGAGGGACAGGGTTAAGAAACATTGACGGACAGTTAAGACCTGGGTGAGATTGCGCGTTTACACAGGCTCACCTGATTCTTCACGAGCGCAGGTGCATTAAACCTTTCCTTCATATAGTCGCATATTGAAGACGACTTTTTGAAAACAATGTGTCAAAATGAGCAATTTTCCTTTTACCCAAATATTTTTGCGACTCTTATAATTCAATTTTCGTGTTTTATCCAAGAAGTTTTCAAAAGTCGTCTGCTTTAGATTTGTTGTCTGCTTTAGAATAGATGTGTTGTATGTGACAAAGGGGTTAAGATCCCAAAGCAATAGATGCGATTCACTAATAGTGTTTCAGAAACAAGCAACTGTCCAACATGGTCTTACCAAACGATATTTTCCCCTTTCCTTCACGATCTCTAGATTAATTTTTTTTATTGTAGTACTAAATAACCCTCTACTGCATTGACTACATTGACTACATTTATCATTGATCAATTGTCTATATATAGTGATCAAAGTGTGGTGGATGACGCAGTGATGTTTACTGAATCAAAGGATGGACCGCAGGAAACATTGACCTACCTGTTCAAAGGATTGCTTTGAGAGATGTTGCCTGACTGTGTTTTTGTTTGTTTATTTGTTTGGTGTTTTACGCCGCTTTCAGTGATTTTCTAGTTATATCACGGTGTTTCATACCCAACTACAAGGTTGTTTTTATGACATAATGAGTGAATGTAGACCAATGTATGTAAAATCACTGATAACATATCTAATTGAGGCATTTAAAACCAGAAAATTACTTTTAGATGAACAGGTCTCAAATTAAATCATAAAACATGTGCCGTATACTAATTATTTCTATATTTGAATATCTTCAATAAGTTTATGATGTCACTCATATGAATTTATTATGTAAATGTAAATTATGTATAATGGGCCGGAGGCCTTACATTACTGAATAAAATATTTGTATTGTATTGTATTGTATTGTAAATCGAAGAGTGCGGATGACTCAGTAAGGTTTACTGAATCAAAGGATGGACCGCAGGAAGCATTGACCTACCTGTTTAAAACCAGAAATTTACTTTTAGAAGAACAGGTCTCAAATTAAATCATAAAACATGTGCCGTATACTAATTATTTCTATATTTGAATATCTTCAAAAAGTTTATGATGTCACTCATATGAATTTATTATGTAAATGTAAATTATGTATAATGGGCCGGAGGCCTTACATTACTGAATAAAATATTTGTATTGTATTGTATTGTATTGTAAATCGAAGTGTGCGGATGACGCAGTAATGTTTACTGAAGCAAAGGATGGACCGCAGGAAGCATTGACATACCTGTTTAAAGGATTGCTTGACAAATGTTGCCTGACTGTGTTTTGTTTGTTTGTTTCGTGTTTTACGCCGCTTTCAGCGACTTTTCAGTTATATCACGGTGTTTTATTGGTAAATTTCCAGTACAACGGGTCCAGTACACTAGTGAGTCAGTCGTAATGCGGACCCTACAACCCTTTGCGCTTCGGATGGAAAGCCATTACTACCATTTGTGATTATCTTACTTGACTTTAAATGGTGCTGAACTAGAGATTAAAGATGTTATAGTCGAAGTTTTAAAACTGTTCAAAAATTGTCTTGAAATATTAGAATCATAATTCCGAGATTAAATTAGAGTTATGCTTTCCAGTACAATACACATCTAAATGTTGATCGTTTATGCTTCATTTTTACATTTTCCATTGACTTTCAATTGACTGTTTTTCAACATTTACTGCCAAAATAGTTTTGAACTATTTATTACTTACTTTGTTGGCACTATTAGCAATATTTCAAAATGTTGATCTCTATCTGGAGTTCAGCACAGTTAACCCTTTTCCTCATATATACGCTTTTTGACGCCTCTGCAGCAGACGGCTTTTTGAAAACATAGTGACAAAGGAAGAAATTGCTCAAAACGAGCAATTTCTCCTTTTGCCACAATGTTTTCAACCTTTTGTCATAGGTTATCCATTCAATTATAGAGATTTTCTATTTTTTGAACAAATATGTTTAAAGTCTTCTGCTGAATTGCCGTATGAGGGAAAGGGTTAAGACAAAAGTATGTTCACTTGTTCCAGTAGTATTATCACCATATCCATTGATACGTGCTTTTGCGTATATCAACCATGGGCGTAAATGCTAAAAATAGTTTTTTCGTTCAAGTTCTGTTATATGATTTTAAAGACCCACCTAGTTAACCCTATCATCTTTCCAACAATAATTGTATCCATTTTACACTATGGTTTCAATATGGGGTTCACATGATCGCAATAACCGATGAACTATGAACATTAAGTTTGTACTCAGTTATATTGTGTGCATGTATATGTATCCTGTCATGCTCTATTTTCTTATTTATTTGTCTTTATGTATACATACGTGTGAGCATATATTCTTCGATTCACATTTCACCCATCCATTCACCCATCCATTCATCCATCCATTCATCCATCCATTCATCCATCCATCCATCCATCCATCCATCCATCCACCCATCCACCCATTCACCTATTCATCCATCCACGAATACATACACTAATCCACCTTCACCCATCCATCCATCCATCCATCCATCCATCCATTCATCCATCCATCTATACATCCATCCATTCATCCATCCATCCATTCATCCATCCATCTATCCATCCATCCATTCATCCATCCATCTATCCATCCATCCATTCATCCACCCATTCATCCATCCATCCATTCATGTATCCATTTATCCATTCATCCATCCATCCATCCATTCATCCATTCATCCATTCATCTATCCATCCATCCATTCATCCATTCATCCATCCATCCATCCACGAATACATACACTAATCCACCTTCACCCATCCATCCATTCATCCATCCATATATCCATCCATCCATTCATCCATCCATCCATCCATCCATCCATCCGTCCATCCATCCATTCATCCATCCTTCCATCCATCCATCCATCCATCCATCCATCCATCCATCCATCCATCCATCCATCCATCCATCCATCCATCCATCCATCCATCCATCCATCCATCCATCCATCCATCCATCCATCCAACCATCCATCCGCGAATACATACACTAATTCACCTTCTCACTCATTCATCCATGTATTTCACGATTTGTAATAATGATTGCTGTATAGTTTTACATTTCGTTTCGGTAGATAGGTGCTGCATTTAATGTTTTCCGTTTGTGAATTATATGCATTTAGATGACAATGCTTTAAATTTTCGTTTCAATTAAGCTTTGAAATCTGTTGCATAGCCTTATAATACTCTCACTCATCCTCTGTCCTTTTGTCTGTCCTGTTTTTCTTACTTTTACAATTTTATGTACATTCTGTAAAAAGTTGATTATACTTGTTTGTATTGTATTGTATTGTATGTTTACAATGTATCTTCTGCAAAGGAGGATTAATAAAATATACCTTCAATGACGTAAAAATACATTCATTTACATGATTTATATATACAAATATAAACAAAAATTCTAAAATGCCAATGAAGTACTATTATGTTTTGGTAACCAAGAATTCTTGTTAATGAATACAATAGTAAACGATTTTTAGTTATTACTAAACACAATATTTTGATTAAAACAATATTCTCTTTACTCAGACTATTCTGAAATATATTTTGCAATATTTTTTCTTTTTTTTTTTTAACTATTTGAGAACAATAAGTTAATAAATCGAGAAATAAAAGTCCATGAAGTTGATAAATTACGTATGTTTCTATAATTCAAACAAACAAGAAGAAAATGATATTCAAATTCTAAAACTTTTTGCGAACAAAAAATGAATATGAAGATATGAATCAGCATTTGCTCAATGAAAACCAACCTTAACCCTTTCCCTCATACGACAAATCTGCTGCAGACGACTTTGAACGTATTTTGTCAAAACATAGAAAATCTCCATAATTGAATGGATAACCTATGACAAAAAGTGGAAATCTGATTGTGCCAAAAGGAGAAATAGCACGTTTTGTGCAATTTCTTCTTTTGTCACTATGTTTTCAAAAACAGGCGTCAGAAAGCGTCTATATGAGGGAAAGGGTTAAGTTAATTATTACACGTCTGCTCAAACAGAGCTCTAGATAAGGGGCATTTTTTCATATTCTAAAATCCTTATTTTACTCTCAAACTCTATGTTGTTGGTACTCAAAAGAATCGTCTCAGTGAGACGATTCTTTTGAGTACCCACAACAAAGGGTTTGGTTGAGTATTAATAGAGATATTGTGGGGAAAAGAGCGGTTTACTCCCTCTTATCTAGCCCTCTGCCCAAGTCAACATTTCTATATTGTCATTCCTACAAATGGATATGGACTCGACTATGTACAAAGCTGGACAATTTAATTTTAAGAATTAAGCATTGAAAGGGTTGGTTTAAACAGCATTTATTGCATATTTACATGTACATATAATTATCAATATGGCAGTATATACACAGGATTTGTAAACAAGCCTTAAAGGCTTATATAAATTCATTTCATGGACATTGAATTGAAAGGGTTAAGAATTAAACTTACTACTTTACACGTGACGAAATAAAAACATTGTAAAAACGACTGGTAATGAACAATATGAAAACATTGTGATCAAAGAAGCCAACACCTACACTTGTGGTCGAGACGTCCGATTGATGGTAAATGAAGCGTCTATGTGAACGTGCTTAAAATATTGCTGAATTCATTGATTCAGAGGGTGTGTTACCTTTTTTAAGCTATTCATATTTTAATATACCTTTCAAATTTCAAAGACTCTTTATTCGTTACTCTATGAATAAAATATAACGTATAATTCGATTTTGCAGCGTGCATATTAATAGTACAAACTTTACCCTTTCCGTCATACAAGAAATATGCAGACGGCTTTGGTATATTTAGTTAAATATATGGAAACTCTCTATAAATGAAAGAACTCTTATAAATTAAAGTGGAAAAAATTGTGGCATAAGGTGAAATTACTCATGATGGGCAATTATTTTTTCCTTTTGCTGCAATGTTTTCAAATGTCGGCTGCTGCAGTGACTTCAGTAAGCCTCTGACAGTGGGGAAGGATGAACCTCTATCTATATCACCAATAGAACCTGTATCCGCACTATTGATTTTTTAACACTTTCCCACATACAACTCACTTCAGAAGAAGACTACAAATAAATGTGACATAAGAGTTGAAGAAACTGTGGCAAAAGAAGAAATTGCTCAATATGAACAGTTTCTCCCTTTTTTAACAATGTTTTCAAAAATCGGCTGCTGAAGATGCTTCAAAAATCGGCTGCTGAAAATGCTTCAAAATGCGTCTATAAGCAGGAAAGGTATGATACTTTCTTATTATAATGGGTATGTTTTTGCGACATATGAGCGTAGGAGTAGCGAATGATGTAAAGTAGGAACACTCTACACTAATGTACGAACTGATTTTGAACTTCAAATGTATATTTGTTCGCAAATGTATTCTAAAGTCTTGCATGATTGATAACACTCGAACATGTTGATAAAAGTCTCGCGAAACAACCCTCTAAGTTCGTGACGAGCGCGTAACCCGACCGTTTCATTTACAAGTACATATGTACCGGAGTCTTTATCTACAGTACGCGACCTTTGAAACACAGCTGAAGGTTTAACCTTGCAGGGTTCTCTCAACAAACCATGGAGATGCGTATTATGAGAAAAAAAAAAAAAAAAAAAAAGAACTGTATTTTAGATTATCTTTTGCACTTCTTTAGATCGAAATCTGCTGCAATCACGTAGGCACTGACTTTCAATGTCACCTCTAATTTATTTTTGAAAACGTGAATTTTGTCCGATTTGGTCCAGATTAAATTATATAAAGCAGGATTCGACGCCTTCGCTCTACCTGCGTACGATGAAGAACCGGGCGAGCCTGCGCATGCGCACTGTTTCAACTGACTCATCAGCGCCCACCTACATCTAATAAGTACTTATTTTGTTTCTTCAGACACAAAATAGTAATTTAACTCGTCCAAGTTTTTTTTTTATTTATTGTGAATAGAGTTGATCCAGATCAGCCCTTGTATCCGCACAGTCTGGTCAAGATCGTCATTGTTCACGGATTACTAACAGAAGCTTTTTAGAATATTCTGAAATCTTGAATAGATACTGATGCGACTGGCATAATGGCAGGGGCGTAGCTTTGCAATAATCAATGTGTAGGCCGTCTCGTGATAAAATCAACATTGTGGACTGCGTAAAGTATCGCCCGGATCAGCCTAAGCATGCCACACAGGCGTACCCGGATATACACTTTTCGCCTCCTGTGGATTTTCTGTTTCCGGAATCACTACTCTATCTATCCCCCCCTTAGACGGAATGTGTCGGCCAGATCAGTCTCCGCAGACAGCGCAGGCTGATCTGGTCGATACAGTACGCAGATGTGTATCGCCGCAGCTGCATTTTGGGGCATTTTTAGAAAACATGTGTAGGCACGTGCATACAGTGCCTAAAGGGAGCTACGCCCCTGAATGGACAGGACGATCATAAACTACACTGTACAGAAATGCCGACTTATACTTTTCCACATGGACTGGCTGAACCTTTTCATGTTATAAACGTGTTGATATATGTATATGAGCCGTCCCGCGAGAAAACTAACACTGTGGACTCTTCGTAAAGCATTGACCCGGATCAGTCTAAGCATGCCGCGCAGGCTAACCCGGACAGACAATTTTCGTCTCCTGTGGATTTTCTGTTTCATGAATGATTACTCTATACATCTTTACCCCTGAGACGGAATGTGTCAGCCAGGATTAGCATGCGCGGACTGCGCAGGCTGATCTTGGTCGATACATTACGCAAAGTCCATAATTTTGGTTTGCTCATATACAGGTTTCTATGTAATTAGAAACTAGTTAAAATAAAGTCAACTAAACGTCTGTCCACCAGTTTAGCTGTCTGTCTTTCAAAAGCAATCGGGCTATTTTACAATTACAATTGTATAAACATGAACCTTTTAAGTGTTTCACGCGAACCGAGATAGCCATTGAAAATGAAAAAAATATTGACGTCAACGTACATGCTTAAAATTTCGAACCATTATAATTAAGTAAGTTTCATATTACTAAATAAATTATAGTGTCCTTTCACTATATCATCATTTCTGTTTGAACGGGTTCGGCTAAGGTCAACAGTTTAAATCAGCCACGCCTACCGGTTATTGGGTCCGAATGCAGTATTCGTACAGTGAAGGCCAGTCTGCGCATCCGAAACAGTGTATACCGAGTCCTCACTCTTCGTATTTGAGTCGGGCAGTACACGTGTCAAGTCGCCTCATGTGTCAGACATTGCTGTGCCTGTGCCTTACTCGTATGCAGCTCTCATAAACAAGCACTTTAATCCTTTCCCACTTATAGACGTATTGTGACACATCAGCAGTATACGCGTTTTGAAAGCATTGAGGCAAAAGGAGGAATTGCTCATGATGAGTAAATTGTCTTTCTGTCACAATGTCTTCATCCCTTTTCAATAATAAAATAATCCTTTTAAGAGATGTTCTGTATTTATGTTTAGATGTTTTCAAAGTCGTCTGCTATAAATTTGCTGTATGTGGTAAAAGTGTATTTCATGGGGTTGCCTGTGATCAAGAGAGACTGGTCATGGTCTGACGATGTTGTTGACATAGCGTCCAAAATGTAAACGACCGTTAATGAATTTAAAACAGTTTCGTTTATAATGAAAGCTGGATACATTACACTAGGATGTAAAATGTTGCTTAAAATATCTTGACACTTATTTCGTTATGAATGTATCCAAGTGTCCAGCCATCTGTTCAAAGTTTGATTCCAAATAAACCTAAATACAAGGTAAATTATGATCTAGTTATTTCGGTTTTCAATTAATGATCCAATGTTTTCGTTATGTGCGGTCATCAACAATGCGATGGGTCACTTAGTAACGTGATCTATATCACTAAGGAATGTATAACTTGACCACATTCACCCGGTCTTAACCTTTGTTAAAAGACTGAATTTATTATGTTATACATTTAAGCTGTTTTGCAATTTAGTGTCTAAGTGACGCCCCGGCTTTGCATGATTTGTGTAAGTACATATAAACAAGAGTTTAGATGAAATTAAATCTGAAAATGAAAAAAATGTACATATGAGCCCATGTATATATGTATACACCAGATATTTTGTCATGTGATTCTGTATGTTTCACTATTGTATGTTAGAATTTACCACATAGGTCTATGACCTTCTGGTGAAAAATGAATCAAACTTGAGACTTTATTGTTTAAGGAAATCTACTGCTAGACATCATTGACCCGGTCTTGACCTTTGTGCTAAAACTGATTTCATTCTGCTTTGAGCCGTGTCCGTGTTTTTCGGGTCGTACTGCGTCTCCTGTCTGACATCATAAACAATATTACTGGCGTACACCATGTAAGACGACAATTCTATTGTTTGGTAATAAAAGTATGTCTATATAACATAAAGACAGGTAGTGAAGACTCTGGTGCGACCGTTTGATGCATAGGCTCGCCTGAGTTTTCATTGTATGTTGATAAATTAAGACCCCGAAATCCCTAGATGCAGATCATTTAGTTTTATCAAATTTTAAAATTAATTTTGTAAAAAAATCACAATGTTAATCCAATTCGCGAACACTTTAAACGTGTAAAACACGTGTGCGACAAAATGATATATTTATATATATTTTATTTATATATATGTGTCTGAAAAAAGGTCAGCAGTAAGTCAATAGTGTAGGTTTATACGTTTTACACCGCAATTATTTTTATTACCGGTAAGCTGCTTATCCCTTCTTTAGTATTCAGATCAGACAAACAGTTCTTTTTGATTAATTGATTGATTACTGGGCGGTGACGGAGCTTGTAAAATGTCTTAAGTTAAATGACGATGGCCGTTGCGCATGATTTGAAACAATCCCTTTGAAGTCATCCCAAAATATTTCGCTGTACGTGTATAAGATATGACGACACTGCATACAATGTCGTCTCGTATTAAGTCTATACATTTTTAAGTATTCTATATAATCTTAACACTTGGTAATGATCGCTTTTCAATCTTGTTTATTGATAACGGTTAGCTCCCTTGTTGATACCTAACGATTTTGTAGGCGATAATTTGATTGGCTGACGCTCAGGCCTATCTGAAATCATCTGTAATGGGCATTCATCCGATATAGACGAGCGATCGCTACTGTAGCGAAGTTAAATGAGATTGAGGTAAGCAAGAACATCCACTGTACTCTAGCAAAGTGAGATTGCGGTAAGCAAGAACATCCACTGCAATCTAGTAAAATGAGATTGCGGTAAGCAAGAACATCCACTGCAATCTAGCAAAATCTTATCTGTATTTCAAGTAAAAACTAAAACGCAGAAACAAACTTGAATCTCACGAAATACAAACAAACAACGAACCCAGAGATATGTTTGTTTCTGTGTCTGTTGTGTGTATTTTATAGGCACATTAACTGTTCTGTTGTGCACTTTAACCTGAGACGTTTTAAGCAAAACGTTGTCGGTCGTCACGAAAAAACAAAAAATAAAAAATACCCAGAAATAAACTTGGTTCTCATGAAGAAGAAAACACACCAACAGCGCTTAACTTTTTCAGAGTCAAATTGCATTTAACCCTTTCCTTCATATAGACGCGCTTTGACGCCTCTGCAGCAGACGGCTTTTTGAAAACAGAGTGACAGAAGAAGAAATTGCTCAAAACGAGCAATTTCTCCTTTTGCCACAATGTTTCCCACTTTTAGTCATAGGTTATCCATTCCATTATAGAGATTTTCTTATTCTTAACAATTTCTTTTAAAGTCGTCTGCTGAAGAATTGTCGTAAGATGGAAAGGGTTAAAGTAGACACTTCCATGTTCCGAATCGGGCGTCTCAATTTCTGTTGTAGTAACGTTTCATTTCCTTTTATTTCTTCGACATTATTCATTAAATACAACATTTGATTGGTCTACAATCTAGATCATTTGTTTAACATCTAGGTCCAAACTGAGATTAAACAGCTATCGCCGAAAAAACACTAACAGCGCTTAACTCTTTCGGAGTCAAATTGTGTTTAAAGTAGACACTTCCATGTTCCGAATCGGGCGTCTCCATTTTTCTTGTAATAATGTTTTAGGAATATCTTTATAACTGAGAGGCAAACAATATTGAGTTCAGCCCAGGCAGTCAGTTACGAGCAACGTGTAGCTTTTCCTATGCACTCTCGCATGTTTAAAATGTTCACCGACTTCGTTCCAACATGTGCTGAATTTGTTTGTTTTAATGACGTTTCAACCTGTTTTCAACCTGTTTTCAACCTGTTTTCAACCTGTTTTCAACATGTTTTCAACCTGATTTCAACATGTGTTCAACATTATTTCGCTTATACGTCTCGCGTTGTTCCGTTTCCCTCATATAGACGCTTTCTGACGCCTCTGCAGCAGACGGCTTTTTGAAAAATATAATGACATAAGAAGAAATTTCTCAAAATAAGCAATTTCTCCTTTTGCCACAATGTTTTCCACTTTTAGTCATAGGTTATCCATTTGATTATAGAGATTTTCTATTTTTTGACAAAATATGTTCAAAGTCGTCTGCTGCAGAATTGTCGTATTAGGGAAACAGTTAATTTATCAATACTGCCGGTAGTGTTGATCAGACCGCAAACCCTAGCGCCAAGGCAATCCAGTACTATCATTTTGTATTCAGCCCTCAGTATGGCTCGACCGGGCATCAATTGATTTATTAGGGTTTAACGCCGTTTTCAACAATTGTTAAGTCATATTACCGAGACAAGTTCACCTACTCATGCGTTTCCTGGTTTTCCCTCACCAGTACACCACACAACATACTGTCCAAGCAACTGGCTGCTTTTCCACATCGTCTGTTAAACAGCCCATTGGTGAATGACGAATGACGCATGTCACAGTGACTTTTATCAAAAATCGCAAAGAATGTTGGCAGAGCTGGGAGCTACCGGGGCTCGGCCTGACCGGTCATCAAATCCGGAACACCCCGCTCCCACGGTATAATCTCTTATCACTACACCAAGGAGACAGAACACACAGGGGTTTTCACGAAATATCGAAATGTGCCCATTGAACGTAAGGGCTGGTCTTAAGTTATATTAACCCTTTCCCACATACAACAACTGTACAGCAGACAACTTCAAAACTATATTGGGAAAAACATGAACAAATCTCCATCAATAAGGGTTTAATTATTAAATAGAGTTGAAAACATCGTAGGTATAGGTAAGATGAGAAATTGCTCATTACGAGCAGTTTGTCATTTTGAGTCAATGTTTTCAAAAATCTTCCGCCGCAGATGCTTTAGAATGCGATTTCAAATGGGAAAGGGTTAAAGTAAAACACAGAAGAACTAATCAGAGCGGCAATGATAAGAATCAAGTCCAATCCTATTAAACCCCTTACCTCATACAGACCCTTTATGACGCCACTGCAGCAATTTCAACTCGTTTCACTAACTAAACTTTCATTTAGAGAGATTTTCCTTATTTTTGCCTTTATGATTATAAAGTCATCTCCTACACACATAATGTATTTTGAAAACTGTTAATTGTCAACAACTTTTCTTCGTCACTAGAAAATGAATTGGGTCTCATTGATTCTCTAGATCAGCATGATTTAAAATGACACCGCTGTAAAACTAGTGAGTCTACACTTCAAGTTTTTATGTCAAAAGATGCTCGAATGTCTATATTGATTATAAGGTGTTTTACGCTACTTTCAACACTTATTCGGTTGTTTATCACGGGGTTTCCTGGATAAGTTACTAGTACTACTGGTATATTTATCCTAACACCAGCCAGTCAGTCGTAATGCTAACCCCGAAATCCTGAGATCCAAGGAGCGAAAGGCATTACTTCCATTTTTAAGTCTTTGGTATGACCCGGCCGGGGATCGAACCCACGACCTCCCGCACCTGGGGTGTACGCTCTACTACTACAACACCGAGACCATTTAGTCAAACAAATAACGGTAAATATAATTTATTATCGTATAACTGTCAATCTCACTAAACCCAGACCTCAACTACAGTACCAAAATGAGGGCTTGTCGTGAAACGGTTGTAACTAAAATTGATATATATTTTTAACCAAGGTTAATCACCTCGCCATAAAGTCTTTATAAGCATTAACTAATTTTTCTCGGTAAATGTAGGTGCCATTGTTCGTTCTGAGCAATGGCACCTAAATTTGCATTGTTTACAAAGGGGTCAAAATTGCCCCTAAAGCAGGGTTCTCAAAATAGGTTTTTAGTTACAACCGTTTCACACCAAGCCCTCGAAAAGCTCGTATGCATCTGATGATTGCCTAATACAGGGGGTATCAGATTGGCCCATGCATCAACCAATCAACTACAACTTGTCCGGATTATATAAGCGGTAGTAGGAAGGAGACATAAGCAACTCCCTTTTACACCTATACCCATTATCTGGTTATCTTTTTCAGCACCAAAGGCAATATCAGCCGTCCCGTGAGAAAACCCAGGCTTACCCGGATAGACACCTTTCGCCTCCTGCGGATGTTCTGTTCCAGGAATTCCCGGATCAGTCTGCGCGGACTGCGCAGGCTGATCTGGGTCGATATATTACGCAGAGTCCATACTGCTGGTTTTCTCGTGGGACGACTCATATAGTTGCTTTTTCAAATGTGGCTGTCACTTTGATTGATTGATTGATTGATTGGGCTTTAACGCCGTGTTCTACAATTTTTCCAGTCATATCACGGCGGTCAGTTCACCTACTCATGTGTTTCCTGGCTTTCTCACACCAGTTATCCACAAAACAATATTTCCAAGCAACTGGCTGATTTTTCCACATAGACTATCTTCCCGTTAGTGAAAGACGAATGACACTAGTCACACTTACTGTTGTCAAACGACGGAAAGACTGTTGGCCGAGCCGGGGTTCGAACTCAAAACTCCTGGATTGACGACCCGCGTTGATACCGACTGAGCTACCGGGGTGAACAGTGACACTCCGATATCAACAGACACAACGTGGTGTCACTGTTGATGACCGCGACTCAAATATGACGGCATAAAGGTGTCGATCACTTACAAAAAACTTACAAATCTGCTGTAAACGACTACGAAAATATATAGCCAAAAAATAACTTTTTTTTTTTTTTTTTTTACACTTTTATTTATTAAATAGATTTGTTTACATTGTGGCGAAAGGAAAGAATAAGCCATTTTTTTCTTTTTGCCTCAATATATTTAATACTCGTCTGCTATAGATGCGTCCAAACACGTATGTAAGGCGGAAGAGGTTAAGAGAGAGCATTTATTGCGGGTAGGGGGCGCAGCAGTCGAAACAAATTTATTGACAAAACCTTCTACATTGACCTTGACCATATTTGTCAAAAGTATGGTAACTGTCTGTAAATGAAAGAACAATTATAGAATTAAGTTGAAAACATTGTGGCAAAAATAGAAATTGCTCATTATGAGCAATTTCTTCTTTTGCCACAATGTTTTCAAAAGTCGTCTGCTGCAGAGGCGTCAGAAAGCGTCTGTATGTGGGAAAGGGTTAATGATAATCATCAATAAATTGTTTAAGTGGGGTTAATGAAACATGAGTGGTTATAAAAAGCCGCATGTTGTCAACATCATTTCCTTATGAATCAAGGTACTTGAGATACTTCTATATTTGACGATATCACTAAATTCATGATATGAATTTAACGACGTATACTCAAGGATGATTAGAAATCCGGTGTAAAAACCGCGAGTAACGGCTATTTCATATGAGGACGTTTGTTTGCGGAAACATACACGTTTCGTATTATATGCCATTTCCGACCAATGTAGATCAAGATAACCCTGTGTGCATCCGCCAAGCTAAGGTCTTCACTTTTCATCCATTTTGTTGCGTTATGTTTAAAGAAGCCTTCGGACAAACATTATTATTTTGTTGATTGTATTGATCACAGTCAGATCCTTCACTGAACATATCGTTTTGACGCTCTTGAAAGCCTGTGGAAAGCATTAATACCGAAGCGCTGCTGTAAAACATACAACTCACCGACAATACTAGTAATTTATTCAGTGAGTGAAATGACTGAAATACGGTTGAAAGCAGCGTAAAACACCATTTAAACAAACTGATGTTGTATGGAGTGCTACTCCTATATACACTAGTTAACGTTTTACAAAGTTATGTATATATTAGGTAAGTATATATAATAGGTTTAAAAATACACCAAAAACAAATATTATAACTTAAGGGGAAATGAATAATCACGTGTATGCAATTATACGAATATTTAGTCATTCAAATGTTGTTTTCCTCATGAAACTGTTTATATATTTACATGTATATATATATTTATATATATATAATTTAACACGAAGAAATATACCAAAACAAGATTGATTGATTGATTGGGGTTTAACGCCTTTTTTAACAATTTCTCAGTTATATCACGGCGGCCAGTTCACCTACTCATGCATTCCCTGGTTTTCTCACACCAGTACTCCACACAACAATCTTCCCAAGCAACTGGCTGCTTTTCCACATAGACATCGAAAGAAGAACAAAATATAGTAAAAAAGAAAAACTACATTGGTTTTAATTATTAGCGTTGCCCTGATGAGTAGAAAAAACGGAACCGGTTGGCACGTTTAAAATCAACGTCTCTCTTCTATGACTCAGCCAAACCTTATGTTGTGGGTACTCAAAAGAATCGTCTCACTGTAACGATTATTTTAGTAATTACAACATAGGGCTGAGAGGTTAAAAAATGATTTGAGAATATAAAATATGCAAGTTATATTGAGTTTTGTAATCTATACATGTATATATATATGGGCATGTCACTAAAAGGAATTCGACAATTTAATATGTATGTATATATATTACGCGACTTAAATACCATATCGTTTGCTCGAAATAGTGGTATCTGCTTAAATAATTCAGAGACATATATGTTTATATGTCTTTGAAAAATTAAATCTTTTTAAAAACCAAGCGCGTTTGAAACGGTTGTGGGAATTCACCAGGATTACAGTGGTTAACCATTTACCACATACAATAAATCAGCATACACATATAGAAGACATTTCATGATTACTGAATATTATTAATTGGCCTGTTCTAAGTTGAGAAAACTAGTAGCCAGACCCTTTGCCAATATTAATATGTTACTTTTGTTCTACTGTATGTTTGTAACTTATACATGTCTATTGGCAACAATATGTGTTTAAAGTAAAATTTGCAGCAGGCGACCTTGAAGTAATCAAGTCCAAAATATAGGGGAAAAACCCTCTATAACTGAAAGTTTTATTATTGAATAATCATTGTGGCAAATTGATGGAGAAAATGCTCATTATTATGAGCAATTTCTTCTTTTGCCACATTTATTTCAAAAGATGCATCTAAATACGTATACATGTGGTAAGGGTTAAACCAAAGTGAATGTACATGTACGACGAGACTTTGACCACATCTCTAAGATTTTGTCACGTGTCACTTCACTTAACTCTTTCCTAGATATAACACAACTGCCGAGGATAACATTGAAAAACTGGTAAAAACTTATGGAAAATCTCTACAATTGAAAGATATTTGTGACCAGTTTTGACTTTGCGACATTCTTAATCAGAATTTTCACAAGTAAATGTTTTCGCACAATAAGCTCCTTTATAGTGATCAAATGCGCTGGTTAACTACTGTTCTTTGTATAGCGAAGCCTTTATTTCCATTAGTGCGACCTGGGACGTATAAGTAGTCCCATGTGCGACGTTTAACCTTTTCCCCCATATAGACGCTTTCTGATGACTCTGCAGCAGACGGCCTTTTTGAAAACATAGTGACAAAAGAAGAAATTGCTCAAAACGAGCAATTTCTCCTTTTGCCACAATGTTTTCCACTTTTAGTCATAGGTTATCCATTCAATTCAAGAGATTTTCTATTTTTTGACAAAATATGTTCAAAGTCGTCTGCTGCAGAATTGTCGTATAAGAGAATGGGTTAAAATAGTATTTACCTTCGTACTTAAAATATTTGCCAGTCAAATTGGCCAACAAAGGAGACCTATGTATAAGTGTATATAGATCAACAGAACCAACAGTAGGCTACCAAGTGGTAATGACTGTAATTAGCTTTACGATATAACTTGTCAATATTTACAGAATGGGATTACGTTAATACATATGCTTGTTTGAAGCTTCTGTCAGTTTGTGTAGATTCTAAATATACACTGTTCAAGCCTTGAATATCATACGTGTTTAATGTGTAAAGTGTCCGGATCGGGAACGCGGCTTCCCGTATTAACCCTTACCCACATACAATAAATCTGCAGCAGACGACTTTATAAATATCAAGTTCAAAATATAGAAAATCTCGTTAAATGATAGTATGGTTATTTAATAGCGTTGAAATGATTTCAAATCACGTCTGCTACATTTGCGTCAGAAAGTGTCTATATGTTGGAAAGGGTTAATTAAATTAAGTTAGTACCAAAATCATCTCCTTCAGGATCTCCAGTTTCACGAATAAATGGCGCCCGTACTAACTCGGTTAGATTATAACTGTCATGTACTCCAAGAAATCAACTCCAGTAATAATTACAAATAAATATTGATTTAAATTAGCCTGCTCTTAAAGGGGAATTGTCAGAAGCCATTTTGGAAATCGACCTTCTTGCTGGATAAGCTTTATTCGTAAATGTTTTGCATGAAAAACAAACATGAGATTTATAAACTTCTATATTAACGCCCTATAAATCCAAGAGGATCCTAAATAAAAATATTACAAATGAATTCAGAGTATTACTCAATCGCATTTAAATCCACCAGAATACTTCGATGTACATATATTGGAAGTGACGACACCGCATAAAAGGTCGTTGAGAATTGACACGATACACTTGAATATTTACGCAGGTGGTCGTATTTTATCCAATGATATCGCACGATACAACCAACGTTCGGTTCTTTACATTCGATACACTCGATACACTCGACTAACACGACTTTCCACTATATCGTTTACTAATCTGGGTTATCTCACCTGTTGTGTTCCTTACGATTTTGTAGGCGACAATTTGATTGACTGACTCAAAGGTCAATCTGAGACGAACCTGTATAAAGCAGTTATCAGATCTGTATACGATCGTGCGAAGCTTAGGACTGGTTTTAATAAGATTTGATATTATTACACTTACCCTCACTATCTTGCTTAAATCATCTCCCGTCGCTAAGGAAACCGCTGACATAGTGCCAATAAACACGAATAACATTGTTGCAACCATCTCTGCCATAACAGCTCGCCACAGGTCCAGAGTTCGTAACTCTCCTAACATACCCACTTTGCCGGATCCATGATCTAGCTTCACTTTCTCCAGTTTGTTTGCAATGTGTAGGAAATATCCCTCCATATTTATCACTATGATTCACTCTGTAAGTTGTGCTTTCCTAGTCGATCCGCAGGTTTAAAATTATGTGTATGTAACTGAAAAAGACAGAAAGGCACTTAACAGTGTGTGCTCCGTAAGCGGCACTTAGTAAACAGTGCCTGTATAATGGATATGTAAATGGCGTTTATCATTTGTTTAATAGATGAGTTCGCAAAGAGTTCATGCAGTTTGGCAGGAAGTGTCCTTATTTGTCTTTTTCTTAAGAAATGCGTGATATTTTACTGATTTTTCCTTTGCAAAGTTTAGATCAATACATTAGTCGTATAGAAGAATAAATCAGTGATTACAGATTAGTTTAAACTTATTTAGTTTACATCGATTTCGAAACAAGCTTTCAGCTTATATTAAACACGCTTGACGTTTGCTTCCTGGAGACATAACCAATACTCGCGCCGATTGTGTGAAAAAATCCCGATGACAGAACTCGCTCATCAAGGGACTCGAACCTTATTACAGCGACTTGTGCCTATTTTATATCGCAAGCGTTTGTGTAGTAGAGAGTGATTGCACAACACAAAAAGAAAACTTAAACAATGTTTTTTCTCCACCAGGGTTGTCCTATTTCATGAATATTGGTTCTCTTCACGTATGTTATGTCATGTTAATATGTTTGTACGATGATGCTCTGGATATAAGATCAAATCAATAAACTTATGTTATGTTCTAATAAAAAAGTTAACATTTGTTACGCAAATATGACACAGTTACCGAGGTAGCTAAGCATTAAGTGTCCAAAGTGTCCATTAAGTTTCCTGTCCCAAAGACTTGATTCCAATGGGGCTCACTTATGTTCCAGTCAAATCTCGACACGATTGTCTGAAACGCTTCAAAAGTCCATGTGACAGGATCACACCAATAGTATTATAGTCAAAACTGTAGCTAAGGTCACTTGGCCTAATCCAAAAGCTAACAAGACGAATTTTGATGCTAAGCATCAAAGACGCCGCGCATGATTTTAAGGCATGACTTAAAGGGAAGCAGATGCAGTTCAATACATTTAAATAACCTGTGCAAACGGACGGGATGTAAAGAAGGCCAAACGACCTTTATCTTAAACAAGAAGGCCAAGATGTATCACCTGGATACCATAGTCTATAATAAAACGTTATCAAGAGCAAAAAGGGTCCATTTTGACGTAGGGAGTATACACTTTATATGCTACGATCTATATGATATTCAGTATGTAAAGTTTAGTCGTGAAATGACGAGTTAAGTCTTCAAACCATTTGTTTTACCGTTTGCTTAACATTGACTGCAACAATAAAGTGTCCTACAAGCGGAAGTTTTTTAATTTTAAATCTGCTCTAACTAAATCAATTAGATAAACAAACAAGAAGGCCATGAGGCCCTGGAATCGCTCACCTGAGAATGGGCTTTTTAAGACATAACTCTTTCAGCGCCAATGGCAATATCATCAAGAGAAACTTTCTGACAAAATTTCAAGCTGCTCAAGTCAAAAATGCAATCTCTATAGTGTTAACTAGATTGTTCTACAATTTGGCCTAGTGACTTAGTTGTTGACCTGACCTGACCCATATTCGAACTTACCGTATATATAATCAAGACAATTATTCTGACAAAGTTTCAACATGCTCAAGCCAAACATGTGGCTTCCAGAGTGTTAACAAGATTTCCCTTAAATTTGGCTTAGTGACCTAGTTTTTGCCATGACATGACCCATATTCGAACTTGGTCTAGATATCACTAACATTCTGATAAAGTTTCAACATGCTCAAGCCAAAAATGTGGCTTCCAGAGTGTTAACAAGATTTTCCTTCAATTTGGCCTAGTAACCTAGTTTTTGAAAATATTAACAGATATTAACTTAAGTGTTAATGCCTATAGTTATAAGTTAAGTGTGACACAAGCTTTGGAAGGAGAGAGGGCGTTAACAAGCAGGTTCTCCAGTTTGTAGTCGAATTAAGATGTTTCTCAGCAGACGACTTGAAAAAATATTTCGGCCAAATGAGAAATTGCTCGTAATGAGCAATTTGTCACTATGCAATAGTAAAACTCTTTCGATAATTAAACTTTCCCTTAAAGAGAGTGTTCACAATTTTGCCTAGGTGTTCTGTTGATGTGTTGTAAACATTATCGATTCTTATTATGTGGGACTCAACGTGACAACGAATCACTCCTTTAGATTTATAAAATATTAAGACTTGCAAAATATTAAGAATTGCAAAATATAAAGACTTGCAAAATATAAAGACTTACAAAGTATAAACATTTGCAAAATATAAAGACTTGCGAAGTATAAAAGTTGCAAAATATAAGGACTAACCAAGTATAAAACTTGCAAAATATGAATATTTGCAAAGTATAAAACTTGCAAAATATAAATACTTACAAAGTGTAAAACTCGCAAAAGTTAAAGACTTGCAAAGTATAAAGATTTACAAAGTGTAAAACTTGCAAAATATAAAGACTTACCAAGTATACAACTTGCAAAATATGAATACTTGCAAAATATAAAGATTTCAAAAATATAAAGATTTCAAAAATATAAAGATTTCAAAAATATAAAGATTTCCAAATTATAAACCTTGCGAAATATAAAGACTTACCAAGTATAAAACTCGCAAAATATGAATACTTGCAAAGTATTAAACTTACAAAATATAAAGATTTCCAACTATGATGAAGGAGTGTTGTGTAGAGTACTGGCCCAAGCAAGCCTGGAAAGACATGGTTAGGTGAACAGATTCTCGTTTTATAACAGAAGAACTGTGAAAATGGCACTAAACAAACAATTCAATCAAAAATGGCTACCACTTATCTAAGTTTCGAGGGGAACCCTAACTAAAGTTTTCGAAGGAACACATATGTCGCGTGTAGCACCAACATTTCTTTGACTCAGTCTATAAATCCACAACGAATGTCGTGCCATGACCTTGTCGTTATTAAATGTGATTAGTCTAGTCTAATGAGTTAAACGTGAAGCTATCCCATTTGATCGAATGACGCCCTTTAATCAAGCAATTCATCATCTCTAATTGTTTTCACACGGTGACGCATTTTCATAAACAACTAACACTTATCCCCGATGTCCTGCTTTGTTATAATGTGTCCAAGTTTTACCCAAATATGGAATCAATACAACAAGTCTTCATTATGGACTACAATTCTATTAAATGTAATTGGAGTTCAAACCTTAAAAGCATTATGCAGAAGTTAGATCTGATGGACTCCTATAATAATAGACTGAGTGTAAACCTTCCAAACGTAACAACTAAGATCATGAACTATTACTCAAACCTATGGAAATCAGAGGTGGAAAAAGTACCAAAACTCCGGAGTTATATATTATTTAAAATGGACTTTTCATGCGAATCATATTTACAATTAAATTTAAAGAAAAATGAACGCGCTTTGCTAGCCCAGTTAAGATGTGGAATTTTACCTTTACGCATAGAGACAGGCCGTTACCTTGGAGAACCACTGAACACTAGACTGTGCAAATTGTGTAAATGCCAGGAAATAGAAAGTGAAGAACATTTTATATTGAGGTGTACATTATATGACAGAATAAGAGACGATATTTACAGTGATATGTTTATTAACCAATTCCTATTAATGTCTCACCAAGAGCAATTTATTGAGCTTATCCAAAAGTATCCTAGGAAGACAGCCAAATTTGTAGTTAATGCGTATATGCTAAGACGGAGTATATTGTTTAACTAAATGAGAATGTTATCACAAGTAGATATCTTTCGATGCTTTTGAAATCATTTTGGTGAATGGATAATCTATATCCACTTTTCCCCACAATTATTTCTAAGGTTTTGATTATATGAAACAGAATTATTACTCTTCTCTATTAGAACATTTGATTATTTATTATTAAATGATTTCTACATTTGTTTATACGACCGAATAAAATGACTAATTGCACGTCCGATCACACTTTTTTGTATATATATATCTTGTATATTTGTATGATATTATGAAATATATATGTTTTGGTGACTTATAGGCCCATGGGGCCGGGTGTTAATAATAATTGTTAAAGAATGAATGTAAACTATAAATGCTTTGTAACACATGTCACAATAATAAACAATTTACTTACTTTACTTACTTACTTACATTGAAAATACTACGTAAATCCACCGAATGTATATCAATTTACAAAACTGATTGATTCTACAAATAAAAAAAAACTAACCAAACTTGCTCTTGTATATATGCTTTTAAGCTGAGAAACCAATATATGTCGAATACGATTAACTTGTTTTTCCTTCAAAATTGTATGTAATATGCTGTCATTCATGTATGTTAATCATAATTCGTCTAGTTTTCCCAACATAGATACATATAAGTATCTAACTTGGTTAAACAAGATTCAATATTCAAGGAACATCAACTAAATAATATAATCATCAACTAATATATGTATTTACTTTGTTTAAAAACTATAAATTGAATGATAACTTTTTTCCTTACCATGTGTGTTAATTATGTATGCTATGCACAATGAGCTTAAATGCTTGTGTTGTAAATAAACTTCTGTTCTGTTCTGTTCTGATAAAATTTGATATTCAAAAAGTTCTCTCAAAATCAATATGTTCATAGGAAATAAAATTGACTCCATATGTATGTATGCATGGAGCGCGAGCAAGGTAGGATAGGATTAGACTGCAACAGAGCACGCTGGTCTTGTTCTGCACATTTGAAAAGAAGAAAAATATAATAAAAGAACACCAAGTCGTGCAAAACATTAATAAGTAATATTGCTTAACTCATTCCCACCCACAACATGTCTGCAGCAGAATTATTTGAAAATATTGAGTAAAAAATATGGAAACTTATGTGAAATTTCTCCTCTTCCGAAAATGTTTCAAAAGTTTACAAGCAGAGACATCATAAAGTACCATGTTAAGGGCTAAGCCTTTAAATCGGGATAAGGTTAAACCATTTCCCACATACAGACGCTTTCAGGGGCCTCTGCAATAGGCGACATTTGGAAGCATTGTGGTAAAAGTGAGAAATTGCACTTAGTGAGCTCTCCTCTTGGCATTATGTTTTCAATTGTACTATCGTGTGTGTATAATTGTTCTTTGATTTGTAAAGAGTTTGATAAACGTTATCAAAGTCGACTGCTGAAGATTTGTTTTAAATGGGAAAAGGTTAAGATCGATTACCTCTTCCCTTTATATACGGGAACATATTTGCGGCGCCCTGACATAATTCAATTTTAGACCCCCCTGGCCAACTAGCTTCGCACGATCCATTCATATTAATCCCAGAAGCTCACAGACAACGGATCAAACTTCATGGTTACATAGTCAGATGTTGGGTATTCTCCCCGCATGTGTAATAATTACGCTAAAGTTAGGTTTTCCTAGTGCACCGTTCAAAAAGCGGAGCGAGGTCCGAGCGAGGTCAAGGTTTGTTTATTCGTTTGTCTGTACGGTGTTTTACTCCACTTTCAACAGTATTTCAGTCATATCACGGCGTTTCCTGTGTAGATTATCTGAACTGCTGATTGCCTTATTTTGACACCAGGGCTTCCGACGTAGTGCTATCCCCACAACCCTGAGCGCCAAAGAGGGCAGCCATTACTACCAGTTTTAAAGTCTTTGGTATAACCCGGCCAGGGATCGAACCCGCGACTACTTGATACTTAGCATTCTTGAGAAACACAAATTTAATTTGGATAAATAGCGCTGTCCATTAAAACATGATTTTTGTTTTGTTTGTTTCAGGTTTACGACAATTTCAACAGTTAAGAACATATTAGCGGCGGACAGGAATAATGATATTGGTGACAGGTCTCACACCTAAACTTATATTTACATCTAGATAAATATAAATAAGTGAAACCAATACCACCCACCTGCTGGAGATCAATAGTTGCATTGACCCCGATCGCTCAGACCCATTTAAGCGGCGCTTACGGTTCAAGCAATGGTGAGACTTTGGCTGCATTTCTTTTTTTTATATTAAAAATGTTAGAAATGATTTAAAACGTGAAGTTCATTAAAATGTCATAAAACCGTATTGCACATTAATGTAAGAAATTATTATAAACATAAAGTTTATTTAAATATCATAACATTTTATGTAAGATTATTAAATATTTGCACTTTTCTAAATTAGCATGCAACAGCATGTAACTCAAAAGTATTGATCATAAAAGTTAAAAATAGTTTTCAGTCTGTGTTGACTTCATATAATGGTTGTACACCTAGTTAAGTTATCAGTATTTCGATGTTCCAATCAGAAGTTGTTTTCACTTGAGACTGTTCGGCATAGTAAACCGAATATGTTTGTTTAGCTTAATCATACCATTACAGTGTGTGAAAATTGTGTATTTTTCAAGTGTGCAAAATCTGAGAATGACATTATGACAATGACACTATTCTATTGACGTATACAAAATTGTTTCTTGTCAAACAATAAATCATAGTTATACATAAAAAAAAAAAAAAAGCATACAATTGGTTACAATAAAAATGAAATATATGTAAAAACGAATGTTTATCATTTAAAAAAGATAAAAAATAATAGAAAAATGCTTTCTCAATACCATTCATAAAACGAGCCGTTCCATTATGGACTCGGCGTAGTTTTCAATAAAGATATGAGCCGTCCCGCGAGAAAACCAACATTGTGGACTCTGCGTAAAGTATCGAACCGGATCTGCCTAAGCTTGCCACGCAGGTGAACCCGGACAGACCCTTTTCGCCTTCTGTGGATTTTCTGTTTCAGGAATCATTACTCTATACCTCCATCCCCCTGAGACGGCATGTGTCGGCCCGTATCACAGGCTGATCTGGGTCGATACGATCCGCGAGGAACTAAAGGGGCTGTTTTGAATTAAGCGAATTACTCAGAATGAAATAGATAAATTTACATCATATTATGTATGGTTGGTAGACTTCGTACTTTTCTATAAAGATGTGTCATTGTCAGTACATGGAAGAATCATTTTCAACTTAACCCTTTCCAACATTCAACAAATCTGCAGCAGACGACTTTAAAAATATCTACTAACAAATATGGAAAATATCTATTTATGTAGGTATAATTGCTGAAAAAGGTGGAAAACTTTGTGGCAAAAGGAGAAATTGCTCGTTTAGAGCAATTTCTCCTTTTTCCACAATGTTTTCAAAATTCGTCAGCTGCAAATACGTCTACAGGTGGGAAAGGGTTACCTGAAAGCCCGTGTTACCTTTTACCTGCGCAGTATGATAATTTATAGTTTTATAAAAGAAGACTTTAATTAAATACTCTTAAACCAGAAAGAATGTTATGTTTCAACATCACGTATAAGTTGTACATGCAGCTCAGAGACCCCCGTTTCGCCTGAATAGACTGTCAAGCTAACATGCGCCGTATCATAATTAATTGTTTTGTTGAAATCAGTCTAATCCTTGTTCTATTTAAACCATAAACTACATAACTTCATATTTCGACTTCAAGTAAACGTAGTTCGTGCAGCTCAGATTATTTTTCGTATGTATCGGTCCTTATGTTTACAAGCGTCGTATCATTATTTATAGCATTGATCAAATCAATTAAGTGGTTGTTCTATTAAACAACCGGATCTGTGGGTGTGGTGGTTAAACCGTCTGTCTCGAGAGAGGTAGCCTGGTGTTCGATTCCCGGGCGGGTCATAAAATGCAAAAACCTTAACCACATACATACGCTATCTGAAGCCTCTGTAGCAGACGACATATGAAACATTTTGGCAAAAGCAGAAATTGATCATTATGAGATTGTTTTCCTTTTGTCACAAAGAAAATGCATATCACAAGGCTATCATAAATGAATTTAGCATAACATTAAGCACATCATACCGTTTTCTTTGTGTTATTTTTATTATCCATACGTCCAACTTTCAACAAAAATATGTTACAACAATAGTTTTAAATATTATAAAAAAAAGCCACTTTTCAGATCAGTACATCATTTCTCACAATGGTTTATGTACTTCTACTTACAGAACAATTTCAAGGTTAACCCTTTCCCTCATATAGACGCTTTATGACGCCTCTGTAGCAGACGGCCTTTTGAAAACATAGTGACAGAAGAAGAAATTGATCAAAACGAGCAATTTCTCCTTTTGACACAATGTTTTCCACTTTTAGTCATAGGTTATCCATTCAATTATTGAGATTTTCCACTTATTGACAAAACATGTTCAAAGTCGTCTGCTGCAGAATTGTCCTATGAGGGAAAGTGTTAACTACAGTCGCACCGCGTTAATCTGTACGCCATTTATCCGGAGTTTTAGTTGCTTCCAAAGGCATCTGCTGCAGAATTGTTGTAAGTAGGATAGGGTGATTATAATGATTAAAACGTAGTAATTTAACATTCCTACGACCGCCACGGTGTTTTAACGATAGAGCGTCTGCGGGAGGTCGTGGGTTAGATCCCCGACCGGGTAATAGCAAATACTTTTATAAAGGTATATAGTAATGGCTGTCCTCATTGGCGCTCGGGTTCCGGGGTTAGCATTACGACTGACTGGCTGGTGTCAGGATAAATAGACCAGTAGTACTGGTAACCAGAAACGCCGTGATATAACGGAAACAATGTTGAAAGCGGCGTAAAACACCAAACAATCAATCAATCAATTAATTTCTTACGCGATAAATGAATATGTGAAATCTTATAAACATCTGTATGAGCCGCGTATCTCGATGTATGGTCTTATTGACTTTGTTGTTGTCCCTGTTCCTTGGTTATGCTCAATAAGAATGACAGTCAAAGTCTGACCCTTGTTTGAACCGTAAGAACCAGCTAAATGGGTCTAAGCGATCGGAGTCAATGCAACTTTTGAGCTCCAGTTTTATCTCGATGTATACATAGGGTGGTATTCGTTTCATAACTTATATAGTTTTATCTCGATGTATACAAAGGGTGGTATTCGTTTCATAACTTATATAGTTTTATCTCGATGTATACATGGGTGGTATTCGTTTCATAACTTATATAGTTTTATCTCGATGTATACATGGGTGGTATTCGTTTCATAGCTTATATAGTTTTATCTCGATGTATACATGGGTGGTATTCGTTTCATACCTTATATAGTTTTATCTCGATGTATACATAGGGTGGTATTCGTTTCATAACTTATATAGTTTTATCTCGATGTATACATGGGTGGTATTCGTTTCATAGCTTATATAGTTTTATCTCGATGTATACATGGGGTGGTATTCGTTTCATACCTTATATAGTTTTATCTCGATGTATACATAGGGTGGTATTCGTTTCATAACTTATATAGTTTTATCTCGATGTATACATAGGGTGGTATTCGTTTCATAGCTTATATAGTTTTATCTCGATGTATACATTGGGTGGTATTCGTTTCATACCTTATATAGTTTTATCTCGATGTATACATGGGGTGGTATTCGTTTCATAACTTATATAGTTTTATCTCGATGTATACATGGGTGGTATTCGTTTCATAGCTTATATAGTTTTATCTCGATGCATACATAGGGTGGTATTCGTTTCATACCTTATATGGTTTTATCTCGATGTAAACATGGGGTGGTATTCGTTTCATAACTTATATAGTTTTATCTCGATGTATACATGGGTGGTATTCGTTTCATAGCTTATATAGTTTTATCTCGATGTAAACATGGGGTGGTATTCGTTTCATAACTTATATAGTTTTTTCTCGATGTATACATGGGTTGTATTCGTTTCATAGCTTATATAGTTTTATCTCGATGTAAACATGGGGTGGTATTCGTTTCATACCTTATATAGTTTTATCTCGATGTAAATATTGGGTGTGGAAGCAATAGCATCCTTCCTGTCCGCCGCGATATGACCGTTGATGTTAAACGTAGCGTAAAACACCAGACAAATACGATCCGGTTCAGTATAATATAGGTTGCATTTCTGTACAATAACAGAATGGGGCTACACTCCTTTGTTGACAGAATATGCCTTTAGATTTGTATATCATTAAGGCGGTGAGAGTAGACTCTGATGCGACTGTGTGGATGCACAGGCTGACCCGAGTTTTCACTTCACGCTGATGAAATACTCGCCTCGTATAGCTCATATCTGTGGAAAATATAAACTTGTGTTTTTCTATAGTTTGGGTTTTTTACGATTTGATTACACCCGGGGAAATCCCCACCGGGTCATTCCAAAGACTTTAAATGGTAGTAACGTATTTCCCTGTTCTCCTTTTTGCGCTGAGAAGCGAAGTTAGCATTGCGACTTAATCGCCGGTTTCGGAACACATGGACAAGTGGTACTGGTAACTTACCCAGGAAGTCGTTATATAACTGAACAAATGTTGAAAGCCGCGTGAAAGCACCATGCAAAATATCAGAGGCAAACCGATCTCAGTGTTTTAATGACAACTATAGATTGAGACGACACTTCGTTCCCATATTATATATCAGAGGCAAGCCGATCTCAGTATTTTAATGACAACTATAGATTTAGACGACACTTCGTTCCCATATTTTATATCAGAGGCAAGCCGACCTCAGTGTTTTAATGACAACTATAGATTTAGACGACACTGCGTTCCCATATCATTAGCATTCAGACTGACTCGCTGGTTTGGGAATAAATGGACCAGTGGTACTGGTAACTGACCAGGAAACGTCCGTATATAGCTGTTGATAGCGGCGTAAAGGCACCATACAAAATATCAGAGGAAAGCCAACCTCAGTGTTTTAACCCTTTCCCTCATACGACAATTCTGCAGCAGACGACTTAGAACGTATTTTGTCCAAACATAGAAAATCTCCATAATTGAATGGATAACCTATGACGAAAAGTGGAATACATTGTGGCAAAAGGAGAAATTGCACGTTCTGTCACTATGTCTTTTGTCACTATGTTTTCAAAAAGCTATCTGCTGCAGAGGCATCAGAAAGCGTCTATATGAGGGAAAGGGTTTAAAGTTTAAACTTATTTATTTTACATCGTTTGCGAAACAAGCTTTAAGCTTATATTAATCATGACAAATATAGATATAGATGACCCTTGCGTCCTCATATCATTTGATGAATGTTTATATAGTATACAAACAAGATAAATCAATATTTTATCTTTTCTGAGATGGATTACACGTTTTTTCAATTTCTACTTTTGACATGTCATTAAAAAATAAATCATATCTATATATTAATGCTTTATAAATGCTTATTATATAATGTATTTCAACAGCATTTTAAACTATATCAGGCAGCACAGTGTTGAAACATTCTACGAATAATTGATACAACGATCAGAGCCCGATCAACCTGCGCATCCGAAAGTTATATTGGTTATCCTCTAGCATGATGCATACTAGGATAAGAAAGGGAAAAAACAACAGGCAACCTATTTATAATTTTCCATCGTTACATAAGTTAATTAACCGTAAACTGCACTCTGTCAAAATCAATCAGTTCCGCCTAAGTTTATCTACATGTGTAAGATATGCCTGATCTCCTCTTTTATCAACCATTTACGAGATAACATAGTTTTGAATATTTTGACTTTTCGATTTTGAATTTAAATGATTTGTGCTGATGATAATGCTAATGATGATCGTCATAATTATCTTCATAATCATTATCAGCATGAGCATATTCCTCCTCCTCCTCCTCCTCCTCCTCCTCCTCATCATCATCGTCACCATTATCGTTGTCGTCATTTACCCTTTATTTATAATAATAAAATTGATACTACTACTACTACTACTACTACTACTACTACTACTACTACTACTACTGCTTCTACTACTACTACTACTACTACTACTATTACTACTACTACTACTACTACTACTACTACTACTACTACTACTACTACTACTACTACTACTACTACTACTACTACTACTACTACTACTACTACTACTACTACTTCTACTACTCCTACTACTACTTCTACTACTACAACTAGAGGACTCACAATATAGTTTAAACCTCGGGCATACCCTCAGATCCGGCAATCCTTCATTCGCCGATGATCTTTCCCTTATTTCCCTGACTCCGAACATGCTGCAACTCCTATTAGATATTGTCTATCGATATACCAACAGGTGGAAATTCGAAGTTAATGCGAGCAAATCTAATATAGTCGTATTTAACAAAGCTAAACATGACTCGCCAATTTCTCTTATCATTGGTGATACGTATATTTTTGAAACTGATCATGCGGTACACCTTGGTATAAGAAAAGACGCATCACTTAAATTAACAAATCGAATTAAAGAGAGGTGTCTAAAGGCGAAAAATGCACTTTTGCACGTGCCGATAAAGGTATGCGGTCTGATGCTTTAAACCCAATTACATCAATTAAATTATATAATAGTATAATTGTACCAAGAGCATTATACGGGTGTGAGCTTTGGAATGAGATGTCACAGGCTGACACAAATACAGTGGTCAAGGTACAACACTTTATTGTAAAGTCAATACAGGGTTTCAAAACCAGAACGAGATCAGATATGTGTGAATCCATGGTCGGCATACATCGTCTATCGTCAAGAATTTATATCAGAAAGTCGATGTTTCTGCACAAACTTCTCAGTCTTAAAAACGGATCGTTGAGTAGAAATGTATTCCTCAACAGATGCTTGTTATATATGCAAAACCCATCAAAAGTAAAAAAAAAAAAGGCTTTATCCCGGACATAACAAACATACTAAGTAAGTAAGGTCTTCTGCACATACTACATGCATACATTTATAACTCAGCTACATTGCCGTCTAAATATAGTTAGAAATTGGATGTTAAAAATGTCGTTAATGCATGTGAAACACAAAATTGGAGGTCGAGGATGAGTGCCGACCCGGATTTCATAATATTTCAACAGCTACAAACTCCAATAAGCGCATGCTTACTTTATGATATGTATACCGAGTTAAGCCCAAAAGTTGTCAGAAGATTAGCCAAAGCATGGACAGCTTTCCCGGGCGTTACAAATCAGTATTGTAATTTGTGCTCGGAGTCCACGCCTGATGGCATTAAACATGCTCTCTGCGAATGTCCAGGATCGTTGCTTCCGAGATCACTGCTCTTACAGAATATAAGACTAAACATTAACACCAAACTCGCAGACGAATTAGGCTCCGACTCCCCGGATATATTTATGTTGAAAGTCCTGGGATCGGAACCTGATACGAACATTGATGCAGAAAACAAAGATTTACTTTGCAAACGATGTTTAACTTATGCATACAGCTGTCTGAAAAATCTTATATAAGTTCTGTGTTCAGAAATGCTAAAATATGCCCAAATAACGGCGTATTTTAATATATAATAACATTTGTAAATAAGGCCCCAGCACTATCCTTTTCTTTCCTATTGTTTATTATTAATATAGCAAAACTTTGTATGTTTATTTATTGATCTCCAATAGGAGGAATTAAAAGGAATAAATAAATACTACTACTACTACTACTACTACTACTACTACAATTAATAGTACCACTACGACTACTACTTATTCCTACTACTACTCTATTAATGATAATAATAATATTAATAATAATAATAATAATGATAATAATAAAGAAAATAATAATGAAAATAAACTAATGATAACATCATTATTTGACAATAACAAATTATAATTACCTTTTCTTATACTTTTAATTATTGTTTCCTATTCTTTCAATTGAACACAATGGATTAAAAATGAAGTAGTCTTAAAAGTCCAAAACGCGATCGCACAGAATCACACTGATTCTTCCCCACAATATCGAATGTAAAACTGAAACAGCTTAATCGCTTTCTTGCTTATTATATACATCGATGTGAAGTACGTCCCTATATATCTATACCCAGGGATGACGCTATGCATACTGAGCGCTGTGTGGACGATAGTGGTGCAGTGGCAGAGTGTCGGCCTCTCGTACCAAAGGTCACATGTTCGAATCCCGTTAATAGCGTGTTCAGCACGATTTCAGTCACATCACACATCACAATTAATAACGGTAAGCCTATCCCAATACCATTGGTTCAGTTGTACGTAAATCTATAAAACAATAGTTTGAACTCTGCCGTCTGAATTTGATCGCCAAGGTGGTCAAGTTATTACTGCGATTTATAAAGTCCTTGGCAGGGTATCGAACCCGCGACCTGCCGCACCCGAGGAGGACGCTCTACCATCACAGCACCGAATCGGTAACCGCTTGCAAGAGGTTGAACAAAACAACTGTGTAACCTGCCATGACGACTTAAAAATGTTAGTAATGGCTGCCCTCCTTGCCGCTCAGTATTGTGGGGCTAACGTTACGCCTGACTGGCTGGTGTAAGGTTAAATGGACCGGTAGTACTGGTAACTTACAAAGGAAACGCCGTTATATAACAGAAAGTAATGTTGAAATCGGCATAAAACCCCAGATTATCAATCAATATATCGATCAATATATCGATCAATATATAAAGCAGAAACCTCCTAGGAGCAATGCATAGAGGATATTACATGAGTGGTCATTCAATACGAAATTTTATTAAACGAGTTTTCTAAAATTGATAAAAACGAGCCTTGGCGAGTTTTTAGCAATTTTAGAAAATGAGTTCATTAAAATTTCGTATTGAATGAACACGAATGTTATATTCTATTTATATCATAAATTCCAATTCGACGATTATTAGCGCAAAATATATATAACGTCGCAATATAGCGCGGTCATTTTCAATGCTTTTCATTATGACGTTACGTAGCATTGTTATTACACTAGTTATATACCGAAAACTATAGAATGACGTTATTTCACGCTGGCGACGTCATTTATGATATAATTAGGAAATAGATCTCCTTTTGAGTGATATACCGGCTCGTATATCACGATTTGGAGTTCAGGTGTGTAGTAATTAATCACGAAGGCCGAATGGCCTGAGTGATTAATTTATACACACCTGAACGAAACATCGTGATATAGGAGCCGGTATATCACTCAAAAGGAGATCTATTTCAATTCTAGCACTTTTTATAACTTAAAGGATACAAATTAAGGGTGAACTATGTTTTGACATGACGTTGTTTTCCTTGATAAAATCACGTGTAGGCTATTCTATCTTTACTCCCCATTGTATTTGTTTTGGAAACAAACAAAACATTTTGAAATCAGTTATATTAACAGTCTATGAACATTTTACTTTTTTTTTTACATTTTTCAATTTTTCTTAATTAAACTCATTATTGGCAATTTGTCTCATTCTAACGCAACGTTTTCGACCGCGCCAAAAATGTTTGTAAAACTCGTGAATGACGTCATATAAAACAATAACGTCACCGTTACAATTCAAATTGCCAAACGGCATTTACAACAAAAACTCGTGACTTCATTCATAAAATGTCAAGCCCAACAAAGTAACGCATGCGCTCTAAGAAATGTTGTATGAAAAATACTCGGGAGGGAATTTCAACAGCCAAAACTAGTTCCGTAAATTTAGAGTGATATACTGCATTTAGATCACTCTCAAAACCTTCTTTGTGTATAGAAGAGAAATTGTCAATAGTGTTCGAATTCAATTTCTCCCATATCTTATGGAAAAAAATTGACATTGGACAAAATAATTAATATCTTCGGAACGGTGTTGAATGGTGTTGAGAAACTTTGCGGGAAAAAGTGATATTGCTATGCATGGCTTTTTACCTCCTTTCCATACACTGTTTCCAAAAGTGATCTCTTTCAGAGGTGCCAAAGTGTGTTTATATGAAGAACAATGTATAAACCTGTGTAGAGTAAGTAACACATCTCTAGAAAAATCTGAATTTCTTTGCCAACGCATCATTTTGTAGAGATCCGTCTCGGTGGTGAAGTGATAAGAACGTCAGCCACTAGAGCGAGCGGGAGACACTGGTTCGATCCCGGATCGGGTCATACACTTTATAATTCTAAACAATGGTAGAAACGACTCCCTGCCTTCGACATGCCAGGGTCAATTATGTTTCCTTTCCTGTAAATTAACGTTTACCATGAAATAGCATGTGTTGTATCTTGGATGTTTAATGATTGCCGTGTTTACTAGTATTGCATGTGAAATGGCTATGTAAGGATTTAGCACTTCAAAGGGAATTATCCGTAAATGTACGCTATAAATTGAAGCGCATACATGTATGAACACGTGATGAAGTGGGTACAGAGTCCGGCGCTAGAGTCCCGGATGTGTACGGTTCCCGGTCGGTTTATACCAAATACTTTAAAATGGCAGTTTTTGGGGCTTTCATCGTCGGCGTGCAATGTTGCGCTGAGAGGAAAAGGACGCGCATACAGGTGCCACGATGAATATACAAGGAGTGCTGATAACATTGTGGACTGATATCAACCCGGATCAGCTTAAGCATTCCGCGAAGGCGGACCCGGATAGACACTATTCGCCTCTTGAGGATTTTCTGTTTCAGGAGTCATTATTCCATACCTCTATCCCCTTGAGACGGAATTTGTCGGCCCGGATCAGTCTGCACGGACTGTGCAGGCTGATCTGGATCGATACATTACGCAGAGGCCATAATGCATAATGCCTTTTCGCCTCCTGTGGATTTTTTGTTTCAGGAATCATTACTCTATACCTCTATCCCCCCTGAGACGGCATGTGTCGGCCCGGATCAGTCTGCGCGGACTGCGCAGTCTGATCTGGGTCGATACGTAACGCAGAGGAACTAAAGGGGCTGAATTATTCTGAATGAAATAGATAAATTTACATCATATTATGTATGGTTGGTAGACTCCGTACTTTTCTATAAAGATGTGTCATTGTCAATACATGGAAGAATCATTTTCAACTTAACCCTTTCCCACATACAACAAATCTGCAACAGACGACTTTAAAAATGTCTACTAAAAATATGGAAAATCTCTATTATTGTATGTATAATTACTGAAAAAGGTTTAAAACTTTGTGGCAAAAGAGAAAATTGCTCGTTTTGAGCATTTTTTTCTTTTGTCACAATGTTTTCAAAATGTGTCTGCTGCATATGCGTCAACATGCGTCTACAGGTGGGAAAGGGTTAACTTAAAGCCCGTGTAACCTTTTACCTGCGCAGTATGATAATTTATAGTCTTATTAAAGGAATAGTTCGGCTGAAAAAAAACTCGCTTTGAATCAAACAATATCGGTCTAAACTATATTTATTTACGATGCATTTCATTAACACACGCCTAATAATCAAGAAATTCCTGTTTTAAGACGACTACAAGTGGTGTTCGATGCCGCAGATGGGCGCGGCCATTGTTAGCATTTCTATTGATCTCGAGACATTCTGATAAGAACCGTGACGTCATTTACACACTTCCGACTAGTTATTACATACTGTCACATAGCAAATGCGTCAACATGCGTCTACAGGTGGAAAAGGGTTAACTTAAAGCCCGTGTAACCTTTTACCGGCGCAGTATGATAATTTATAGTCTTATTAAAACAATAAAAATACTCGTTCTTTTTAAACCAAAAATGATTTTATGTTTCGACATCACGTAAAAGTTGTACATGCAGCTCAGAGATCCCCGTTTCGCCTGAATAGACTGTCAAGCTAACATGCGCCGTATAATGATAAATAGTTTTGTAACAATCAGTCCAATGCTTGTTCTATTTAAACCATAAACTACATAACTTTATGTTTCGACTTCACATAAACGTAATTCATGCAGCTCAGTCTAGTATTCTTATGTATCGTCGTCGTATCATTATTTATGGTATTGTACAAATCAGTTTAACCCTTTCAGCGCCGAATTGTTTAAAGTAGACTCTTCCATGTTCAAACTCGGACGACTATATTTTCATGTTTTAGGATTTTTGGAATATTTCTATAACTCACAGCCAAACAATGCAGATTTCAGGTGAGACTGCTCGTTACGAGCTGACTCACCTGAATCAGTATTGTTTGCAAAAAGCTCAATATTGCCTTTGTCGCTGAAAGAGTTAATGGTTGTTCTATTAAATAACCGGCTCTGTGGGTGTGATGGTTTAACCGTCTGTCTCGAGAGAGGTAGACTGGTGTTCGATTCCCGGACGGGTCATAACATGCAAATGACTTAACCCTTTCTCACATACAGACGCTTTCTGACGCCTCTGTAGCAGACGACCTATGAAACATTTTGGCAAAAGAAGAAATTGATCATTATGAGATTGTTTTGCTTTTGTCACAATGTGTTCAATTCTCTACAATAATTATACTTTCATTTCTAGAGATTCTTCAGATATTTGCCTAGATATTTTTAAGTCGTCTGCTACAGAATTGTTGTTTGTAGGAAAGACGCGTTCAGGGATTCTCGGATAGCATTACGCCGGTTGTGCGCTTATCACAAAGAAGCATTAACCCTTACCCAAATACAGACGAGTTCTCCTCTGAAGCGGACGACGTTTTGAAAACGTTCTGACAAAAAATAGACTTTGCTCAAAACGATAAAAATGGTTTTTTCCCCACAATATCTTCAACCTTTATTTGTTTAGTAATTATGCCTTCATTTATAATTTATAGAGATGTATCCACATTTTGACATGCATGTTATAAATTCGTCTGCTTTAATTTTGTCTTATTATTAAACAATATTGTCAGTACATGCGTTAAGTGCAGCAAACATGTATGTCACCTCCGAGCGGTATCTATATCCGACATTAATATGCTTAACTTCGTTTTTCTCGAAAACGGTCCATATGCAACAAGATGACAGCCCGCATAGTCGAAATAGGCAAACCAAGCTTATATTTGCCACAATTATGGACTCCGACCAGACTACACAACGTCGTCTTAGCGGAATCTGCCAAAAAGCTTAACCCTTTCTCCCGTATAGACGTATGTTTACTCATTTGAAGCAGAGAAATTTTGAAAACATTGAAATAAAAGGAAAAATTGCTCTTAAGTATTAATTTTTCTTTTCTTTCTCACAACGGTTTAAATATTTATGCGTGTACTTTTATTTACAGAAAATGTTCACATTGTTGACTACAGTCGCACCGTGTTAATTCGTACGCCATTTATCCGGAGTTGTAGTTGCTTCCAAAGGCATCTGCTGCAGAATTGTTGTAAGTAGGATAGGGGGATTATGATGATTAAAAAGTAGTAATTTAACATTCCTACGACCGCCACGGTGTTTTAACGATAGAGCGTCTGCCCGGGAGGTCGTGGGTTCGATCCCCGACCGGGTAATAGCAAATACTTTTATAAAGGTATATAGTAATGGCTGTCCTCATTGGCGCTCGGGGTTCCGGGGTTAGCATTACGACTGACTGGCTGGTTCCAGTAGACCAACATAAATAGACCAGTAGTACTGGTAACCAGGAAAAGCCGTGATGTAACGGAAACAATGTTGAAAGGGGCGTAAAGCACCAATCAATCAATTAATTGCCTACGACATATGCATATGTGATCTCTTATAAACATCTGTATGCGCCGCGTATCTCGATCTAGTGATTTATCGACTTTCTGATTGTCCCTGTTCCTTGGTTATACTCAATAAGAATTACAGCCACAGTCTGACCCTTGCTTGAACCGTAATAACCAGCTAAATGGGTCTGAGCGATCGGAGTCAATGCAACTCTGGAGCTCCAGAAGGTGGGGTGGTATTCGTTTCATACCTTATATGGTTTTTATCTCGATGTAAATATTGGGTGTGGAACCGCGATATGCCACTTTTCAGATCAGTACATCATTCAGTATTAATTTCCCTTTTTTTTCCCCTCACAATGGTTTATGCATGTACTTCTACTTACAGAAAATGTTCAAGGTTAACCCTTTCCCTCATATAGACGCTTTCTGACGCCTCTGCAGCAGACGGCTTTTTGAAAACATAGTGACAAAAGAAGAAATTGCTCAAAACGAGCAATTTCTCCTTTTGACACAATGTTTTCCACTTTTAGTCATAGGTTATCCATTCAATTATTGCATCGGTCCTGTCCGCCGCGATATGACCGTTGATGTTAAAACCCCACAAAAATACGATCCGGTTCAGTATAAAATAGGTTGCATTGCTGTACAATAACATAATGGGGCTACACTTCTTTTATGACGGAATATGCATTTAGCTTTGTATATCATTAAGGCGGAAAGAGTAGACTCTGGTGAGACTGTGTGGATGCACAGGCTGACCCGAGTCTTCACTTCACGCTGATGAAATACTCGCCTCGTATAGCTCATATCTGTCGAAAATATAGCCTTGTGTTCTTCTATAGTTTTTTTTTTTGCGATTTGATTACACCCGTGGAAATCCCCATCGGGTCATTCCAAAGACTTTAAATGGTAGTAACGTATTTCCCTTTTTCTCCTTGTTGCGCTGAGAAGCGAATCTAGCATTGCGACTGAATCGCCGGTTTCTGAACTTACCCAGGAAGTCGTTATATAACTGAAATATGTTGAAAGCCGCGTGAAAGCACCACGCAAAATATCAGAGGCAAGCCGACCTCAGTGTTTTAATGACAACTATATATTTAGACGACACTGCGTTCCCATATTATTAGCATTCAGACTGACTCGCTGGTTTTGGAATAAATGGACCAGTGGTACTGGTAACTGACCCAGGAAACGTCCGTATATAGCTGTTGATAGGGTGTGTTCCCGGAACGCCTACTCGACTTAAAGTGTATTAGGGAATTAGGGGCCTTGTAAAGGGTAAATTATATTTTTTTTTTGTAGATGACTTTGGAACTCTTTATTCGAGTAAAAAAAATTAAATACAATTATCATGTTTTATGTTCTTACATCCGTTATTTGTTATAAACATGTAGCACAAACAAATTATCATTCAAACACACACAATATTTGCCTTTTAAGTTAAAGCTTTATGTTCTTACAGTTTGTCATAATAGTTGTCTTTCTTTAAGTTAGAGCATACTGTTCTAAAGATTTAATATCTATTGATCAAAGTCAAACTGTCAGAATCTTATGTTGTCAAGGGCAATGATCAAGATGTGGAAATCATTCTCATGTTCAACCATGGCCAATTAAACCGATTTCAAGTGCAGACGAGAATCAAACTCATGCCTACAGAACAAACACCCTAACCTGTTGTCTTTTTAAATAGTGTACCACTTTAAATTGTTGTGGGTAAAGTAGCCTTCGCTTTTAACATGCATTGGCCCCTTTTTCAACAATACGTGTTATCACATTTCATCCAAATACCATTTTTTTTCAACTGTATAAATTTGGAAGTGTTTAAATTAAGATTGAAGCGTAATACATACAAAATAATATTGTTTGTTTATAAAAGAAACAAATATGACCATGTTCAATTATCTTGTCATAATGATAATCAATTGATTCCACTTAAATCTATCACTTACAACTGCCCTTTAAAAGGCCCCCTTATCCTCAATTTTGACCAGATAGAGATTAAATCGAGTAGGAGTTCCGGGAACAAACCGTTGATGGCGGCGTAACAGCACCATACAAAATATCAGAGGAAAGCCAACCTCAGTGTTTTAACCCTTTCCCTCATACGACAATTCTGCAGCAGACGACTTTGAACGTATTTTGTCAAAACATAGGAAATCTCCATAATTGAATGGATAACCTATGACGAAAAGTGGAAAATATTGTGGCAAAAGGAGAAATTGCACGTTCTGTGCATTTTTTTCTTTTGTCACTATGTTTTCAAAAAGCCGTCTGCTGCAGAGGCGTCAGAAAGCGTCTATATTAAGGAAAGGGTTAATGCCAAATATAGATATAGATGACCCTTACGTTCCCATATCATTTGTTGAATGTTTATATAGTATACATTCACAAGATAAATCAATGTTTTTTCTAATTTTGACATGTCATCAAATAACATATCATATATATATTAATGCTTTATGAATGCTTATTATATACAGCATTTTAAACGCATGCAAATAAAGAACTTGAACTTGAACTATATCAGGCAGCACATTGTTGAAACATTCTACGAATAATTGATACAAAGAGCAGAGCCCGATCAACCTGCGCACACGAAAGTCGCAGATAACGTTATTTTGGTTATCCTCTAGCATGGATGCATACTAGGATACTAGGATAAGAAAGGTGAAAAACAACGGGCAACCCTATTTATAATTGTCCATCGTTACATAGACTAAATAACTGTAAACTGCACTCTGTCAAAATCAATCAGTTCCGCCTGAGTTTATCTTCATGTGTAAGATATACCTCATCTAACTGTTTATCGACCATTTACGAGATAACATAGTAATGAATATTTCAACTTTTCGATTTTGAATTTAAATGATTTGTGCTGATGACAATGCTAATGATGATCGTCATAATTATCCTCATCATCATTATCAGCAGCAGCGTATTAATCATCATCATCATTGTCGCTATTTACCCCTTTATTTATAATAACTACAATTGATACTACTGCTACTTCTACTGCACTACTCTACTACTATACTACTACTACCTACTACCTACTACTACCTACTACTACTACTATACTATACTACTACATACTACTACTTATACTTCTCTATTAATACTTCTAATAAAACTAATAATGATAATAATAATAATAATAATGATAATATAAAGAAAATATAATGAACAAAATAAAAATAAAATAATAATGATATTTGACCAATAACAAATTATAATTACCTTCTCTTATACTTTTAATATTGTTTCCTATTCTTTCAATTGAACACGACATATAATCGACTAAAAATGAAGTAGTCATAGTATTCCAAAACGCGATCCGACAGAATCACACTGATTCTTCACGACAATATCGAATGTAAAAACTGAAACAGCTTAATCGCTTTCTCGCTTGTTATATACTATCGATGTGAAGTACGTCCTATTTATCTATACTCAGGGGATGACGCTATGTATACTGAACGCTGTGTGGACGACAGAGTGTCGTGCTCTCGTACAAAAGGTCACATGTTCGAATCCCGTTATCAGGGGTTCAGCACGATTTCAGTCACATCACACATCACAATTAATGACGGTAATCCTATCCCAATACCGTTGATTCCAGTTGTCACGTAAATCTATAAAACAATAAGCTTGAACTCTGTTGTTGATTTGAACAAAAGAATAGTCAAACTGGAGGAGATTAGTAACTTTGATTATCATCGGTGGACTGGACATATCGTGCCACTACGACGACCAGTTCTTGACCAATCGATGACTTTCCCCAAATTATCCACAATATATCGATATATCAATATATGAAGCAGAAACCTCTTTGGAGGCAATACCTCCATTTTCTCCCCACATCTATGAAAATAAAAAAATTACACTGGACAACATACGCCATATAATTGAAGGATTTGGGAAACTTTGCGGAGAAAAGTGATATTTGTTTGGTATGATTTTTTCAGGTGTCAAAGTTGTGTTTATATCATGGAAACATATAAACCGATATAGAGCAACACTTCTGTAGAACACATCTGTATTTCCCTGCAGATGCTTCATTTTGTAGAGCCTCGGTGGTGAAGTGATATAAACGTCAGCCACTAGAGCGAGCGGGAGACACTGGTTCGATCCCGGGTCGGGTCATACACTTTATAATTCTGAAAACTGGTAGAAACGACGTCCCTTCCTTCGACATGCCAGGGTCAATTATGTTACCTTCCTGTAAATTAACTTTTACCATGAAATAGCATGTGTTTTATCTTAGAGTTAAAAATTGGCGTCCTTACTAGTATTGTATGTGAAATGGCTATGTAAGGATTTAGCACTTCAAAGGGAATTATCCGTAAATGTACGCTATAAATCGAAGCACATACATATGGAACGCCTTTACTATCTTAGTATGTTGTATTGTATTATATGCGGTACATTTTCACGTATATGAGGTACATATTTCATTTGACGTGGTACATTATTCATGATTAGCAGTACCTTTTATATTATGTGTGGTGATTATTGATTAATATGCAGTGCAAAATAATGTTTAAAACAGTAGAATAACCATTATACGTTGTACAAACAACGTCATGTGCAATACAAACTATATACTAGCAGTACAAATGACATTATATGTGGTGTATTTGTTGTGTATGTAGTAGTTTTACATGTATACGTTGTATGTTAGGTCAATATATGCGATGTATGTTTTTAATATATGAAGTGCCTGCACGTATCTTTATACCTGGTGAATTATTATGTATGTGTTCATAAAGATCATAGTACGCAATGAATTTGGCAATATGTTCAGTCCATACTAATGTATAACATGGTGTAAACAGCTTTATATGCGGTGCATTTTTTCATTAGGATGATCATACTTTCCGGCAATTCTCCGTAATTATTTATCCGGAAAATACCGAGTCAGACAGATAGATAAATAGATGTGTACACATGTTCTGAATACACGAGGGGCAGAAATGTCGTCCGTCCTGCACTGAAATCCGCTCTAGACAAGATTGGTCTGTTTCATTCGGCATGATTTGCAGTCCTGATCAAAATCTAAAATCTTAAGTCTGAATATTACTAGTCCAATAATATATGACCTCTCACCAAGCTCGAATGCTTATTTTATAGGAGTAGATTATTAATGTATTTACATATGCTTATTAGAAGCTTCCGTCAACCTGTGACGATTATGATAAGCAGAGCGAATATGCACGTTGATTTGAGACCTGCACTGTTCAGAAAAAAAACAAAGTTTATGCATTTCCCAAAGACAAAATCAAATATATCATGTAAATCACTTTTCAAGTTATTTCTCTTATTTCCAGAAGCTGCTGAGGAATTTAAAGGTTTTTTTATGAGGAAATTACTATAAAATGGTAACCTAACCGCATTTTTAATCTTTTCCGTATTACAACAAGTATGCATCAGATGACGTTAGGCAAAAACTATAGAAACTCTTAATAAATGAAAGTATAATTATTGAAGAGGGGTTGGTTGTAACGCATTGTGACAATGGAGAAATTCCTCAAGATGAGCAATTTATCCTTTGACCATATGATTTCAAGAGTTGTCTGCTTCTGGAATTAGAGATCGTCTGCTGCACCTCGTCTTTTAGAAAATGTGTACACTTTTCATAAAGACCTTTTTAAAATGGATTAGACGTTGTTAATGTTCAAACCTATCTGTCATGCTCGGTAATTTCCGGAAATAATTCCGGAGAAAGCCGGAGAATGCCGGAAAGTAGATCATCCCCAATGTAAATGCACTGCGTATAAAGTTTAAACCACCGCATATAATCAAAGTACCACCACACATATTGAAGAATAGACTGCAGTATAATGTTGGTTTGTATTGCATATGACGTTGTTTGCACACTATATAATGTTATTCTACTGTATCTTCATACGATGCACTTCATATTATTAAATAACCACTATATATTATACAAAATGCACTGCATATCATGCAAAATGTACCACGTCAAATGAAATATGTACCTCGTATACATGAAAATGTACTGCGTATATTACAATACAACATAGTAAGACAGTAAAAGGCGTTCCATACATACATGTATGAACACGTGATGTAGTGTTACAGCGTCCGCACTAGAGTCCCGGATGAGTGTGCGATTCCCGGTCGATTTATACCAAATACTTTAAAATGGCAGTTTTTGGGTCTTTCATCGTCGGCGTGCATGTTGCGCTGAGAGGAAACGGACGCGTGTACAGGTGCCGAGATGAATATACAAGGAGTGAGGTAACTTAGAAAAGATAATGTCATATGATATATGAACGGCAACTCGTCTTGCATCAGCATTTGAGTCGTTTCGCGAGAAAACAACAGTATCACCCGGATCAGCTTAAGCATTCCGCGAAGGCTGACCCAAATAGACAATCTTCGCCTCCTGAGGATTTTCTGTTTCAGGAGTCATTATTCTATACCTCTATATCCTTGAGACGGAATGTGTCTGGCCGGATCAGTCTGCGCGCACTGCGCAGGCTGATCCGGGTCGACACATTACGCAGTTGGTGATACTGTTGGGTTTTCTCGCGGACATCTCATGTATGCATTTGCGAGCAGTGTATATTCAGATCATCAAACACATCCGCGCAGTCTGATCTGACTCAGCACTGTTCGCCAATAACTTGGCAATAAGACAAAAAAGACTGCAAATAACTTCTGTAAAACCGTACCCATGCGGATCCTTTCGAATGTATACGCAGACAGGTCATTACCTACACGTGGAATAATTCCGTTAAGGTTGGTTTTCGCAGAGCACATCTCTTACATGTATAAATAGATATTGCTGGACGTCACGTGACGACCATTGGGAATGACAATCAAACGCTGCGAAGTGCTTTATTCTTTTTCGCTCGACATGTTTCGCTTTGATTGATACTGTTTATTGCCTCTTTCAATATCTGATTCTAAATATGTTATATCACGGGCGTTTCCTTGGTAAAAATACCAGTAATATCGGTATCATATATGTTATATCTACGTTCCCTTGGTAAATTACCAGTATGATCGTCTTTTCATGTTAGACTATATCACGTTTGATTGATTGGAGTTTAACGCCGTTTTTAAACAAATTCAGTCATATCATGGCGGCCATTTCATCTACTGATGTGTTTCCCGGCTTTCCCACACCAGAAATCTACACAACAATCTTTCCTGGCTGCTTTTCCATATAGACTGTTAGCCCATTGGTGGGAAAACGAATGACGCTCGTCACAATGACTTTTGTCAAACGACGGAAAGAATGTTCGTCGACCTGGGTTTCGGACTGGATTGACAGCCCGCGTCGCTACCGACAGAGCTACCGGGGCTCAGCTGTTATATGACGGCGTTCCCTTGGTAAATTACCAGAACAATTTATTATATCACGGCTCCATTATTGAAATTTTATTCATTTAATAGACAATTTACCATTTACCACAATATTGCAAAAATCGGTCTAGTTCAGATGCGTCAAACGTTAATACGAAACAGAGAGGACAAAAAACTGCTGGGTTGATCTAAAACTGTTTTCATCAGCGAAAAAATCAACTTGTTCCAGATAGTTATACTTTTCTCAAAGAAAAGCATTTAGCTTAGGTCATGGAAACCAGAACTTCACCGTTTTAATCAAAAGTTAAGGCGAATATCTTCTTGTGCATTCATGCTTTCTAATCCATAACAACCAGGAGAAATAATGTGAGTAATTAGCAATCAGTGCAGAACCGATCAATATGTGCGGGTGTAAATGTTGACATTGATCTGAATGTGTACATTGGTCGAGAGTTCCCCGTTGTTGGTTTACCTTTTGAGTAGCTCTTGTGTAGTCTTGTCCAACCTACATAACGACAATATACAAAGGACGAGAATTGACCTTGAAAAAAGAAGATTTGTTTTACCGTGTTGTTAATTAGCTGAACATGATTTCAGGTACAAATTAATCGATTACATGATATGCCGTTTTTTTTCATTCCTGCTTATCAAAAGAAATAGAGAGAGAGAGAGAGAGAGAGAGAGAGAGAGAGAAGAGAGAGAGAGAGAGAGAGAGAGAGAGAGAGAGAGAGGAGAGAGAGGAGAGAGAGAGAGAGAGAGAGTGAGAGAGAGAGAGAGGAGAGAGAGAGAGAGAGAGAGATGAGAGAGAGAGAGAGAGAGAGACGGAGAGAGAGAGAGAGAGAGAGAGAGAGAGAGAGAGAGGAGAGGAGGAGAGAGAGAGAGAGAGAGAGAGAAGAGAGGAGAGCGAGAGAGATATCAGACAGACAGACGAGACCGAGCAGAGACGGGAGAAAGAAGAGAGTGAGAGGAGAAGAGAGAGAGCGTGAGAGAAGAGAGAAGAGAGAGAGAAGAGAGAGGGAGAGATAGAGGAGAGAGAGAGAGAGAGAGAGAGAGAGAGAGAGAGGAGAGAGAGAGAGAGAGAGGAGAGAGAGAGAGAGAGAGAGAGAGAGAGAGAGAGAGGAGAGAGAGGAGAGAGGAGAGAGAGATGATGAGAGAGAGACGAGACGTCAGACAGAGCGAGACAGACAGACAGACAGACAGACAGACAGACAGACAGACAGAGAGGGGGGAGAAAAAGAGAGTGAGAGGGAGACAAAGAGAGAGAGCGAGAGAAAAGAAAGAGAAAGAAGAGGAGAAAATGAGAGAAGAGGGGAGAAAGAGGAGAGGAGGTCAAAGAACAAAGAGATAGAGAGGAGAGAGAGAAGAGAGAGAGAGGAGAGAGATATAAGAGATCAGAGAGAGAGAGAGAGAGAGAGAGAGAGAGAGAGGTGAAGTGGAGAGAGAGGTGAGAGAGAGAGAGAGAGAGAGAGAGAGAGAGAGGAGAGAGAGAGAGATGAGAGAGAGAGGAGAGAGAGAGAGAGAGTAGAGAGAGAGAGAGAGGAGAGAGAGAGAGAGAGAGAGGAGAGAGAGAGAGAGAGAGGGAGAGAGAGAGAGAAGGAGGTGAGTGAGAGAGCGAGGCAGAGAGAGAACGAAGAGAGGAGAGGACAGACAGAAGACAGAGAGATAGACAGACAGAAGAGAGGGGAGAAAGAGAGAGAGAGAAGAGAGAGAGCGAGAGAGAGAAAGAGAGGAGAGATATCAGATCAGAGAGAGCAGCATTGAGGACAGAGAGCAGACGGACAGAGCCATGATGAGTACCAGCGATGAGGACGAAGAGATGAGAGAGAGGAGATCGAGAGAGAGAGAGCGAGAGAGGGAGAGAGAGAGAGAGAGAGGGAGGAGGGGAGAAGAGAGATTGATGGAGGAGATGGATGAGAGAGAGAGAGAGTGCGAGAGAGAGAGATAGAGATGATAGGAAGAGTGATGTATGAGAGTGATTAATAGTGTGAGAGATGATGATATATTCTGTGTGTATGTGTGGAGGATGAGAGAGTAGAGATCTCTGAGAGAGAGAGAGAGGGGAGGAATCGAGATCGAGAGAGGGAGAGAGAGAGAGAGCTGATTAGATTCGAGATCTGTACAACGATCAATGTGTATAATTAATTCCCCCCCCCCCCCCCCCCCCCCCCCTCCCCGCCCCCCCCCCCCCCGCACCCCCCCCCCACCCCCCCACTTAATATGATGTCTATATGATAGAGATAGATGAGATGAAGAGATGACTGTGAGTGTGACAATGTATATGTAGCCGAGATGATGAAAGAGGGGCCCGATATGAACACTCAGACATTATCACCCGCCACCACCCCCCCACGCCCCCCCCCACATCACTCGCTATGTGCCACCCCGCCCACCACCCCCACGTTCCCGTACGAGAAAGCTCAGGCGACGCATTTGAGCCCCCCCCCTACCACCCCCCCTAATCCACCCCCCCCCCCCCAGCCCCCCCCCCCCCTCCCCCCCCCGCTGATAGTACAGTGTAATTATTCCCGTCGCCACACAAGGACATGTTTCGCGCATTTGTTGCAGACGGAATTTTTTTAGATGGCTCACTCTCGCTCATTTTCAAGATTGTATTTACTCACACTTATCCCCCCTCATTACCCCCTTCCTACCCATATAACACTCCAAACACCGTTCCCTTAAATCATCAAACACCGTTCATACTACAAGATCCCACGCACGTCG
>JASEVX010000013.1:29818430-29819566 GCA_031761405.1 Serripes groenlandicus | reverse complement strand
AAGCACATGAATAACAGTTCAAAATATTGAGATAAATTGGGAAATCAGTCAGTATGAGCAATGTCTTTCGTTTTTACCACCATGTTTTCAAAAGTCTTCTGCTGCAAATACGACAGGCAAAATGCGTCTGTATGTGGGGAAAGTGTTATGACACAATTTCTTATAAATCGGGTCAAATGATATCGGAATGAAATAATAAAGATAGGAGCTACACAAAACTCACTTTCGCGTGGATACTTTACAATAAATCACAATGACTGACATTCTGATTGAACGCCTGATTGGCTGGTATCAGGATAAATGGACCAGTAGTACTGGTAACTAACCCAGGAAACGCCGTGATATAACTGGAACATTGTTAAAAGAGGCGTCAAACAATAATCATTTATTGCCCTCCATGGCTTTCAGGAAATGTCGTGACACGACTAAAATATTGTTAAAAACTGCGTTAAACACCATATAAAAAACCAAAATTATAAACAAATTGTTCTCTATATTTTCACTCCGTTAAATTACCGAAGACAATAATCGTGGTATTGGTTACTTTCGTTTATCTTTTAACAGCTCAGTATTACAAAGGAGAAGCTAACAATGTAGACCAAACTTAAAACGCCCTTTAGCTGATCAGTTTTAACATGTTTCATTCAAGTTGGTCTGAAGTCGTCAAAGATGCTCAAACGTTTGTTAAAGATGGTCAAAGTATTAGGATAAGGCTGACAATCAAAGAATACCTTAAGTTGTTTATCAATACATTTTCTAAAGATTTGTTTTTCCAACAGATGTCTTTATCATAACGTTTTGATATCGTACATAAAAAAACAGGTTTCAACTTCCCATTTTAAAACATTAAGGCACAACTACTGAAAATTACTCGAAAAGAATGTGTGTAACTGTTCAAATTAATAGAAATCAAAGACAATTGCAACAAAAAACAAGACGATACATTTTTGTTTTAAAGTAATCTGCTATAGATGCGCAAACATGCGTCTGCAAGGTATGCTTTCAAAGTCGTCAGGTGCAGATTTGTCGTATAACTGTCAAATTGCATGCCTTATAGATCAAGATATAACATCTGATAGAAACTAAGAAATGACGACACGCGGACGTCGCTACCATAGTCCCTTTTGCGACCACGT
>JASEVX010000013.1:29758430-29813430 GCA_031761405.1 Serripes groenlandicus | reverse complement strand
TGTTGTGGCTGGATTGGCTGCATTGGGGTGAACTGTTGCTGCTGCTGCTGTGGGAAGATGGGCATCTGCTGCAACATCTCCTGGCGCTCTTCAGCCTGCCTCTGTCCATCGTGTAGCACTTCAATGAGCTTGATCTCTGTGGCCCGCTTGATGTCCACAGGAAGCTGTGCTAGACCCTCATCTATATGTCTGGCAAAGGTGGAGGGACCACCTTTCTTGCCCGACATAAATTCCATCAGACTTCGCTTCAAGTCACCACTCTCTGTAGAGAGTCTCCCAGAGGGGTCTCTGTAGACTGGGACTCTGACCCGGAGTCTGACTGGATGATGTCTTCTGTTGGTGGAGGTACTGCTGGCCCAGGAGCTGTGGCTGTTGCTGGTGTTCCCCTCCCTCTACCACGAATGCTCACCACGTTTCTGCGTTCCACAGTTTCGATGTGGTCTTTGATGACCTCTTCTTTTTGCGCCTCTGTCAATGTTGAATAGTAATAGGGTTTGTTCTTACGCTTTTTGCGGGCTGTTGCTGTGATGTCTGCGAGATCACCCTCTGCAGGGTGACGCTGTGGCTGCTCTGGCTCTGAAACCAGCATGGCTTCATCTTCTGCCGACGGTGGTGTTGGAGACCTCGGCCTTTCAGCCACCTTACGCTTTTTGCGGGCTGCTGCTGTGATGTCTGCGAGATCACCCCCTGCAGGGTGACGCTGTGGCTGCTCTGGCTCTAAAACCAGTATGGCTTCATCTTCTGCCGACGGTGGTGTTGGAGACCTCGGCCTTTCAGCCACCTGGCCTCTGCCTGTCCCTCTCTGGCTCATCTTTGCTGCACCTCTACCTCTCTTGGGTCCCATCTTTGTGTTGTTTTAGTAGTTTTCCAGGTTCAGGATACTTTTTCTGAAACAATGCAATGAGTACCTATGGAGTTCGTAGTCATGTATGAGTGGTACTCAAGTCGCAGCGCTGGAGACAGAGCTTGGGTATCGTAGGAGAGCGTGAGAGAGCGTGAGGAAGCTTGTTAAGCGTAACAAAGCCTAACAAAGCGTGTCAATCCTTGATCAAAGCGTCTCAATTCGTGGGAAAGCGTAACAAAGCGTGTCAGATCTTCATGCCAGATCGTAGCAAATCTTGAGACATCTTAACAAAGCGTGTCAAGTGGTGACAGACCGCGAAGACTGGGGTCCCCGCTTTGCACAAAGCTCTGTTAAGCTTTCCTACGCTTTGAGTCAAGCTTTGCTGAACTTTGTTACGCTTTGTTAAGCTTTGATACGCTCTCGGCGCTTTAATCAATTCGTGACAGAGCGCCCCAAATTTTTAAACAGTTTAAAAAAAATTGGCGCTCTTGCCGAATGTCCCGCTTTGCCCAAAGCTTTCCAACGATCTATTACGACCCTGACGCTTTAGTCGAGCTTTGTTACGCTTTGGTGCCGCTTTGCTCGCCGCTTTAAAGCGCCATCAAAGCGCCGTTGGTGTGAACTGAGCATTAGAAACACTGGCACACCAAGCATTGAAATCATTCATATATTTACATTTCATCGTTTGTATTGAATAATAGACCCATATGAGCTTACACAGTTTGTGATACAACTGCCAAGCAGAGTCTATGCTATAGGTATATAGGTCTCAATTTTTGGATTATAGCGATCAGGTTGAAAAAAATACATATACAATTTTGTAAACAGTATTGTAATCTAGCCAGAAATACATCGCAATCATTTGTTTTAGGTGAATGTGGACGTCTCCCTCTTTGTACATTTTAAGTACCTAATTGTATTAAATACTGCTTAAAAATGACACGCATGGAAAACCATAGATAACCGAAGCATTGCTATAAGATGTTGAAACCGCTCGACGAGGTCGGTAGAAATGCATGGGCAAGATGTATACAAAATCTCCTAATCATGAACGGCTTGGGTATGTATGAGTTTCACAAGACATAGGCAATAGTACTCTATGTATTAACCCTTTCTAAACAGCGCAGTTAAGACTGCTTCTTACAAACAAATGGTATATGTATACAAACAAAGTGGGGAAAGGACAACATTATAAATAGAATATCAACTCAAGAGTTATACTTAAATTCAGTTATACCCTTTTCCTTACGCAGGGTATGTAACTTTAGATGCTCTAACCTGACCATGATCTTATGTTAGAAAGAAGTAGACACCCAGAGTTTCATTCTGATATTTCTATCAACGAGTCCTTTCATGTGTTTTTTTCCAAAACAATGAGTCCTACAATTCAAAAATACTGTTTTTTAAAGAGTCCTTTTAAAATTTAATGAGTCCTGAGTTTAATGACTCGGGATGCGCAGCAAAATGAAACACTGTACACCTATCAATTCAAAGAAATGACCGTTTATGCCCTTATGTCTTCATATAAATATTTACACTTCTTTTTCGAATGTCCTACCTATGACGATTTAAGAGACTTTTCTTTTAATGTAATATTGTAGAGCGCATTCCAACAAAGAAGAGAAACTCTTTCAAAGTATTAATGATAATTCGGCTTTATATATCAGTTATCATTACTCTTTGTTGTATGTATAGAGAACGTATAAATTATGCTGTATTTCGGGCCGGTGGCCTAAATTGTGAAATAAATGTCTTGTATCTCGAATCTTGTCAACATTGTTCGTTTATAAATCATTGAATAAAACATAGCAATTAATACTTTTATTTTTTATATTATAATATGCAGTAACTTGTCAAATGTCTAGAGCGGTGATACCAATAGCTGAATTTCAACTGTACAAGTGTTTAATTCAAATCTTCCCAAGCCATGAAGGTAATTTTTCGTGTGGCCTGGCCTTAATGGATTTTATTCGTTATCGTTTGTATCGTCTTCTGATCCCTGTTCTGAACTTGTTGACTTCTCCTTTTTGAAGTTTCGTTTTCTTACTTGTCTTTGCCCATGAAGAATTCTAATGCAAGCCAGAAAAAGGAAAATGGCAAAATCTGCAGCAAATACAAAACTAAGATACATAGTATATTCCTGTACGAGATGTTGAAAGTTTGGTACAACAGTTATTTTAAATCGCCGTTTCATCTCTTTCTTTATCCAACACGAATATTCGCCACTATCTGAGACAACAACGTAAGCAAAGTGAAGATTTCCGAACAAATCAAAGGTTACTCGTTTGTTTGTGGATTTCTTTATTGCCATTAGGGGCAGGTACTTTGTACCATTTACCCACGTTGCAATGCGGCGAATTGACGACCCTGGACACACGAGAATTAAATATTCTCCTGCTCTTAGCTTCTTAGATACGGACTTCTTCGGTTTCTTGCTGCTGACTTTGGAGGATTTGTCAGCGGCTCTCTTTTGACGACTTGCAGCACAAGGTACATTACACGCTTGCAATTGAACCTCATTTGATCGATTTAGCCATTGTTCATTTGAAAATTGCTTCAAATATCCTGATTTACATAGAATTCCATCATATGCAAAATCTAAAACGTGATCTAAATACATATCTGATACGTGTTCACGATAGTTTAATTTTTTGACAATACATAACCCTATTCGCTTTCTAATACCCTCTTCTCCGCATACACTACACTCACTCCAAGACGTCCATCTTGTTTGTACCAGGATGTTTAAATATGGGAGCACGTTCGGTCCTTGAAAATTGGATGAATCTACATCAGTAACGTCAATAAAATGTTCTTTGTTAAGATCTAGAACATCTATATGATAGAAATGGCTCATGCTGACGTTGTTTCTCAGCCAATCTTTAAGTTCTGTCCAAGATTTCCGTGTGTTTATAGCCTCTTTAGTGTCGCCTATTGCTTTGCAAAAGTAACTCCCGGCATCTTTTGTTTTTATTCTTTTAATGTGCAGCGTATGGTCCAAATTAATCAAGAGTCTGTTTCCGTTTTTATCATCGTGCATGTCAGCTAAAACTTCTCTAACTCTGTAAAACCCCTTTTTATCCGGAAAGGAATCGAGTTTTATCCACTGTCTTGGTTCGAACCTCAACTTGTCATAAGAATCGCAGTGATGGCAAGGCAGATATACGGATTCGCCCCTTTCGACTGTTACCACGCTATTAGAGCTGTGATTACTATCCTCTTTGGAGAAACACGATTTCCATCGGTGATCAAGGCCTTGGGGAATCTTGTGGCTAAAAATACCCGTGACCTTCACCCCAGTGTAAACAACGCTTGAGTTCATGCCCCGATTTTTAAAATCTCTCTTCGTCCTCTTGGCAATTTTATCACCGTGTCTGAATACCTGTGGATATTTCTGAAATGATTCTATAGTTACAATAGAACTGCTTTGTTCCGAATCCATTTCGGATGTAGACGTCTGAGATGTTTCAAAGGGTGGCACTTCTTCGTCTACGATTTCAAACTGTTTCATTTCTCGAATTCCGTTTTCCTCGAAGTAAACATCCGCTCTATACGCACAACAACCGAGGAAGTAAATTGAAATGAGAAGTTTATTTAAAACGCATTTACCGTTTAGAAAATAAAGCAACATGATTTATTTAGCACTGTTTATCAACCTTCGTCGATCCGACAAACGCACTTTCTCTTAAAATATTTATGACGTCATCTTTTCTGGACACGTCAAATGTTACGTAGATCTACATGACGTCATTGGTCATGTGCGAGGAATTTGTGGATATACTCAAATGGTCAACAACAAACGTGGCAGCAATTCTTCTACGATTCATACCGTTTACGAATAAAAGTTTTGCAAATGAGAGGCAACTCAAGTAGTACAGTTAAATGGTAATTGTCTCCCATCCTTAGAGCGTCCCCCGCCATTTGCAATTCCGAAGCGAGGACGAGGAAGGTAATTCCGCCCTAATTATTGCCATGCATACTGCTCTAGATCTATCTTTCGTACATGTTATGTATTTCTCATTATTTTTAAAACACATATCCGTCTATTGAAGTAACATAATACAACTAAAATAGAAGAAATGCCCGTTTATTATGCTTCGTGAAAACGAAAATGCCCAGTCCACGTAATTTCGGATAACATAATATTCGGACAACCCACACATTTTTTTTTTTTTTTGTTTGCAAATGCGAACCTGACTGTTATTCATTCAATACTTGCAGCGTAACAAAAGGTCCTGTAAATTAGCCTACATTAGCCGCGCCAGGTGATTACGGGCCTTGTTATTCCATTCCCATAAAGGGATCGTAAAAACGGATGTGGAAATGACACAAGTGCAACGTTATGTATCAGTCTATCCTTTTCCCACATACAACAAATCTGCAGCAGAGAACAATGAAAAGAATAATAATTTTAGAGAAAAATCTCTTAATAAAACGGTCCATAATATATAAGAGCTCAAAACATTGTTGCAAAATGTGATATTGCTCATTATGAACAATTCCTCCTTTTGCCACATATTTTTTTTTTTTAAATTGTCTGCTACAGAGGCATCAGAAAGTGTCTGTTTGTAGGAAAAGTGTTGAAAAACCATTCAAGCAGATGGTGATAATGAAGTGACAGTCTGGTGAGATGCAACAAATTGCCAGATGCATTTCAATTTCATCCTTTCCCACCCACAACAAATATGAAGCAGACAACTTTGAAAACATTTCAGCTATTTTTTCCCAAATTGTTAATGGGTTTGCAGTTAGTACTGAAAATTGTGAAAAAAATTCTTGATATTGTGAATTACTGAATAGTATGATTTCTTGTTGTCAGATTTTGCTGTCTTAAAATACATGGCCCACTTAAAATCACAGGCATATTTCAAGCAGATATTTAGGTTTTACCGTTTATGTTATCAAGTAATTTAAGCACATTATCTGGTCTATGGTTTGACATCAGTATTTACAGTTACTTTAACAAAATAGTTTGATTTGTATGCAAATTGGTATGTGATGAAGTGTTTTTATAGCCTTCCCCGAGCCATGTTGTGATTTTTTTGCGTAATATTAACTGTTTTGCGACATCGTTGTCAGCATCATTTAGACACTTTAGCTATGCATTTGTAACTTTTGTCTTCAGTAAGTCAGTGTTGTGAAGAGACCGATTTCTGTGAATAGTAAATTTATGCGTAGTCAGAATAATTTTAAAATTAATTACACTGTTTCATTTTACGATCTAATGCTCAAGTAACAATGTAAATAATCGTAAAAGCCTAGCGTCTAAGAAAGGATCCAATCCAGACCTTTTTCTAACCATCTCACAGGTCAGATATTCTGACACATTCCCAATGGCAAATATCTTTAAAATCATGCAATATTCCCAATCTTGTCACGTTAACCCTGTCTTTTTTTTAATTCCATAAACAAAAAATAATAGGGATTAATTTTCCCAAATAAAGGGCCAAATTCTTGTTTCCAAAATACCTAAAAAAGGGCCTGCTGAATTGTGGTGGACAACACAGAATGTGCAAGCATCTGTGATGTCATTCATGTAATTAATACTATATAGAACAAGAAAACAATGTGGCAAAATTATGAAATTCCTCATTATGAGTCAAATGTCAAGGGGAGATAACTCTTGACATTTGACTCTTTAAACAGTTTGGGTAATGACCCTTTCCCTGAAACAGACTAAGTTTGATGAGCAATTCTGCTTTTGCCACAATGTTTTAACTGCATGAATTAAAAAAAAGATTTTCCAAGCTTATATTATGTAGATTTTCCAAATATTATGTAGATTTTTTCAAAGTCCTCTGCTGCAAATTTGTTGTACGTGGGAAAGGGTTTTAAAAGTCATATTATTAAATGACGCTTGAAAAAAATCTTTTTTTCGTTTTATTTAAAAGGAAACTTAATTAAATGCAAGATGGATGGTGGCGTTGATGTTAACTCATTCAATGGACAGTACAAAGCTCTGGAAGGCAGTTACGACGTTCAACCCACATACACAAGTACCAACACCTATGGGCAGTTACCGGTTAAATACGAGAGTGACCAGTACCAGACCGGGGGAGATCCCGGTGTCGTTCAACCATATCAGTATGGGGGAAATGGTTACTACCAGACGAGTCTTCAACAAGCTTTAAATCAAGAGTTTGGAACGACCCATTTGACTCCCATACAATCCACTGAACAATCATATAGTGTGCCCTTGCAGAGCAATGGAGAATTCAATATTGATTCTGAACAGAAGGTTTGTTTATAATGTCATTATTGTATATTTTGTATTGATCAATCATGTCCAAATTGTACGAAAACTTTTCCAATTTGGAGAAAATGCAGGTGAGAAGAAATTACAGCACAGACCCTATTTATTTCTGTTAACCCTTTCCCTCATATAGGCGCTTTCTGACGCCTCTGCAGCAGATAGCTTTTTGAAAACATAGTGACAAAAGAAGAAATTGCTCAAAACGAGCAATTTCTTCTTTTGCCACAATGTTTTCCACTTTTAGTTATAGATTATCCATTCAATTATAGAGATTTTCTATTTTTTTGACAAAATATGTTCAAAGTCGTCTGCAGAATTGTCGTATGAGGGAAAGGGTTAACCTTTTACAAATACAATACAATTGCCGCATACCACTTTGACAACATCTTGGCAACAATGTTAAAAATCTCCATTAATAAACATTCAATTATTTAATCAAGTTGAAAACATTGCACAACAAAAGGAGAAAATGTTCATCAATTCATGAATACATGATTACTTTCAAAATGCATATATATATACATGTGAAAGGGGTTAGAGACCTTTAAAATATGCATGCCCAAGGAAAAGGAAACAATTAATGACTGCTTGTCTATAGATAGGAACATGTATTTATCCTTTTCCCACATGTATACTGCAGTAGACTAGATGACTTCGAAAATGTGTAAAAAAGATGATTGAACATGTATTTCTATAAATTAATGTATAATTATTGCATAGAGTTTAGTTGAAAACATTGTAGCAAAAGGAGAAATTGCTTTTTATATTTTAATGTTTTCAAATGCACATGTGTCAAAATGGGTCTTCATCTTAACCCTTTCCCTCATACGCCAATTCTGCAGCAGACGACTTTGAACATATTATGTCAAAAAATGGTTACAATTCACCAAAAAAAATTCTTCTTTGTTTCCATGTAAATTGACCAGTTTCAGTCCTTAATTGTCACACTTTCTAAGAGCTTCTCATATAGAACACCGTATATCATTGAAAAGAGTTACCTCCTAGCATTAAAACAATCCAAAGAAAATGTGGGGTCATGTATTATGCAAGAAAGAACTCGCCAGATGGAAATGGTAACCGTCATTTTGGACCAAATTGGGCCCGGACAAAACCCGTGTTTAGCATTCTCTACTTTCACTTTCAAACAAGGTTAAAATACTAAAAGTGATCAAATCAATCATTTCCAGTGCATCCTATACGCATTCACAATGCATTTAAACTCAATGTCATGTATTCAATACATTCTGGTGATGGTATACACTCATTTCTACGCAAACAAAATTTTTTTTAGGGACAATAGTACTGTAGATCAGCATGTCAGCGGATGTATTTAGCGTAATTTGACCTATAATTGAATGGATAACCTATGACTAAAAGTGGAAAACATTGTGGCAAAAGGAGAATTTGCTCGTTTTGAGCAAATTTTTCTTTTGTCACTATGTTTTCAAAAAGCCGTCTGCTGCAGAGGCGTCAAAAAGCGTCTATATGAATGAAAGAGTTAAAGTAGACTAGGAAAGGGTTATAATCTATTGTTACATGACTATGAAGTTGACACTTGAATTTTTCAGAATGGAAATAATATTAAAGCCACATGTGATTTATGTAGTAAAGAGTTCAGCTCCTTACCAAGCCTCAAGCGACACAGAGAGACACATACAGGACAGAAGAAATTTTCCTGTGAATTATGCGGAAACTGTTACACACAGAAACATAACCTCACCAAACATATGCGATTACATACAGGTAGTTATTTGGTTAAACCATGTCCCACATACAACAAATCTGCAGCAGACTACTCTGAAATTCTCTACTAGAGTCTAGGCAAAATCTATTTAACCCTTTCCCTCATATAGACGCTTTCTGACACCTCTGCAGCAGACGGCTTTTTGAAAACATAGTGACAAAAGAAGAAATTGCACAAAACGTGCAATTTCTCCTTTTGCCACAATGTTTTCCACTTTTAGTTATAGGTTATCCATTAATTATTGAGATTTTCTATTTTTTGACAAAATATGTTCAAAGTCGTCTGCTGCAGAATTGTCGTATGAGGGAAAGGGTTAACCCTTTCCCACATTCAACAAATCTGTAGCAGACGACTTTTAAACCAATCATGCAAAAACATGAAAAAATCTCTATATAAACGAAAGTGTAATTACTGAAAAAAGTTGAAAACCTTGTGGCAAAATGGGAAATTGCTTGTTTTGAGCAATTTCTCCTTTTGTCACAATGTTGTCTAAATTCGTCTGCTGCAGATGCCTCCGAATGCGTCTACAAGTGGGAAAGGGTCGATAAATATATCTTCAAAAATGGAAAGTATCATTATCAAATGCAGTTGAAAACATTGTGACAAATGATTTCAAAGGCAGTGTCTATTCTAGGAATTCCAAAACAAGGGGGTAAATTTTATTGGAAAATTGATTTTATGAACAAATTGAGACATTTTCTCTTCTTTGTCTATGTAAAAAAATCCCCCTTTCCATAAAAATTTAGGGGGAAATATTCAAAACAGAATTAGCACGATCCCCCTCCTAGATTGGACACTGAAAAACTGTCTTCTGTAGATACGTGTGTCAAAACGCTTTTACAAGTGAGAAAGGATTAAACAATATTTTATTCATTAATTTGTACAAACACATATAAATTTGTACAAATAATTTGATAACTGCATCGTCTGTATGATTGAGATATTCTCTTTCAGGTAGTTAATTATTGATACAAACAAAAACATTGCATCCATTTATGATTACCTGACCACCTCGGTGGTGTAGTGGTAGATTGTTTGCTGTCAGTGCTTGAGGTCACATGTTGGATCCCAGGCAGGGTCATACCAAAGACTTTAAAAGTTGTAGTAATGGCTTTACATACTTAGCCCTCAGGATTGTTAGGTTGCAACTGACTGGCTGATGTCAGGATAAAAAGAAAAGTATCTATCCGGGTAAGCCTGCGCGGCATGTTTAGGCTGATCCGTGTCGATACATTACGCAGAGTCAATAATGTTGGTTTTCTCGTGGAACTGCTCATATATATGTAGACCTATCTACAGCCGTATCTTCTTTTGCCAAAATTATTATTTTGTTTTTATTCAAGAATTTATACTCATTTATAGGAGTTTTACATATTTTGGTCTGTCTACTTTCAAAGTCTTTTGTTACAGTTTTGTTGTTTATGGGGAAAAGGAAAAAAGGCAGTCAAAAATTGATATTTCAAAGTTGACATAATACTCAATTTTTTTCTTAGATCATTTAAAAAGCAGTCACCTCCAAACAATACATAAGATTAAATGGCAGTGCTACAGATAAGCTTTTCATGTAAATTGAGTATTACCCCATGCATCCAAAGTAATTGAGTATTTAAAAAAATCATTTGAGTATTTCAATTTTCATTACCCCACAGGTTATTTCAATTGAGTATTTCAATATTTCTTACATGATCTTTTGATTTTCATAAATCCATCTCATTTAATAAATAAATGCTTTCCTACAGACAAAGATCTACAGCAGACAACTTTGAAAGGGTGTAAACAAAAGTATGGAAATTATCTCAATGTGCATATATAAATGTAAATAAAATTATAATTATTGAATAAAATAAAAACATTTAAAAGGAAAATATGCTCGTTTTTACATGCAACTCCTGTTTTTGTCAAAATGTTTTTAAAAAGTTGTCTGCTGCATTGAGCTCTTTGAACATTTAGGGTACAAAGTTAAACTTTGGGATACAGATATGAACAAGTAGGAGTTGTTGATTTCTTTTGTATTTTATCCTGTCTCTCTTCACATTTATGATTTAAGGAGCCTGCAGCAGACTTCTTTCAAAGAATTTGGATAAAACATATATGGGGGAAAATAGACAGTGAAACTTAGTCTTATGATTATCAAAGTAGACAAAAGGATTTGTTCATTGTCAACAGTATTTTCCAAATTCGTCTACTGCTGATTATTGATTATTTAAGTTCTAAATATTTAATAAGTTACAATTAGTATTACAATAAGTAGCTGTTCTTTTGCAACATTTCTCACTGCAGATTGGCCTGCCCATTATGACAAGAAAATGTATTTATCATCATGTGTAGCCTTTTTCTAGTAATTATTTCATTGTGCTTTCTATTGTGCAATTAAAACCGATGTACACAACTTACTTGACTATCAAATATCTTTTACTTCACTTTGAAATTCGCCGTACAACGTATCAGTATTAATAGCGTCTGAATATACATCTACTTTTTGTGCAAGTTTTATCCTATAATCTTTCGATTTATAATGACAAAAGGAGTTAATAATGACTAGAAGCTTTTAATTGGACTAACTTTCATTTATGATTACAATGTCTTAATTAACTGTCTAGCAGTCTAAAACGCTCATTTCACTCTTTTTCAATTTGTCAATTTTGTCCGACGATATAATTCAACCCAAATCGCAACTTTTTGTAAACCGTGCAACGATTGGCTTCTTATAAATAGCTCACTTCACCAGTTTATTGATCATGTGACTAGTACAACCACTACCGGTTGGCTTATACGAAATGTATACAATATTTCTTGACTTAGAAGAAAGTTGTCAATACGCAGTCAATATTGATTGAATTGGGTTTTATTTCGGACACAATGATATGATACGCAGGGCTTGAAAAATGAATTGATTATCCCAAAAAATTAATGCATTTTGTTACGCAATGATTTGAAATTAATTGGGTATTTGACAATTTTAATTGAGTTTTTACGTAAATACGCTGCTTATCTGTAGCACTGAATGGTTAAAGGTGCTTAACTTCAGATGGAGATCAAAATTTGGAAATGTTGAAACTTCTGCAATTATTGCAAATAGTGACAACAAAGTAAGTAATAAATAGTTCAAAACTATTCTGGCAGCAAATGTTGAAAAACAGTAAATTGAAAGTAACAAAAATGTTCAAAATTTGGCTTGTAAACTGGATGTCTACCCAGTAAAAATGAAGCATTTATAAACGTCAATATTTAGATGTTTGTTGCATTGGAAAGTGAATTTATTACTCTTATTTTATCCCAGAATTAAGATTCTAATATTTCAAGACAACTTTTGAACAGTTGACTATACTATCTATAATTTGGGGTTCAGCACTGTTAAAGTTTTAACCCTTTCCCTCATATAGACGCTTTCTGACGCCTCTGCAGCAGACGGCTTTTTGAAAACATAGTGACAAAAGAAGAAATTGCACAAAACATGCAATTTCTCCTTTTGTCACAATGTTTTCCACTTTTAGTCATAGGTTATCCATTCAATTATAGAGATTTTCTACTTTTTGACAAAATATGTTCAAAGTCGTCTGCTGCAGAATTGTCGTATGAGGGAAAGGGTTAAACCCTGTACATACTATTTAATTTTTTCAGGAGAAAAACCCTACAAATGTTCAATGTGCGACAAAGCCTTCTATATTCATCACCATTTGAAGAACCACATGGTTCAGCATACCGGAGAGTACCCGTACCCCTGCCCCGTCTGTGGTCGTGGGTTTAAACACAAGACTAAGATGGAAGCCCATGCGATAAGTCATGAGAAAAACGTTGCAGATGGGATGATGGTGCAGTCCCCACCCTCTGGTAAGTTGGCCTATGGTCGCTCAGTTGTTCAATCAATCTGTCCAAAAGACTCGAGACGGCCTCTCAGTGGTGTAGTGGTGTGTCTGCCTCAGTTGCAGGCGTCACTCACTCACTGGTTGGATCCTCGGGCCGGTCATACCAAATACTTTAGATTGGTATTGATGGCGTTCTGTACTTGGTGCCCAAGATAATGGGGTTAGCATTACACTTGTTTAGCTTGTGTCAGAATAAATAGACCCATAATTTGGTAACTAAACCCAGGAACAAGGCCTGTGCCGAGTTAAAAAATCTTTTTGCCATTATTTTTCTCAAATTTGAAAAAAAACTGCCACTTTTGTGACATGAGAGCTAAATAATTTGCAATTGAAAGCCAAACGTTTTGCAACTTGCAACAAATTGTTTCCATTGTTTGCCTCTATGACTTTTTAATCAAAACCAATTGTATAGATGTCTATTAAGTCAAGTGAGTTTAATTTTGACTTAAAAAGACAGATGAGATAAATTCTACTGTTAAAATTGGTAAACAATTTCACAAGCGATCAAAAAATTTGATGAAGAGAAAAACGGAAGATGAATTACAAAGATGGCTCATAAATATCGGTATAATCGGGTTCAAGACTCATCAAGATTAAGTTTAATTACTTAACCCTTTCCCTCATACGACATTTCTGCAGCAGACACTTTGAACACATTTTGTCAAATAATGGAAAATCTCTATAATTGAATGGATAACCTATGACAAAAAGTGGAAAACATTGTGGCAAAAGGAGAAATTGCACGTTTTCAAAAAGCTGTCTGCTACCCTTTCCCTCATATAGACGCTTTCTGACGCCTCTGCAGCAGACGGCGTTTTGAAAACATAGTGACAAAAGAAGAAATTGCTCAAAACAAATAATTTCTCCTTTTGCCACAATGCTTTCCTCTTTAAGTCATAGGTTATCTATTCAATTATAGAGATTTTCTCATTTTTGACAAAATATGTTCAAAGTCGTCTGCTACAGATTTGTCGCATGAGGGAAAGGGTTTAACTGTGCACAGGTCTTAATTTATGTTAATCAATATGCCACTCTTCAAATATTGGATTACCCACCAACAAAAAGAAATAACACCATGCGTATATGCATTGAAATGTCAATCTGCAAGCCAGAAAGGTACCCAGAGTGGAAGGAAAAGTGCACTTAAATTTGCCAAAGATTGACAAATTGGAGAAAACCAAAGGATAACCAGCTTGTCAAAAATGAGAGAATCTCTATAATTGAATAGATAACCTATGACTTAAAGATGAAAACATTGTGGCAAAAGGAGAAATTATTTGTTTTGAGCAATTTCTTCTTTTGTCACTATGTTTTCAAAACGCCGTCTGCTGCAGAGGCGTCAGAAAGCGTCTATATGGGGGAAAGGGCAGCAGACGGCTTTTTGAAAACGTGCAATTTCTCCTTTTGCCACAATGTTCTCCACTTTTTTTCATAGGTTATCCATTCAATTATGGAGATTTTCTATTTTTTGACAAAATACGTTCAAAGTCGTCTGCTGCAGAATTGCCATACAAGGGAAAGGGAAAAAGGAGGTTAAACTCTCATTCTACTACTCATTCTGTTCATTTATTGAAGGTAATCTAAAGAATCCACTCACTGGGATGAATCTTTTGATTATCCTCTTCGTACAGTTAATTAGTGCATATAACAGAGAATTTTACATTTCCCCACATACAACAAATCTACTTTGAAAACCTGGAACTATACATAAATCAGTGTCCAATCTAGGTCAAGGAGGGATTTATTTTAACAAATTGAGGTATTTTTCGTTCTTTGTCTATGTAAAACATTTGCCCCTCCCACACAAATTCAGGCGGGAATATTCAAATCAGTGTGAGAAATAGCACGATCCTCCTAGATTGGATACTGAAAAATATGTAAAATCTCTAACAATGAAGATATCATTATTGAAAGGGTTAAAACTGTGGCATTTTCATTTCAGTTGGTATAAATAGTGAAGAGAATTCCATGTCCGAAATCTGGGACAACACCAGTGAAAACATAATGGACGAATCCGAGGATTACACCGAGGATATGGCGGACGACTCGTTTGATGAAGAAATCCGGAATGAGGAGTACGAGTGTGAAATCTGTCAACAAATTTTTATAAGCACAGAGAGCCTCAATAATCACATAAGACTAAGTCACTCGGTGGTGGACGAAGAATTTAAATGCGTAGAATGCGGGAGTATATTTCTATCACAAGCCCACTTAGTCCGACATCGTAAAGTTCACTTGGGTGATAAAGCAATTTACAGGTGTGAGGAGTGTAACGTCAGCTTTCGTTTCAAAGTGAGTTTGCATATCCACATGAGGCGCCATAACAACGACTTCAAGAAGTATGAGTGTATGGTTTGTGATAAGTATTTCATTTCCAAAGATAGTCTGAAGAAACACCTGAACGAACACTACGCACCTGTGACTTACCAATGCGATGAATGTGGTGAAGAATTTGACCAGAAATCAGAGTTCAACTCCCATTTATTGACACACTCCGATAAAGACGTCTCTATGAGGGATAAACCCTGTTGTAAAACGTGCCATAAAGTCTTTAGCTCAAATTCCAGTTTACGCAAACATGAATATATTCATATGGATGTTAAACCGCATAAATGTATGCTTTGTAATGTATCCTTTGCACAAAAAATTCAGCTGAAGTTACATAACAAACGACACAATGGAGGTGTTATGGAGGAAGCTGTCCTTCCAGCAACCCCTGTGAAGCCCCCATCTCCTGTTAAGCTCACGTCCCCTGTGAAACCCCCCTCCCCTGTTAAGCTCCCTTCCCCTGTTAAGCTCCCGTCCCCTGTTATGCTCCCATCCCCTGTTCAACCACCACCTCCCGTACAAGCCCCTGCCTCTGTTGTATCACCAAAGAAAATTGTGAAAGAAACCCCAAAGAAAAAACCTACCAAAGATTCTCCTTCAAAACCAGTGAAAGAAGAAGTTGTACCAGAGAGAAGAAACGCGCCAAGGAAAGCCAGAAATGCTTTAAGGGAACAAAGAGAGGAGGAAAATGGTGATAGCAAGCAGAACAGACGAGTAGCTCCTCCAACACCGGGCAGGAGGAATATTCCTCGCCAAGCTAGAAATGTTTTAAAGGAAGAAGAGGAGGAGGAAGATAGTGAAGACTCTGATTCGTCCTCTTCGTCCGATTCTTCATCAAGTGACTCAGATTCCGACGATGATTCCGATTCCGACGAGAGTGAAAAGGAAAAGAAAGTCGAGGAAACTGAAGGGAAAGTGACATCTAAATTACTGATTAGAGCTGAAATGTTGTCGTCAAAGTGGAAGGGTTATGGTACCAACCTGGTCTGTGAGAAATGTAATAAAAGGTTTAATAAAAAGTCCATCTTCAGGCGGCACCAGAAATCATGTAGATGAAGGTTAACTCTAAGCACAGGTAAAAAGAATTCAAAGGTTGTATTAATAATATAGATCTTTCTGTCTATTTCTTTTTTTTATAAAATGAATGTTTGCTTTCCTTTTTCTTCTTTTCCCCCTAGAATTATAGGTCAATTTTTAAAATTTATCTTTGATGAATTTAGACTAGTGGGAAAGCTTACAGGTCTATACTATTTGACAAAACAATTTCCAAATGATTTTAATATTATTATTTTCTTTGTTTTGTGTATCTTTGATGTCTTAAGTATTTAAAAAAAATTCAATTTTGCTTTTTAAGTTCATATACACGCTTTCTCAATTTAGTGTGATATTCACAGTATTTTGATTTCTTTACGTTTCATTAAATCAAGACCCTTTCTGATAGTTTGTTCAATTGCCGCTTAGTTCTCTTCAATAGTTAGAGATGTGAAAAACAGCTTACATCAAATTAAACCGGACTAAAAATGGCCTACAGAAGAATGTTTTTTTTGAGCATGAGATAAATGACAAATCAGATTATCAAAATGTGCCACCCTTCTCACACCCTCAGCAAGAGTACTGGTAGAGTGTTCAGGAAGCAGACATATAGAGTGATTAATAAAAGTTATAAGAACTTAATTCACAATCTTTTTAAAATAAATAAGTTTAAACTGAATCACATACTGAGATCCCGATGCATTACTGGTGTAATTGTATACCATTGGAGTATTACAATGCAAGGTAAATGTACACCAGTATTGCACCAATTTCTCTGTTCGTTATTCTAGTTACCTGTGCTTAGAGATATATATTGATGATTAATAATATTGACTAGTAGTTATTTTACTAGACATGCTAGGGCAGTAGATTTTTAACCCTTTCCCTCATATAGTCGCTTTCTGACGACTGCAGCAGACAGCTTTTGAAAACATGGCGACAAAAGAAGAAATTGCTCATTTTTGAAAACATAGTGACAAAAGAAGAAATTGCACAAAACGTGCAATTTCTCCTTTTGCCACAATGTTTTCCACAAATGAGCAATTTCTCCTTGTGTTGCCATGTTACAACTTGATTCAATTGTTGTTCTTTCATATAAAAGGATTTTCTGTGCTTTTGCCTAGATGATTTCAAAGTGGTCTGCTGCAGATTTGTTGTATGTGGGAAAGGGTTTAGAGAGTATTTGATCACAGGGAATTTCAAATGGTTGTAGATTTCTACATCTTGTTTAAAGATTTGGTGGCATCCATTTTGTATGAGGCCAGTGATATGTTTATCTGATCATACCTATACAAAGTTCAAGTCATGTCAGTGTTGGTTTTAACACCTTTTCCACTTACAGGCGCATTTTGGTGCATTTGCATCGGATGCAATGATTTCTGCCAATATCAATTATTATCCCCTCGGATAACAAAGTTTGCGATAGGGATATAGTAGGACTGTCTGTTTGATGGTTTGTCGTAAAATAATTATCGGATAGTTGTTGCAACCGTTCAATGAGCGAATGATTGGATTTTTGCAATCATTATGATTGTTTCGTTCAGAGCGCAAAATTCCGTTCCGCTCATAAAGCGTTCCAACTTCGTTCCAATCACGCTCACGATCCAATCACGTTCGGCTCAGATTGTCAATTTCATGATGTTCTTAACTGTAATAAGGAGAAATTGCTCATCATGAGCAATTTGTTGTTTTGCCACAATGTTTTTAAAAGTCATCTGCTGCAGAGTTGTTAGAAAGCGTCTGAATGGGGACAAAGATTAATTCCTTTTCTGAAGATTTGAATCACTGTCGTTGGATTTTGTATAGAAATGACCAAATGGCTAGACAAAGCTCTCTTTTCATCTAGAATTTCATTAGTATTAAACACATACCGGTAGATCTACTCGTGTCATATTTTAATTGATTTCATTCATAGAGAAAAAGACTATTCCATATAATTGTTAAAGTTGTGATCATGTTTATTTACAAGTACCATAATTATATTTCTCATTGATTTTGCAATGGCCAACTGAAATTCTATCTCATAATCTCTGAATATGGTTTTATTGGTAAGAACAGCTTTTTTACGGAGGCAATTTTGATAACAGATCTGAATGATTCATGCATTAACGGTATATATTCAATATGTACTCATTATGAGCTACAGTTCTGTACCATATTAACCCTTTTCAACATACATCAAATTGCAGCAGATGACTTTTAAAGCATCTAGGCATTAATAGGGAGTATCTCTAAAGATCATAGCTAGATTATTGAATAGAGTTGATAGTATTGTGACAACAGAAGAAACTGCTCATAATGAGCAATTTCTTCTTTTGCCGCAATGTTTCCAAAAGTCGTCTCCAGCAGATGCTTCAAAATGCGTCTAAATGTTGGAATCGGTTAAATGATTGTCTTCCTAAACATCTGTCCTACCCTACCCATAGATCTGTATCAGGCCCCCACCCTGACATGTAAAAAGAGTCAGTCCATGGGAAAAGGTGCAAGTTGGTGTTTGTGAACAATGTAGATCTGGATCTGTGTAGATTTCAGTAAAGCAGGGGAAATGCAGTGAGTTGTCATTTGAGTCCCGCGTCTTGTACTCACAAAATTTATCATGGTCTTGTAAATTTTTAGAAAAGCTTTGGGTGCATTGGACTCTTATTTTTTGCATAATTGAACAAAATTATAGTACAATGGACTCCTTGTTTCCTGTAGGATCTGTCTTTATAGTGCGTTTATGAGTCTTTTGAACTTGTAAATATATCATTGGGAATGTGAAGCTGTACTGTTCAGAAATGCCAACTTGAACTTTTTCCGGAGGACTAGCTGAAATAATCAGGACAATAATTGTGACTAGGTTTCATGTGAACATTTTTTTGTATGGCCTCCAGAATGGCTACCAGCTTCTGAATTAGGTGTTCCTCTTTGATTTATCAGGTAACCCTTCCCATTTAACCCTTATCCTGCGAGCAGTATCATCAGCCATGATTTTTGATATGATCTTACAAATTAATGAAGCAGTTTTGGCGTCAATATCGATACATTAGTAGCAGCTAATATAGACCAAGATAAGACTGCATGAATGTTTAGAGCAATCTTTATTGATGTTGTTCGCAAATGAGGTTTAATGGTTTGAAAAAAGACAAGTATACATGGTGTTTAAAGTTGCGTACAGCAGGATAAGGCTTAAATGAATATATTGTATAGAAAATTTAGTGCTCAAAGGAACGCCTGGATTGAGAACTTCGGTGACTGCTCCAATCTTTTTGGTATTTTCTGGACCACAAGAAACTGCTAGTGTGGACTGCAAGTTGTTTCATAGTGCTCAGTTGACTTTAGTCCTTTCCCTCTGATGCATCAGTAGCAGACGACTTTGAGAAATTGCTCACAGTGTTTACATCTCTTTTCAAGCATTTACTTTTCCCTTATAGAGATTTTCCATAGATGGTTTCAATCAAAGTTGTTTGCTGCTGATTTGTTGTATCAAATAGAAAGGTTTAAATGTAAGTTTTTAACATGTATGTTATATGTATACTTGAACAGTCACTAAAAGATTTGTAGGTAAAATACATAAAGACTTCAAATATATTGGCAAAAAATATGAAAAAGATCTCTCCAAATGAAAGTATAATAATAGAATACAATTAAAACATTATATGGCAAAAGTTTCTCCTTTTGTCACAATGTTTTTAAAAGCCTGATACTGTGCCTTATTATGAAATATTGTGATTTGAAATGAGCGTGCCTCTGAAAAAAACAACCAACCAAACAGAATTTGCAACAAGTGTAGATCAAGATCAGTTGGTATATTTTGCTCCTTTAGCATTGATGTACAGTCTTATCTAAAAGTGTAAACATTACACCCAAGGTTGGTTATCCCAGAGCACGCTTCAAATATAATTGTTATTATTACTTTTTTTTTATGAAGTTTTATATAAAACAAGTAGCCAGGTGATGGCCATTTTTGTAAGATGTATTTGTGATCAAATTTTGGTGAAAGTTAATTGTTTTTGTATATATTTTATTGTATATATATTTTTATACAAATTTGCTATATAATCAGTTTGTTCATAAAGTTCATCACATTGAATATAAAGTTATGTATCGTTCATCTTTAATATCTCATTTCATGATTTGTCTTTTTTTTTCATTTTCCTAAATTTAAAACAATTTTGTATACATAGTAAAAGTATCTGTTCTGTCATTGTCATATAAGAATGTGAAAGCTGGTGGCGAAATCATGATTTTAAAAGAGTTAAAACCTTTGATGGAGAAGAAAAAAAGGCACCAATTTATGCATTACCGACATTGTTTTCAAAAGCTGTTTATTTCAGGTGTCTCAGGAGGTCTTTCTTGAAAGGATTTTTTTTTGTACTCAATGGTCTGTTAACCCTTTCCCTCATTCAACACATCATCATCAGATTAAGAAGACTGATGACATTTAAGCAAATTATAGGAAAGAGTACACATTTTCATAATCATAAGTTGCATGCTGCAGAGGCGTCAAAATGCCTCTACATGTGGAAACAGGTGATGAGGTGATTAAATTGAAGGAAATTGAAATAATTTTGATTTGTTTAAAGTCTAGGTTTATTCTTTCATTGACGACTCTTTAAAACATTGGCAAAAGGAGAAATTGCTCATTTCTCCTTTTACCGCAATGTTTTCAATTCTATTCAATGATTCAACTTTCATTTAAAGATGTTTAAATTTAAACAAACATTTGAACAAGATGTTTTTGAAGTTTTCTGCTTCAGATTTGTTGTAGGTGGAAAAGGGTTAAAGTAGACAACTACTCAAACATAATTTTATGGGGGAGAAAGGAGCAATTACTTGCTGCTCCGTAAACAAAGTTGAAATTTTCCCAGATGTGTTATAATTAGATGACTATTAAAATATCATATCGCGTTTATGTTTTATTTCCAAAATTGAAACATGTACCTATGGTTACAGGCAAAACAGTTGTAACAAAGTTTTGTAACATATTTTGGTTACAGCCATTTTGGCACAAAAGTCCATACATTCTTTTTACAGTTTTATGTTTATTAATCCTGGTATAAACCCTTTTCCTCATAAGAGGCTTACCAATGCCCCTGCAGCAGATGACTTTTGTCACAATGTTTTTAACTACTTAATAATTAGACATCAATTTGAAGAGGCTTACCATACTTTTGCTCAGATTTATTGCAGTCTTCTGCTGCAGATGTGTTGTATATGGGAACGGGATTACGTGTATGAATAATCCAGAGATATAAATAAGAATGCTTTCTACTTTCTAGTGCTAAAAAATGTCTTATATTTGTAACTTGACTATTTGAAGAATATTGGGATTAAACACTTTCACACATACAACAAATCTGCAGCAGACGACTTTGAAAACATCGAGGCAAAAACATTTAAAATGTCTATAAATGAAAGAATAATTATTTTTATTGAATTTAGAACATTCTCTCAAAAGGAGCAGTTGCTCAGTATGTGCAATTTCTTCTTTGGTCACAATGTTTTAACCCTTCCCTGATACGGACGCTTTCTGACGCCTCTGCAGCAGACAGCTTTTTGAAAACACAGTGACAAAAGAAGAAATTGCTCAAAATAAGTAATTTCTCCTTTTTTTTGACAAAATATGTTCAAAGTCGTCTGCTGCAGAATTGTCTAATGGAAAGGGTTAAATTAAAGGTCATTGGCTGCAGATGCATCAAAATGCGATGTGGGAAAGTGTTGAACTATCTTTGTACAAGGATGTTATCTAGAGGCCATAAAGATTGTGCTTTTAATATTTTGTTTTTTGTATGAATCTTCATTGAATAATTATATTATTAAGTAGGAATATATCGAGCTTTCTCTATTAATGAATGTTTAATAATTTTATTAGAGTTGAAAACATTGTGGCAAAAGGATAAATTTCTAATTATTAACAATTTCTCCTATTGCCACTGTATTTTTCAAAAGTAGTCTGTTGCACATGCATCAAAATGCCCATACACAAGGGAAAGGGTTAGTCATGCAGAAACTTTCTAAATATACTTATAAATGACACATATGCAAACTGCTATGCAACTTTGTGAAGAGTTCTACAGTATAATTAATAAGCATTCAAAAACATTTTGTTCTCTCCTTTTGTTTAATTTTTATGACAAAAGGAAATGTTGAAGTATTTGATAATCATGTCAAGATTATTTTATATGTGATGACTGAAAGATTAATATCATGGAAAAAGCAACAATAGAAGCTTTTGCTAGTTATTTTGAAAGGTTAGTAGCTTATTTATGCTGAGAAAATAGTACACAATGAAGAATTTGTCCGAAGAAAAAACTGCTGTTTATATTATCTTTCATACAAAATAAATGAGGTTTTAATACATGTAGAGATTTCTCTAGAAGAATATAAGGCTATACCTTTGAACTATGCGTTAACTATTGTAGTATAGATTGTTGTATCTCATAATTGTACCTTAGAGGGAAATAATTCCTTTTCTTTAACCCTTTCCCTCATATAGATACTTTCTGACGCCTCTGCAGCAGACAGCTTTTTGAAAACATAGTGACAAAAGAAGAAATTGCTCAAAACCAGCAATTTCTCCTTTTGACACAATGTTTTCCACTTTCAGTTAAAGGTTATCCATTCAATTATAAAGATTTTATATTCTTTGACAAAATATGTTCAAAGTCGTCTGCTGCAGAATTGTCGTATGTGGGAAAGAGTTAATCCAGAGCTCTAGATAAGGGGCGTTTCGCATGTTCTAAAATCCTCATTTGACCCTCTAACCCTATGTTGTGGGTGCTCAAAAGAATCCACATCATAGTGTTTGGTTGGATAATAAGAGAGATATTCTAGGGAAAAGAGCTGAATACTCCTTCTTATCTGGAATGCTGTTAACTCTTTCCCAAATAGAACAAATCTGCAGCAGATGACTTTGAAAACATACTGACAAACAAATGAAAAATATATTTTAGTGAACAAACTATTACTGAATAAAGAATTGTGATAAAAGAAGAAATTGCTCTTCATGAGCAATTCCTCCCTATACCACGACATTTTGAAATGACATCTGCTGTTGCAGATGCGTAGAAATGTGTCTGAAAGTGTGTAAGGGTTAAAAGTGCTGAACTCTAGGTTATAGATAGAATAAAGTCAAAGTTTTAAAACTGTTCAAAAGTTGTTTTGAAATATTGGAATCATAATTCTGGGATAAAATTAAAGTAATATATTTAACTTTCCAGTACAAGAAACATCTAAATATTGATCGTGTATGCTTCAGTTTTACTTGGTAGACATACCCAGTAAGCCAAGTTTTGTACATTTGTATGACTTTCAATTGACTGTTTATCAACATTTACTGCCAAAATAGTTTTGAACTATTTATTATTTATTACTTTGTTGTCACTATTAGCAATATTTGCTGAAGTTTCAACATTTAAAAATTTTGATCTTCATCTGGCATTCAGCTATTTAACCCTTTACCTCATCTCATATAGACGCTTTCTGACGCCTCTGCAGCAGACAGATTTTTTGAAAACATAGTGACAAAATGCCACAATGTTTACCACTTTTTGTCATAGGTTATCCATTCAATTATGGAGATTTTCTATTTTTTGACAAAATATGTTCAAAGTCGTCTGCTGCAGAATTGTCTTATGAGGGAAATCGTTAAGGATTCTTCAAAAAAAGAGTTATACATTAATATACATAATGGAAATAATTTTTGGGGATAAGGAGATCAATCATCATGACTTTTCTCCTAATTTCTCATAAAATGTGTTCACTTGAAAAAATCAGAAGTGCCATTTTTCATTAGAGAGTTGAAACAATGTGGTAAAATGAGACATTTTCCATTTTTTTAGCAATGTCTCGTTGTGATGCTGACTAGGACTAGTATAGTCCTCTTACTTTTTAGCAATGGTATGAAATTGACAAATTATGCATATTATTCATATGAATTACCTGTAAATATTACATACAGCATTATCTTCATTCCATCATATGAGCCACCAACACAACAACCTTTCTCCCTGGCATAACCCTTTCCCACATACAACAAAATATGCAGCCGACAACTTCATAAACATCTGGTCAAAAATATTGAAAATTCCTATAATTCAAAGTATGTTCATTGAATCGAGCTGAAAACATTGTCAGACTGTTTTAAAAATGTCTTCTGCTGCAATGCTTTTGTGAAGGGGGGGAAAGGGATTGCAAAATTTATGTGCTGAGAACAGTTCATGCCTCTGCACTGACTTCCCATTTTGCCAGGCAACTACTTAACCCTTTCCCTCATACAACAATTCTGCAGCAGACGACTTTGAACATATTTTTATTTTGCAATTTCTTCTTTTGTCACTATGTTTTCAAAAAGCCGACTACTGCAGAGGAGTCTGAAAGCGTTTATATGAGGGAACGGGTTAAGTGACAAATGGCAAACGGTGCTCAACCAGATTAATCTTCAATTTTGCCCAACAGTTGAATTTTCATAAAGTACAGCTAATAAACATTTCCAATGTGGGTCTGCACAAAGGTTTAACCCTTTCCCTCATATAGACGCTTTCTGACGCCTCTGCAGCAGACAGCTTTTTGAAAACATAATAACAAAAGAAGAAATTGCACAAAACGTGCAATTTCTCCTTTTGTCACAATGTTTTCCACTTTTAGTCATAGGTTCAATTATAGAGATTTTTCATTATTTGACAAAATATGTGCAAGTTCGTCTGCTGTCAATTGTCGTATGAGGGAACCATATACAACAAATCTGCGGCAGATGAATAGAAACTTTTGGGTAAAAATTTGAAAAATCTCTGTAAATGAGAATACATGCATAATAATTGAATGGAGTTTGAACCATTGTGGCAAAAGAAGAAATTGCTCATTAGGAGCAATTTCTCCCTTTCTCACAATGTTTTAAAAAGATTATTTACTTCAGAGGCGTCAAAATGTGCCTAGAGGGAAAGGTTTAACCTAGGATGGTCTGTTTGTGTTGTTTGGCTTATATGTTTTATTTCTGTTTCAATTTAGTTTGATGATTTAAGCTCGAATATACAAACTACGAAAGATTAGTTTTTATCACCAGGCGTTCTTGTCTGGTTCAGGTTTGTTTAACCACTAATAATTACACTATGCAGTGATGAATTACTTTCATGTTTTGACCGGTAAGATACTGGTTTTATTAGCTCACCTAAGCACGAAGTGCAAGGAGAGCTTTTGTGATCACTCACCGTCAGGCGTCCGGCGTCGTCGTCTGCGTCGTCGTCGTTGTCGTCAGCGTCTGGTAACAATTTCCTACAAATGACTTCTCCTACTAAACCAATGGACAGATTTCAAAATAACTTCACAGGAATGGTCCTTAGGTAATCCTCTTTCAAAGTTGTTCAAAGAAATTAATTCCAAGTAGAACTTTGGTTGCTGCGGCATCAGAAAAGGGGAAAATTGCCAAATCTTAAAAAATCTTCTTGTTCAAAAGTAATGGCCCGATTTGAAAATTATTTTGCACAAATGTTCCTTGGGGTACCCTCTACCAAGATTGTTCAAATATTTCCGATCCGTTAAAAAACATGGCCGCCAGGGGGCGGAGCTTATTTTCCTTATATGTGCATTGTAAAAAGTTTAAAAATCTTCTTGTCCAAAAGTACTGGCCCGATTTGAAAATAATTTTGCACAAATGTTCCTTGGGACACTCTTTACCAAGATTGTTCAAATATTTCCAATCCGTTGAAAAACATGGCCACCAGGGGGCGGAGCCTGTTTTCCTTACATGTGCATTGTTTAAACTTTGAAAAATCTTCTTGTCCAAAAGTACTGGGCCGATTTGAAAATAATTTTGCACAAATGTTCCTTGGCCTTTACCAAGATTGTTCAAATATTTTTGATCCGTTGAAAAACATGGCCGCCAGGAGGCGGAGCTTGTTTTCCTTATATGTGCATTGTTAAAACTTTAAAAATCTTCTTGTCCAAAAGTACTGGCCCAATTTGAAAATTATTTTGCTCAAATGTTCCTTAGTGCACCCTTTACCAAGATTGTTCAAATTTTTCTGATCCGTTGAAAAGCATGGCCGCCAGGGGGCGGAGCTAGTTTTCCTTATGTGTGCATTGTTAAAACTTTAAAATTCTTGTCCAAAAGAACTGGCCTGATTTAAAAATTATTTTGCACAAATGTTCCTTGGGGCACCCTTTACCAAGATTGTACAAATATTTCCAATCCGTTGAAAAACATGGCGGCCAGGGGGCAGAGCTTGTTTTCCTTATATGTGCATTGTTAAAACTTTAAAAATCTTCTTGTCCAAAAGTACTGGCCTGATTTAAAAATTATTTTGCACAAATGTTCCTTTGGGCACCCTTTACGAAGATTGTTCAAATATTTTTGATCCCTTGAAAAACATGGCCGCCAGGGGGCGGAGCTTGTTTTCCTTATATGTGCATTGTTAAAACTTTAAAAATCTTCTTGTCCAAAAGTATTGGCCTAAAAAGAGTAAAAACTTTGAAAACTATTGAAGTTCTATTAAATCAGGTGAGCGATATAGGGCCATCATGGCCCTCTTGTTTTGTGTATAAGTTGGATGGGAATCATTGACCCTTTCCCACATGGACGAACCTTCAGCAGACGACTCTGAAAGCATCTGGGCAAAAATGTGGACAATCTCAATAAATGAAAGTATCGTTATTGAATAGAGTTTAATATCTGTTACTAAAGGAGAATTTGCTCATGATGAGCCGTATCTCATTTTGCCGCAATGTTTTCAAAAGCTGTCTGCTGCAAGTGGGAAGGGGGTTTACCTTAAGTATTAAGCATGCAATTTTTATTCATTCCATTTTATTGGACAAAAATATGTACATAATTGGTGTAGAGTTTGTTATCCCTTTCCCACATACAACACATCTGGTTTGGAAACAACAGCTTAATGGAGCAGCCACTTAAAGATGAACAAAAAACACAATTTCTTCTATGTTTGACATATTTAAGCAGCCATCTCTCTTCAGCAGCCACATTTTGACTCCCTTGGGTGGCTGCCTAAGACAAGTTGAACTGTAAAGGCAAAAATATGAAAAGTATGATAATTGAATAGAGTTGAACAAATTATGGCAATAAGGGGAATTTGTTCAATGTTTTCAAAAGCGACTGTATGCGGGAAAGGGTTATAAACTGGAAAGTGACCTTGATTGTTAACAATTTTTATTATGCAAATTTTCCTCATGAATGCTTATTTGAGCCAAGGTGCATGAAGACCAACTTTGGGACTTCGCGACCAGCAAAGATTTTAATCAGGCTTCACATCCGCAGTCTGATATTGATCTTCCCTGTTTGCTACATAGTTCTATATTCATGATACAAGCCTGACCTCTTGAGAAAGAATGTGACAAATTAAGTTTATTGTAGTATACAATTTTATCATAATTGTCATTACTTTAAAAGAAACCTCTTGGGGGTCAGTTTTCTCTGGGTATATCTCATATTATTTACCTGTCTTGTTCACCTTCTTTAACCCTTTCCCTCATATAGACGCGTTCCGACTGTAGCAGACGGCTTGATGAAAACATAGTGACAAAAGAAGAAATTGCTCAAAACGAGCATTTTCTCCTTTTGACAGAATGTTTTCCACTTTTAGTCATAGGTTATCCATTCAATTATAGAGATTTTCTGTGTTGACAAAATATGTTCAAAGTCATCTGCTGCGGAATTGTCGTATGAGGGAAAGGGTTAAGGAGTTAGCCTTTGTTTTCAATAACGGAAGTTTTGGCACTGACAAAAACATCAATCTTTTCCCATATAAAACAAATCAGCAGCAGATGACTTTGTAAACATGTACATATATGTGTGTATTATATATGCAAAACCATGAAAAATTCCTTTAAAAAAAATGTTATCTGGCTACAGGAGACATTGAACATTGTTAGCAATTGGTACATTTGCCATTGGTACACTCTTCGGCTGCAAATGCATCATATGAAATTGTGTCTGCACAATGGAAATTATCATGCTACCAGCTGTGACATTTTTTAAATTTGTCTTCTTGAAAAATTCTGCTAAAAGTATTATAACAGGTAGAAAATTGAAATTATATTTTTGATACATTGTTAACCCTTTCCCTCATACGACAATTCTGCAGCAGATGACTTTGAACGTATTTTGTCAAAACATAGAAAATCTCCATAATTGAATGGATAACCCTATGACAAAAAGTTGAAAACATTGTGGCAAAAGGAGAAATTGCACGTTTTGTGCAATTTCTTCTTTTGTCACTATGTTTTCAAAAAGCCGTCTGCTGCAGAGGTGTCAGAAAGCGTCTATATGAGGGAAAGGGTTAAAAAAACATTTTGGAAAAATTGGAAGAATTGGACTTGTGTTAGGATATGCGTAGGTAGTACTTAGGAGGTATCCAGTATGTCCTATGCTATAATTGAAGCTCTGTTCTAACTAATGTGAACGCCCTTACAGTAAACAAATGATCTAAAGCAATAATATCTGTGCCTGCTTGTTGTTGGTTATGATGTAGCAAGGCACACAGTTCTGGTTAAATCCCCCAGGGATCATGGATTAGTATACAAACTACCAACTGTGTTATAAATGGAGTTAATCAATTAACCCTTTCCCACATACAACAAATTTGCAGCAGACGACTTTGAAAACACGTAGGCAAAAATATGGGAAACTTATATCAATGAAAGTATAAAAATTAAACATCATGAGCAATTTCTCCTTTTGCCACCATGTTTTCAACTTAAGTAATTAAACATTCAATTATAGAAATGTTCACTGTTTTTGCCTACATGTCTTCTGCTGAAGATTTGTTGGATGAGGGAATGGCCGGGTAAAGACCCTCAAATCGCTAAACATGGGGTCACATTGCTTACATGTAATTTAGTTCAAGAACTCCCTATTGCAAAAATAAAAATTATTTAAGACCATCATTGAAAAAGGAGAGCGTGCTCAGTATATGCAATCTCTTTCTTTTACAAGAAAAAAAAAATCAGAAATTTGTTGCTGCAGAGTTGTCAAAAGTTACCTATCCATGTTCGGGTTTAAGTTGAACAATTTGTAGCCAACTATGTACAAACTATTAATACATATTCTAGTATTATTTTGATAATATTTGTTTGATTTGTGCCTTCATAAAATCAGAGATCTAAAAATATGTATAATATATTTTGCAAGATATAAAAGGATGTACTTTTCTTTTTGTATTCTTTAAATACATGTGGATTGACATGTCGTTCTTGTTTTATCTTTTGTTAATCCTTAATTTCCCAACTTTACCTTGTAAAATATGTTGAAAAAACCTATTAAAAACAATGTTGAACTCTTTCCCAGCAGACGACTTTGGAAATTGCTAGGCAAAATTATGAAAAATTTCTATAAGTGTAGGTATAATTTCTGAAAGAAGTTGAAAACATTGCGGCAAAAGAAGAAATTGCTCGTTTTCAGCAATTTCTCCTTTTTGTCATGATGCTTTACAAAATGATTTGGAAATCGGCCAGATACTTTTAGAGAAGATTATTAAAGTTGTTGCATCAATGTCTGCCCGGTGACTAATAAAGCATAAAAGCCAAAACAGGAAGATTTCTACAAAATAATTAGAAAATCGGCCAACAGGTTTGGGAGGAGAAAAGTTTCTCCAGAATTCTGCATGGATAATTATTTTTTAAAGAAATGTTTGTGAGGACATTGAGAGGGTGCTTTCTGTGAAGTTTCATCCTGAATTACCCGCTGGTTTCAGAGGAGAAGATTTTGCCATACAAAGAGCAAGCACAATTATTATTAACTTGCCTTGAGGATTTTCAGGTAACATTGTGGATATTGCTTATAAGCATTTAATATCCCTTTCATGAAGATGATCTTGTTGTTCATTTGATCATTGTTTTGGCTTGGCAGCTAGAGGTATCCGGTTCAATCTCCATTTGGGTCAAAGCAAGGCAAAATAAATAGGTATAAACCAGTGAAGAGATACATGTAGGTAGGATGGTTGAACAAACTGTACCAATATACATCCATCAAGTGGCCACAGCTCTACAGTGTCCAAGGCAAGAGCAATTTCTCCTTTTGTATCAATGTTTTCATGTCTACAGTTAAGAACATCTTGAAATTGACAAAATTACCGTTCCGTTCCGCTCCGCTCCGCTCACGTTCCAATCCGCTCTCAAAGCGTGCACTTATTCATAACATTGTGATTGCTTTTTTCCGTTCCGTTCAGATTGAGCGCTTTTTTAAGCTCACTCGGAACGCTTTTTTTCGATCAAAATCCGTTCAACGATTGGGTTAAATTAATTTCGTTTCGTTTATTTATTTTTTTTACTTAACCCTAAATATCAACAAACGATCTTTGTCAAACAAATGAGTTTTTTCATTACAATCGTTAGTAGCAAATCGTATTACGAAAATGATCATACAAATAATATGTGTTACATTCTAATTCAATCGGATACTTAAGTGTCTTATAAAACAAAAGTTTAGTATACAAATATGACTTTTAATAAAATAGTTTCGTAAAATAATTATCGGATAGTTGTTGCAACCGTTCAATGAGCGAATGATTGGAATTTTGTAATCATTATGATTGTTTCGTTCAGAGCGCGAAATTCCGTTCCGCTCATAAAGCGTTCCAACTTCGTTCCAATCACGTTCCGCTCAGATTGTCAATTTCATGATGTTCTTAACTGTATTATATTCCCGTTTTTGAGGTGTTTTAAAACTGAGTCCCACTCAACTACAAGTCAAGTACTGGTTCTTTCCAGGAAAAAATGGCCTTGTGTGTGTCATTTATAACACTGAGCTTGTTAAAGCAGCAAGAAGTCTTTTCAAAAAGTGGTGCAGAGTAAGAGCATCGGACACTCCTACCAAAGGTCCCGGGTTCGAGTCCTGTGATGAGCTGGTTCTGACTTTGGAATTTTTCCACACAAACGGCGTGAGTACTGGTTTAGTCTCGAGGAAGCAGACATTAAGCATGATTAATATAAGCTAAAAGCTTATTTCACAATCCATGTTATATAAATAAGTTTAAACTAAAAAGAGCTAGGACATTGCACCAAGACTTCCTTGTATCTTATTCTGTCTATTGAATGTATCTGCACCTGTTAGATGCTTTTACATGATATTATTGTGTACACTATCAAATGGTCCTATAGAAGCTTATGCTCAATTAGACCAATTGGACTTTACAACTACATTACATATGCCATTATACTTTCACTTGTCGAGATATTTCATGTTTCAGCAACATGTTTTCCAAGTTGTCTGCTGCTAATTTGATGTAGGTGGGAAAGATTTAATAAACAAGACTTTTCCATAGACAGCTCTTAACACAAACTGCTTCCAAGACTTTCTATTTAAACAATATAAAGTCCTCTTGATACCTTTAACCCTTTCCCTCATACGACAATTCTGCAGCAGACGACTTGGAACATATTTTGTAAAAATATAGAAAATCTCTGTAATTGAATGGATATCATGACTGAAAGTGAAAAACATTGTGGCAAAAGGAGAAATTGCTTGTTTTGAGCAATTTCTTCTTTTGTCACTACGTTTTCAAAAAGCTGTCTGCTGCAGAGGTGTCAGAAAGCGTCTATAAGAGGGAAAGGGTTAAACACACACTTTTTGAAAACATAGAAATAGCTCAAAAAGGGCCATTTCTTCATTTCCTACTATTTTATTAATATTTCTATAAAAATTACATTTTCATCCGTCAATATGTAACATTCCCCTCCCCAGACAGTTTCAAAGCAAGTGACTCAAAAATATCATATCTAGATCTGGTAAGGAACTAAACATATATATGAGCCGTTACGCGAGAGCATTATTGACTGCGTAAAGTATCGACCAGGATCAGCTTAAGCATGCTGTGCAGGCTTATCCGGACAGAAACTTTTCGCCTCCTGTTGATTTTCTGTATCGGGAATCATTACTCTTAACCTTTGAGACGGAATGTGTCGGCCCGGATTAGCCTGCGCAGGCTGATCTGGCTCGATACATGACACAGATTCCATAATGTTGGTTTTCTCGTGGAACGGCTCATATTTATAGGTATATTATAAAGAACTCAAAAACGGTTTCGTTTACATTGATATTAATGTGCTTTTATGATACAACACTATTGCTAAGTAAAGAAAGGAAACCAATAAGAAAAACAAAACATCCTCATGCTAATTAGCAAAACAATTTGCGATAAAGTATCCATAATGATTATCTTAATACTTTCACACATACTGATGTATTACATCAAATATGCAGCAGATGACTTTGAAAACATTCAGGCAAAAATTTGTAAAATCTCCATGAATTTTAGTTTAATCATTAAATAGAGTTGAAAACATTGTGGCAAATAGAGAAATTGCTCATCATGAGCAATTTCTCTTTTTCCACAATGTTTTCATGAGTCGTCTACAAGTGGGAAAGTAATTACAACCCAAAGAGACTTGAATCAGTGCTGGTTGATCTTGTAATTCACTGCTCACTAAGTATTTTAACCTTTTCCCATCTCTATACGACTTTAAATTGAAAACATTGTGGCAAATGGAATAATTGCTCAATATGAGCAATTTTTCAATTTGCCAAAATGTTTTCAACTGTGTTCAAAATAATATTTAGGTTTGTAGACATTTTCCATTTTCTTATCCAGAGGATTTCAAAGTCCTCTGCTTCAGATTTGTCATATGTTGGAAACGGCGAAGCTTGGTAAATAATTTTCAAATATTTTAAATATTAAGTCTCGCACAACATTGGTTCTCATTTATTTTCTTGGATTTATTGATGATTGGAGTTTAACGCCAATTTCAACAGTTTTTCTGTTGTATCACGGCAGCCAGTTCAGCTTACCACGCATGTGTTATTTGGCTTTCTCACAACAGTACATTGCACAACAAACCGTCCCAGGCAATTGGCTGTTTACCCACTTACAACAATGACATTTGTCAAACGTCGCAGAAATAAAATGGCCCAGTTGGGATTGACCTCCCAACCACTAAATTGATAGTAGATCTACTCGCCATTACTGACTGAGCATTCGCGGCTCAACCATATAAAATTACCTTTTTGCAAAAAAGGAGTTAAACACAATATACCACTGTTGTTTTTATAATTTCGCAGAATATTATAGCTTTTCTGTTATATTTTGAAACGCAAAACTTAAATTAATTTGAACACACTTGTTGGGTAGCAGTAATCATCAAGTTTTATTTAAATAGCAATACTTGCGTAGCTGCACAAACTATTTTAACAACATTTACTCATTTTCTGCTACAACCAACATTTGACACCTATGCAGCAGATGTTTTATCAAAACATAATGAGAAATTCCGCAAAATTTTCGCAAAATGAGCATTTTATCCTTTTCCCAAAATATTTCCAACTTTGGATATGAGTATATGATTAATGTACTTTCACTTCGTGGATAAAACGCTTTTCTCTTGATAGTTTCAAGGCAGATAAGTCACAAATATCACATCAAATATCCATTTTCCACATACAAGACATTTTGTAAAGCTTCTGCAGCAGATCAATTTTGAAGACATTTTGGCAAGAGCAGAAATTGCCTATTACGAGCAATCTTTTTCTTTTGCCAATTTTTTTTTCAAAAGTTGTCAACTGTTTTAACCCTTTCCCTCATATAAACGCTTTTGGACGCCTCTGCAGCAGACAGCTTTTTGAAAACATAGTGACAAAAGAAGAAATTGCACAAAACGTGCAATTTCTCCTTTTGCCACAATGTTTTCCACTTTTAGTCATAGGTTATCCATTCAATTATGGAGATTTTCTAGTTTTGACAAAATACGTTCAAAGTCGTCTGCTGCAGAATTGCCGTATGAGGGAAAGGGTTAAATAATTAAACTTTCCCGTATGGAGATTTTTCATAATTTGGCCTAGAATGTTTTAAAAGTTGTCTGCAGCTGATTTATTGTATGTGGGAAAGGGGTATATATTCTCTGCAAATTTTAGAATCCACTATACATAAAAATAATAACCTAAGCTTTATAGGACACGGCCATCGACATGAAGTCCTCATAATTGACGTTTATTGCTCCGGATCGGTTAGTGTCTCTGAATTGGAACATGTCAGTCAGGGATTTGATCATCACGCAAGATTGGATAAAATCATCGAGTTTCATGCTGCGACGTCCGTTTATGTCAAACTTGCAAATGATCATCTGATGGAAACGTGGACTAAGGTTATATCCCATTGAGGCCAGAGCTGAAATAACAAATAGTGTATATGCGAGTTGATTGAATAAATACAATATCAGTTAACCCTTTCCCTCATACGTCAATTCTGCAGCAGAATCTCTATAATTGAATGAATAACCTATGACTAAAAGTGGAAAACATTGTGGCAGAAGGAGAAATTGCTCGTTTTGAGCAATTTCTTCATTTGTCACTATGTTTTCAAAAAGCCGTCTGCTGCAGAGGCGTCCGAAAGCTTCTATATGAGGGAAAGGGTTAAATAAGGAAAGTATTGTAGCAGACAAACACTTATTATCTAGACTGCTTTGGTGGTGTAGTAGTAGAGCATCCGCCTCGGGCGCAGGAGGCTGTGGGTTCCGATTCCCAGCCGGGTCATACCAAATACTTTGATAATGGTAGTTATGGCTGCTCTCCTTGGCGCTCAGGGTTGCAAGTTAGAATTACGACTGACTGGCTGGTGTCAGGGTACATGGACCAGTAATACTGGTAACTCTCACAGGAAATGCTATGATATAGCTGAAACATTGTTGAAAGTGGCGTAAAACGCCATACAATCAATCGACTAATTATCTAAGCCTTAAACAAATAGGTACATGTAAAAACGTTTAACAAAAATGTTAAACTTGAACTAACTGATAATATGCTTCTGCTTTTGTACCGAGCTTCCAATAAATTCTTGTCATCAGAAATTACATATATATATATATATATAAATGTATGCAAAAATAGGTTGTTGAATTTAAAAAAAAACATAAGTTTGTAAGAAAATGTTGAACCTAAGGAAACTAACAATATGTACATTGCCTCTTAGTACTAAAGCTTCCGTAAATATGAAAGGGCTTCAACTGTGTAAATACTGTTTCAATGCAATAATTGGTTTGCATTTCCTGGAATGTTATCAACTTCACATCGTGATTGTAATTCTTACTATTTTCATGATCAGATATTATCCGACAATAAAAGTTTACTCTATGCTGAAGTATCTAAATGTTCATTCAGTTTCAAAAAGAATCCTGGTGTGGTTCATTACTGACCACAGAATATTTTTTTTAAAGATGTTCAGAGGACTAGATAAAGAGTTGTTAATAGGTTTTTCTTATATAATATCTCTCTAAGCACTCATCAAAATCTATGTTGTGTGTACTGAAAAGAATCATCTCACTGAGACGATTCTTTTGAGTACCCACAACATAGTGTTTCAAGGTCAAATAAGGATTTTAGAGCATGAAAACGCGCCTTATCTAGAGCTCCGAATGTTTATATTTTACCTTGACCAAACTCATGGGCCTCTATACTGCCAGTTCTGTTGCTATCGAATCGTTCAAAAGAACCCTTCCACTGCTGAATGTAAGTCCACAAGGCTTGAAATTCATTCAATTCTATCTGACCTGTATTATCTCTATCGAACATTCCTGAAAAAAAGTTCTTTTAATGTTTAAAGACCATTGCACCGATCCCACCGAAACTTCGCCTTTAATTAATGGTTTCCCATGTAGTAACACATTTGTGAATCTGCAGTTGTAAGGTAAGGATATTGTTGGGGAAAGACCATCTTACTCCTCCTGATCTAGCCTAGGTCTCTACATTATTTACTGTACTACTTTCATTAACCTACAAGCTTTTGGATTGAAGTGTCAATTAAAATGCTTACCCAATATCGTTTAAACCAGATCTAAACTTCAGGTTCACTGCAGTAACAATTGCTCATAATATAGATCTGATAAATGCCTATGTACGGTCATCTCAGATTGACCTTTGTATCAGCAAATCAAATTGTCGTCTAAAAAATCTTATGGATCAAATGGGGAGATAACCCATATAAGTAAGGGAGATAGAGAAGCATTAATTTAAAGGCCAAATGTTCCAATTGTGATCTTCCCTTTTTGATTGCAGGAACAAGGCTTTGCGTTGGATGTATCGTGAGATTTCATTGGACAGAAAAACAAGCACCTGTTCATAAATATTCATGAGATTGCATTCTTACCGATCATTAACCTACACGCCTCTGGATTGAAGTGGGACCAGTTTCCATTTACAAGTGCTTGCTGTAATTCTCTGGCGGATATTCTTCCACTCCTATCCGTGTCAACAGACATAAACCATTGCTGTATTTGGGGGTCAATTGCTGGGGCTGCCCATCCACCTTGAGCTTAAAAATAAGAGAAATTAGATAAGGACTATTATATCAATTTTGAAAACGATATCCTGAGAAGATTGACGGAACAATTTTAGCATATATAGTAATCAGTTGATTCTATATACCATCTTATGTCTAACTCTATTTTAAGAAGCAGCCAACCCTTTCCCACTTGCAGACACAATTTGACCGCATTAGCAGCTGATGACTTTTGAAAAAAATGCAGCAAAAGGAGAAATTGCTAATAAGAACAATTACCTAATAATTTATATTTTATTCTATAGAGTAAAAGGGGTATGCACAGTCAATTTCTTAGAAGTTGGGGGTTCGTTGGGCGTAATTATCAGGTTAAAGTTTAACCCTTTCCCTCATATAGACGCTTTATGACGCCTCTGCAGCAGACGCCTATTTGAAAACATAGTGACAAAAGAAGAAATTGCACAAAACGTACAATTTCTCCTTTTGCCACAACGTTTTCCACTTTTAGTCATAGGTTATCCATTCAATTATAGAGATTTTCTGCTTTTTGACAAAATACGTTCAAAGTCGTCTGCTGCAGAATTGTCGTTTGAGGGAAAGGGTTAAGTATAACCAGTACCTGGTGGAGCTCCGTAGCCGGCTGGTACCTGACCTTGAGGGGCCCCGTATCCAGGTTGACCTTGTGGGGCTCCATAGGGAGCTTGACCTGGGGCACCATATCCTGGTGTACCACCATAACCTGTAAATGGAATAGAATAGAATAGTTCATAATTAACCCTTTTCCACATGCAGGAAATCTGCAGCAGACGACTTTGAAAGTATCTAGGCAAAAGTATGGAAAATCTCTAACAAGAGCTGTCCACAAGACAGCATGCTCAACTATTTGGCCATTTGATACTATAGTCAACAGTTGTTACTGAGATAGTGGCTTGATAGTTTAGAACTATAAATCAAGTTGGATAAGTCTTGTTTGAATAGCATCTACTGTTTGTGAGAAAAGGTCTGGCATCCAAAACTTTAAACGAAATGTCTACCTGCAACAAGGGCCATAATTCATAATAAATTAAGTCAGGAGTTACCTAACCTGATTTTTGATACCTTTAAAGACTATATTGAAGTTTTAAATAAATCCCTGAGTGGTTACTGAGATATGTGCATGATTATGTACCATGCATGCAAAAAAAAAATCAAAGTCAAACAAGGGCCATAATTTGTACTAAATTCATGCAAGAGTTATCTAACTTGACTGCCTAATACCCCTGAATACATGAATGAATTTCAAGTCAATATCATTAGTGGTAACATAGATATATCTATGACAGTACCTTGCATGCAAAACTTTAACCAGAATTTTTAAGTAAAACAAGAGGGCCATGATGGCCCTGGATCGCTCACCTGATTTGTTTTTTTCACTTTAGCCATATAAACCCCGCCCCTTGGTGGCCATAGTTTTTGACCAATCAACATTGCTTGAAGGAATCTGTTAGAGGATCACCCTAGCAATATTTCTACAAAAAATATTTGAGTTTCGGCCAAACACTTTCGGAGGAGAAGATTTTTTAAGTTTTCACTAAAGCCATATGAGGCAAAATAGCCCCGCCCTGTGGTGGCCATGTTTTTCGCCTAATCAACATGGCTTTAAGGAATCTGATAGAGGGTCACCTAAGGAACATTTCTACACAATTTTTTGAAAATCGGTCTGACACTTTCAGGAGAAGATTTTTTAAGTTTTCACTATAGCCATATAAGGCAAAATAGCCCCGCCCCCTGGTGGCCATGTTTTTTGACCAATCAATATGGCTTGAAGGAATCGGATAGAGGGTCATCCAAGGAACATTTCTACAAAATTATTTGAAAATCGGCCAACCAGTTTTGGAGAAGATGTTTTTTTCATTTCGTTGCCATGGAAACCAGAATTCTGCATGGATCCCAAAAATTTGAAGGAATTCTGGTGAGGTCATTGTGAGGATGCTTCCTGTGAGGTTTCATCCCAATTGACCCACTGTTTACTGAGGAGAAAAAGTTGACGGACGACGGACGACGCACGCCGGACAAAAGGCCATCACAATATCTCACCTTGAGCACTTCGTGCTCAGGTAAGCTAAAAAGGGCCATATATGCTTTATATGCTGGAAAGATTAGATAAAGGCTTCGAAAGTTATTGAGCGGTCAACTTACTGGACGCCGCCCGCCCATCACCGCAGGTAAAATTATAATACGACCCGTTTTAAAAGACCAGGTGTATAAAAACTAATATACAATGTATATATATATATATATATAATTTTAACAAAGATTTGAAAACATTGTGGAACAAGAGCGCCAACTGTCACAAAATACGCCTGTCCTGGTCTTGTACGACACAGACATCATAAACTTTATGTAGTTTAAGTAATACAAGGGCCATAACTCTGAATAGTCAGGTTATAATATTGTGGAACTTGTGATAAGTCTTTAACCTGACATGACCCATTTTTAAAAAATTACCAAGATATTATGCCAATACACATTTTGACCAAATTTGGATGTGATTGGACAAAGTCTTCTAAAAAATGGAGCAGACAAGACCAATTTCAGGTAAAGTTATTGAGCAGACAAGACTAACTTTAGGTAATTTCTATAATTAAAGGGAAATAACTCTCGAGTGATTAAAGCGCCATGGCTATTTATCGAACTAGTCCAAGATATTATGCCAATAAACATTCTGACCAAATTTGGTGGTGATTGGACAAAGGCTTCTAAAGACAAGTTATTGAGCAGACAAGACACATTTTAGGTAATTTCTATAATTAAAGGGCGATAACTCTCGAGTGACTAAAGTGATATGGCTAGTTATCAAACTTGTCCAAGATATTATGATAATACACATTTTGACCAAACTTGGGGATGATTGGACAAAGGCTTCTAAAGTTATTGGGCGGACAACATACTGGACGCCGCCTGCCCAACCAAACTATAATATGTCCCGTTTTTTAAAAACGGGAGTATAAAAAGGAAAAACGGTTTAGTAGAGAGCATTGCTTGTGATTGCTTAGCTGAAACCACATAACTAGTGAATTTATTTCAAAAGATTCAAGAGAAGATAGTGAAGTTATTTTCAAACAAGAGGGCCAAGATGGCCCTAAATCGATCACCTAATTGATAGTAAATTAGTAGCAAATATTTAACTGCAAATATCTGGAAAATTTTGTCAGGGAGTGCAAAATGAAACTGAAAGGAGTGGACACTTCTCAAGAAACAGCTTATCAGTAAAGTCCATTTATATCTTGAAATCTAAAGTTTTTGTCATTTTGCACCTTTCCTGATGCCGCCTTGCTGCACTGCTTTTCAACGAAATCAATATGGCTTCAACAGTTTATTTAGAGGGTCACTTAAGAAACATTTCTACCAAATTATCTTGCAATCGCACAAGTAGATTATGGAGTAAAAAGGATTTTAAAATTTGGGTATTTTTCTCACTTTCTGATGCCGCAGTAACCAAAGTTCTCAATGGAATTTAAATCTTTGAACAATTTTGAAAGAGGACCACCAAAGGAACATTCTTGTGATGTTTTGTGGAAATTGGTCTATTGGAATGGTAGGAGTTGGTTGTCATTTGTAGCTAAAAGTTCAATTTACCCTTTTTGTGATGACGCCTGGTTGATATGATTGTGTAACCAATCAAAACGGCTTAAACAAATTAAATAGAGGATCATTACAGTAAGATTCGTATTATATTTTCTTAAAATCAGACAAACACTTTCATAAAAATGGAATTTTCAAATTTTGTCATTTTGCCCCTTTTCTGATGCCGCCTGACTGCCATGTTTTTCGACCAATCAGTATGGCTTGAACAATTTTTATAGAAGGTCACCCAAGGAACATTTCTACCAAATTATATTTGAATCTGACAGGCAGATTCGGAGGAGAAGATTTTTAAAGTTTGGACATTTTGTCCCCTTTCTGATGCCGCAGCAACCAAATTTCTCATTGGAATTTTAATCTTTGAACAATTTTGAAAGAGGACCACCAAAGGAACATTCCTGTGATGTTTTGTGGTAATTGGTCTATTGGAATGGTAGGAGATGGTTGTCATTTGTAGCTAAAAGTTCAATTTACCCCTTTTGTGATGACGCCTGGTTGCTATGATTGTGTAACCAATCAAAACGGCTTAAACAAATTAAATAGAGGATCATTACAGTAAGATTCGTATTATATTTTCTTAAAACCAGACAAGCATTTGCATAAAAATGGAATTTTCAAATTTTGTCATTTCCCCTTTTTTGATGCCGCCTGACTGCCATGTTTTTCGACCAATCAGTATGGCTTGAACAATTTTTATAGAGGGTCACCCAATGAACATTTCTACCAAATTATATTTGAATCTGACAGGCAGATTCGGAGGAGAAGATTTTTAAAGTTTGGACCTTTTGCCCCCTTTCTGATGCCGCAGCAACCAAAGTTCTCAATGGAATTTAAATATTTGAACAACTTTGAAAGAGGCCAACCAGAGGAACAGTCCTGTGATGTTTCATGGAAATTGTCCTTGGAGTTTGGGAGGAGATGATGTTTAAAGCTAAAAGTTAACGCCGGACGGACGACGGACAAAAAGTGATCAGAATAGCTCACCTTGAGCCTTTGGCTCAGGTGATCTAAAAATAAAGAGTTGATTCGGAAAAGGAATTTTCTAATAGATTTAGGATCATTTTTTCTAAGATGATACTCAGAAGTCCAGATAAGGCGGGGTAAATGGCTCCTTTCCAAACAATATCTTTTATCTTTTATTATCCAACCAAACCCTATGCTTTAAGTTACTCAAAAGGTATAGAGCTCCTTTCCACACAATATCTTTAAATTCCAACCAAACCCTATGTTTTTAGTTCTCAAAAGGTATAGGGCTCCTTTCCACACAATATCCAAACCCTATGTTTTTAGTTCTCAAAAGGTATAGGGCTCCTTTCCACACAATATCCAAACCCTATGTTTTTAGTTCTAAAAAGGTATAGAGCTCCTTTCCACACAATATCCAAGCCCTATGTTTTTAGTTCTCAAAAGGTATAGGGCTCCTTTCCACACAATATCCAAGCCCTATGTTTTTAGTTCTCAAAAGGTATAGAGCTCCTTTCCACACAATATCTTTAAATTCCAACCAAACCCTATGTTTTTAGTTCTCAAAAGGTATAGGGCTCCTTTCCACACAATATCTTTAAATTCCAACCAAAGCCTATGTTTTTAGTACTCAACTGAATCATCATTAACATAGGGTCAAGCAAATAAGGATATATAATATATTGGAGTATATCATATGAAACACCATATATGGTGTTTCATATGATATACTCCAATATATTATATATCCTTATTTGCTTGACCCTATGTTAATGATGATTCAGTTGAGTACTAAAAACATATCAATAGCTAGTATATATATACATATTACATTTTTTCCCGAAAGATATTTAACCCTTTCCCAACTGTCGATGCCTCTGCAGCAGACAACTTTTGAAAACATTTTGGCAAAGGGAGAAATTACTTATCATGAGCAATTTCTTTGTATGCCACAATGTGTTCAAAACAGTTACAGTTGATTTGAATTTTCCAAATTTCTTATGCACATGTTTAAAAAGTCATCTGCCGCAAATTTGTTGCAATATTATGCGGGAAAGTGTTTAACCGTCTTTAATTAATAAATTAATTGGCAACAATTTTTACCTGGCTGACCTGGAGGTGGAGCACCACCATAACCTGGGGCTCCATAAGCTGGCTGCTAAAAAACAAAATCAAAAACATCTACAGCAGTGGAATGGACATTGAATCTATATGACTTACATGTGTCTGGCACACACCACAATAATGGGAAACTCTATAAAGGAAAGTATTATTATTAAAAAGAGTTGTCAAAATTAGGATTTTTATTTTTGATTTTTTATGCAAATATTACTCATAAGCGGACCTTACTAGGTTTGTGAGTCCCCAGAGACATGGCGTTTTTTCCCCTTTTATTGTAAGTTTTACACAATTTCAACTCAGTGTGTATTAAATGAATTATTTTGGTCAAAATGCGATCAAATCCGATCTGTTTATATGCAGGTTGACATGAATAAGTATTTATTTATTGGGGTTTTATGCTGCTTTCAACAGACATGAATAAGTAAGCATTCGTAATATATTTAAAAATTAAAAATAACAAGATTTTTTCTCACATTTCAATTTTTTTAAACCCTTTCCCCCATACGACAATTCTGCAGCAGACGACTTTGAACATATTTTGTCAAAACATAGAAAATCCCTATAATTGAATGGATAACCTATGACTAAAAGTGGAAAACATTGTGTCAAAAGGAGAAATTGCACGTTTTGTGCAATTTCTTCTTTTGTCACTATGTTTTCAAAAAGCCTTCTGCTGCAGAGGCGTCAGAAAGCGTCTATATGAGGGAAAGGGTTAAGTGTCAAAGAAATATAAATACAGATGGCAAAAAAAATACTTCTCTTTTATTTTTTATATATAATGGTCATTCTATTATAAACTTAGATAACTGAATGTATTCTGATTGAGTAATTGGGATCGTCAGTTCCTTATACTTTTTTATAGAGCAAAGCTGCATGCCTTGATTTATATGTCTCGCAGCAGACCCCTATGCCGACTACCTTGTAATTACACATGTAACTATACGTTCATAAATTTTAGGTTTAACAATTTTCCCACATGTAGAAACAGTTTGACACCGTTGCAACAAATAACATTGAAAACATTCTGGCAAAAGGAGAATTGCTCATAATGAGAAATATCTCCTTTTGCCACAATGTATTCAACTGTACATTCTCATTAAGCCTTTACAACAAATTTGCAGCAAACAACTTTGAAAGCACCTGTTGACAATTGTTGGAAATCTCCAAAGGATGAAAGTATGTATCTTTAACCCTTTCCTTCATATGGATGCTCTCTAACGCCTCTGCAGCAGACGCTTTTTGAAAACATAGTGACAAAAGAAGAAATTGCTCAAACCAAGCAATTTCTCCTTTTGCCACAATGTTTTCCACTTTTAGTTATATGTTATCCATTTAATTATAGAGATTTTCTATTTTTTGACAAGATATGTTCAAAGTCATCTGATGCAGAATTGTCGTATATGGGGAAAGCTTTGAAAAGCTTTGAAACAGTGTTGGAAAAAGAGAAAATGCTCATTATTATTTATTAATTACTCATTTTGTCACCATATTTTCAAAAGTGGTCTGTTGCAAAATAAGTCTGCAAATTTATGGGAAAGGGTTAAACCATCAAAAGTGATTTTCATCATCATCTTCAGCCGAGCCCCGGTAGCTCAGTCGGTAGCGACGCTGGCTGTCAATCCAGGGTTTGTGAGTTTGAATCCCGGCTCGGCCGACTTTCTTAACGACGATTGACAAAAGTCAATGTGACATGCGTCATCCGTCTTCCACCAATGGGTTAAGTCTAGTCGGAAAAGCAGCCAGTTGCTTGGAAGGGTTGTTGTGTGGAGTACTGGTGTGAGAAAACCAGGAAATGCATGAGTAGGAGAACTGGCCGCCGTGATATAACTGAGAAATTGTTAAAAATGGCGTTAAACCCCAATCAATTAATCATCATCTTCAGTGATTTCCTCATTCCATAAAGAGTATCCTATGGTATAAACTTCCATACTTTTCATTTGCCTAAATATATGCCTTGTTGTGATATATTTATGAACAATGGTAAAAGGAAGAAGATGACATGAGGCAAGGAAGAAGATGACATGAGGCAAGGAAAATAACAGCAATTTCTATTCTTACATGATTGTAACAGATCTACAGTAAATGAGGATTGAATCGGTTAGCCGTTTTCTAATGGTAGCTCACATATTTGTCAATCAAGGCCTATGCTATGTGTACTCTTCTGAATCGTCTTACTAAGAACACTCTTATGATGCGGTAAATAATTAACGAAATCAAAGGCCTAGTCTAAACAAGAAGAACCGGTATTCGAACTGTGTACATTTATGCATTTGATGACAGCAACAGTAACTTGTTTATTCTGAGTGAGTATAACATTCTGCCCATTACATACATCGGAACAGAGGGAACACTGCTCAAGACTCATGAAAAATCACAAACAAATGCGGAATATATTTGGTCTATTTGGCAATCAACTTCCTACCTGTCCGTAGTTCGCCATCTTGATTGCTGCAATGAATAATTTGCGGAATTTATTTGACGAAATTATTTCCCCTGTCAATATAAATAATAGTCTAAGATGAGTAACTCTAATTTGTTAAAATATAGAACTATTAGAAGTTGCCTCCCTTAAATATGCCCGAAATATCTCGCATTTAGAAATCAATTGTTCCTTTGTTCTTTATGCATGGTGTAGCGCTAGATATCTGAACCCCTCGAGTGCGGAAGGTCATGGGTTCGATCCCCGACTGGTAGTAATTGTCAGGATCGTATGCAGTCGGTGGTACATGCATTCTGATCTCCGACTATTCAAGCGAAATAATCAAATAATCCGGACTAAATAGATCTGGACATTTTAAAACATCAATGTCTTAATTGACTGAATTTATAACTTATATTTAAAATAAATATTTAGTTTGAAGTTTTATAATGACGGATAGTAGGAGATAACTGGGGATAGTTGTGCATATGGGCCACTTACCCAGCAAACGCCATGATAAAACTGTTAACTGTAAAAAGCGGCGTAAATCAAATTTACCAAAAAAATGCTCCTTTATTCATCAACAAGTGAATTTTAAACATGATTTGCTTGTATAGCCATATGCACGACTTAAAATAACAGTAGCACATACTATAGATAGGACGAGCATGCATATTAATAGCTCTATCTTTAGTATAACCTGTTCAATTTCATTCAAGTTTAATTGCAATGACTTAGGTCAATGATAATGATTCCGACTGCACCAATTCGGCAGGCTGAATGTTGATCAATTCGAACATCAAACAGCTTCATGATTTTAGAGAGGAGAGATGGGTATAAAGCGTTTTGGTCTATGACGAGCCAGTGCCTCCAAACTGTCTTTAGAAGCAGTGCCTTCATTTTCAGTCTACACGTAATGCCGTCATGAATGCAAAAAAGCTTATGTGTTGTAGAAATTCAATATACATGATTATTTAATTGCATCTTATGATGAAACACATCTATACATCTACAAATTACAGGTATTGACTAGCACTTGCCAGATACATATAAATGAGCCGTTCCACGAGAACACCAACATTATTGACTCTGAGTAATGTATCGAACAAGATAAGCCTGCGCAGTCCGCGCAGGCTAATCCGGACGGACACATTCCGTTAGCGATAGAGGTAAAGAGTAATGATTCCTGAAATTGAAAATCCACAGGAGGCGAAAAGTATCTATCCGGGTAAGCCTGCGCGGCATGCTTAGGCTGAACCGTGTCGATACATTACGCAGAGTCAATAATGTTGGTTTTCTCGTGGAACGGCTCAAATGTATTTATACTTCTTTGCACTCGCTGATAGAGCACTCGGCATGGTAGAACAATTTTAATACACCCCAATATTTGCACCAACTATTTATGTGTGTGCCTATGTGTTGGCAATGTATGATTTACAATGCTTGACAAAAGTCACTGATATTAGTAGCTTCATTCGTCTTTCACCAAAGGGCTAAATAGTCTCATTTGGCAGTTGGCACCAGGAATGTTGTGCTAATTACAGGTATGGGAAAATCAGGTTATATCCTAAAGTTTATGAGAATGCGTTAAATTGCTATCAATTAATAAATCAATCATCCAATTGCGTATCTATTTACGGATATATTCGAAGAATACAGCATTGAATGTAAGTAATATAACATAAACGGTGCGCGTACTATTTATTATGGAGACAGAGCACTGGTCAGTCTAGTTATCGCACGGTGGGTACTAGGAAAACTTAATGGTTCGCAAGCAAAGTTATTTGTCCATTTCATTACCATAATTACTCTACGAAGTAGCCTTGGCTAGCGAAATGCCCCTTTGAGAGAAACAATTAAAAAATGCATGATATCGGTCTCCATTTGTCATTGAATTTTCTGAATTGAAAACTTCTGAGAGACTAGAAGAACTCGAGAAGTGGAATGAATGTATATTGTTTTATGGCGCATCGACAGCTAAGGTCATTTAGCGCGCAATTAAATTTAATTATTCATGATCCCTGGGTAAACAAACCAGTACTAGGCTAGAAAATGTGCCTTGCCCAAGGGCACTCCACCATGACCGTAGTGCCGCGACTGGGGATCGAACCCGGGACACCCGGTTTCGAAATCCCCGACGCTAACCACTCGACCACAGCGGATTCCTTCGAGAAGTGGAAGTAGCTTCTAAGAAGGATAATACTACTGGTCCCTTTATCCTGACACCCTTGAGTCAGTTCTAAATCTTACCACACACCCCTGAGCCATAACTTCCATTTTAAAAGTCCAGCCAGGTTAATCATTATTTGTTTGTTTTAAATGAGTTTAACGCTGTTTTCAACATTATTTCAAACCAGTAGGAAATGTGTCTTGCTCATGGGCACTCCACCATGACCGTAGCGTCGCGACTGGGGGTCGAATCCGGACCCCCTGTTCCAAATCTCCGACGCTAACCACTCGGCCACGGCGGAATCATGAGGTTAATACTGAAAGGAAACACTAAACACATTTTGCTCACCATTAATCTATTTATTTGATTTGAAATGAATATTTATTCACAAACGTCTGAATTTTCATTTGAGAACATTTGGAAAAAATCCACACAAGACCGTGTTAAGCTTCTACAAACAAATCTCGTTTCTTTTTATTGAATGTTGGTTGATTCACAGTCACTAAAGGCTTTAACTTTGATGTTTCTTTTTTTACGGGCTGGTATTAAATATCTCTGTGTTTTTGAGGTTGGTTGGTACCAACCCCTCGACCACTTTGTAAAAGAATATGAGTCACGCATTTAGCAAAACATCCATGTTCCCGACTCTTGTAGACTTTTTTTTAATGAAAATGATTACCTGATTAGTGTTCATGTGTAATCCGCTACTGCATTGATACATCACGATTTGTTTTTAGCTAAAATATCTCATTAGATAGAATACATATGAACACAATGCCTTTTTTCTCAAAACATTGAAACAGAGGTGTAGGGATAGAGCGTCCGCCTCGGCTGCGGGATGTCGCGGGTTCGATACCAGGCCGGGTCTATTCAGAGATCTACATAATTATTATCTTGTTTGTAAACAACATTACAAAGAGGGTTGTTCTATATTCTGTCATGTATATATGTCATTTTGTTTCGCCGTTTGTAATGCTAAATTGTATTTACCTCATGTTTTTGTCCATGTACAAACTGGGAGTATTAAAAAAATTGAAATTGAATTGAAATTGACTATATACCTTTAAATAAACGTCATTATTTTGTCTCCTTGGCACTCAGGGTTGCAGGATTAGCATTACGACTGACTCGCTTGTGTCAGAATAAATGGACATGTAGTACACGAAACACCGTGATATAGTTAAAAATATTGAAACGATTTCAAAGCGTTTTATTTCATTAAATTATCAAATTATTTCACAAATTAACAATTGCGTTATAAACCGTATACATGTAGCACAATTTAAAAAAAATTGCAATTAGTCAAAAATTGGTCAAACCAGGGTTTTTTCCCATGTGATTTTTCTGCAATTACATGTGTGAAAATCATTAGGAAATGAAATCATCTGTTTTCATTCTTGCATAGTACGACCCCATTTAACACAGCGATAAATGTCATTAGGAGAAAAACAATCATTTAAATGATGCATGCAGTAATTTTGTTTTGTTTTGTTTGGGTTTAACGCCGTTTTCAACATTATTTCAGTTATATCACGGCGACAAACCAGTACTAGGCTAGGAAATGTGCCTTGCCCAAGGGCACTCCACCATGACCACAGCGCGGCGACTGTGGATCGAACCCGGGACGCCCGGTTCCAAATCCCCGACGCTAACCACTAGTCCACGGCGGGTTTCGCATGCAGTAATACCAAACAAATGTTTGTGTATATATTGTCAGCTTTGTAATACATGTAAATTAATGGTTATAAAAAACAAGTCAGTGATAACATTTATCTAACAACGCAGCAGCAGTTCTGATTGCTCGCGTAAGCAGTCACGACTCATGCTACACTTCCTTTGAAATGACAAATCCGATCCTTGAAATTGTTCGAATTAAACGACTATATTCGCATATTCGAGCCCAATGCATTTGTATTTATCCAGATATCTATGTCACATTTACGTTCTCAGAAATTGGACGACGCTTAATACATCAATAAGACTATAACACACTTCAACCACAGGCATCTGAATTCTTAGGTGTGGAAATAAAATATTTCAAATAATCGCACCGTTCTTATATCTTAGAAAATAACAGGTGATAGTTTATTAAATCAACTATGCTATTCATTTTAACATAGCAGTTCTTCAAAACACAACGTTATTTTTAGAAACGTGTTTTCGCTACTTCAAATACAGACGCCCATGGATCAAGAGCTGGACGTTGTGGTTTTTATCACCTAGTTCTTTGGCACAACATGGCAAACGAGTCCATAGAAGAACCCCCTGAACTTCGGGTTAAACAATCCATACAAAAACGGGTTGATGGCAGAGTTTAGCATGTACGACCTCATACCAATCTGAAACAGAACGAGTCCCGTGTCGGATAGGATGTTCACTTCGTATGTGCCAATGAATACCCGCCATATTGAAAGTACTAAATAAGGCAGATAACTGATGATAAATGTAACTGTTATGGACAGCATAACAGTTGTGTATTTTATTGTCTTTGTGTCAATCTGGTTTGCGCTGGTCTTGTTTTCTATCTTTAACCCAGAATTCGGTCTAGTTGTTGTATCTACATTATGTTTCCCTCTGGCTTTAAATGAATACACGTTTCGTGGATGTTTATTCCCCTCTGACTTGGTATCGGAGGAATCGTCAGTCGACTCATTGGTTTCATCATCTTTTGTAAAACTTGTATCCGTTCCGTTTGAATCATTTTGAACGAGAGAAAGGTATGCTGTTATTGGTCTAAAATATCTTTGACGATGCTGATAGTGCCTGAATAATACTTTTCCTATCATATAATAAAGAACGTATAATATAACCACAGACACGGAGAACAATAACAGATAGATGCCACTGAACACCCAAATGAACACTCTAAAGGAACTAGCTCTCGTTGTTGTACTATCACTACCATACAGTGTGATATTCCGATCGTTTTGAACGAGAACCGTCACTGGGGTAAACAGAAGAAAGGCAGGCCACGACAGGAATATTGAAATCGCGATAGAGATCACGAAAGCTCTCTTAGCGTCCATAAGGTTGTATTGTAAATTGAAAGGTCGACAAACCCGTTTGTATCGATCGATTGCAATCGCTAGAAGGATTATAGCACTGGACACGGATGCGAAATGGTTCAAGAATCGCATGCATTTACAGGCACCAATGTTGTAAAACAAATAGAAATATCGCATATCATAGATCTCAAGTGGTATCGTCACAGTACATGTGATCAAGTCAAATATCGCGAGACCGATGATAAATAACGAGTTTGATGTACGCCTCTCCTTGAAGCCGTAATAGTAACACACCATGATGTTACCCAATAAACCAGCTAGCATTAACACAGTCAAGAAGACTATCACCGGTAACATTTGTATTGCTTTATCGTCGTTAAGTTCACTCAACAGGGCATCCAGGTCAACTGTTTGATTTTCCATGATCGTCAGCTATTGTTATAAACTAAATGCTACACAGGAAATTCAACTTGGCACCATTGTCAATAGTAGTTTTATTCATTCATATATCTGTGATCGTATAAATGAAAATTCAATGTTAAGTTGTTCACTTTTCGTTTATTATTAATATCAATATATCTCAATATCAACTCTACTTTAACGTGACTTTAACCGTTTAATGTTCATTATTATATGGCATACTTATATCCTCAATGAATATTTCACGAACGCTTAAGTTTAATAGTTTTATTAACGTTACCAAACACAACCATTTACATATAAAAATAATATCACATAATTAGTTTCACATATAAAAAAACCCCGCTCCTATTTGTCTATAAAACAGCAAGGTGTCCTTTCCTATTTTTTTAATCACTAATATGTACGTTTAATCTATTTCAGAGTAATGCAATGCATGACAATATATAGGAAAGGACCTTGAAATACCAACTTTTTGTTTGCATTGCTGACCAAACAAATAGTATGGTCAATCAGCGTATGATCCAATGGAATTGGTTAATTAATTAATTCTAGCCACGCCAATTACTGGGAGCTCTATTTAACTGTTTGGTCAGGGCATCCATAGTGGATCTATACGTGTCATAGATACGCTGTGGTTGCTTTTGACATCATATCACATCTCATATACATTATGAATGAGTAGCCTATTTATGTGATAGACTAGGTGGTCTTGTAATGTAAGGCTTGGTAAGGTTATGTATTGACACATAAATTGCAGTCTGATTTAATATGTATTTTCAATGAACCATTTACATTTTATTCAATTTCAAACTCTTTTATATTACAGATATAACTTCAAAACTAAATATAAAAATCAAATTTATAAAATTCGAGATAGATAAACCGATATAGAAGTGTTAAAAAAAAGTACAAAACATTGTATAAATTGCTTGATAATTGAACGGGATTTGTTTCGTTCTTCACACAAACTATGTTTACTTAAATGAAATTTATCCGTAAATTATAACATATTTGAGCTGTACTCCGCAATTGATTATTGATTAATTGGGGTTGAACGCCGCTTTCAACAACATTTCCGTCACATAAGGGCGGCCAATTCACATACCAAAGTATTTCCTGGCTTCCTCAAACCAAAACTTCACACAATCGTCTTTCGAAAGCAACTGCCGGCTTTTTCCCATTGTTCGACGACGAATGAAGCTTGTTGAATTGACTTACGTTCGAACGTCAGAAAGGGAATTTGCCGAGGTGGGTTTTGAACTCACAGCCCCTAGATTGACGGCCCGCTATAAATTGTCCACGCCCCTCGAAGTACAATACTAAAACCAGTATCGCTATTGCGACATAATATTCCCTATGTATTTGACAGAATGGTGTTAGGGATTCACTTCTATTTTCAACTATTTCCCTGATAAAGACGACGTGTATGCCTCTCCAGCAGAAACTTTTCAATACATTTTGGGAAAATTAGAAGTTGCTAAAACCGAGCATCCGTTTTTGTTCCCTTTAGGAAAATATATCTTGTTCTTCCTGTTCTTCATTTTTAATGTTCTTCCTGTATTTTTTATTTGTTATGTCAAGTAAAAGGTTACTGCCAAATATAGATATGCATTCGAACGAGCTGAACTGTAGACGTTCGAGGTGAACTATTCATGCGTACACTAAGCATGCTCTTTGGTCTGACAAAATTATCTGTTGATATATTCAACTAAATTTATCTGCTAACAGACTACGTAGACAAATCTTTTGGAGATATTTTAACCCTTCACATTGGACCCTTTCAAACACACAGAGGCTTTTTAGTACATCTACAATCGACGAATTTTAAAAATATTTTGACAAAAAGAGTAATTGCTTACAAAGAGCAATATCTCCGTTGCCACATAGTTTTCGACATTATGTTTATTCTTTAATTAATTTATATCTAGAGTTTCCATATTTTTGACTTAAGGGTTTCAAAGTCGTCTGCTGCACATGTGTTGTATGCGGGAAAGGATTATTCTTTTTTTTTGATATTACATGTATATGTAAAGATTGACATGTTTATAAATCACATGAAGAAATAAATAAAAATTTCGGAGTTTTGATAACAAGATTAATATATCGCGTGAAAAAGAGAGTAAATGCGCGTGAAAAAAGAGTAAATGCTTGTTTTCAGGAAAAATATTTTCCACAATATTTGTAAGAAGTCGTCTGCTGTATAAGACGGCGGAAGTCTTTGTCTTTTTTTTTTCGAAGTTGGCAGCTTGCCAATTGCTGTTAACACCCAACAACGCATTTAAGGATGAGACTGCACGAGAAAAATAGTTCATCATGGATTCAACAAAACTGCATTTAAAAGGTTAAAATCTCCCAATAAAGGATCGTTATAATGTTGTTGAAACATAAGTGAAAAACTTAAGGCCTGAGTACTCCAATATAAGTTTAACAAATGATTTAGAAATTCGTGTGCCGAGAGGTCAAATATGGAAAAGCTTATTAACATTCGCGAAGTGGAACGGAGAAGTACGAAGTAGTCGTGTGACAAATGCAGTAACTGATTCACCTGGGGGCCCGTACGGGCCCGTGCGTCGAAAAATGTTAATTTGTATACTTGTTTAGTTTAAACATATTTTATTGCCATATAAATAATACACAAGATGATTTGCCACATTCAATATTCATATGACAAAAGGGTTAGACTACAAGTTCTAACAACTTAGATTCAGTCTGTCCCTTTTGGATGACATACATTTTATCCTGTCTTTGAATTAACAAATAGTAAACGGCAATAAAGATTACATAAAATAGACAATTTGTTCCGACTGGAGTTGGCAAGATAATTTATCTTACTTCACTGAATAAGAGGGCAAGATAACTTATCTTACTTCACTGAATAACTGGTTGGTAAACTTTAAAAAAAAAACAAAAAAAAACCATATTATTAATCAAGACTAACATACCTTATATATGATTACATCAAAACATTGTATTATATAGTATTGTGGTATTTTGGTTTGGATAAGAGACCCGTATAAAAGCAACAGTATCTATTCAAACCTCCCAGAATCTCTTATGTAAGACTGCACTGCCAGGAATATATTTGAGTTCTCAACAACGCTCAGATGATTTTAACCATATAGTAAAATATTCAAGTTTAATGGGTGGTATATTCTAAGTTGTCAAAATAGCAGAATTCGTTGTTGGTAAAATATATGACATCTAAAAAAGAAATGTTCACAGTCTTCCAACCCATAACCACAAACGCACATTCCGTTGTTACTTAAGTGGTTATTGTACAGGTCAAATTGTAAGTCACTGCATTTATTGCGAAGACGCGTGTGTATTATTGAAAATTGGCGTTTACCTATAGAGTAGTACTTTGGAACAGTTGTACTTGGGAACATTTTCTTTACATTGGACTTAAAGGCTGACAGAGAAGTGATAGATTTTATGTTTTCGGGTAGTTCTTCATTCCATAAAGATACAGAAGAAGGGACAAAGGAACTGGCAAATAACTCTGTTCGTCTGGCAATTACTTCTATATTAGACGCGTTTCGCAGTGGATATTCAGTTCGATTACCAACGTGTGGTGGAAAAATTTCGCTTAGATAGTTGGGAGTAAGATCATGAATGATTTTAAATGTTAAAATAAGTTTTTGGTACTTTCTACGATCAGACAATTTAACCAACCCAATTTCTTTGTATAAATTAAAAAGGGAAATTGATCTTGTTACACCAGTGGTTAATTCTTGCTGCTTCATTTTGTATTTTGTCTAGTAAATCCTGTTCAGTTTGTGTGCAGTTATCCCATACCACGGAAGCATATTCCAAAAGTGGACGGAGAAAAGAAGTATACATTTGATTAAGTGAAACTCTGTTTAGTCTGAATTTAAGTGCTCTCATCATACCCAAAACCTTTGAAGCTGATTTAGTGATGTTTAAAATGTGGTCTTTCCATTTAGCATCGCTACTAAGTGTTAAGCCTAAGTGATTATGGCTATTAACAAATTCTAGTTCAACATTGTCAAAAACAAGTCTTGGAAAAGGAACGGCTTTGTTAGTAAACAACATGGCCACAGTTTTAGACGGATTAAAAGAAACCAACCATTGCTTAGCCCAAGCAGAAAGCATTAAGAGGTCATGGTTTAAAATGCCTTCAGTATCAGTTATACTGGTTGCACAACATGCCATTGATGTATCATCAGCAAAAAGTCTTGATATGCTAAGTATGTTTTCAGTTATATCGTTAACATAAACAAGAAACAATAAGGCCCAAGGACAGAACCTTGAGGTACCCCAGCATGTATAGTTAGTGGGCTAGATTTGACATTGCCTATAACTACAGATTGTTGTCAGTACGATAAATAATTTTCAAACCAGGCTAAAAGTGGTCCATCAATTCCATTCTGTTTTAATTTAAAAAGCAATCCTTTGTGCCAAACGCGATCAAACGCTTTGGATATATCACAGAATACCATACAAATATTCTGTTGAGCATCAATGGAAGAAACGATTTGGTGATATAAGTCAATCAACTGATAAACTGTTGAGTGACCTTTTAGAAACCCAGACTGCTGTGGGTGAATTAAATGATTAGATACCATTCAAAAGAAGTTGTCATGCACCCTAATGACTCAACCTTGGTACGATTCTGTAATAAGGGGACTATTTTCCAGAAACGGGATAGGCAATAGAATCACTTGCAGTAAAACTTAGAAAGGCCCTCTGATTGGTTAAAAGATAACAAACTACGTAATAAAGTTAACAGATCTTATTAAGTCAGCAAAACAACGATACTTCAGCAATATTGATGAGTCTCTAGTCAAGTGATTAATTATCGACCCTAAATAGTATTGTCTTGTTTGCGAAATTTATTAAAACGTAATAGCTAAATCGAATTCTATTCCTGATCTTAAAGACAACATTGGCAATAAGCGTCGAGACAGTTGATTTACTCAGATAAGAAAAGGCAA